>OY728132.1:1307576990-1308826990 GCA_963277665.1 Viscum album
AGGGATTTAACAAATCCAATTTACTCTGAATAAAGAAGTGATGGCCTCATCCAGTAGAATTTCTCCATACGAAGCCCATTTTCGGAGCTCAGAAAAGAGGTGGCATCCTTGGGCTTCGCTCATGACCAAGCCCAAGTTGAGATTCATCATGTCAAGCTCGAATGTGACTGTCTACGGGAAAAGTGGAAGTTGATAGAGATTACCACTCGAGCGATGTTATCTGAGCCACCCCAAGAGTCTGTCACCATCGCACAACTTACCCTTTGGTCTTATGTGGCTGTTTTAAGGGGTTATGTAACAAATCACTAATACTATGTTCATGTACATTATTTTTGTATATAATAATGAATATACCTTCTTGTCAATATTGATACATTGTAAATAGTTTTTAAAGTACAAATAGTGTTTTTAGTTATTATTTAATTAAGGAATCTATTTTATTAAATTAATGGATTTTTTAATTAACTAATATTTTAATTAAATATTATTATTATTAAATTAATTTTTTATTAAATATAAATGATCTTATAATTTTATGAATGCAATTGTAATTTTTATTAAGGTTTGAAATCCATTTTTGTCAAAACTTGTGAATTTTCTATAAATGTTGGTTTTTATTTTAAAAGTGAAAATTAGCATATTTAGAAAATTATTTAGATAAAATAAATGTTATTTATGGAATCAAGACGTCGAAATTATCCAACGGTGAATTTTTCATATCTTTCTAAGACAGTCAAATGTTTGGGTAAAAATTAAATACCGTTTAAATATATAATGTGTTTTATGACATCATAATGACCTAATAGTTATATAATAAAATTCTTTAAGATTTATGTTTGTGCAATATATGTTTTACCATTAAAATAATGTGATTTTGGGTTTGTTTTACTTACTTTTAAAAGCAGTAATGGACCCTTCAAGACTTATTAAACACCTTGTTTTTTTAAATTTTTTTCCATGGGAGTGGGACTCACCTCCACATAAGCAACCCTATTATTTTAAGAAGTTCGGGCTTTGTCCTTATAAAATATTGTATTCATCTTCCCTTTTCAAAAAACCATGGGCAAAAACCATGTTATGGTTGGTGGTTTTAATTAATTTAATATAAGGGGTCCCAAACCTAAATAATAAATAATTCCCTCACCTTTCCTATATAAACCCACCCAAGCTCCCACTTCATCCTCACTAAAAGCCTTTGGAGTTCATCCAACCTCTGAACTACTCTCTTTAGAATCCTCTCAAGGTGCCCCAAGCTCCCATGAAGCCTCTATCAAGCCTCTCTCTAGCCTTTGGAAGCACACTTCCAACTTCGGGTTTTTTCTTCCCTTCTCATTTTTGTCCAATTTTCTTTATGTTGTTTTTCCCTTTTAATTTCAATTATGAATGTTGGGTTATAGATTCGCACCTCCCTTATACTACCCTCTTTATGTTTGAATAATGGTAGAACCCGTTCTCTCTCATTAAATGCCTCCCATGTACACCCGTTACTATGCCGAAATTCTGAAAGGAACTTCTCTCTCCTATTTTACATTCATGAAATAATTTTGTATCATGAATCTAAATTCAATTAAAATTGTTGGGACATGTATCTATATGAACTTCTTACTGTCCATTACATGTAAATATGATGAGGAACCCCTTTCTCTCTCATCATCCATTTTTTATGAATTCTTATGTCACGCCGTTACGCTGCCAAAATCGCACCGATTGTTTAAGCCAATGCCATTGTGTAGTGAATATCATGCCCACTTCTCCATCAAGGGTATTCACCTTTATGCACATTTACTTATTGATTATAAAGTTTCATGTATTAATTCTACATTCCTTTATCTTGGAATAAAATATTATGTTTTATGAATCCATGTTTTACGATCCTTGTGGCACACTTATGCATGAAATGAAATGTTTAAGACGGGTGCGCCCTTATAGCGCTCCAATGCATTGGGTAAAGTATAATATCATGATACGTCATCTGTGATGAGTGTTGACTCATGCTAATTAAATTGCAACGAGGTTTTACTAATACTTCATGTGCAATGAGGATTTACTCATGCTCCATGTGCAATGAGCCTTGGCTCATGCTAATTCTATATTAAGTGTTGTTGCCACATTTCCATGTTATGATTATCATGAATTATCATGACTTTATGTTCATGTTTCTATTGTGATCTATTGATAAGACTAATGACTAACATGTATTGTACTCCTCATGTTATTCCATGTGTATTCCCTTACTGGGCTTTATAGCTCACCCTTTTCTTATGCATTTCCTTACGTTATCCCATTCAATGCTAAGTATGTGGGAATATAGTGGTCATGTAAAGGATGTTTTCAATAAAGATGTTGTATTTCATGTTTTAAGTTTTTATTTAATGATCCTAAGCCGCAAATACACTAAACCTATTGATCTTTTTTGTTGTATCAAGTGATGTTTTATGTAATAAATCATGTTTAAGTTTGTAATAAAAAGCAGGGTTGTCATAAACTTGGATGCCTTCTTATTTTGCAAGGTGATAGGATTATAGAATCATGATAAAATCTCTAAAAAACATCAATAATGTCCATTAAAACCATTTAAATTTCTGAT
Source organism: Viscum album (assembly GCA_963277665.1). Classification (NCBI taxonomy): domain Eukaryota; kingdom Viridiplantae; phylum Streptophyta; class Magnoliopsida; order Santalales; family Viscaceae; genus Viscum; species Viscum album. The sequence goes on from OY728132.1 coordinate 1,307,579,578, forward strand.
CTTAGTCATAGTGGTTGTTCTAGGACAACATTCAATAAATTCCCTCTTTGATGGATAAATATATTTACCCTATCTTGAGATTATATGACCTACAAATGAAATATTAGTAGCAAAAATGCACAATTAGTAATTTTTTCATATAAATTATCCTTCTTTAGGGTCTTCTGAATAATTATAAAGTCACGTTCCTGCTCTTAAATGGCCAATGAATATATAAGAATGTCATCTATAAAGACTACCAAAAACTGATTAAGGTAATCATTAAAGACTCTCTTCATTAAATTGGTGAAGATAATGGGGACATTTTTAATAAAAAATGAAATCACTATATATTCATTGTGTCCATATATTATATGAATATTTTTGTAAGGATATCAACCTTTTTAACCAAAATTTAGGATATTTAGAATGAAGATCAATCTTGGAAAAGTATTAAACTCAATGAAGTTGATCAATCAAGTCATAAATACTTGTTAGAGGATTATTTTTATTGATTTATATCTTGTTATATTATCGATAATAAATTTAGAGTCACATTGATACATGTTTATTAATACGATAAAGAATAGGTTCACCTCATGGGGACTCACTTGTACAAATTAATCCATTATCAAAATTATCATAAAGTTTCTTATTCAATTATTGAAACTCAATGGGGGTCTATTCTGTAGGGAGTCTTTGAAGTAGGTGTAGCACTGGGTACAAGTTCCATTGAAAACTAAACTTTAATACTTAGTGGAAGACTAGGAAAATATTATATATATACACAAAAAACTATCATATAATAGATATATCATCTATTTTGAGTTTCTCCCCAACCACATGAGATAAACACCATTTTTTATAGGAATCATGACCTATATAATTGATGAAATTTTTATCAGAAGTGAATACTTATCATCACACTAATAGATGATTATAGGTTGGTTTAGAATATCAAACACGAATCCCCTTAATAAAAAATTTATGTGGGATTTATAAAGAGAAATCCAATCCATGCTTGGGATTACATCAATTTCAACTAGAGGGAGAATGAGAAGATTTATAGGAATCACATTCCAAAAATATTTAACAAAAGAAGAATCATAAAAATCAGATAAAATCATCATAACATTAGGGGGTTTCACTTACAATTCAATATCTAATTCTTGGGGATAATAATTAAAATTAATAAATACTTTTAATGATATTACCGAATTTATAAAACTAATTTCGCACAAGGAACATTATATTTAAGAATATCTATCACCACCCCAAATTAATTTTTTTATATAAAATATCTTAGAAAAAGAAAAATGGTCTGCATAACCATTACGAATATTTTATCAGAGTGATTAATCATTCATAGTATATATAAATTAGGAAGACTTCCCCTTACTATCAGATACATTAGGATTAACCTTGTTAATTCATGTTTATCACCTATTCAAATCCCCGTTAACAATTTTATTAAGAAAACATGAATTATCCAAAGAATACCCCCCAAGAGTGTCAAACCGGGTTTGCAGTAAGGCCTATTTTGCATTCACAAGTTGATGATTGAGTAAATTACCATCACTACTTTATGAGGTTATTATCCCTAGATAGAACTGTGAAAGAGAAATATCCACTTATAGAATAAATAAAAGGATTCTTTTCAAGGAAAACCACACTCTATACTTTACCACAACATTGGATGTTCTTTTATACGTAGGATTATCCTATGGTTTCTCACTAATTACTTATCATACTTGTTTCTAAAGGATTACTAAAATTTTCCTATGATACTAACTATATCATCAAAAACTTTTCATATAATAACCCCCTTTATTACAAAATAATAAATGATTTATTAAATATGATTACACTTATTATAACCCAGATTATTGATAAGTTTAGTTTATTATGGAATTAGGTACATTACACAACAACATAAAATACGAAATACCACATCTTTGTTGAATAGTTCTTTAACGTGCTGAAAATATTTCTTCATACCTAAAACTATAAGGGATAACCAGGGAAGATACATAAGAAAGGGGTGGGTTACAAAGCATAGTAAGGTAATAAACATGGAACAACATGAATATAATAACATATGCTAGATAATACACATAATAATGGGTCATAAAAGAAGTAAGAATAATAAACATGAACAACGAGACATGATATAGCATAATTGTCATACAGGAAACATGGAAAATGTATAAACAACAAAAAAAACTACATCATAAACATAGGTCAATGGTAAATTCCAATACATCATGATGGAAAAAGTCACATAAAGTAATAAAGTTCACTCTATATTCCAACATGAACTATCATGAGACTAAACATTACCAAATTAGTTGGAGAAATATATAATTATAAGCACAATCATCGATTTTATTTCATTAATATCCTTAAGTGTTCCTATAGATCATACCACATGGATTCATTTGACATCATATTTTATTAGAAAATTATGGTGTGTGGAATACCTAAATGTAATTCCAAATTAAAATAAGTATATTTTTATAAAGGTGAGAACCCTTGATAAGAAATGAGAATGGTATTAACTACACAATTGTTTTGTAATTGAATATCATAGTGATGTTTTGGAAGCATAACATCGTCACATTAAATTTATAAAATTAGTTTATGAGAGTGAAAGGGTCACAAAAAATTTAAAAATAAAATTGAAAATAATAGGGACATGGAAATAAATATCACATCATTAAAAATTGGAAATATATTTAACAATATAATAAATAAATTAGAACAAATAAGAGAAGTTAAACAAACATTACCTAATTTCGGTATGGTAATAGGTGTACATAAAAGTTCATTGGAGGGGTTAATGATTGTGAAAGGGGCCACTCATCACATGGATATAAAAATTAATGTACGAGGTTATAATAAAATTTACCGAAATAATATCAATTTTAAACTAAGAAGCATAACCTAGATGAGGTGCTTGAATGGAAATTATAAGAGAGAAATCGCTTACAAAATTTCAGCATGGTAACTGGTGTGCATAAAGGTTCATGGGAGGGATTAATGAGAGTGAATGGGGTATATCATCATTTATAAATAAAATGGATTGTAAGGGTGTTTCATGACACCATAACTAAAAAACCACTAATTGAAACTAAGAATCATAACATAAAATAGGTTCTTGGAATGAAATGAGAAGATATAAATGTCTTACTGAATTTTGATATGGTAAAAGGTGTACATAAATGTTCTTGGGAGGGTGGAATTAGCGTAAATATAGTCTTTAATAATTCAAAAATCAAATGGATATTAAGGGGGCAATATGAAGTCATACTGAAACAACCACAAATTGTAACCAAGAATCGAAGAAAAAAATAGGTTATTGAATGAAAATGAGAAGAGAGAAATATCTTACTAAATTTCAGTATTGTAATGAGTGTACATAAAGGTTCATGGGATGGATTAATGAGAGTTAAAGGGGTATATCATCATTTATAAATCAAATGTACAATAAGTGTGTTTAAGAAAACATACTCAAACAACATAAAATTGAAACTAAGAAGCATAACGTAAAAGAGGTGCTTGAATAGAAACAAGAATAGAAAAATACCTTACTTAGGTATATGACACCAAATGCTTGGGAGGGAACTGTTGAGAACATGTGGGCAGCTTGGGAGGAATATAGAGAGAATATGTCAGAGTAAGGATGTGATCGAAGGATTTTGAGTTAAGATAAATGGGGACATGGGTGGGTTTATATAAGAAATGAGTGGGGGTTTCATTATTATTTCCCAAACATAGGTTTTATAATCTATATAATTAAATAACCAAAAACACAAACCTTCAAATTAGTTTTCCCAAAGTTTCTTCCAAAGTGGGTAGGTTTTAGTTATTTGCTATGTAAAATGTCTAAACATATTAAAATATTTCCCTTGTTGGTGTGGAGGCGAGTCATACTATTAAATATGTGATTTTAAAACATCAAAAATACATTAATGGTTTTGGAAGATTCTTAAAGGCTTTATAAAATTAATCAAATAAATATTTAATAAAATAATTTAAATAGAAAACATATATTTTTTCTCTGATACCAGTTATAGTATTTATTACATCACTTTTGGGTCATTATGATGTTATAATACACAATATATATTTATGTGGTATTTAATTTTTACCATAAAATTCAACTAACCCATAATATTATAAAAATTTTACTATTGGATTATTTAGACATTATTATTACTTAAATGATATTAATTTTTTCAAAATAATTTTATAAATATTTTCATTTTATTTTTTAAAATGAGAATATAGATTTATTGAGAAATGTAATATTTTTTGACAATAATAGTCTTCGAACACTTATAAAAATTACATTTGACTTCATTAAAATCACATGATATTTTATATTTAATAAATATTATTTAATAATATTATTTTATTAAAATATTATTTATTTTAAAAATCCATTAAATCATCAAAAAGAGTTTCTTAATTGATGTTTTATATTACTCAAAAATAAAATTTGGGTTTTATATGATTTTTATCAGAATTCATTATTTAAGCATTTATACTGTATAAAAAAATATAATCATTTTTATAATGAAATAAAGATAAAAATACAAAAAACTATTTGGGTTAATTAGTTTTTAGTCCTCTAAAAATTATTATCAAATTTATTTTACCCTTAATTAATATATTTTACTTTTATTATATTAATAAATATTTCATATGGTTATTATTCATATTGCCCAAAATTTAAGTTGAAATTGTTATATAATATTAATTATCATGATTAAAAACAAATAATATAGTCTATCAAAATCAATTCACAAATTTTTAAGAACATAATATAATATAAACCCTTTAAGCATGATAGAAAGTGATTTTTCTGAAAAATACCTTTTTAAGGTAGTGGTGATTTTTATTTCACTCTATAACTAGTAATTTTCATTATATGAATTTATGTTAATAAATATAGAAATATAATCTAAATATTTAATTTAGATAATTTATCATTAGGGGTTATTTTAATAAATAATAGTGTAGAAATATTATACATTTAAAAATAGTTATCCGAAACATGTGTTTTTATTCCGAAAAATAACCTTTTATTAAAATCCAGTATAAAAATGATTTAAATATAATTAATTGAATTAAATATAATAATTTAATAATTATGTAAACATTAAATAAAATTATATTAATAATTAATCAATTTATTAAATGAAATGACAATTTTACATAAATGATATTCTTCACTATTCATTGAAAAATCTACATTTTCCAAAAAATCCTAAAAATTTCACCATAAGTTAATATTGGTAAGATGTTACAAAAAGTGGATCACATTTTATAAAAAAAAATTCTAAATGTTTTTTAAAATAATTATAATTTTTTTTTCATTGATATATATACATTTTTTTTGAAGAAAACATATTTTCATGAACTAAAATACATTACCAAAAATTAATTGATTACTTATTAAGAAATTATCAATATATTTACGACATATATAAATATTTCATAATGTTGTTAATACTATTCATTTTACCAAACATAATGGTTTTTGTCAAAATGATCATATTTAAATAATAATTTTTCATTTGGTTTTGGTGTTGAGTATTTCATACGATATCGAACGTAGATTTCTCTTTTAAAAAAACTATGGGCGTTACATTATTATCTACTTAAACAAATTACATCCTCACAATTGAAACATAAATGTGGAAAGAATTTTTTTAACACTTTGAATAAGTGCCTTTATTGAAAACCAACATCATAAAAATGGTTAAAAAAACATATTATTTAAAAGAGATAATTGGAAGTATGAAGGTCATCTCATAAATTGGATTAAAAGTATGAGAAAATTAGTGTTAAGTGGAAACAAAAACATGGAAGATAAATCTAACAACAAATAAATAATAGGGTGTGATAGAGAAAATTGTTAGGATAAAGTCAATGAATAAAAAACCATAAATCTATGATAAGTGATTGACCACCAATTTATTAGAAATTATTAAAAATGGATAATTTATAAATGTCCTTTATTTCATAACTTATGAATTTCTAGGCTTCAATATATGTTATCTAGGATCTATTTCCTAACATAGACACTTATGAAATTTTTTGTTCCCTTAAAATTTTTTCACAATGATCTTGTGAATTTACCAAAGAATATCCTTTATGACTGCCAAACCATGTGTAGAGAAAGACCCATTACAGTGTACTAGTTCTTAGCTGAGTTTACCTCATCACAATGTTTTTATGTTTTACCCATATGCACATCTATTCCAGAGCCACATCAACTAGAATTATCTAGGAAATGATTAATTTTCATGATTAACCATTTACTATATACTTACCAAAAATTAGGGATGTTTTCTTACACTAGGTCCTATCTCTAATCCTTTCACAAGAATTTTCTAATCCTAATCCCAAAACAACTATACTTTTTTTGTTACCAACTGTAACAACCCTTTTTTTATTACACATTAATATATGATTCATTACAAAAGATTACATTTATTAAAACCAATAATATAGATAAGTCTACTGTCTTTGGGAATTAGGTAGCCTACATGAAAACATACAGCAAGGAATAAAATATCTTTATATAAAACGTCCTTAAAATGCTTAAAATATTTCATTTTAACATAACCCTGAAAGTGATAACCTGGGGACATACATAAAAAAGGGGTGAGTTACAAATTCTATTAAAGGAATAAATATAGAATAACATGAATAGAATAATTTTTTTTTATAAAATAGGAATATCAATGGGGAATAAAAATATTAGTAATCATAAACATGAACAATAAAACATGATATAACATGATAAACATAAATGAAACATGTGATATGTGGAAAAAACATAAAAAATGCGTCATAAAACAAGTCAAGTAATATATAAGATATCATGATCAAGAAAATACCATAAAGAAATTAAATCAACTCCCTATCACAACATGAAATATCATGATACTAAACATTACCCAATGCATTAGAGTACTATATAATTCTGGGTGCACCCGTTACTTTTATTTCATTCATATGCTTAAGTGTGCCAAATAGATCTTACAACATGGATTCATTCATCATCATATCTTTTTCCCAAAAATAAAGAGTGTGGATTAAATAAAAATATGTCCCAATAAAAATAAGTATATTTTTATAAAGGTGAAAACCTTCGAAATGAAATGGGATTGGAATTCACTACATAGTTGTTTTGAAATAGAAATTCGCAGTGAAATTTCGGCCGCATAACAGCATCACATAAAAATTCATAAAATAGGTTATTGAGATATAAAGGGAACTCTAATTATATTTAAATAAATTGGAAAGTAATAGGGACATGTAAATTCATATTAAAAAATTAGAAATTGTAAATAGAAGGCATAAGATAATATAGATACTCTAATAAAGAAGAGAAAAGAAAAAGCGATTATTTAATTTTTTCACGACAATAAGTGTACCAAAAGGTTCATGGGAGGGATTAATGAGAGTGAAAGGGTTATATCATAACATGGATATTAAAATGAAAGTAATGGATAATTTTAAAACATAACCAAACAACCTCAAATTAAATATATTTAACATAACATAAAATAGGTGCTTGAATAGAAATGAGAAGAGATAGATCTATTAATATATTTCATCATGGTAATGGGTGTACTTAAAGGTTCTTAGGGGGGATTAATGAAAGTGAAAGAGGTATATAATCATTTAGAAATGAAATTTATAGAAATTTGGTTTTAGGAAAACATAAAAAAACAACTAGAAACTAAAACGAATAATCATAACATAAAATAGGTTCTTTAAAGAAAATGTGAATAGAGAAATCCCGTATTAAATTTCAGCATGGAAACGTGTGTACATAAAGGTTAATGGGAGGGATTAATGAGAGTTAATGAGGTATATAATAATTTAAAAATAAAATGTATAGTAATGTTTTGATAGGCAAACATAACCAAAAAACATCAAATTGAAACTAAGAATCATTACATAATAGTGTCTCTTGAATGGAAAGAATAATGGAGACACCCCTTACTAAATTTCAGCATGGTAACAGGTGTATATAATGGTTAATGAGAGGGATTAATGAGATTGAAAGAGGTAAATAATAATTTAGAAATAAAATGTACTTTAAGTGGGTTGAGGGAAAACATACCCAAACAAATCAAATTGAAACTAAGATGTATCACATAAAAGATGTGCTATAATGGAAATGAGAAGAGAAAAACACCTTACTTGAGTGTGTGACTTAGAATTATTAGGAGGGGATTATTGAGAGTTTGGGGTAACCTTGGGAAGACTCTATAGAGGGCAGGAAAGAGTAATGATGTGATACAAGGATTTTTAGTGATGAGAAATGAGGGATTAGGTGTGTTTGTATAGAAAATGTGTGTGGATTTCATTATTATTTCTCAAAATTTGGTTTGGGACTCTATATAATAAAATAACCAAAACCACAGACCTTTTGATGACTTTTTCCAATTTATTCTTCTAAAGAGGGGTTTTTTTAATTATATTATATGTACAAGGGACAAACTAATTATAAAATTACTATTGTTGATGTGGAGGTGAGTCATACTCTTAACGAAATGATTTCAAAAAGTTAAAATCCATTAATGTTTTGGAGGATTCATAAAGGATTTTTAAAATTAATAAAATAAACATTAAATCACATTATTTTAAATTTAAACCATATGTTTTGTTTTATATACTCGTTATATTATTTATTACATCACTTTTTGGTCATTATGATGTCACAATGCACTTTTTATATTTATACAATATTTAATTTTTACCCAAAAATTCGAGTGTCTGAGAAAATTATGAAACATTCATAATTGGATTATGTTTAAATTGTGATTCCAAATATAAAAATAATTTTATCAAAATTATTTTCTTAATATTTTAATTTTCGTTGCTAAAATAATAATCTATATTTATTGAGAATTGTTAGATTGTTTGACAATAACAATGTTTGAACACTTATGAAAATTAAATTTTTCTTCTTTAAAATTATATAATCATGTATATTTAATAAAAATTATTTAATAACAAGATTTTATTAAAAAAAATTATTTAAGAAATCCATTAATTCATCAAAAGGATTTTCTTAATTGAAATTTCATATTACTCAAAAATACCATTTTTGGTATATATATTTTTTATAAAAAAAATCATTATTTAGTCTTTTATAACGTAACAAAAAATAATAATATATATTATAATGAAATAAATATTTAAATATTAATAAAATTAGTTTTACTAGGTTTTTAGTCCTTTTAAAATTATTATTATTATTATACCTTTAATTAACCATTTTTTTACTTTTACTATGGTAATAAATATTTAATGTGGTTATTATTCATATTCAATAAAATTTTAGTTGAAAATATTACCTAATATTAATTATGATGAGTTCAAATATGGAATTAATTTTATCAAAATCAATTTACATATTTGTAAGAATATAATTTAACATAAAACACACAATCATGATGGAAAGTGGTTTTCAAAAAATAATTTTTTTAAGGAAATAATGATTTTATGTTTACTATATAAATAGTACTCTTCATTTTATGAATTTTAATACATATATATATATTATAAAATTTCATTTATATCATTTTTCATTAGGGGGTTATTATTTAATTATAATGTAGAATCATTATAAATTTTAAAAATGTTATCAGAAAAATGCGTTTTTATCCTAAAAATAAACTTGTATTAAAATCGAATATAAAGATGATTTGAATATAATTAATTTTTTTAATATAAATAAAAAAATAATTATGTTACATTGAAATAAAATTATATATTTGTTAATTTATTTTTAAAAATAAAAGTTATTTTTACATAAAACGATATTCTTCACTATTCACAAAAAAATCTATAAATTGACCGTATATTTTTCTTGATAAGCTCATAAAAATAATGTAGCTAATTTTATAAAATAAAATTTCTAAATATTTTTGAAAATAATTATACCAATTTTTAACAAAAATATATAAATAATGATTTTTCATGAAATCATAATTTAAAGAACAACAAGGCATTAGACAAAATTGAATTATTAATTACAATTAATTTATCAATGTTTGTAGAACATATATAAATATTTCATAAATTATTTAATAATATTAACATTAATAATCATAAATTTTAGGTTAAAATGATCGATTGTAAATAATCATTGTTCATTTGGGTATGGTGTTGCGTATTGCATACGCTATCGAACATATATTTCAATTTAAAAAAACTAAGGGTGTTATGTTTCATTCATAGGTATTACATCTTAATTGGTGAATGTTCATTTCATTTTATAAAAACATGCATGTGGACCATAGAATATTAGTGTATTTAGATACATGGATATGTAAAAAACTAGTTCATAAGTGAACTACATCATCTCCCAATAATTTTTCTATAACTAAAACCCTTATTATACATATCAAACATAATAACTTTATTCATGTTCGGGGTAAAGGAAACATAAGAAAGGGTGATATAATATGCTCATTAAGGGTAAAAAAATTGAGAAATCAATGACCACATAAGCATAAGATGATCACAAGGTTATGCGAACATGATCATAACATTTTAAAATCGTACCTATCATATAAAGGATTAGAATATTAAGGCATGGAATAAATATTGGATGTTCATAAGACATGAATCATTATATAATCAAATAATATAATCCATGGTATCATAACACTAGAATAAGAATTATATTTGTTACAAACACATAAAAATAGAATATAATACATCAATAATACCCACCAAGACATTAATAACATGTTAGGATTATAAAAAGAACCCATGTACTTTATTTCAAATTGGGATAACATATAATTTACCATCTTTTATTATTGGGATAATATCTTATGTACCCTCTTTTAAGATTGGGATAAACTCTCATGTCACCTTTGAGATCATAGAAGAGTAATAATTACCCAATAAATTAGATGGATATATAATTTTGGGTCCACCAATCACAAAATTAAAATCATATGTATTTGTGCCACACCATATTTCATCATTTCATAACCCTATGAATAGGAAATGAGTTTTGTAAAATTTTCATCATACCATAACCCATTGGAAATAAATGGGTTTCATAATCATTTTTTATTATAATCATAAACCATACTTAAAAAGAATAAAAATGATATAATTAGATTATATCCCCAGTATATCATAAGCAACATCCAAGTTTGTTCTTGTTAATGAATATAAATAACAAAAAATATTATTAAAACATTATTGAGGAAAATATTATTTCCATTCTCAAAAATGTTTTTTAAGTAATAAATTCATTAATATGAAAGAAAAAAATTCCCTTTGAAGTAAACATTGAAAATGGCAAAGGAAGATTTCAATAATTGATAATTAATGATGAAGGGAAATAATATTCATACCATAAAATTTAAAATAAATATTTCTTTCACATGTTTGGTGAAAAGTAAAAAGTACCTCACTTGGAAAAGGACAAGAACATCTCTTTTAAACCATTTTTTAAAAAGGAATACAATGGTAAAAATTATTTTAAAAAATCATTCATGAATAGAAAAAAACTATTTAAATTTTTATTAAAAATATGGACATTAATGGGATTTTTTTTATTTATGTGAAAAATAATGTCATTTTTCTTTAAAAACATCATTTTATCCTCTTGAGCACATAAGGAGTATAAAATGAAACGAAAACATTTAACATTAAGAAAAAACCAGATAGAAAGAAAATTTATGAGTTTATTGTGAGGTAGATCAAAATATTTTATCATTATAAATCTAATGATAAATAATAAAAATAAATAATGATATGGTACATAAAACCCTTACCACTTGGTAACTTTTGAATCATCGACTCAAATAAAGAAAAAACATTATATGGATATATATATCCCATTATTTTCATGAGAAAAATCATAAAATACATTCATGGGTATTATATAAACAACGTAAAATTAAATATTAGGGAATATATCATGTGCCCCATAGATATAAATGTGAGATGAAAATTCATTACCTCAAGTCTTGACATCCCTTATACATGCTTTAGCTTCGTATTATTTAGATAATAAATTTAGGTATAAACTTAAATTATTCATAGGATGTTTTTTTGATTAGAAAAAGGAATCTAGTCCATGTTAAGGGACGTAAGGAATAGATTTTTGTAGGTATTGGCTGAACCAAAAGGATTTTGAAGTGTATATAGGGGTGGTGGTTCCCTTATATAATTGAGGTGAGTGGCACAATTGTAAATTTTTAAAGTTTTCCAATAATTTCATGTCATTTTCTGGGAAACAAGGATCAAAAAATGAGTTATTCAAAAATATTATATGAGATAAGGTTGACATATAGATAAAAAATAGAATTTAGAAAAGTTGTTAGGTCCGTTAAACCCTTTTCTATTAGTTTAACCCATGGTAAATCTGTTTTAATCTTTTACTTTTTTACTATTTATTATGAAAAAAATAAGTTGAATATGTTATTTAATAATAATTATGTTGATTCATAATATAAAATCCATTTTTTCGAATTCAATTCACAAAAGTGGAATAATTTAATTTAAAATTAAATGAATATATGCGATGAAAAAGCGGGTTTCCAACAAAAAAATTTCCATAAGTATAAATAGTTTTTATATCAAAATTGGAAAAATTATAATAACCTAAATTGTATTAATAATAAAATAATTGAAATAATTATAAATTTAAAATTATCTCAAAATATAATGGAACTTTTAAATGATTTAAATGAAAATAAAATTTTTAATAAAAATTCATATTTTTCACTCTTTATCGAAAAATTAATATTTTCAAAAAATTATCAAAAAATAACTTTAAGAAAGTTTTGACATGTTGATTTAAAAAATTAAGTTAATTTTATCAACAATATTTTCTAAAATTAAGAAATATAATTTTATAATTTGTTCTAAAAAATAATAAAAACATTTTTGAAGGAAAAATGTATTTTGGAAGCATATAAAGAATTTATTAAAAATTTATTATTATTTAAAAGTTTATTTTATTTCCAAGATATTTATACATAATTTTAAAAATTCATTTATTCCTATTTATTGCACCATGATTAATGTCTTGTTTACTACAATAATGTTTATATATTAATAATTAAAGTGTACTGTGGTTTGTTAAAAGACGGTGTTGCATGTAAAAGAAGGTATCGATGAAATTAAATTTATTTAAAAAAAAATATTTCACAAAAATATTGAGGTGTTATAGTAATAAATAAATTACATTACATGATGATTTAAACTCACAAAAATTTCCTATATAAGGAGATATGGGATCTATAATTTTCCAATTCATGGTATTCCAGTACGTCCTTTCTATGGGCATCATACACCTCTTACAATTAAGGGTTGATTGTATTGACGTATTCTTGAAAATTATCTTGATATGTTATACATGATGATTGTTGAACATATAATATAAATGGTTTTTTTAGATAAATTCATTCTTAATAATTATTTTCTAACGAATAGATGAATATATTCAAGTGGTTTTTTCTTTTTGGTGATAGAAACTTTTGGACTAAAGCTATACAACTTGAGGGAATGATGCAAAGATTTTTTCAAACTATTTAAAAGGTTCTAAAAAATTTTAGGATTGAAATATAGTTCCCCTTTTTTAAATATTTATTTTTACAACATCATCATCACAAGGTACATGTCTTGAGTACTATGAAAGTTGTTCTCAAAGATCCAATTAAAGATATCATCCAACTCTTTCAGTATAACACCATATATCCCAAGAATGTTCCACCATGTTTATTCATATAATATGAGTTACACTAGATGAAAAATTTAATTCAAGAGTATCTCCCTCCATCATATTCTATTTTTTTATAAGAGGCTCATGATAGCTTCATCCTTCATTATGAACGAGACTTAGACCATCCAGACCGTATTTTTCTCTATCAAAAAATAATTGGATCTTCACCACCAGCTCCCTATTGGTTATATACGAGTTATTATTACTGTCTAAACAATGATTGTGTTCTAGTTTGTGGATTAACTTATAGTTCTGATGATGATCAAGAAAAAAAAATTTGGCCAGGGGAAGGATATATGTAAAATATGTGAAACACATTTTTAGGAAGGGGTATATTTATGAGATAAACCTTTTTGATCTTGGGGAAGAATAGATACACATGTGATATGCCTTTTTGATCAAAGGGAGAGTTATGATAACCCAAAATTTATGTAATATTTGGGTAACCTTTGAAAAGAAAATTGTTCTATATCATGAAAAAGTTATAATAGTAATTTTGTGATATAAATAAATAATATGATTATAAAGGAATCTATAATAAGAATATGAGGAAACTAGATAGAGATGAAAATAGAAAAATCTACACTCATGTTGACCATCTATAGATGCTTATCAAGTAATATTTACATGATCTATGTAGTATAAAACTTTTAGGTCATCATTTTTTATTCAATAATGAATGTATAATAGTTTTTAGTAGAGAATCATGATGGAAGTGGTGTGAATACCATGAAAATAATCCAATTTATAGTAAGCGTTCTATTTTTCCTGAAATGTAATATTTGATAAATTAATATTAATAATGATTCCTTATAAAATTAGTTTTCATCATTATAACTATAAAAATAGGATTCACTATCTACATAGGTGTGCAGTGGTATGTCATATATGAAATGATATGATTGATTTTGATAAATCTTCTTTAGAAAAAAAAATCAGTCACCATTAGAATCTTTGTTCGAACGAAAAGTAGATAGAGTCGACATTAAGGGATAAATCATGGACACCTGCCAATCTACCACTGAACCTTAGTATTTTATCCTTATCAATTTGTTCATAATTTTATACTTTATATCTCAATAAATCTTTTCACCTGATCAGAGAAAGGAATCAACCATTGGGAGAGGAATCCATATTATTTTTCTAACTATACTAATATATTTTAATACATCATTGATTGTTATGATTGTTTCTTATCCCATATTCACTATACTATCATTTCATTTGTACACATAAACTCTTTCATGGTTATAACTCTTTCATGGTTATGAAACATATGTGATACACATTTTTCATCAAGGGAAGAGAAAATTAATGTATTATACATTTTTTATATAGGGAAAATCACATATATAGGTGTTATGCATTTTTATTAGGGGGAGTTTTATGATAACCAGAAATGTGTATAAAATGTTTAGACCCTCTATCAAGAAAAGTGTGATTCATCATGGATAATATATAATATTAATGGTGTGATATAAGTAATGAATATTTTAATAGAGGAAGATAAATAAGGAAAATGTGGTTTCCATCTAGAGATTCATATCCATGAAGATACAAACATGGATACCATATATAAATTCTTATCTCGGAAGCTTCACATAGGCTATGTAACATAAAACATATGGATAATCATGTATGATTAAATAAGGTGTATGGACTAGTTAGAGATAATGTATCATGATGACAAAGATGTCCAGACTGTGTAAGGAATTTAAATTAAGTGAAGTGTTTTATCATTTATTTCAA
Organism: Viscum album; assembly: GCA_963277665.1. NCBI lineage: Eukaryota > Viridiplantae > Streptophyta > Magnoliopsida > Santalales > Viscaceae > Viscum > Viscum album. Next base: position 1,307,595,092 of record OY728132.1, read on the forward strand.
TATAATAATTAATTAATTGACTTTAATAAAGTTTATTTATTAATATAGTGTTCATTATAATCACTATAAAATTGAAGTAATGTATTAATAAAAGTTTCTAGTGGAGTGTCATGATAGCTTTGATAAAGTTTATTTTGATAAATATTATTTACTAAATACAATTTCCACTATTAAAAACATGATATTGAAGAAAAATAGTTAGGGTATACATTAAGGGATAAGGCTGGGAAACATGAAACTCTACCATTATCCCTTAGGATTGTATCCTTATCTCCTATTCTATAAGATTAAGAACATGTGTCTATAAATATTGTATCCCAGGTAGAGGAAAGAATCACCATTTATGAGAGGAATATTTTATCCATGTCATGATAATGTTTTTTTGTTTCCATTCAATTGTGCATATTTTTTGTGTTCCTCATATCATATTCACTACACCACCATTCTATTTGTTCACATAATAGCCTTCATGGTTTTACCTTATGTATTATTATAATAACATCATTGGATACAATGTTATAGAGAAAACTATGTTCCTTCTCACTAGAGGAATGAGTACATTATGTCCCTTTATATTCTATCCACTCAATTGATAGAAAGTATGCTCTGTAGTTCCCTCATTATGAGGAACATATGCATCATAAATCTTGAGACCAGAATTCCTTAGGGAAAGGTCTTCATTTTGGTCTCTTTATGAGTGTTCCAAGAGTTATTCTGGGTTTTTTTTTCAAATATTTGTGCTATCATTTTTATCCATGAGGTAAACTTGAGAGATACAACACTATATATCTATCCCTTTTCCATGTTCAAGTTCCTACAATGGATAAAGTTTTTTCTTTTTTATCTATAGTAGTAATTTTTTTGAGACATTAAGTATAGATTTATAGATGTTGTTTGGAGATGAGGTTATCCTTATAAGTGATAAAATCCCCTGAAAAGTCCTTAAATGATCCTTTTTAGTCACATTTTATCTCATTCCATTACTTTTTGAGTAATTATTTTTAAATATTTATCAGTTTTTTTAATAATGAGATATTAGTGACATAAATATGGTGTTCCATTTACCATTATGGGATGTGATTTATCTCTCCATGGAAAAGAAATTTTCTAAATCTCATTATAATTTCATTAATTCCAATTTAAAAAACCAATCTTTAAAGATGTAGTATCTTTACAAGTTTCAATATCTACAAGATAACATATTACTATTAAAATACTTTATATCTTAAATATTTACCATTTATTAGATATTTTTTTTAACTAACTATATTTATAAAGCTTACAGTGACCCTTTTTTCTACTAGAGGTATAAAAAATCAAACTAGAGCTACTGCTTTAATGTATCACCTTTTACAAGTCACATAAGTTGGAAAAATGATTCTTTTACTTTTGGAGGTGCACAGACACCATGATAAGGATACATAGGATTTAAAAATCTCAATTATAGTATATTAATAATTTTAACCATTCATCATGGGTGTAAGGGTATTATAGTTTTCATAATAATGGGTTTTATTGATACTTGTTATAAGAAGTGTGAGCATGATTGTGTAGAAAATATTTAGACCACTCTCAATATTGAAAAAATGTTTATCATAGTCTATCCAGATTATAATTTTCATTTTGAGGATCTACACACTCTGGATAATCAATAAGATAAACTATATATTAGTGGATATCCATTAAGCGAAGACACCTATATTTTTCCCTGCATCATGAAATAAAATTTTTATTTGAAAACAACATCTTAGATCTAAATGTCACCATGAATCTAGAAGAAACATTATATCTCAATGTCAAGGGTAAACATATTCAAATATTAAAATATATTCAAAATATAATTAAAATACACGAGTAACATAATATTATTCATGATTCCCAGATATATCTTTATGGGAATTAAAGAGAATAAAATCAACCGATCCATTAAACTGAACCCTTTTCCCACAATGAAGGATGGATATATTGAAATCACTTTGCAAATATATTTTCATGAATATGAATACCTATTTGTCAAATTAATACTTTTTAATAATGTTTTCCGTTAATATATATTTTTAAGACCAATATTCTTAAAATTTCTTTCCAAGATGATTGTAAACATATTTACCATTCCAATTATGGAGACTAAAAGTTATTTGATCTCTGTGAGTGTGTTAATATCTCTAAATAAAAAAGAGACGAGTAATAAACAACTAAAAGAAGAAGAAGACCATTTCAAAAATATTTAATGGAATAATATAAAGATTGATATCCTACTATTTCCATTATGTTAAGAACCTTAATTTTGAATTTTGATTATTATGAATATTACACTATAAATCCTATGAAAAATATTTTATATATAAACCTGATCTAATTCAGATATCATCATAAGGGTCTAATTGATTGAAAATTTCAGAAGGAAAAGCCTCTATTTCCTCTAGGTATCCCTACTAAGACACCATCACAACCTATATATTCAATTTTTAGTATTTATAAGGGTTTACACAATGAAGTTTATTAAACGGAAGTTTCACCCTCAAATCCATCCAAGGATGATTATAATACTTCTATATACCAAAATGAGAGGATGAATCATATTAATAAGATTCTTATATAAGAAAAAATTTCTAAAAAGGTGGTTTCATCTTCAAACCCCATAACTTTCTTATAGTTTCAAGTCATTGATTTAGAAGATAAATACATTTCTATTCTTGGAATCATATTGGAAGAATATGAAGCTAAAAATGTATTTAAGGATAATTTCATTGGTAGTTTTGTGGAAACTCATCCTATTGAATCCATTTTTGAAAAATTAATATATTTTACACCAAAATGTTTTGAGTCTTATAAGAATAAAATGTTTCTACTACAATAAGACTATAAAACTCTTGAAGGAAAAATTTCCCCAAATGAAGATACACAATTATGATTATAAGGCATAGAAAAGGATATGCCAATAGTTGATCTACTATATGAACAAGATGATGACATCCTAATGACTTATCCTACTGAATAACATGATAAAGTTGTTGAGTAAAAAATGATTCCTTATGAATTTTCCATTCCTCCATGTTTTGAAAATCACAAACACATTTTCATTAGGAAAATTTTCCTTCTCTAATAATTATTTTCTTAAGGAAAATTTTCATTATCTAAGAAAATTTTAATCCTTACCCATGGGTTTCAATGTATTATTTAATGCCTTCTCAAATAATGTCTAACAATTTTTTTTTAAGAAAAAAATTCGGATCCTTATCTAAAAAACCACAGAATCTTACAGTTACATAGCCACCAAGTCTTTCGGTTTTTAGACACCAAATTCTCAAAAACTCATATGCCAAATTATCTGAAATTCAGACACTAAATAATTTAAAACTTTATATCTGAATTTTCTAAAATTTAGACTCCAAATTATCTGAAATATATACTCCAAATTATTTGAATTTCGAACTCTGAATTCTAAGAAATTCATACTCTGAATTCTATGAAATTCAGGCTCTGAATTCTCTAAAATTCAAAATCCAAATTCTTTGAAATTCAGACATTGAATTCTCTGAAATTAAAACTTTTAATTCTACATAATTTACACTCTGAATTCCTAAAAAATTTAGACTCTAAATTCCTAAAATGTCAGACTCTGATTTGCTCAGAATTCAGACTCCAAATTCCTCATAATTCAGACACTAAATCTCTCAGAATTCAGATTCTGAATTCCTTATAATTTAGACATCGGATATCCATTTTTTCCATAATCTTATTTTTCATATATTTAGACTCTGGATTCTATATTTCATAGATTCTGATTATTCATAATTGATTAATCTATATTACATTACTAACATATTGTTTCATTTGTATCAGATTCTAGTTTCTTAAGCATGATATTATTTTCATTACATATTATAAGTTCTTAAGAGTGATAATGGTTCCAATGTTTTTATTATATAAAACTATGTCATATAATTTGTTTCTAAATAACCGTCTTTTTAGTGAAATGTGTATAGGTCCCTCCAAAATTTACGGAAAATATGACCATTGGAGGAGGGAGCCGACCATTGGAATCCTTCCTATAAATAGGGTCTCATTTGAATGATCACAAAAATTTGAAAAATATTACATGTTCTGATACTGTGAAGTCATTTATAGATAGATAATGTCTTATACCTTGTGCGATTTGTGAACATGTTGTTTATCCATGAACAACTTGTTCATATTTATTTCTGCGACTCTAATTGTTTTTGTGTACAATCCAGGTTTTCTGGGGATATGGAGACAGAGGTGCCGAATCCCTTAATGTTCGGGGACTTATGGGGATAAGAAGATAGAGGTTATGACTACCTTAAAGTTTTAGGGCTTATGGGGATATCAAGATATACTCTGGTATTCTTTTCGAAGGCATACCCTGGTGTGGGTAAAACAAACTTTCTTGAAAGTATAAATTAAGGGACAATTATCCAAGATTGTTGTGTACCCTTATCATTGGGTTAAATCATTTCTTACTTGTTTAATTACATTGTTTTAAGTTTTATTTCAACTATATTTTGTTAATTATATAAATTATAACTTTCTTATTCTCTCTTGTACTTATACTTACTCTGATAAATAAGATTCTATACACTTTAAGGTAGAATATTTATATAAGAAAAACCTTCTTATGTTTCCTGAAGTTTACCTTGTTGAAGTGTTTGTTTCTTATAATTTGACCTAGGACCTTCCAATCATCCCATTGAGTTTGAACCAAATAGGGTTTTTGAATTTACCTTGTTTATCTTTTTTAAACATAAATTTTCTTAAGATGAGAAGATTTTTTTAAACCCAAAATTCAAACCCCTATTTTACTTGAGAATATACATATATATTTCGATCCAAAAGTTGGTATCAAAGTAGGTCTCTAAAATACTTATACTCACATTTAAGTTTTTTTTCTTATCTCTTCTTGTTTAAATTTTTTCATAATGATTTTATTTATAAAAACTTTTGATACTTATATTTTTATACTAATAATTTTTATAGATATGTATTTTAATTATAGAATGGAAATAATGATCATAATTTATATAGATAACTTTAATCCTACTAGACAACCAATTTTTGATGGTAATTATTATTATTACTTGAGAGATATGATGAAGGCTTTTTTTATTAACACTATAGTGGATAATTTTGTCATGCTCACTGGTGAATACACGATTCCTGACAAAGAAATCAAAACATTTACAAATCATGAAAAACAATAATATCAACTAAACTAAAAGGTACACAATACTATTTTATGTTCCATGACCAATAATATCTATAGTCAAATGTATTCATGTGAAGTTGCTAATAACATTTGGAAAAAACATGAAGTTACACATTTAGGAACTTCTAAAGTTATAGAAAATAGAAGAGCTATGTTAAGATCTGAATATCATGGATTCTTATTTATTTATGGAGAACCTATTTTAAAAGTGAAACAAAGATTTATGACAATTGTCAATAGTCTTAAATCTTTGGGAGAGAAATGACTTTATAAAGATGTTATTTTGGAAAAGATAACTGATATAATTCCTAATGAGTGGGAATCTAAAAAGAAAACTATTGATGAAAATAGGAAAGTATCTCACATTACACTTGATGAGATATTTGGAACTCTTATTCAACATGAAATATGAATGAAGAGAGATTCTGACTTAAATAATAAGAATAATGGTAATGGATGTGTAGCTTTCCTTACTACATCTAAATCTAAGGCTTCGAAAAGGGTAACCCGTTCTAAAGCTAAGAAAGCTATTGTAATATCTGAATCATGTGAAAGAGAATAGTATGATATTGAATTATCCAATCATACTCAAAGGATGAACAATATTGTGGAAAAGAATAATTTTTAGTACATATATAAGAAAAAAGTTAGAAAAGGAAAGAAAGGTTTTGATGTAACTTGTTAGGAATACCAAAGGGCTAGACATATCAGACCTGATTGTCCTATGCTTAAGAGAAAATATATAAAGAAAAATCATTCTGAAATGAACAAAAATAAGTACTATAAATCTAAGGCTAATAATTTCGTGAAATATAATGACACCTGGGGTGCTAATGGTGGTGAATCTTTATATGAATCTTCGGAATATGAGTCTTATGGTCAGAATAATATTGGTCTTATAAAAAAGTACCTATTGAAATCATTTTCTTATAGATAACGTACAAAATGATTAATCCTTAACAAATATTTCTTTAATTGAGAATTTTCTTAATAAATAATATTATGAATATTCAGATGAAAAATCATCCTCATAAGAAGATAATACCTACCCTTAATTTGAAGAAGTTTCAAGATTTTCAAAATTACTTGAGAATGAGAATGGTAAGATAAAAAAAGCTAAAGAAAGAAAATTCTAGAATTTCTATTTTAACAAAAGAAGTATCATATATTTATAAATATCCTGATTAGAGAACTTTGGATTTATAAAATGTTTCTAAAAACCTTAAGGAAGTTAATTCTAATAAGGATAAAATCTCTAAGAATCTTGAAAATGCTATTTCTAAGAAAAATGTTTTAGGGAATAACTAAAAATATAAGACTAATGACTTTAAGGATAATAATTTCTTTATCAAACTAAAATACAAAATATTTTACCTAAATAAACTTTTATAAAATTTTACGTTTAGAAGGAAAGAATTTGATGAAATTTATTCACAACATATCCCACTTAGAAATAGTTCTAGATTTTGTTATACTCACTGAAAACCTATTTTAAGTCATAACTATTTTGTTCCCCAAAGTGGTCCTTTTTTCACAAAGTTTCATTGTCGTGGATATTGGGAGAAAAAAATTTCATTAATTAATACCCAATTCTTAGGTTTTCATAATGATTATTCTTCTATGAAAATGTGGATACCTAAGACTTATCTTTCTGAAATTTCTGGATCTAAGAAATTTAGGATTTTGAAAGTCTAAATATTTTATTTTTAGGAAAATAATTGAAGTACCAACAACAATACATGGTACATAAATAATGTATTATTCCATTACATGATTGGTAAAAAAAACGTTTTTGAAAATATTATCAATACGAATGGACGAAAAGTAACTTTCAAAGATAATGTTGTGGGAGAAAATTTTGTTATATGTAACATTGTTATTCTTGGAAAAGAATTAATTTAAAATTTTTTGTTTGTTAATGGTATTAAGCACAACCATATAAGGAAAATCCAATTATGTGATCAAGGATACATTGTAAATTTTAGGAATGATAAATGTTTATTACAAAATTTCAAGGAAGAGTTTATTATCTCTGCCCATAGGCATGAGAATATTTATACATTGAATGTAGAAGATCTTAGGAGGCAAGATCTATATTTCCTTGGTGTAATGGAAGATCAATGTTGATTATAGAATAGAATACTAGAAAACTGTAACTTTAGAATCCTATGAAAAATCTCAAAGAAAATACTTGTTACGAACCTACCAGAGTTTAAATTTAATACTCCAAAGGTTTTTTATTCTTGTCAATATGGAATGAAACATAATTCAAGCTTTAAATCAATTGGTGAAGTCTCAACATGTGATTCATTACAACTAGTGCAAATATATCTTCTCAATCCAACACCAACTGGAAGTATTAGAGGAAAATACTATATATTTTTATAGGTGATGATTATAATATATTTACATGGGTCTATTTTCAAGAAATCAAATCTGAAGCCACTTTTTATTTGAAAACCTTTAGAGCCAAAGTTAAAAATGAGAAATACCATTCATTAATAAAAATTCATAGTGATCTTGGGGAGAATTTAAAAATTCAGATTTTGAAACTTTTTGTAGTAAGAAAGGAAATACTCATAGCTTCTCATCCCCAAGAACTCCTAAAAAATGGTGTTGTGGAAAGTTGAAACCAAATTCTTCAAGAGATAACTAAAACCATGTTGAGAAAATATTCTATTGCTAAACACATTTTGGGTTGAAGCTATTATTACTACTTGTTATAGTATAAATTGAGTTTTTATCTAACCTTTTCATAACAAAAAACCTTTTGAATTGTGGTCTGGTAAAAAACCTAAAGTATTTTCCTTCAATTTTTTTGGATGGAAAGTATTCATTTTGAATACAAAATATAACTTACATATATTCAGACCCAAATATAATGAAGGAATTTTTTATTCTATTCCAATACTTCTAAGGATTATATAGTTTTTAACAAAAAGTCTTGTACTATTTAAGAAATGGTACATGTTAAATTTAATGAAACTGATCCTTTTGTTTTTAAACAACCCAAACCTATATCTTCGGATGTGTTTTAAAAAACTTATTATCAACAATTGATGGAAAATTATTCTATATTGGAAAATACTCAAGAAATTTTTTTTACATTATTGATCCCAAAATAATTTCTACAATATGTTGATGAAGAAGTTTTACAGAACCCAAATCAGTTTTTTCTTAAGAATCATCCTAGTGATACTATCATTGGTTATGTAAATAAACTAGTAAGGACTATATGTTATTTAATAAATGAAGTATAAAATATATAATTTCATTCATAATTAAAACCAAAAAGAATTGGTGAAACATTAGGTGATGATGATTGGATTAAATCTACGCAAGATGAACTGAATGAATTTGAAAGGAACAAAGTCTAAACCTTGATTGAAAGGCCTAAGGAAACTTCTGATATTGGTGTAAAATCGGTATTCAGAAATAAATGTGATGAAAATGGAATCATTGTTAGAAATAAAGCAATAATAGTTTGAAAAAGTGATAATCAACAAGAAGGAATAATCATTGAAAAAACCAATGCTCTAGAAACTAGACTTGAATCTATTTATAGTCAACATTCCTTTACAACATTATTTAATTTCAAACTCTTTCAAATGGATTTGAAGTGTGGTTTCCTTAAAAGACATGTTAAAAAAGAAGTTTATATTGAAAAACCTCCTGGATTTGAAGACATAAAAAATCATGAAAATGTTTTTAAAAATACCAAATCTTTATATGGACTTAATCAAGACCCTAGAGCTTGGTATGATAGAGTTACAATATTTTTGTTACAAAACAACTATGTTAAGGGAACAACTGATCTAACTCTTTTTATAAATAAAGATAAGAAAAATGTTTTGATTTTTAAAATTTATATTGATTATATTATATTCATATCCAATCATCAATATTTAACTGATTCATTTTATAATCTCATGAAATTTGTTTTTAAAATGTGTATAATGAGTGAGTTAACATTTTTTCTAGGTTTTCAAATTTTCCAAAACCCAAAAGAACTTATATATCTCAACATAGGTATATTAAATATCTTCTTAAGTAGTATGGATATAATAATACTAAAATTATAACTAATCCAATGGGTACCTAAAATTCTTTTGATGTTGATGAATCTGGGAAACTAGTAGATCAAACATCTTTTATAGCTATGATATGATGTTTATTATACTTTACAACAAGTCATCCAGACTTAATTTTTTCTGTATACTAATGTAAAAGATATCAGTCTAATCCAAGAGGAATATCATTTAAAAGAAGTGAAAATAAATTTTTCGCTATTTAAAGGTAACCATGGACAAAGAAATTTTTTAATTTTCTAGAAATGATTTTGTTTTAATTTTTTTTCAGATACTAATTTTGGTGGATGTAGAATGGATATAAAAAGATAATCTGGAAGAAGACATTTCTTAGGAGATTCATTAGTTTCTTGGTCATGCAAGAAGCAACACCTAGTATCACATTCCACTAATGAAGATGAATATGTAGTAGTTGGAAGATTTTGTTCTCAAGTGTTATTGATGCAACACATGGTCACAAATTATGACATGAGTTTTACCAAAACATAGATATTGTGTGATAATACAAGTTCCATTTGCCAATAAAAAAACCCTGCATATCACTCTCGTGTAAAGAACATAGATATTATACATCACTTTCTTAGGGATCACAAACTTAAAAGATATATCATTCTTCAATTTATCTAAATCCAAGATCAACTTGCAGAAATTTTGAGAAAATCATTACCCTATGATAGATTTCAATATATTAGAAAAATGTTAGGAATGATAACCGTAAGGTAATTTTTTATATTAACTTATTGATGAAATCTATCTCCTTAAATTAAGAAACTCTTTTTCATAGGGGATGTTAAATTTTTTATTCTTTCAAAAATTTCATCCTAAATTTTTTTCTTTTCTTAATAAATTTTTTTGGAACCTAAAAATTTTCCTTTTCTTAATTTTTTTTTAGAATCTAAAAAATTTCCTTTCCTTAGTAAAATATTTCCAAAACCTAAGAAAAACCTTATCAATACAGACAATTTTCTCTAAGTAATTTAGAAGTTATGTTTTCTTACTTAATTCTTTATAAATGTATTTCTTTAGTTGTTGGTATTTCTATATTGTTTTAAGAAAACTCTACCAGATTTACTTTCATTAAATATTATTTTTTTTAAAAACCTCAATAGATCAGAACCTTAAAATAATTCATTGGAATTGATATCAACCATCAGATCAGATCAAACTTATTTCAACGGTTGGATTGAATCATAAAATCAAACCGTCACTGTGGAGCCTATATAAAGGCCCCCCCTTATCTGTGTCCCACATAGGTTTTCTCAGTATTTTTTTACTGAAGCTCTTCCACCCTACAAATTAGCTGTTTTGTTTTTCATCTTCCTTATGTTCCATATGTCACTTGATATTTCCTCTAAAAATCAGATGGCCTCAAACAAGGAAATAACAGATTGGAAAATTTACTGAGAAATGATGGTTGAACCAAATTTCTTTTTGAATTATGATTCTATGATTTCTAAAGTTATAAAGAAGAATAGCTATGAATGTCTTTCTATAGCCAAGTTGAAGAATTAGGATCTGGTTTATCCTGAACTTCTTAGAGAGTTTTATGATACAATCAAATTTTATAAAGGAGGAAGGGAAAAGTTTTCCTTCAAGATCTATAGAAAAAATAATCCATTATCCTCAACATGGCTGTATACATTCTTGGTATTCCTTATGAAGGTGAAAAAATAATTTTCTATCCCAAGTTTCTAGATATAAAAGGACATTTTGATAAGGTAAAGGTAGTTGAGTCCCTTGGACAGAAGGGAGTAAAGTCACTAAAGATCCACAATCATATAACAAACTTCCTGTTGTTAGACTTGTGGATGCATAGATTTCTCATTATGAGAAAGGGAGATAAGAATTCCCTCAATAAATGTGATATTGTTATGATTGATTTCCTGGTGAATTTGACAAAGTTAAATCTCATAAATTATATTCTCCTTACCATCACCAGTATCAATAATGGAACTCTTAAGTCCCAGATTATTATGTATCTAGTGATATTGTCAAATATCATTGTTTTTTTAGAATTCTTCCAAATTCCATGCAGTTTAAAATCCAGAACCATTAAGATTTTGTTGTTGAGTGATGACACTCTTAGGAGGATAAATATCATCTTTAGTACTAAGTCATGGGTGTTCTATGATATTTCATAAAGTGAAATTCATGCTTTAGGAAAGAAAAGTGAAGTGTGGGAAACTACTATGAACACATAGAAGAAAATAAAGGAAAAGAAACAAGAATCAAAAGAAAAATAAACCATTCCAAAAACCCAATTAGCTCCACCCAAGCCAAAAAAACAAAAGACCATTTCTGATGAAGTGGTATCAAAGTGGAGGGATCAAAAAAAGAAGAATAATTAGGGTGATTCTAGTTTTAGATTATATCATACCGAGGCTTGGGCCTTAAAAATTCATGCCATAGAAGATCATGAAAAGCTAGCTAAAGAAAAGAAAATTAAAAAGAATTTGCCTGAAGATAAACTTTTCTAAGAATTTCTTAAATATAATGAGAAAGCATATAAACAAATCTAGGTACCGACATAATTTTCTCTAGAATCAGTTCCTTTAGAAACTATGGGAAAGATAATTTCAATTTCAGAACCTATTATGGAAGAAGAGGTAGTTTAGAAAGAACAAGAAGAGGAAGAAAAAGAAGAAAGTGAATATGTGATCAAATAGGTGGAAGAATATCATGAGAAATATAATCCTTTAGACACATTTTTAATCAAAACATCACAAGTAGAATCAACCAAGATAATCCCTCAAGGGAAAGATGATGATGGATAGGATGAGTTTGACAAACCTACTGATGATGAAAGCAACAATCCTTATTGCATTCATATTTAAGATATTATGGAAAGTGATGAGAAATATTATGTTGACAAAGATAAGATAATACAAGTCTCTTCTAGTGAGCATGAGTCTCCAAGAGATGAGAAGTTTATTTCTGAAGTTGAGAATGAAAAACAGGTGGTTGTTGATTCAACCATAATGTTTATAATTGTGAAATCTAAGAAGGTTATTGTGGGAACATCCAAGAGGAAAGATAAAGACAAAGATAAAGATTCCTCACTAGCATGGGAATATTCTTATGAATCCTCATCCTTCTTGGGACAAGATTTTGTTGTCTAGTCTATTAATAAGATAGTATATACAATACCCTTATTCCCAAGTATCGATTTGAGATGTCAGTTGCTTCATCATTCTATTAATAAAAAGTCAGATTCAATAAGCATGCTCACGGAAATTTTTATTAAGCTTGAAGCAGAGTTCAAGACTTTTCACATTGGTTGTGATGCTAATAGGAGATCATGGAATGAAAATACCAAATGGTCTAAGTCAGTAATTTCTAATATGAAAATTATAGATGATTTCTGTGACTCAGGGAAAGATTCCTTTGATCAGTCAAATGACACTGTGAAGAACCTTATATAAAATATTTCAGAAAAGATGAATCAAGAGTAAGCATCCCAGATTCAAGAGGACAATGACCTGAATGGAAAGATCAATTAATTTTTATTAAATTTGAAAAGCAAAAGAGAACTAAGGGAAGATTTGGAAGAGAATTTCAAAATTCAAGAAGAACAATTTAAGTATCAAGATAAATTTATTAAGTCCCAAGAAGAAAGAATCAATGTTCTCTAAAAGAAAAATTAGTATTAAGATCAGCTGCTCAAGATATTTGAGGTTGACCACAAAGACCTAAAGAAGTCGAATGCAACCTGGAGAAAGTTGATGCTGAATGAAAATAAGGTTGAATGATTTTTGAAATCTAATATTTTGTGGTAATTTCCTTATAAAAATATTTTCCTATCCTAAAGAAAATTTATTACCCTTCCATCATTTTTTTGTATATTACTAACCTAGTAGGTACAATTTTTACCCCATTAATTTTTGAAAAACACAAAGGGGGAGAAAAGTCTGATCAAAAGAATATTAACTCAAATAGAATAGAATACCCTAATAAGGGGAGATTAAGTAATGGGGAAATTACATAAAAACGATATTATTAAGAGAGTAAAAGAAAATTCTCAATTAAAGATAAAAATACGATCCTTGGGGATTTAAAAACCTAAAGGGGAGTTAGTTGTATTTTTCATAAGTCACAGGTAAAGGGATATAAGTTTTTATTTTAAAGATCAAAAAGAAAAATCCTTATTCTTTATATTCTTTTTCGAATGGTTGTTTATGATTTCCAAAAATGGGGATATTGTTTAGTCAATAAGGATTCCTTATGCATTTTTTATTCCTCTATGATTTTAAAATCAAAAGCACATTTTCTTAATGAAAATTAACCTTCTTAGAGAATTAATTTATTAAAGAAAATTTTCATTCTCTGAGAGAAATTTTATTCTTACCCTTGGTTTTCAATGTCTTATTTAATGTCTTCTCAAACCAAGTTTAACAATTTTTTTATTAAGACAAAAATTCGGATCCCTATATAAAAAGCCTCAAAATAGTACAGTTCCATAGCCACTGAGTCTTTATGTTTTCATACATCGAATTATATGAAATTAAGACTCTAAATTCTCTGAAATTTAGTCTCTGAATTCTCTAAAATTCAGACTCTGAATTCATTGAAATTAAAAATATTAATTCTATGAAATCCAGAATCCAAATTCTATAAAATTGAGAATATGAATTCTTTAAAATTATGACTCTAAATTCTACGAAATGCAGATTCCATGTTCACTAAAATCTAGATTTTGAATTCTATGATATTTAGACCCATAAATATTTGAAATTCAGACTCTGATTTCTCTAAAATTCAGACTCCAAACTCCTCATAATTCAGACTCCAAATTCCTTAAAATTCAGTCTCCGATTTCCTTAAAATTCAGACTTTGAATTCCTTATATACCATACTCCGAATTCCTTAAAATTATGTCTCCAAATTCATCACAATTCAGGCTCCAAATTCCTTATAATTCAGAATCCGAATTCCTCAGAATTCAAACTCTAAATATCTATTTTTTCAGAATTTGATTGTTCATATTTTTAGACTCTAAATTCTATATTTCCTAGATTCTAATTATTCATATTTTTTAATCTACTTAACTTTCCTAAAATATTGTTTCAATTTTATCGAATTAAAGTTTGTTAAAAATGGTATTATTTTCCATGAATATTATTAGTTAATAGGAATGTTAATGTATCCCCTGTTTTTTTATATAAAACCGTCTTATAAAATATGTTTCTATATTACCATGGGTTGAGTGAAATGTGTATAAGTCCCTCCAAAATTCATGGCAAATATGACCTTTGGAGGAGGGATTCGACCATTGTAATCCTTTATGATAAATAAAAGCTCATTTGACTGAGCTCAAAACATTTGATAGAGATTACATGTTGTGATTCTGTGAAGAGATTTCTAGAAACATAAACTCTCATGCCTTGTGTGATTTGTTAACATCTTTATTAGCCATGAAAAACTTTTTCATCTTGTTTTGTGAAACTCTGATCATTGTTGTGTACAATTGAAGGCTTTTGGGGATAGTTAGATATAGGTTCCGACTACCTTAAAGTTCTAGGACTTCCGGGGATAAAAAGAAAGAGGTTCCAAATCAAGGGACCATTAACAAATGTTGTTAGATACCCTTCTCTTTGGGTTAAATATTTCCCACTTATTTACTTTCATTGTTACGAGTTTTATTTCCACTATATTTTTTTAACAAAAGAATGTGTAACTTTCTTATAATTTCTTATACTTATACTTACTTTGATAAATAAGAATCTATATGATTTAAGTTAGAATATTTCTCTATAAAAAAATTGCTTAAGATTCCATAATTTTAACTTGTTTATGTTTAGGTTTCTTATAATTGGACCTAGGCCATTCCAAATATCCCTTTGAGTTTAAAACAAAGAGGGGTTATGAATTTACATTGTTTCTCTTTTTTAAACATATATTTTCTTAAGATTAAAATCAAAATTTTTTAAACCTATAATTCACCCCCTCTTTTAATTGATGATCCACATCTATATTTTGATCCAACAAAAGTTCCAAATCAAAATGCTTCTACTGAAAATTCCTTTGAACCTATTTTGTAAGAACTAGAGGATAAATATATATAACATAGAAATAATTCTATTAGGTAATTATTAAATGAATATTTGGAGGAACTATATAATTAAATTTATAAGATCAAAATTTTTCTACAAAATAATTTTAACTCTATGTCTGAGAAGAAATCATTATGTATCAGCAACACAAGATAATCCTCTGGTGAATCGAAATGAGGAAAGAAATAGAAAAGGGGAAATGTTCATTTGGAAAAGTGTAATAGGATGAAGGACCATAAGAAACTAAAAAGAAGGAAATTCCCCAAATTAATGCCCAAACCAAGACATACATATTGAAATCACCATATTATTTTCTAAACCTAATGACCTAGAATGAAAAAGGAATATTTTTTTCTTTAATTAAAGATCAAATTATAGATAATCCATCATAATTGGGTTTCCTCTCATAAGAAGTCAACATTTCAGGATTCTCAAGTAAGCCCAAAAACCATGAATTGAATATTACTAATCTTCTTCTAGAGATCCTTCAAGAAATTCATTAAATAAATAGAGAAATGATGACCTTAGAAGATTTAAAATATCGCAAATTGGAATACATAAATAGATATAAGACATATAATGGTCTAAATCATGTTATTCTATTATATACATCCTATATTTATCTTACATCTCCTAAAATAAAAAGTCAATTCCCTCAATGTACTCTTAATGAAGTTCCTGATCTTTTCATAATGTTTGATGTTATAAAATTCATAGGAATAATTTATAATAGTGAAATTCTTTATCAAGATATTTTTTCGGATGAAGATACATACCTGTCTAGGTAGTTTTTGATGTTCGATGATAAAAATGATTATAATAATGATTTTCATCTAGTTGAAATAATGTTTAGATTCTCTCTATCTATTAAAGTGATTCTCATCATTTGTAGGATGAAAATGAAATTCCATTTTTTCAAAGAAAACCTCACACAACATCTTCTTCATAATTCCTAAGTATTGAGTATTAAAAAAGTGGTTCTCAAAATCCAATGGATGATGTCTTTTAATTTTGAAATAAGCATACAAATAATTCAAGTAATGATACAATATGGTTATTCATATATATGAGGTGATAAATGAATAATAATATGGGACAATTGAAAAGTTCGACGTGTCCCTACCGTATCCCATAACATGGAACATATTTACCTTGATTTAACACAATTTACCCAACAATAAACACTAGTTTTGGTAAATATGTTTTATGAAAATATACTTTACAAAATATTATATAAAAATCTGCTGCACACTTGTTCAAATAGAAACAACAACTTTTATAATAATGACCATGACCATTCCATGAACATAGGAACAGTAGTAAAATTAATTTATCAAATATTATAAAAAATTTCATGATAACACACTTTACATAATGTACATATCCCATGTGTTCTACACACCATTTCCATAATGATGCTTTATATCCTACCATTCAACACACATTACTGACTGAGACTTGATTCTCTACAATTTGGCCACCTTGTACATCATTTGAATCTTCCTTTTTAAGAATCATTTAATTTCCACTATATGTGTTTTCTCTTCAATAGGAATCTATGTATGTTCTACATGTGTTCTACATGTAGTTTTTTTGATAACAATATTCTTTATTTATATCACACCATTGATATTATAAATTTCAAATGATAAGTAAAACTTTTCTTATTAGTGGGTCCACACATATTATTTACCTGATTACTTTTACTATTCTTAAAAACCCCATAATAAAAAAGGTAGATAATATATAGGTTCTCTCCCCCTGACAAAAGTGGTAGCTTTCTAACCAAAAGTGGTGCTCTCTAATAAAGAGGTATATGTAATATTTTCTAGATGTATGTACCTATTTAGAGGTTTCATAACATTCAAATAGAACTAGTAGATTAAAAATTTGATATCAATAATAAAATCCTCAGGATAATTAACTGGACTTTTCCATGTTGGTCAAAAAATATCTATGATCTCATCAAGATATGTAACATAAAAAATATTCAAAGGATATTTTTTAGTGTAAATTAATCTCCAAACAAAACATTCAACGTAGCCCTTTGAAAATATAATCATTCACAATTTCTAAAATAGATATTAGTGTTGTTTATGTGGTGTGTTGTTAGCGAGGTTGGAGGTAACTTCTGACCATAGTTGATCATCACTTATATTATACATATACACATATATTCCTCTCTTTTATATCCCTTTAAATAAACTAACATAGATCCCACATATTCTAAACCATTATATATGAACTTCATTCCATGTGAGTTGTCTCAATTTACCACCAATGAATATATATATCACCCATACGTTCATGTTCTCATTGACCATGGGAGAATTGGAAAGAAAGGTTTTAAAATGAGAACCAAGAGTAAGAAATATACATGTTCATCTTTACAGTAATCTAGTACAATATATTAGAGGTATTTATCATCAAAAGGACACCTAGGTAATAAAAAAATATTATATGATTTGATCCAAAAACATTTCCAATATAATCAAAAGTTTCAAATGCTCTTTGAACATCATCTTATGAAAGGAATTATGGTTATCTATGCTAGCAAGTTGAAAATGAGAAGGGAAAAAGTTATTAACATCAATTCTTTTCTTATGAATGAAACATGAATTAGAATATAAAAACTAGATTTCTAGAAGAACCTATATTGACTAATTTTTTCCATTTGAGTGATTTTCTAGATCATGAATTTGAAAGTGAAATTTATTATCTATCATTGAAGAAAAAGAAACTAACAACATGAAAATCTCATAGGTAGGATCATCCCCTCACACCAGATAAACAAACAATAAATTTGAAATATGAGAATTACATATCTTAGATAAAAATCCTAAATTATACTATATATATTATGGATAATCTCCTCAAAGGTATGATATCATACACACCAGACTCCACCCACCTTATGAAATAATTAGAGTGACAAATAGATTACTTTCACTCTATGATCATATCAAACAACAATCCTCAATAACCCCATACATGCTAAAATAAAATATAAAATCATGAATAATAAATTATAACTAAAATATATCTAGTTTCAACCATAAAAAAACCCTTATCCAAACCTCCAACCACAATTCAAAAAATTTCTTCTCAACTACTCACAACTATTACCTACATCAACTTCACATGAACTAAATCCCTTCAACAGTGAAACCTACTTGAAAAAAAAACAAATCCATCTAGAGACCCTAATTCTAATAGTATCCCTTTTATGGCTAAAATTAAAACATATGATAGGTTTAACTCTCCTTAAATAATAGAATATTCTGGAACTCCATTACCATATTCATGTTGAATTTCTTCTTTAACACAACATATAGTGATGAACATATCAAATAGTTCTATCTTTAGTAAACCAAAAAATTCTAAAAAATAAGTTTTGAACACAAAATTTGGATACATACTTATGGTTATAAGTTTCTAATTCAGAATATGAGGGTATTTACATTCATAAACTCATGACAGAATAATCTAATGAAAATGAAGATAGTGTAGTCCTCAGGGACAACTTATTTCATGATCTTGATATTGATAAGCTCAATGAAATTCCCCTAAAGAATTTTTTTTATATAATTCCAAGTAATTAATCCCATATTAAATTATCTATTTATCATACTACCCTATAAAAATAATGAGATAAAATCTTTGAGATTCATCCCTGGTATACAACTGAGTTACTATAGTATGAGGAAATGGTGGTTTCTATCATTACAAAGTTTGTTACAAGACCCATGGATGAATATGATTATGGTTAATCTTCCTTGGTGATTATAAATATCTCCATTTTAAGAATCTTTTTTCAATTTATTCACTTATCATGATTATTCATAAATATTTTCTTCAGAGCATTGATCATCACACCTATCAGATATGGGAAAAACATTTTATCATGATATGTTTATCTTTCAAGAAAAATATTCTTAAATAAAACAATAACTAAATGACCAAAATGAAAAATTACTTGGGGGGATTAATGATATTAATATCAAATAGTTTTATATCAACTCTCTCCTTGGTCAACTCTGTATAAAGACCATATATCTCTTCAATATGAAAAAATGAATAATGATACATGTCTCTCTGTAAGTTATATATACACTTCCTCCTGAGATTAGATGAAATATGAAATAGTTAGAAGTTTCTTCAATATATCTAATAAGACAAAAAACTTCATTGTTATTCATGTGATTGGAAAAATCTTAAAATAAATCATGGTAAAGAACCTTTATACATTGGCAGTGTGAAAACAAAGATGTCATCAAACAAGACTGTTCCCTTTTCTCCTAATGTAAAAATAATATAAAGATAATGAAAACTATTTTAGGAAATTCCTTGTCTAAGGGAAAATAATTTAAATTGTTGTTACACGTTTGGATATAATGGAAATTTTTCTAAAGAGTGTCCAAACCAAACGACAAGTGTTAAGACCATCAACCAACTCTCTAAAATGGATGACCTTGAGAAAGATGCTGCAACAAGCCTTTTCAATATTGATGATAAACCAAATGAGAAAATTATATTAACATTGTCTGATGAATAAAAAGATGTGGAAGGGATTTCAATGGTGTATCTGACATTTTAAAAAATCAATATGCTTACTAATCCACCCTTGAAAAAAATATATAATGGGACAGATTAAGGATCTCCATTTGAAGATGTAGAAAAATATTGTTAAATAAGATATAGAAATCCTCATCCCATATATTTTTTTAAAACCACAACATGATTATATTAAATGGAATTGTATCAATAGAGGATTTATATATGGGTTACTAGTGCATACCTTTTATCCCAATCTCCAGATTCTACTAGTTTTTGAGTAATTCTATCAATTTATTACAAAATAATAATTTGATTTACTCAATATTCATTCCTTAGGGAATCCCATTGGAGTGGTTTTTTAATTATGAATAATTTTTCAAGAATTATATATATATATATAGAATTTCATCTTTAATATTAGTCAACCATGTTCAATTTGTTTTAATGGTTAGGACTAAAAAATTCTGGTTTAACACCTTTCATAGAGAAAAGGTTTAGAAAAAACCACCTATAGTAATTGAAGAGGTTTTTCCCCTTTTGAGATTGATAACCTTGTCAAAGCCCTTAGAGATACCGTCTCCTTGGTAAAAAACTATAAAAAAATCATTATGAATATTAATTATGATATAAAATAAGTGGAATGGAACAATATATTTACATATCATGAAGATTATATATTTAATATCTAATTTTAAATCCATCAGTTCTATCACAACATTATCAAACATCCTGATAGGGATTTACATATGGAAAATAGTGCATATATTTCTTAATTAGAGGGTTCTTCTATTGGTTAGTAGAACAATAAGTTTTTATTTAGTGGAGATAAAATGTATGTGCTTAGCCTTTTATGATTAGGTGAGGAGTTGTGGACTGGAAAAGGTACACATGTTCATAATAAGTTTATACCCTATGACAATACACGTTATCCTCATCATGATAGAGTTATAATAATAATAGCGTGTTATAAATAAAGAATATTATTACTGAGGAATATGAATTATGAACCCATAGAGTCCATCAAGAGATTCTTATCTAGAAGGATACACACATGGAAGATATACTGATATTAATATATAAAATGATTTAGATGATCTAAATTGTGGAAAACTTGCATAGAATCAAGTTTGAACCAATAATGCACGTGTACTAGCTGGTGATAGGGTATCGTGATTAAATTGAAGTACTAATTACATTAAGAATCTATGTTATGTAAAGTGTGTTGTCATGTTTTAAAATGTAATATTTTATAAATAGAATTTATTAAGTTTTATTGATTAAAGTAGTGGTCTTCATTATCACTATAAATGAAATAGTCATTGTCGGGACTGGTGTACAGTGGCTTGTCATGTATACTTTGTTAAATTATCTTTTGATATAGTTTCTTTACTGAATGTAGTGTTTTCCATTACATTCTTGGTGCTGATGAAAAGTTGATATTGACTGTGTCAAGGGATATGATAGGGAAACATATAGCTCATCCCCTGGAACATAGGAATGTATGTTTATCACCTCTTCTTTAAGTGCTATCCTTGCGTGGCTATAAATATTGTAACCTAGTCTGATGAAGGACTCAACCTTTGGGGGAGGAATCCTTATTCCCTATTGAGTTTCCTAGTCTCACCTAAGTAAGCAAGGTTTACATTTCATTATAAATTATACATAGTGTCTTGGGTAAATTTTTTATATCATCATTTAATATCCTCAGAGAGAGAATTTTAAATTTTAGGAATGAATTTATTTAAGGGGGTAGAATATAAAACCCAAAATTTTAGTCTCAATTTCCCCTTAAATAGGTACTATGATTAATAGCATGCTTCACATTCTAGACCTAACTAAAAGAAACCTGAAATCATTTTTTGATATAAAATATTACAATGGAATATAAACAATAACATATTTTGATAATGAAATAATGAAATGAAAATATAATATTTAATTGATGTATTTTTTTATAATGAATATATATATATATTTTTTTTTTATGGGAAACATAATATTATGATATGGCATATTTATAAAATTAAATGAAATTCAATAATATGAACATAATAGTAAAATTAAATTTTTTGAATACAAATAAAATTTTTTAATGATACTTGGTGAAGTTTATTTTTTTAAAAATGAAATATTTCTCAAAGAACTATTTTTTATGTTTTGTGAAGTTTTATGTTAAATTTAATTTATCACCATTAAAATACTATTATATAAATTTTTATCAATATAATAACAAAAAGATCAACCCTCATTTAATTTTTAACTCATATAAAATAATAATTCGAACTCTTAAAGATTAAAAATATTATTTTTTATAAATATTTTTTTATTATATTTGAAAATTTAATCAAAATTTTTGGATTCACCATAATAATATTATCTTAGTATGTTTTTTATAGTTTTAATGGAATTATTATTCTTTATGTGAACATTGAAAATTTAATTTTTATTAATAAAATAGATTTTTTAATTAATCTTGTTCTAAATATGACTTATAAATTCTATAAAACCTTTTTTGAATAGTAATGTTTTTAAGGTGTAAAGTTATTCATTTAAAAATGTTGTGTTATATTTAGAAAACCCGTGTTTAAAATTTTGAAACATAATTAATGTTTTATTCTAATGAAAACCGTTTTCTTATTTCTCTTTGAATTAACTATTCTCAAAAAAGAGTTTGTTTTTTGAAATGACTTAAAATTTTATAAATGAAATTTCATTTTGAAAGAATAAATTCTACATTAAGTAATATAGTTATAGAAAACACATGCACTAGTTTGGAAAATGTGGACCAATTATAAAATACAGACTATCAAATTTGAAATTAGATTAATCATATTAAAAATTGATTATATAGTTATTTCACAAGATTTGTTTATATTAAGGGTTATGAAAAAGTCTAACTGAATCAGATGGATGAATTCATAGTCTCGACCAGTAGGACCAAACACTATGAATCCCATCTATTATAGCCTCCAAGGGAGATGACATCTTTTAGATTTAATCTTGACCACTCACAAGAAAATATTCAATAACTAAATCTTGAGAAAAATAACTTATGAGATAATTTTAATCTTATAGATATCATAACCCAAACCAAGTTCGCTAAACCACCCTAAGAAATCACCACCCTCGAAAACCATACCCTTAGGGTGAATCCTGTTATAATAAGGAGTTATGAATCTCCACCATATAAATATTAATTTTTATATTTTATTTTTATAAAATAGTTATTATATTTATCAATTTTTAATATTACTTTTTGATGGATAATATATTGAGTTTTATAAAAATTATATTTTGACATGAAGAAATCAAAAATTTATTTTTGAGAAATATATAGTTTCAATTACCACAATCTTGGGATAAATTCATGAATTTTTTAGATAAATGGTTATATAATAAAAAAAATATTATTATATTATATTTATTTAAATATAAATGATAATATAATATAATGAAGTCCAATGAAATCTTTATAAGAGTTAGAAAGTGGTTAGTATTGTAAAAAATTGTAGTGTCTAGTAAATATGAAAATTTATTTAAAAGTTACAATTACTATATTTAGAAAATTAGCGTGATAAGTTGTCCTTGAAATTAGCACATCAAAATTTTCTAATACTGAATTTTTTATAATTTTTTGAGATTATAAAACCTTGCTATTTATTATACACATGAACATGATTTATTACATATACTTTCACTTCAGAAAACATTGAGGATTGAGAGGTCTAGTGTATTAAAAAATTAGGATAATTACATAACTAATTAGATCATAAAACACAACATCTTTATTGAAGACTTATTTTACATGAACACAACATTCATTCGTACTTAGCATTGAATGGGATAACATGAGGACATGCATAAGAAAACGGTGAGCTATAAATCCAAGTAAGGGAGTAAAAAGGCATAACTTAAATAATATAGTACATGTTAGGAAATTGACATATCAATGGAGAACAATCGAAACATTAACATAAAGTTATGATGTAGCATGATTAATATAACATGGAAATGTGGCAACAATAATTAACATGATATTAGAATGAGTCAAGGATCATTGCACATAGAGCATGAGTAAACCCTCATTGAACTTGAATTAACATGATTAAACCCTCATTGCACTTTAATTATCATGAGTAAATCCTAAATGTACCTGATATAACATGACACTTATATTTACCCAATGCATTGGAGCGATACCATGGCACACCCTTTATAAACATTTCATTTAATGCGTAAGTGTGCCACATGGATCATACAACAAGAATTCAATGAATATCACAATTTATTATAAAAATAAGAGATATTGAATACATAAATTTAATTCCTAAATAAAAAAATACATGTTCATAAAGGTGAATACCCTTGATAGAGAAATGGGTACGGTATTCACTTACACAATGATTTTGGCATGGGAAATTATGGTGTATGTTCCGCAACATAACGATGTAAAATAGAAATCGTAAAATGGATTGATAATAGGAAAACAGGTATCTAATAATTTATACATGAAATAAACAATAATGGGGAATGGAACATAATATCCCAACATATGTAATGGAATTTAGATGCATAATATAAAATAATTTCTTGAATGTAAATGAGAAGAGAGAAATTCGTTAAAGAATTTCAGCATGTTAACGGGTGTAAATGGAAGGCGTTAATGAGAGAGAAAGAGATCTCTCATCATTAGAAAATAAGGAGGGAAGTATGGGGGAGGTATGAAATAATACCCCAACATTTTTAATTGAAAATTAAAGGGTATAACAACATAAAGTAATTTGGACAAAAATGAGAAAGGAAGAAATCCCTTACTTGGAAGTGTGACCAAAAGGATTGTGAGAGGCTTGAGAGAGGATTATGGGGAGATTAGGGTGCCTTGTGAGGATTATAGAGAGGGGAGGGTAGAGTTTGGTCTAGATCAAAAGGTTTTGAGTGAAGTGGAATGGGATATTGAGTGGGTTTATATAAGAAAGGAGAGGGAATTCTTTATTATTTAGGTTTTGGACACCACACATTAAACTAATTAAAACCAGAAACCAACCCATATTTTCTTTCCAATTTTATTTTTAATAGTTTATTGGAAAACATTATTTTATAAGGCCAATGTCTTATCTTATTAAAATATTTGTCTTGAATATGTGGAGGTGAGTCACACTCTTAAGGAAATAATTTTAAATTGTTAAAATATTTTATAAGTCTTGGAGGGTCCACTAAGACACCATAAATTTAATAAAACAAATATAAAATCATATTATTTTAAAGGTAAAATGTATATTGGAGAAAAATCACTTCTATAGTAATTTATTACATAACTATTGGGTTATTATGTTGTCAAAAAACACCTTGTATAATTAAACGGTATTTAATTTTTACCCAAAAATTGAACTGGCTCAGAAAATTATGAAAAATTAACCATTAGATAATTTTGATGTATAGATTCCAAAAATAATATTAATTTTATCTAAATAAGTTTCTAAATATATAAGTTATCAATTTTAAAATAAAAACCGACATTTGTTAGAAATTCAAGGGTTTTGAAAAAAACTATTTTAAGAGCTTAATGAAAATTTCAAATATATTCATAAAAATTATATGACCATTTATATTTAATAAAAAGTAATTTAGTAATTATATTTTATTAAAATATTATTTAATTAAAAAATTCACTAATTGACCAAAATATATTTCTTAATTGAATACTAACTAAAAATACTATTTGTGATTTAAAAACCATATACAAATTAACAGTAAAAAAATGAATTTTTATTATTTATTGTATAAAAAATAATTCACATAACCATAGTAATAAGATCTTGTAACATAAAACCTTATAAAAACCGCACAAGACCTAAGGTTAAGGTGTGCTATGGTGACAAAATCTTGGGGCAGCTCAGATAACATTACTCAGGTGGTAATCTCTATTAAGTTCCACTTCTGTCGTAGGCTGTTCCATTCAAGCTGAACGTGTTAAAGCTCAGCGTGGGCTCGTCAAGAGTGAAGACGAGTGATACTACCTTCATTCCGAGCTCTGAAAAATGTACTTCATATGGAGGTATTCTACTGGATGAGGCCATCCCTTCCTTTATCTGAGTAAATTGGATTTGTTAAATCCTTATATTTATACTAATCTTTTGATCACAGTTAAATATCTATATTAGAAATGGTAACAATTCTTAATGGTATTTTGAAATCCAAAAACATAAAACCTGGTAAGTTCATATGTTTTATATTACCACTTTACATAATACTACATTTAATTAGATTAATTGGAATTTTCATTAATGAGTTTTTGGGTTGTTACAATTTTCTCCCCTTAAGAAATTTTTCCCTCAAAATTTCTTTTCCCACACTAAAACAGATGGGGGTAACTCTACTTCATCACTTCCTCTGATTCCCACGTTGCATTTTCATACATGTGGTTTTTTCAAAACACCTTGATGAGGGGAATTGTCTTATTTCGTTGAACATTCTCTTCATGATCTATGTTCTTCACCAGCTTATCTTCACAGTAGAGGTCATTATCTAATAGTACCACCTCTAGAATGAGTACATGCGATGGGCCAAATATGTACTTCCACAAGAGTGATACATGAAATACATCATGTACATGAGATAGTTTCATTTGGAGTGCTAGTTGATATGCCACTACTCCAATGCGATCAAGGATCTCAAAAGGGCCTATATACCATGGACTAAGATTTCCCTTATTCCCAAGTCTCATAACTCTCTTACATTGTGATATGTGGAGGAATACCATGTCTTTTCCATCAAACTCCAGATCCTGTCGATGATTATCAACACATATCTTTTTTTGACTTTGAGCAGCTTTAATGTGCTACTGGATGGTTTAATCCTTCTCCCCCATTTATTTGACCATTTCTGGACCCAGGAGTTTTCACTCCCCAACATCATCCTAACATTCCAGTATTCTCCACCACTTCTCATAAAGGGCTTTATAAGGGTCGATTTGGATGATTGAGTGGAAACTATTATTGTAATAGTTTTCAACCAGATGAAGATGTTGATCCCATCCTCCTTTGAAGTCCATTAATAATGGTCTTAACATGTCCTTAAGTGTTTGGATATTCTGCTCAGATTGTCCATAATTTTGAGGATGATAAGTCGTACTGATGATCATCTCAGTATTCAGAGAATGTTGGAGACTTTTCCAGAACATAGAGGTGAATCTTGGATCTTGATCGGATACAATTGATAGTGGTAATACATGTATCCTTACTACTTATCTAATTTATATCTGTTCCAGTTGATCCAAAGAGAAATCCTCTCAAATTGCAATGAAGTGTGCTGTCTTTATAAGATGATCCACAATAACCCAGATAATATTTTTTCCTTTGGATATCTTTGAAATTTCGGTGAAAAAGTCAATGGGGATGTTCTCCCATTTCCTTGTTGGTACAGGTAATGGGTTCATCATCCCACTATACTTCTACCTCTCAGCCTTCCCTTGTTGAAATACTAGGCACTTTGATATATACTCCTCGATATCATTCTTCATATTATCCCAACATTAATTCTATTGGAGATCTCGATAAATATTTTTAATTCCTGGGTGAATGTAGAAATTTGAACTATGTGTATCTTTCAAAATATCTTTCCATAACTCTAGATTTTATGGAACACATAGTCTTTACACAAATCTCACTATTACTTCTTCATTAATATTGAACTATGAGGATTTCCGTTTTCTAATAGTTTCCACATTCTTCTGAATTTCCACATCATAATTTTGAGAATCCTTTAACCCTTCCAAAAGAGATGTTTGATCGTTTATTTGTGAAAGGATTGATTATGTTCCTTTATTTATGATTCCCATGTCCATCTTCATCAAATCTAAGAATATTGGATCCTTTTCAATTCTTATCAATGATAGAATCACTGGGTCCTTTCTACACCGAGCATCCTCCACCTTGTTCACTTTACCAGGGTGGTAATAGATTGAGAATTCATTGTCTTTGATCAGCTCTAACCATCTTCTTTGGTCCATGTTCAACTCTTTCTGTGTGAATATATAATTGAGGCTTTATGATCTGTATTTATTTCACACTACTCTCTAAAGAGGTAATGCCACCACAGTTTTTAAGCAATGATTACTACATCCAACTCTAGATCATGTGTTGGATTGTTTTTCTCATGAAATTTTAATTTCCTTGAAGAATAGGAAATGAATTTCCCATTTTTTATCATCATATAGCCCATGACATTCTTTGAAGCATCATTGAATACCATAAAAAGTTCTCCACCTGTGGGTAGTGGGAGCACATGTGTAGTGATAAGCCTTATTTTCAACTCCATGAAGCTATGCTAACATTCATCACTCCAAGCATACTTGACTCCCTTCCGAGTTATCTTTGTTAGAGGGTTGGAAAATCATGAGAAATTTCTCACAAAATGACAATAATATCTATCTAACCTCAGGAATGTATAGATATCTATCACTGATGTTGTCCTTAGGCATCCCTCAATTGGATTTGTCTTAGAGGGATCCAAAGATATCCCATTTCTTGTGATGATATAACCCAAGAATGATACCTCCTTCAACCAAAACTCACAATTTTTATACATTGTATAGAGATTCATCCTTATCAAGGCCTCTCTTACATTTTATAGATGCTCTTAAAGCTTCCCATTGGTTTTATAGTATATTTGAAAACCATATATAAATACTACCAAATATTTGTTTAGGTAATCTCTAAAGAACCCATTCATTATTTCCATGAGGATTTCTAGAGCATTAGTGAGTCTGAAAGACATTATAATGAATTCAGAATGCCCGTACCTTGTTCAAAAACTAGTCTTGGGGATATCCTCCTTCTTCACCATTAGCTGGTAATATCCTGGCCCCAAAACCAACTTGGAGAAGTATTGTGATCCAATTTGATGATCGATGAAGTAATATAATTTGGGGTAGAGGATACTTGTTATTTATCATGATTTTTTGAGCTCATGATAATCAATTAAAAAGAACATTGACCAATCCTTCTTTTTGATGAAGAGGACTGGTGAACCCCATGGTGAAGAACTTGGGAGTATAAACCCCTTATCGCAATTCTCCTGTAGTTTTTTCTTTAGCTCCTCAAAGTCTAAAAAAACCATTCTATATGGAGTCTTGGATATTGGAAACTCCCCAGGTATAATATCAATTGAGAATTAGACATATCTTATAGGAGTAAGACTAAGAAATTACTCGGGAAACACTTCAGCGAATTCCCTCACAATAGGCATGTCTTCTAGGATAGTTTCTTCCTTAAACTCAATCATCTGAGCAAGATATTCATGCTCATTGGGTATTTATATCCATTATTAAGATTATGGTTCTAAAGAAAATTCATCCTCCTCCTTGCACTTGAACATAATCGGGGGGTCAATTCACTATATGAAGTGTGATTTCCCTCTCACAGAAATTAATGTTGGCTCTATTTAGGGAAAGCCGATGCATGCCAATAATTTCATCCAATTCCACTAGAGGGAGTATGATGAGGTTCTATAGGAAGTTCAATCCCCAAATTGTGATAGGGGAGGAGTTATATTCATGGGATGCAATGATTTCCCTATTTGTCGTTCTCACCGACACCTTTACTTCCATGATTGTTGGTGGTGCTGGGATTCTTCTACTAAACTTTAAGGATAAAAAAGAATGCATAGAACCAGAATCAAAATGTACATTTTTTATTATTGAATTAATAACGAGCATACCTATTACCACATCGTCTTTGGGGTTCACTTCGGTATTATTGGTGGAAAAAGATAACCATTTCTACCTTAGAGGTTGTTGGTTGCCTCTGAAAACCCTTGGCATAGGGCACTGGTTTACAAAGTTCCCTGGTTATTTGAAGTTGTAGAAATAAAAAATACATTGAGGGTCAAATGGAGTGTACCTCTCCTATGTTGCAGTAGTGGGTTTTTCTTTCTGGTAATTAATGGCTAGGTGACCTTCTCTTTAACACCTAAATTATTTCCTTTTCCAATTCTAGGAATTTATGGGGTTCTTATTTCCACACCTGTGGCAAGGGGGGTGCTAGAATTTCTTAGAATCGTTGGATTTATCAATCGGAATTCCAGAATTAAAGTCCACCTTATGATTCTTATACCCATGATACACCTGAGATTCACTGATCTCCATTTAAACTTTTAGGGGACATGAGAAAATTTTCTCATAGCTATCGAAGTCACAGATCACTAGGTCTTTCCATAAGTTGGGTTTTAACCCACCAAA
Organism: Viscum album; assembly: GCA_963277665.1. NCBI lineage: Eukaryota > Viridiplantae > Streptophyta > Magnoliopsida > Santalales > Viscaceae > Viscum > Viscum album. The sequence goes on from OY728132.1 coordinate 1,307,625,251, forward strand.
TAAGCGGTCAACCTTCCATTTGGGGGTAACAACAAATCCAGAGGCATATTGTGAAAGCCTGGTGAATTTTACCTTGCACGCTCTGATGGATTCATCATCTTTTTTCTTGAGGGCAAGGAAGTCTCTTTCTATCTTAAGTCGTAAGGTGTGAGGGAAATATCTATCAAATTTTTTTTTTCAAGAAAGCCTTCCATTCCAATTCCTCAATATCTTCATCAAGCTTCATATTTTTGATCAATGTTCACCATTGATCAGCTTCACCCTCCATGTGATAATCATCCAGAAGAACCTTATCTTGTTTAGAACATTGAAGGATGGAGAAGATCTTTTCACTGGTGTTGATCCATTGTTTTGAAATTGTGACATCAGATGATCCATTAAAATTAGGAGGGATTCTTCTCATGAAGCTCTTGATTACAGGTTGTTCTTTCTTAGGTTGGGGGGGGGGGGGTTGAAAGTTCCTCTTGACCCATGTTTCTATTCAAAACTTGAGTTAACTGGGAGATTATAGTGAAAAAGTTTGAAATTACTTCTTCATTCAGATTGGGTATCTCATTAGAATAGCCATCACATTGATCTTCACATCATTTGTTAGACTGAGTCCTCCTATAACTAGAAATTTGATAGAATAAAAGGAAATTTAGAGGTAACACCTAAAAGAGAATCCAATTACAAAATGGATATCTTATAAATTACATTTTTTCATTAACATAAGAATTTAAAGGCATAAATTTATGTTATCCATGATCTACTTATCAACATATATTTTTAGGGGATTTTTTTATTCCCTTAACAGTGGTTCATGCTAAGATTATGAATTTACCAAATAATATCCCCCGAGAGTGTCATAACCAAGAGTGCATCAAGGCCCGTTGTCATGCACCATTTTTCATTCGATTCTATCTTAAAACAGTGTTTTCAGGTTTACCCCTAGATATATCTGTGCTAGAGCCACCTCTACTTGTTTATATCCTTAAAATGATGTATTTTTTTGATAAAACATTTAATCTATACTCAAAAAAATGTAGGGATGTTTTTATTATACTTAGTCTCATCCCTAAGGGTTTCACTAGGGTTTTCAAATCCAAATCCCAAAAATAACTAAACCCATCCTCTGATACCAACTATAATAACCCTACACTTTATTACACACCTGAACATTATTTACTACATAAAAAAGAACTTAAGTCAACTCTAAGGATCAAGAGATCTAGTGTATTGAGAAATTAGGTTCATTACATAACAAATTAGAACATAAAATACACTATCTTTATTGAAAACCTCTTTAAATGAGCACAACATTCCTTCGTAGTTAGCATTGCATGGGATAACCTGAGGACATGCATAAGAAAAGGGTGATCTATAAAGGCTAGTAAGGGAGTAAAAAAAATAAAATGAAGAATATATTACATGCTAGGAAATATTCATATCAATGGATAATAATAGGAACATTAACATAAAGACCTGATATAGCATGATTATCATAACATGGAAATGTGGCAACAACAATTAACATGATATTAGTATGATCTTGGGCTTATAGAATATGGATCATGAGTAAACCATCCTTACACTTTAATTATCATGATTAAAACCTCATTTCACTTTAATTATAATGATTAAACCCTCATCACACTTGAAATATAATGATACTAATCTTTACACAATGCATTGTAGTGCTATCAGGGCGTTCCATTTATAAACATTTCATTTCGTGCATAAGTGTGCCACATGGATCATACAACATGGATTTATTAAATATCATAATTTATTACATGAATAAAAGATGTGAAATAAATAAATTTATGTACTCAATCAACAAGTACATGTGCCTAAAGGTGAATATAATTAATAGAAAACGGGTATGGTTTTCACTTACACTATGATTTTGGAAAGGGAAATTTTGGTGTAACTTCAGTAGCCTAACGACATCAAATAGAAATTGTATAATTGGTTTATGAGAGAGGAAGGGGTTTGTCATCATTTATTAATGAAATTGGAAGTAACGAGTTCATGAAACATAATATCCCAAAATATTTAATGCAATTTAGATGTATAATATAAATGAATTTCTTGAATGTAAATGAGAATAGAGAAATTCATTAACGAATTTTAGCATGGTAGCAGGTGTAAATTAGAGGCATTAATGAGATATAAATAAGTCTAGCATCATTAAAATATAATTAGGTATATATGTTGTTGGTTATAAATCATACCCCAATAATTTTAATTGAAAATAAAAGTGTATAATAACATATTAAAATTTGGACAAAAATGAGAGGAATAAATCACTTACTTGGATGTGTGATCCCAATGGAATTGGATGGGATTGAGAGATTCTTCTTGGGAGCTTGGGTGACCTGGGAGGATTCTAGAGAGATGAGGACATAGGTTGGTTGGGATCCCAGGGTTTTTAGTGAAGAGTAATGATATATTAAGTGGGTTTATATAGAAAATGAGAGGAAATTATTTATTATTTTGGTTTTTGACACCACATATTAAACTAATCAAAACCACAAACCACTATTTAGTTTTCCAATGGTTTTTGTAAAATTTGAGTGGAAAAAATTATTTTATATGTCCAATGGACTAAATAATTAAAATATTATGCTTGCTTATGTGGAGGTGAATCACACTCTTAAGGAAATCATTTTAAAAAGTGAAAATATTTTGTAAGTCTTGGAGGGTCCACTAAGGCACCATAAAACCAATAAAAAATCTATAAATTACAATATTTTAAATATAAAACATATATTGGCCGAAAATACCCTTTATACTATTTCATTTCATCTCTATTGGGTCATTATGATGTCATAAAACATATTTTATATTTAAACAGTATTTAATTTTTACCAAAAAAATCATGTAGCTTAGAAAATTATGATAAATTCACTATTATATAATTTCGATATCTTGATTCCAAAAATAATATTCATTTTATCTAAATTATTTTCTAAATATGTGAATTTTATATTTTAAAATAAAAACCAATATTTATTGGAAATTCATGTGTTTTGAGAAAAACAGTTTTCAATCCTTAATAAAAATTTCAATTGTATTCATAAAATTTATAAAATCATTTATATTAAATAAAAAGTCATTTAGTAATAATATTTTATTAAAAAAATTATTTAATTAAAAAATAAATTAATTCATTAAAATATATTTCTTAATTAAATATTAACTAAAAATACTATTTGTGATTTAAAAACCATTTACAAAGTAACAATAATAAAATGAATGTATATTCATTAGTCTATACAAAAATAATGAACATAATAATAGTTATACTGTCTTATTATATAACCCCTTATAAAACCAGAATATGACCTAAGGGTAAGGTGTGCAATGGTGACAGAATTTTGGGGTAGATCTAATAAAATCACTCATGTGGCAATCTCTATTAACTTCCACTTCTCCCATAGGCGGTTTCGTTCAAGCTTAACGTGTTGAAGCTTGTATTGGGATTTGTTAGAAGAAAATCCTAGCGACACTACCTCTTTTTCAACCTCTGAAAAATGGGATTCATATGAAGCTATTATACTGGACGAGGCCATGGCTTCCTTTTCCTGAGTAAATTGGATTTGTTAAAGCCCTATATTTATACTAATCATGTGATCATTGTTCAACAAATATATTAGAAACGGTAACTATTCTTAACAATATTTTAAAATCCCAAAACACAAAACCAATTAAGTTCATATAAATTATATAACCACATTATAGAATAAGACATTTAATTATATCAAGATGAATTTTCATTAATGAATGCTTGGGTCATTATAGGGAAAGTCAACTTTTTGGGTAAAAATTAAAAATAATATAAATATACAGTTTATATTATGATAGTGTAATAGTACAAATATGATTTAATAAATTCTATAAAAATTACTATTCATAAAATATATATTACCATATAAAATAATGAGTTTTTTATTTTATTTGAATAATTTTATAATAATTCAATGATTTTTCTATAGGCTATACTATATTTTAATGTTTTAAAATCAATTCTTTACGAACACAACTCACTTCCCCAATACTAATGGTCTTATTTCAATATTTTTGGTTCTTATCCTTATAATACAATTAAAAAAAATTCTTTTTGGTAGAAACCATGGGTAAAATTTTTGGGAAGGTTTTTGGGTTTGATTATTTTATCATATAGATTTAAAAACCTATGTTTAGTAATTATAACAAAATGACATCTCTTTTTCTATAAGTACCAACCAAGTATCCCATTCCTTTTCACTCAAAACGTATTGAGAATTAATTTAATCTCATTATCCCTATATAACTATCTCTAATGGTGTTTCCATTAATTTATGAAGCTCATAAAATGCATTTATAGTACCCTCTCAAGGAAAGGGATCTGCATCACTTTCATTTTATTTCAAGAACATTATTTTTTCTATAACTTTTAAATTTCAATTTTTCATGTTATAATCTGTTTATACACATACTCTTATTATCTATGTTATTCCCAAGAGAGGATAGGCCATATTTCCATTATAATTAAACCCTCCCTTGATCCTTTATCCGAACCTGTAATTTTTCCAATATCATTTTTCAATTTTCCATTCCAAACATTTGTGTAGGGAGTAACAATACCCATTTTCAGTCACATGTAATCACCTAGATGTACATATCCTTTTTTATCTAGGACTTCTATGTATGGAACCCGTAAGCCTTAATCTTGGGATTAAGAATGATAAAAAATGTCCTTATATTTGATTATCTATGTGGCGCAAAAATGTATTTACATGATATAAAAGTGACAGGTGGGTCGAAAATTATATATCCCTCCAATTAATTGGGTAATGATCTTATCGTATGAGATTCCATGAATGGTGTATGGGAGGTTATCTTGATAACAATATATTATTATTTCAAGAAGTTTTTCATTGACTTATTATTATGATGTCATATTTTATGTTATTTTCACATTTGAATGTTTCCTTGATGTAATTATCATAGATCATGTTTTGATGTTCATGTTTAAAATTATAATCCATTTAATGTCACAAAAATATGACTCAGGATTATCATGTATTACTTTCATCATGTTATTATTTGATTATTATTTTATTAGGCTCTATATCTCACCCCTTTCGTTTGTACATCCCTAGGTTATCCCTTGAAGTATTAGGTCATATTAGGAGTGTTTCAAATCATTTAAATAATGTTTTTATATCCCCATTTCAAGTTATCATGTTATATATCTATATTCCCCAAAACACCCGGACTTCAAATATTTTGGGATTGAATTATGTGTGCCTTTATGAAATAAATCATGAAATAAATTCTAAAAAAGATTTGATTTTTTTATAGTTGGTATCAGATCAGGATCTAGTTATTTTTGAGGATTAGTATTAGAAAGACCTAGTGAAAGCCATATTAATAAGACTAAAAAATGAAAACTATAGCAACCTTTACATTTCATACATTAACATTAAATAACTTTTTAGGAATATAAAAAACATTATAAAAATAGATTATCAAACACCGTACTAGTCCAGTGGATTTGGAAATAAGGAAACATAATAATTATTATATAAATGAGCTACATTATCTCAAATTAGGTTCATTTTGACAAGAACCATTCTTAGGCACATCAAACATAATGCAATTAGTAATACATCTTAAATGGCATGAAATAATGCATGGAATGTGATTTATAACATGTTCCGATGTGATTCATAAGATGGAATACCCTCATCTCATTGGGTTACAATAGAAATAGATCCTACAATCATATCAATAGTAATAACATAACTCAAGTTCGTCCCCCAATGATAAAAACAAATCAACCATAATAGTCAAAACCATGAAAATCAAAATTCCATTCGAGGTAATTAGAATTTTCCCTATACGTGGGGTAGCTACTTCGAGGCACATGTTATTACCAAATTCCATTTTATTCCTATCCTTGTCTATCGTCACCAAAGTGCAAAGAAAATAAGAAAATACTGCTCTGATAGCACTTTGTAAAATCCAAGACTTGGATGCCTCCCGAAGGATCCCTGATCCAAATTGATCCGAAGGCCTCAAGTGCATCTACCCAAATGCCATAGGGTACCGATTAGCAGTGAAGTCCTAGGTGAGTTTGTTGGGAGAATATGCCCTGATTACCAGATTATATCACAACAGAATTCAAATACATACAATAGTGAAAGAGAATAAATAAACAATCAATTAAAAAGTAAGACATGATAGATATACATATATAATCCAAAAGTGTCTCATATAAAATAATGCAGATGATACATGTATATAGAATGTTTCCAGAATAGTACATAGAAATACAATACATTACAAGTCTCTAAAAGAACAAAAGGCCAACAAGTCCTTGTAACATCATAATACTCATCTTGGTCGCATGCTACCCTGCTATAAAGAATCAGTTAACAACCTATACTAGGGTTATTTCCCCAACCCTCACATGCAACTATATAATCTATTTAGGACCTCGAGGAGGCCCAAACATGGTGTGAGATAAACAATCCGATAGGTAACAACCTACAAGTCTATACAATTCTAAACAATAATATGCAACATGATAACAAGTGTTAGTAATTTAGTTACTCAAGCGTGAATGCCCATGGCATAGGTCTACAATAGATATTAATACTAAACAGCCCCTCAAGGATCCATGAAAAAAGTGTTAACTCCTAACAAGGATGCTATTAATAGGTAAATAATTTACACGACCTCCCTGAACATCCATACATATCAATACCCCACAGACATACTGTATAAAAAAGTATATCACAAACCCATATCCATGCAATATAAAGAATACATAATAGAAACCCACAATCATGCCATATACTGAAGTCATAATAGAAACCCATAGCCACATCGGATAGTTAAGTGTAGACCACAAAGGGTCATAGCCAAGGTGTTAAGTACCAAGGTATCCTCATAGAGTCCCATTGGAATCACAGTGAAAACTCGGTCTAGGCACTATTTGGATTCCTAGGAGAATGTATTACGACATGTCCTACATGAGTCCAAGCAAGCCAGATCCAAGGGGAAGAAAAGAATGAGGAATCCCATGGAATCAATACCCAAGGGGTAGAATCAACCCAAGGTGCCCACTAACATGTTCCCGAGCCATGGATGGTTGTCCATGGAATCTATCAAAACCATTTCTTCATTTCATACAGTTTAAACATTTCAAACCCATGTGAGTATACCCACTAACATCACCAATTACATCACATGAGTATACCCAATCATGTATTACATTTTACATTTAACATATCACAGGTGTATACACACCCATTTATAACATTTTCCCAATAAAACATTCAAGAAATTTTAAAACATCCTATGAGTATACCTACTCATTTAACAAATTCCAATTAATCCATATAAACAATATATGCAGGGCATGAAATTATAACAAAATAAAACACGACAGTACATCTCTTTAATGAGCTATTCAATTCCATTTAAGAGTAAATGATCTTCCTCTAACTAGGAAAGCACATGAACTCACCCCTTTGGTGGTTTAACAGGGTATAAGTAAGTGATTTCCAAAAGGCGCACCCCATGGGTGAACTTGATCTGGGAAATGAGTGCCAACACACCTTAACAAAACCTATGAGTATCATAACTAGGTCCAACTATGTATTCTATGAGAAACTCTCTCAAACATATGGTCACACTGAAAGGACTGGAAGGTAGTGAAAAGGCGATATCTCATAAAATCATTAAACGCTAAAAGAAAAATATAGACCACCTACCGTAGCTCGTTATTAGAGTGATCGTCCAGTATTAAGTGCTGATTACCTTAGTTTCATAAAAATCATAAGAATAAATGAAGAACGGGAAATTAGGTCATATTATCCTAAATAAAAATAGCTAAGTTGTTGTTCTGAGGAATCAATAACAGCTAAAAATGAATTGATTACTTACATCCGTGGTTCCAACGAGACCAAAAGTGTATGAATCAGAGTCTAGATGTCTTCTAGATCTGAAAAACCATAATATAGGGTTTTTGGATCTCATAAAATATTGGAAATATGCTATCCGTGAAAAACAAAGGCTACTCCCTCTCTTTTTAAAGAATACTAGTTAGAAATTAAATGACTATCAATTATGTCATTTAATGCTCAATTTTCCCATTCTGAGGAAAAAATCATACACATCATGAATGGTCTCAGCAAGACCATTACAAATCATGAAATAGGATTACACAATGTGTATCCCCCTTTCATGTCATGTAATCATCCTATAGCCATCCTACAGCTCTATGACCTCTTCTTTCCTAAGAACAACCTAACTATCCCATAACCTGAGTTAGGGTCTAATCAAAAAAGGAATATAGACAAGAGTTATACCCAAAAAGAAAAATATTCATACCTAAATAAAAAATTGGGATCAGATAGTATTCACATAGATGTATCTATACTTTCTTTATTTACGACTTATATGAATGTAACCCACACTCCTTAATCATTTGATTGAAAGTGATGAAAGACATCATTATATTGTATGATCTATGTGGCACACAGATACATGTTCATGATATGGATGTTAAGGGTAGGACTAAAATTATATTTCTCTCTTATGCATTGAATATTGTTTTTATCTCATTATATTCAACATATGGTTCATGGGAGGCTATTCTAAGAACACTATTTTATGATGTCTTGGTGGTTATCCTTGACTTATTATTGTGTTGTCATGTTTTTTTTATTTCCACGTTTCTATATTTCCATGATGTTATCAGCTTATATTATTATTAAATGTCCATGTTTAGGATTCTCACCCCTTTATATAACCCTAATATTTCTCTTTTCAAACATGTAGTAATTTCTTCATGTTATTCTTTGATTACTCCCTTAGTGGGATTTAAAGCTCACCCGTTTCATATATAAATCCCTAGGCCATCCCATGAATTATTAGATGAATGGGTTGAATATAAGTGAATGTTTTGGAGTTTTTAAATAATTTTCTTGGATCAATGTTTAACATTATTATTTTATGTGTCTAATTTTCCAAATAAACTCAGTCATATAATCTTTTGGTATTGTATTGTGTGTTTTATATAATAAATCATGAATTAACGTTTATAAAACACATTGGTTGTCATAGTTCTGGATTGATATGAATTCAATATAAATATTATTTATATAATAATGAAATATTAAATATCATGTAAAATCAGAACAATAAACTTTTATTCTAGAAATTATTCTTATGCATTAAATAACACTTTTTATAAAAATGGTTTTTTATGCATAATGGGCGCTAATATTAAAAATAATGTTTCTCACCCTTTGAAATTTTATTGGGTAAAATAGTAACCATATTTGAAATTTTAATTTAAAAGATTAGAAAATAATATTCTTTTCATTTTTAGTAATTAAATCTAGTTTTCGATGATAAAGATGTAGTTACGATGATAAAGGTAAATTAACGTAATAGTAGTTTTTAACCAGTGTAAAAGAGATAAAAAATGTTAACAACATTCCTCAAAATGGGTGGTTGAGGTGTGACTCAACCATAAAATATATATTGTCCATTATTTTATACTTGGAATCTAATTTCCATTTAAAACATATTTTCTATATTTTTTAATAGGTTTAGAGATATACCCCATTTTTCAAAAGTAAAAAAATCTAATTTTAAACTTGGTTAAGAGGAACCCCAATACATGACTCGAGGACGTCGAGTAAAAATGATATTCCAAAACGTGATCAAGTTAATCCAATTAATGGTAGGCTGAAGATCGACCGAAGTACCAAGAGGAAGTAAGAAAAATAAAAAACACAAGAAAATGTCTCACTACCCACAACATGAGAAAATGTATGAGTGCTACTAGTCAAATATGATGTGTTCCCCACTGAGAAGTTGTGATAAGATAGTCTAACAAAACATGGTAGAGAATCCATCCATCCCAAATTGGTATATGAGGGTGGGGACTAGATGATCTATTCTAGAACACCTATCTTCCCTCGGAGTCACTCGACTAATGATGCTTTCATGGACCACGGTGCACCATCAACTTGATGTTTCCCATAATATGATTTATCCACCAGCCATAATTCCATGAGGTTGGTAAACCATAAATATAACATTAAAATGAAGATATATTGATGAATTATGTGTTTAAATACACCCGTACAACTTTTTAGGTTTCCCACCTGATGAAAAATGCACAAATGTGCTCAACTTCCATCCATATATGACAAGTAAAAGGTTTGGTTTCAAAATTCCATATACGACACTAAGTGAAGTATTAAAGACGAAGTGGCCCCAAGGACCAATGAAAAATCATGGACTGAATACCCAATCCTATGAACATATACCCATGGAATAAATATTTATAACCTAAATGAATAATGAATAGTGTATAAAAAACATGAATCCCAAAGGCCAAAGAAAGACAATAACCCACATGAATAACTCCAAATCCACACTCACTTCCACCAAAACAATCCACCATTTCTTATGGAATCGAAAGGAAAAATTTCATCATCTAGAGATATATTCATAAACACAATGAATAAAGATCCACTAAAACCACCCATGAGTCTTTACATGTTCTCTGATCATAGCCTCCTGGAGAAACCATGAAGGATACATTCCAACCACCCTCCACACGACCATCCACCCATTGCATGAACTCCAAACTGACACCATATAATGAAGAGGCAGACCAATACAAAAACAATAAAGAATTCATAGGTGACCTGATTAAAATAAAATCTAGTAAGCAATTGGTCTCTTACACCAAAATATACTGTCTTTGAGAAAATAATGAAACCATAGAAAAAGATTCCATCTCCTGTCCTCTAAAGCCCATTAGAGGATCTTAGATTTAAAGAATATATAGAAGGGAAGAGGTCACATACAATATGATCCACCAAATCATAGAGATTTGGGTATCCCATGGACGAATAATCCACCCCGTTCAAATAAGATTACAAAAAATATGGCCAAGATGTAACAACTTGAGATTTTAATAAGGAAAGACTATGTACGATAGCATACATAATATGCCACGTCAATCTTGAACAAACTACTAAATATTATTATTTAATATGGCAGTAATAAAATGACCATTATAATGGATGATATAAAAATGATTAACTAAATTAGAAAAATATTATATACACATGTGTATATAATTAATTATTTCTTGACCAATTAATTATAAATAAAAATAAAACCATTTTTAAAATAAAAGGAAATGTTTTTCTATAAAACTATTTAAGTATGGACATGTGTGTTTTATACTAATAAATAGAGAATAACTATAGTTTTATTATATTAATGAAATTTATATATAATATATTCAATATAATATTTAATATTCATCTTATGATTTTTTAAGACATGATATAAAAATAAATCCAATTTTATGCATAAAAGATGTATTTTTATAAACAGACAGCTTTCCCCCTTTTGATGGTGCAATATTTTTAAATATAGTTTTATAAATTTTCTAAATTATATATTAGAAAATAAAATTAGTCTTTAAAATATTAATATCAAAATTTTCTTTGGTTGACGTTTTGATATATTTCGGATAAGTTTCATTTTTTGATGAATAATGAAAAGTACTGCATTTTAATGGAAAACAACTTTTTTGTCTAAATAATTTATAGTGTAAAATTATATTTTATATTTTTTTAAAGTATAATTTGATAAATTTTATATAATTTTATATAATTTTGTTCATTAGAATCAATTTATCATTGAAATTGGATATAAATACACTTTAATCTTTTGAATGTTTTCACATTAAAAACCCATTTTCTCGTTCCGTTAACAAGAATAATTTCAAATAATTTTTTTCCAAATTACCTTTTTTTAATTTAAAAAAATGGATTCCATATTTGGAACCAAAATTCCCAGATTTGATAATTAGGTCATTTTTTTTCAATATGAACAATAAACTTTTTAATTTTATTACCACAGTTAAGGGTAAATTGGGTAATTAAGGTTTAAAATAAAATTATAAAATTACCCTAAATCTCACAAAATTTTTATTAGATGAGTATTTTTCATCCATATGATTTATAGGATCTGTAATGTTACCATTTATGGCCTTTTAGATGGTTTTATAAATTCTATAATATTTTATTCAATCTAGACTCAAATTTGTCACACTCTTTCTTTTAACAAGTAAAATATTTTTTATGGGATTATAAAGGGGATATGTTATAATATAAATATTATTTCCAAATCTATAATATTTGTATTAATAATTTAAATTTATTTTTAAATTTTTGTGAAGAAATAATTACCCTAAATATTACCCATCAATGATGCAGTATTTGTTTAATTAATGAAAATATCAAATAAGTGATATTAAAAATATTAAAATAAACAATTTTTTAGATAATTAGTTGAATAAAATTACTTTATATATTATCTTGACATATTGGGTATTTGTTAAAAGCTTTATTGAATAGATATATTTGTTATTATATTATTAAAAATTCATGTTGTGAATAGTGTGATAATTGACAATAATGATATTTTAAAATATATAATATTTTATTGAATAATATATAATATATAAAAATATAAAGTTCATCAAAAAATAATTTTATAATCTTTAAATTATCATACAATATTGATTTTTGTTCATTTTTAAATTTTATAGTGACTATATTAACCCTTAATGTGTAAAAAAATAGTGTTTACAGAGTAAGAGTTGAAGGGGTGAAATAAGGGTAAATTCGAGAGGATAAGGATTAAAAAATAGTAAAAAAAAAGTGTAATATTGATTGTATTAATTTATTTAGATCCAAATCATCCCATTTTGCAATAAATCTGTTTGGATTCATTGGCAATATAAAGTTAATTTATATTAATTTAGTATTTTGAGTAATTTTAAGAGTGCCCCTCCCGTCTCTTATAAAAGGGAACATATTCTTATATTTTCATCACAATTGAAAACATATATTTTTTTTCACGATCTTACCAAATACATTCCTAGAATAACTTCCAAAATTATATAGATCTTATATTATGAATAACACCATCCTTATTTTTTAAAGGATTTAGGCAATAGAGGTGGTCTAAGGAAGATGTGTCGTTTTTTAATCAAGTATTTCTATTTTATTTGTTCATTTGTTCATTGAAATAATATTAAACCATTATAAAATAGTAAATAATGTTTCCAAAATATACTTATTTTATATTTTGTTTTTAGAATGACCCATATCCATCTTCAATTCCAACAAATGGGAAAACATTAATTGTTTCTGTGTACAATGGACTACCACCTCGCAAATTGATATAATTCATTTTCTATCACCATCTCTATATACTAGTTATAATGATTAATTTAATGTTTATAAATTATATTGATGAAATATTTATCATTATTAAATTATAATATATCATTTTTATTATTACATTTCCATGCACATAAAAATGATAACGTCGTTCCTGCATACGTGTGAACAATAACCTCCACAAAGTGATGTGATATGTTTTTCATGACCACATTACATGGTTAATATATATAAGTATATATTAATTATTAATATGATAATAATGATATTATGAACATAATTTAATGATAAAATGAAAATTACCTTTTTTCCATAATTATCATTGAATAATGAAAATGTTACTCATATGTACATATGACATTCCATCTCATTGATTATAAAATACATCATTTTTCATAACCATTTTTAATGGTTTGATTTAATATTATAGTTGAAGTATAAAAATTATAATGATGTCATGAATATTATTTTGTATATGATGGAATTATTACAACATTGACTTATAACATCATACCGAATTCATTTTGGACTCAAGTACGAAATGTCATCCAAATGTATGACATAAGCATAAATAATTATTTTATTATTACAAAATTATATAAGTTATATAAAAGGAATAATAAAAATTTAATATTTTCTAAAAAAATTAAATAGTTAAACTATATTTCTTTTTTAGGAAGAAAAATATTTTATGTGAAAATTCAGAACCTAGGTTAGAGATTTTTTAACTAAATAATCCATATTTTAAATATTTTTAATATTAATTATTATAAATCATTCACTTTAATGTCCACGTTTTTAAAATTTTACCTATGAATGTATTTATATTTATGTTAATTTTTTTAAAAAATATTATTTGTTTAATTTCACAATTTGTTTTTCAAAAAGAAATCTTTTTATGGTTTTGTTTAATAGAATATCATTTAAAAAATCTCTTTTAATGTTCCATTCTCAAATTTTTTTAAAGTCAAAATGGAATGTTTTTTAAATTATACGGATTGAGAGTTTTTTCTAGATTTAATGAAAATATATTACCATAATGTATTATTAATATGTCTTCACAATTATTTTCTATGAAGTTGGTTTTTTTTATATGTGGGGTTTTTAAAATTTATAAATTATTTTTACAAGAAAAGTGTATTTTGATATCTGAAAGTGTTTTTATGAATGGTTTCAAAGAATTTTCAAGTGTTTAATTCATGATATGTTCCATTGAAATTTTTTATTATGGATGTCTCCCATTAAATATCAACATATGATGGTGTGATCCCCATTATAGGTCAAGATATGACTAGTTGAGCCCCATTATAGCTGAAGATATGATGAATGAGCCCTATTATAGCTCTCCAATGCATCAGGTAAACCAGAGATGGAAGTAGACAATATAGTTATTCCATTTGTAAGGGTGAATTTAAGAGTGAAATGATAATTATTTCCCAAGGCACATACATTTTTTATACGATTGCTAATACATTTTTAAGAATATATTTTTAATGGGTTTTTATGTTTTTACAAGACATAGGATTTACTTTTTTTTGTGTTGATTATTACGTTTTTATGCTCATACCATGTTTTAAAATATTTATAATAGGATTTAAGGGGTATTAGAGAAATGTTATAGATCAAGGGTATAATTTGGATGATTTTTCATAAATAGAAATCATGTTTTATTTTAATGAGTTTTATATTGTAGAGAAAAATGGATACTGAGTGTAAGTGTCCACTTGTAACTTATGGATATAATTTTTAATAGTTTTTCTTAATTATCTAATACAATTTAAAAATAATATAATGTTAATTTTAGTTAAAAATTACTATAATATGTAATACTTATGGTTGGGTCCTTACACAAGCCAGACGATAATGCTAAAGGAGGTATCAAGATGAAGCAGAAGTGGAAGAAACCAATGAGGAAGGGGACACATCCGATGATACATGTAAATTCTATTACAAGGGTAGAAAATCTATGGTTATAGGATATGTTATTATAATATTCCTATGAATGATAAAAAATCCATGATCTATTCCTTATATATTATGAAATTATAATTACAAAAAATGTAATTCCTTCCACTTATAAAAGGTACCTTCTTGAACCCCTTAAACTAAACTCTAAAAATTATTGGTTCCTTTTAATATATTACCATTATAATTCCCCTAGAGACCTATTCATTATATATTGTCCTACATTAGAAAAACGTTGTTCTATGTCCTCCATTTTCAGGAGTTGCTTCAAGAGAAAGTCCAAATTCTCAATGTAATTACTTATTAATCGATACTATTTTTCCTTTCTATATTTTTCCTCCAAAACAATCTTACCTATTGAAACCTGATGAAATTATTATTATTTATATATTTTTATTTTTTTATCTCAAAGTAATAAAAATTACTAACCTTTATCTTATTTTCCATATAAAAATGAAAATTTCATCATGTGTACGTGCAAATTAGCACCTCCATGATTGATATGTTTTATTTTGAATCACAACCTCAACTGAATATTTATAAAATTATATTTACATTAGTAATATATTATTTATATCATGATTAATATTATTCCAAATATTTACCAAATCTTACCCTTCTCTCATTTTTTAGAAAATCAAAACATTTTCCTTATGTACATGTAGACTACAACCTCCATGTTTTCTATATCTATAGTATTTTAATATTTATCTAAATCTTTAAATATTATTAAAATTGTTATTAAATATAAATAATATCATTATTGTAATGTAATAATGATATTATGACAAAATAATCACTTTCTTTACCATACTCACCCATTGATTATAACATTATCCTTTATGGTTATGTTTAACCGCCTTTATGAAAGATGATATAAAAAACAATCATGAATAAATAAATAAACATAACTCATATTATTATAAGATATAAATGATAAAATAATGTTTTGATTATTTATATATTATGGTCATATTAATATATATTTTTATTAATATATCACTCTTTGTTCATAAAAAATTATGCTAAACAAGATCATAATGGATTCTGTTCTCATTAACCAAAACCATAGTTTAATTAAAATTGAAATTAATAATATTAAATAAAAAAAAATTAAATATAATTTATAATTTGTGATGATGAACATGGTATAAATCAGTATGGTTCTAAATCGCTATTATAAAACCATTACAAAATAGTGAAAATTACCAATAGTTGATGATGGAAATTATCATTTACTAGATAATGAAAAAATAATGAATGATAATAATTAAAGAATATAAATAGTGTTGAATATTAATAAGTTTATGATGTTTTTTTATTAAAATATTTATATTTATGATATAAGTGGTTAAATCACTTTCACATTTTTCGAGAGTAATATTAAGTGGTTTCTCATATAAAATTTTTGACCTTTGAGACTTATGCCACATTCAACACCACTTATTATTTTCTGTTATGTTTGAAATTAACATGGATACCTTTTTATAACAATATAAATAAGAATAAAAGGGTTTTTATATCTATATCATGTACTATATTTCATGTAATTTATGTACTAGTTTTGAAGAAACCATAAGGCTTTCATCACCAATTTCATTTTCAAATCATGATTAATTTGAATGATAATCCTTATAAGAAATTATTTTTCTATTTATCTATGAAATAATATAATTTTTATTATCCATTTTCACTATTTAGGTTTTACATTTTCTCTCTATATTTTCATTTTTTTGGGTAAATAATTTACCAGATTTAATGTTTGTGATGGGAACTAACACTCACCTATTCTTTATGGTCAAGAATATTCATCCTTTATGTCCAGATTTATTTTATGGATGTATTTATCCATGATTAAATAATTTATTTAGGTTTTTTATATTGTTTAAATTCATTTAAAATTTTTTTATAATTTTTTTAATGGTTTTATAGATGTATAATTTGAAAAAAGAATTATTTTTTTTTACTTTTTTTCAGGTTAACACATTCTTTTTATAATATGAGTATTATTATTTATGATGATTCATTTTCTGAATTTAAAATTGTTGGTCGGAGTAGATACTCAAGATGGGGGTGAATTGAGTACCGATAAAAATTTCTGTTAAAAATATTTCTATTAAAATCCCACAATTTAAAAACAAAGTTAAATTGTATTGAATTTATACAGATTATAAATGTTCAATTAGTTTCTCAAAGATTGATTTGATCTTAGTTAATTTAATCTGAATATTAAATTGACTTATGAAACTAACTTACTACTTTGCAATAAGTGTAAACACTTTCTAATTTAACTATCATAGCAACTTTAAAATAAATTATATTTCAAAGTAATAGATGTGGAATAAGAAGTATAAATATAGTATAGTTATGAATTAAACTAAAATGCACAGCATATGTAACAAAGAGGTTCAATATCAAGTTGAGACTTAGTCCTCTCATGCAATTTATATAAATTGATCCACACCCTGGATCGCGGTAAACAACAGTACAAAAATGTCTAGGTCCAAATACCTCTACCAAAGTTATACGTGGGAAAAAAACAATAGCTCACAAGCTGTCCAGGTCATAATTGACCTCTACCACTATCCACAGTGGGAAACAAGGGAGATATAGAGTTTGAATGAGGATTTAGAAATCCTCCAGATTAGCACAAGAGACAGTGTGTGTGTATAATAATAGGGTGCACACACTGCTCGAAATGTAAATAAAAGAATCACTAAAAGTAAGTATGAATGAGTTTAGAAAAGATTTAGGGATTAGAAATGCAGCTCTGGACTCATTTGATTGGTCAAAAAAGCTTCTTAGTCCTTCTCTGGTTTTTGTTCTAAAAGCAAAGTATCATTTTCTTCCATGGTTCCAGGTTCAGCTTATCAGCCTGAGTGCATGAAGTGTTTGTTGTAGTTCTTCACTCAGGGTTAATCTTGTGTCATGCTCTAGAATAAGTGGCGTTGTGTACATCTAGTGTTCTTGAAGTATGGATGTAGTCTTTCTATATGCACCACTTTTCAGTTCTTGCTTCACACTTCAAGTGCTTTATTTAGTTTCCTTTCAATGATCCTCTCTTTCATGCCTATATCAACTTCTTCTTTTTCATTCTCTTCTCCATGATCTTTTTCCTTCCCTTTATAGATTTCTACCCCGGTAATAGGAATGATTACCCTTTTTATGGGTACTAGGTATGGTTCCCTGACATGCCAACAGATATCATTAAATAACATATACTGCATTAAAAAATCAAATGTAACCATTAGCTTAATAAATAAATAATATTGAGAGTATAGAGTTTTACTGGTCAGTCTTTCATTAGTAGCCTTTTGTAGGTAGCAATTGACTTTATGCAACGATGAACTTTAATCAGTAGCTCTTTGATCATGTATCATTAGCTCCTGATATCGATAGCTCTTACTCTATGTATTAGTAACTTTTGGTATCGGTAGCTCCTTGATCTATCGGTAGCTCGATGTATCAGTGACTTTCTGTACTTGTATCGGTAGACTTACTCTATCGGTAACTGTCGATAGACTGGTTCTATCTGTAGCTCCTTGCATTGGTAGCTGTTTGCACTTGTATCAGTAGACTTACATTATCGGTAACTGTCGGTAGACTGGTTCTATCGGTAGCTCCTTGCATCGGTAGCTCTTTGCACTTGTGTCGGTAGACTTACTCTATGCTTACCGGCGGACTTGTACATATTGTTAGCTCTGCATATTGGTGGCCTTAGCTTATCGGTGACTCTGTCTATCGATAGACTAAGTACCGGTAGCTCTTTATCAGTATCTATACACAGATCAGTGACTTAATACTTATCTGTTTTATGAAAAACATATCCGATTGGGTTAGAATTACTTCAGAAATCATATAAACATTGATAAAAATTGATTAATATATTTTAGAGACTATTTTAATATTATTATCATCCTGATAATAGAGTATCATAGATTGAAATAATTAATATATTGATAAACATTAACTGGGATTATTAAAGTATGTGAAAGCATAATTGGGATTATCAAAATAGGTGAGGTAAATAATCTCCCCCTTTTTGATAATGCCAACTTATGATATTATATTTGTAAAATAGTGAGTAATTGTATCAGTGGATATATCATTAAATTCAATTTTATCTGATAAAATCACTATAATATAGAACATAATGTATCAAATATAGAATTAAATGCAATGGTATCAGAGGGGAAAAGCATGGAAGCTCTTGCTTAGATAATATTTCTCCCCCTTTGATACTTTCTCACCAATATTTATTATACTCCTTTTTGATAGTCTAAAAGTGGGAAACAAGAAAGAGAAGAGGAACACAATGAGATAAGAAATAAAATCCATTTTTATTACATGGTGCAAAAAGGTACAAGTAAATAAAACAAAATACAAGGGATTCCTATCAAACATCCCAGACACCTATTCAATCCATGTCCTCAATGTGGGATTTTCCCTTGGGAGTAGTAGAGGATTTACATGGTGTGGATGCAGGTGAAGGCTTAGGAACACCAGAGATGATCATAGGAGGCTAAGCCACTGACACTGTTCTTGTCCTATACTAAGGAGATCTCTGAGTGATCATGGGAGTAAGGCTTCGGATGGCTTGAGCATGAGTCATATGAATTGTAGAAGTAGTAGAGGCAGAGGTAGGTAAGGCTGGAGGTATAATCACTAGCCATGCATCGGCATGTAGGAATGGCAACAAAAGATTTCTGAAATCCATAATTATTCCTCCTCCTCTCTCCATAGCATATATGAAATCATCCTTATTCTCTATGATTTTTTTCAAGGATGGAGTCAATTCCCTTAGCTTGCTGACTTGTTCTTTAAAAGAAAGAGACACTGGAGGCATCTTCATATTTTCTAGAAAGAGCTTAAAGTGATTGTTGAGCGGTTTCTTGGTATAAACCTTTTGAAAATAGTATTCAACTTTTTCCTTCACTTCTTTCTGAGAGGCAGAGGCTTCTCTCATAAAGTCTTGCTGAATCTTCATTATTTCTCGAGTTGAATCTCTAGAAGAAAGAACAACTTTTCTCAGGTCGGATGAGTCCACAGAGCCACTGGTTGAAGATTAACTAAGCTCCTCCTTCATCTCAACTCGAATGTGATCCACATCCACTGAAGGTTTCGAAGCAATAGATCCAATAGAGAAAGATACGATTTCATTGAAGTTTTTGGTCAACCCACTAATAAGATTTTGGACTTGGGAATCATGGGTTTTGACATGATCTTTCATGGAGGTTTTAAAACCTTCGAACATTGAAACCATCTAGATTAAAACACTTCTGATATAGGCTAAGTCCTTGTCTGCTTGTGATTTTGAACTCATATAGGAGTCTAAATAGATAATATATTTCTTTAGAGCTTAAACATCTACTTCTAGTATAGATACTTGAGTCTAGAAGGTTGTAACTTCTTCCACTATTTCTTCCACAAAGGTTGACATATTACAACCGAGAGAGAGTTCAAAAGATTTTTCCAAATTACTCATCTCTTAAAAAAATAGTGCTTCAACTCAGCAACAGAAACACTAAAGGACTCTTTCAGCTCATCCTTTAAGGATTCAAGGTCAGCCTTGGTGATCATATCAGCAGGTGAAACTGCAACATGTACTATTTCAGATGTTAAAATGACTACTGAGTCATTCATAAGCGATTGGATTGGTGACACCAGTGGCACTTCCATCTTCCTTGTCTCTTCCACTAAACTGTCTTTAAGATTTTTCTTTAAATTATCCAGCTCATGTTTTCTAACCACATCCTTAGGTAGAAACTCATTCTGAACATCATAGTTGATTTTTGGTCTATTTAGAGATGCCTCGTTATCAGAATCTAGATATTCCAAACCACAAACCACAAAACTAGGGTATTCTGCCCAATCCTCAATTTCAACAGCCAATAAAACACTTACAAAATTGGGTTGATGCTCCCCCTCAATGGGTGCATTATCTTTTACATCAAGAGAATTATCAACTGGTCTTTCTTCCTCAGAATAACCTTCTACTATCACTTCCATCTCTGCAACAGTAGGAGGGTCCACTGGATTAGGAACAACTTCTTCCATCTCACCTTCCACATCCTTAGAAGGCATAACTGAGCTTCTAATTAATGGAATCAGACTTAAACTCACAGAATCATATGATTCAGAGACATTCTCTCTTTCTTCTTCATGCTCAAGGACTGCTGGTCTTCCTCATCAGTGGGTGTCTCTTCTTCTAATAATGCTTCCGTTTCGGAAGATACAATTTCAATAGTAAGACTTGGAGGCAAGTCCAGATCTCTTCCATCATCCACAAAGGTCTCTTCTTCCTCAGTCTCATTACTGTACTCAGGTTCTTCTTCATTAGGTCCTAGACCTGGATCCCTCACATCCTTAGGTCATGAAGGATGATCCACATGATTGAATTTATCATATACCTTCTTGTCATCATTGACCCACTCTCCTCTCCATGGGTTTCAGTTTATCTTCATGTATTTTCAAACTATGGTTGTGATACAAAAATTATTCTTTACTTCCACTGTCTCATCTTGAGACTCAGTTACCCCTTTCAATTTGATCATCACTAAGATCAACTTGGAAAACAATAAGGCATTAGTCTCTGATTTTGTCCTGGTCATGTCTTCCATTTGAATCATTAGCAATATGCACAAATTAAATTTCACACAATGTCTCAAGAGATGCAGAAGATAGATATCCTAATATCTTAAATTCACAAATTCCTCACTCCTTGGTATTAAGACATGCTGAAAAAATTTGAACATCAATATGTTCTTTCCATCCATTTCAACAGCTACCACTTGTCTTTGATACCCATTTCTAGTGAGCTCCTCCAAGGCAGTCTTATAATCGAATATATCACTTTTAGGTGGGATAGATTTCGAGACATACCCAGATACTCCTTATTGTGGAACTTTCAGACATTCAGCCCATTCAACGGATGAAAAATATATCTCCTTTACATTTACAAAATAGATCACTCGGTTCTCATCTTCTGACTTCTCAAAGCTTAAAAACTCATGAAATTGTTTCACTAGATTTGGATAGTAGGTGACATTATTATTTTAGAAGCATTCTACCCACTTTAGATCTTCAAACACTTCGAGAACTAATGATTTACTAGCCAACAAGCATTCCACACAAAGCTCCTTTTTGATCATAATGACACTATTCTACAAATGAGGGTTCACTGGTCGCCTCCCCGACCTCGTTCTACTAACACTACCACTTTCTTGTGCCTCAGACTTTTGCTTCTTTGCATTCGGCTCATCAGTGTCATCTCTGATGGTAGGGAGTTTGGTTTTTGTGATCTCTAGTTCGAGGAACATAGGGTTTTCGAGAAATTCGGGAGCTAAGGTTTGAGTGTAAAGGCTTTGAGGCTTGGTAGATTGAGAGGTAACTAAGACATTATTTTATAATTTAGGAATCCTGAAATACATAAATAAATTAAAATAAATGATTCAGATTCTGGCGGTAGACAAAAGTTTAAAACAACGCACTCATCGGTAGGGTCTATCAGTGAGAATTCCTATCAGTAATGTCCATCTGTGAGGTTACATCGGTGAGATTTTCAAATCGGTGAGGTATTCACATTAGTGACATATTCACATCGGTGAGGTATCCACATCATTGAGGTATCCACATCGGTGAGGTATCCACATCAGTGAGGTATTCACATCGGTGAGGTTAGCTAACGATCAAGGTTAATCATTCCCAACTCATGTCTAATGTAACTTAACCTATCTGAACTTAATGGTTTGGTGAAATTGTCACCTAATTGATGTTCAGTACCAATAAATTCAAGAGTAATATCACCCTTTTGGTAATGATCTCTCAAGAAGTGGTGCCTTACATCAATGTGTTTGGTCCTAGAGTGAGATACAGGGTTCTTCGAAATGTTAATTTCACTAGTGTTGTCACAATTAATTGAAACGTGCTTAAATTCAGATCCATAGTACAAAAGATTGTGTTTCATCAACAGAATTTGTGCACAAAAACTACTAGAAGCTATATACTCTAATTCAGTAGTGGAAAACGCTACAGAATTCTGATTCTTACTACACCAAGATACTAAGTATTTTTCCAATAAATGACATGTTCCAGATGTGCTTTTTCTATCCAACTTACAACAAGCAAAGTCATAATTTGAATAACTCATTAACTCAAAGGATTGTCCTTTTGGGTAAAACAATCCTAAGTTTATAGTGTGTTTAAGATACTTAAAAATTCCTTTAACAAAAAATAAATTAGATTCTTTTGGATTAGATTTAAATCATGCACACATACATACACTAAACATAATATCTGGTCGACTAGTAGAAAGATAAAGTAAGCTTCCAATCATACCTCTGTAATTGGTTTGATCCACTCGTTTCCCAGTTTCATCTGCATCCAATTTACAGATTGAACTCATAGGTTTATCACTTTCCTTAATAATATCCAAGCCAAAACGTTTTAGAAGATCTTTTTTATATTTTCTTTGATTCAAAATAATACCATTTTAATTTTGAAAAACATGAAATACAAGAAATTTTTTGAGTTCTCCCATTAAACTCATTTCAAATTAATTTTGCATACTCTTTGAAAAATCAGTATATAAGGAGTGTTTAGAAGATCCAAAAATAATGTAATCAACATAGATTTGTACTATAAAAACATCTTTAGAAATTATTTTAAAAAAAAGAGTTGGATCAGCAATCCTTTTAGTAAAACTTTTTGAAATAAGAAAATTACTAAGTCTATCATACCAAGCTCTTGGAGATTTCTCTAAACTATATAAAGATTTAGAATGTTTAAAAACTCAAATTAGAAAATGAGGATTAGTAAATCCAGGTGGTTCTTCAACAAAAACATCTTCAACAATAAAACCATTTAGAATATCACTTTTAACATCCATTTGATATAACTTAAAATTCAGATGAGCAGCATAGGAAAGTAAGATCCTAATGGCTTATAATATAGCTACAGGTGAAAATGTTTCCTCATAGTCTACCCCTTCCTCTTTACTATATCCTTTTGCAACTAATCTAGATTTGTTTCTAACTATGTTTCTAGACTCGTCAACTTTGTTTCTAAAAACCGATTTAGTGCCTATTGTCAAAGTGTCCTTGGGTCTTTCTACTAATTCCCAGACTTTGCTTCTTTCAAATTGATTTAACTCTTCTTGCATATCCATTACCAAAAACTCATCATTGATTGCATCATTTACATTTTTAGGTTCTAGGAGTGAAAGAAAGGCTTGATGTTCAACCTAGTTTCTTAGAGAAGCTCTAGTCTGTTTTCCTCTATCAAGATTACCATCAATAACATCTAAAGGATCATTCCTTAGTATCCTAGTTGATCTAGTAAAGGTAGGACTAGAAATTTCATGTTCATATATAGGTTCAGGTTCTTTAGAAGTATATTTTGGAATACGTCTAGAATTGGATATTTTTATAGTAGGTTCTTTAGTTTTATCATTATGGTCCAGAATACTCAAATCATCTTCAAGATTTTCAAGAGAGGTTTTAGGCTCATGTGGATTAGTTTCATCAAACATGATATGAACATATTCTTCCACAAATTTGGTCCTTTTTTAAAGGCTCTATAGGCTTTTCTAGATAAAGAATAACCAAGAAAAATTCCCTCATCACTTTTAGAAGAAAATTTATCAAGATTATCCTTTGTATTAAGAATAAAAACATTGCATCCAAAGACTCTGAAGTAACTAACTTTGGGTTTTATATTATTCCATAATTCAGAAGGGGTCTTCTTGAGAACTGGTCTTATCAAGACTCTATTAATAATTTAACAAGATGTATTTACAATTTCAGCACAAAAAAATAGCCATGTCATACTCATTAAGCATAGTTCATTCAATTTCATGAAGGGTTCTATTTCTTCTTTCTAATACACCATTCTGCTTAGGTGTCCTAGGGGCAGAAAAGTTATGACTATATCCATTGTGTGAGAAATAAGATTCAAACTCATGATTTTCAAACTCACGACCATGATCACTTCTCAGGGTTTTAATCTTAAGTCCACTAAGATTTTCTACATACATGGATTATTTAATAAGGTAAGAACAAGAATCACTTTTGTGAGCTAAGAAGTATACCTAAGTGTATCTTGAAAAGTCATCTACTAATACATAGACCTAGTGCTTCCCATTTAAACTAGAAACTCTAGAAGGTCCAAAAAAGTCCACGTGAACCAACTCGAGAGGTTCAGAAGTTGATACTTTTTTATTTGATTTAAAAGAAACATTATGTTTCTTTCCCTTTTGATAGGGATTACAAACTATTTCTGATGGGAATTCAAGTCTGGGTATGTCTCTAACTAAGTTTTTCCTAGTTAATTTTCTAATTGAATGGATGTTGCAGTGTCTTAATCATCTTGTTCCAAATCCAAGACTCTTTATGAAATGCATTTAAACAAGTAACATTTTGCTTAGCTAAGGAATTAAAATCAACAGCATAAACATTTTCATTTCTCAGGGTAGAAAATACTAAAGCATTGTTAGAATTAAAAACATTACAAGAATCATTTTCAAACAGAACATTAAAACCATCATCACATAATTGAGAAATACTTAACAAATTATATTTAAGTCCATCAATAAATAAAACATTAGAAATTAAAACTGAATTAATGTTACCAATCTGGCCTAGGCCGATGATTTTTCCTTTAGAATTATCACCAAAGGTGACATAGACTCCATCAAACTTTATTAAGATTTTAAAGCATGAAAAATCTCCAGAAATGTGCCTTGAACATCCACTGTCCAAGTACCATACCATCTTGTGAGAACTCTTTAAGCAGGTTTCCTACAAAAAAGATTTAGATGGAAAATTATTTTGGTACCCAAATCTTCTTGGGTCCAGATAGGTCAGAAATCAATGCTTTAGGTATAAAAATTTGACTTATTTGTCTCCTATAATCAATAGATTCAACAGATTTTGAAAGATAAACTTTATTTGATCTATAAAAATGTGAGCAACTAGGTGAATCATGTGAATTTCCAGACCTGGAACAAGCAGAATTTTGTCCAGATTTAGAGATAAATCTAGTTTTAGTAAACTGTCTCCTTCCAGGTTGATATCCCAAACCAGTAGTATATTTTGGTGCAACTTTCTTACCTAACATTTGAGTAAGTGTATCTTTCCCTTTGTGAATTTTTCTAAGTCCTTTCTAAGTTTCTCATTAGACATTTTCATGTCTGTATTTTCCTTCAACAGTTGATCATTCTTTTCTTTTTCTATATCAAGGGAAGATTTAACATTCACAGTGAGAGAATGATTTTTCTTTAATGAATTATATTTGTCTTTATGTTCATTGCAGGTTTCATCTAGCATATTGTAGTATTCAAACAATTCATCCTTAGAAATATTTTCATCATTGTCTGAATCACTGTTATTTCCAGAGTAATAATCATTTAGCATAGGGTAAATAGGTACCTCTAAATTATTGATCATGAAACACATGTTAGCATGATTATTTTCAGAATCAGTAGCCTCTGATTCACTTGTGCTGTCTTTTGAAGCACTCTAGGTTGCTTTCATTTCATTCTCGTAGTTCTTGTCCTTATAGTCATGTTTCTTTTTGAATTTGAACTTTGGACAGTCAGCCTTGATGTGTCCATTTCTTTTTCACTCATAGCGGACTATACCATCTTCCTTATCAGCTTTCTTCTAGTCCTTCTTCCAATGAACTTTACTGTTATATTTTCCTTTATAGTTTTATTTTTGTATGAATTTCTTCTTCCTGCAGAATTTCTTAAATCTCTTGGCTATTTGATCCATTTCCTCATCACTGTCTGAATCCGAATCTTCACTTTTTGAACATTCAGTTTGTATTTGAACTCATTATTTGTCCTTGATCTTTGAATAAGTAGAATTGAAAGCCACATATTTTTGTTTGGGTTCATCATCTTCTTCTTTGTTCACTTTCAGCTCTTCCTCATACATCATTAACTTACCTATTACTTACATAACATGTATTTTTTTTATGTCGCATGATTCTCTAAGGGAAACATATGTGCCTCTCCATCTTTCTGGTAGACATCTTAATATCCTCATAATTTGTTCCTTTGCTGGAACAACCTTTCCAAGAGAGCTCATAGTGTTGAAAATCTCATTAAACCTGAGATACATATCAGAAATAGGTTCATCAGTATTCATTTTAAAATTGTCACATTTAATAGTATAGGTATTCAGCCTCATTTCTTTAATATTGGTTGTTCTCTCATGGGAAATAGCCAAAGTGTCCCATATTTCATAAGCAGTTTTACAAGTAGATATTCTGTTAAACTCTTCATCTCATAGAGCACAATACAGGGCATTCATAGCTTTTCAATTATTATTATAAGCATTCTTAGTGAGTTCATCCCAAGTAGTTCTATCAGTATCTGGAATTTTATATTGAGACTCTATAGTATACCAGATATCAAAACCCATACTTTCCAAATGATTTTTTATTTTAAGTTTCCACTGGGCATAGTTTGTACCATTAATGAAAGGTGGTCGGTTAGTAGCAACACCCTCTAGTCTATTATCAATAGTTAGATTTTTAGAAAATAAATTTAAAGAGATAAAATTTAGAACTAACAGAAATTTATGATCTTTAAATATGAAACTAAAATAACAGTTGAAAAACAGAGTGTTTTGAAATCCTTTAAAAATAAACAATCCTCTCATAAAAAATGTTGGTCAGAGTAGATACTCAAGAGGGGGGTGAATTGAGTTCCAATAAAAATTTATGTTAAAAATATTTCTCTTAAAATCCCCCAATTTAAAAACAAAGCTAAACTATAGTGAATTTATTCATATTATAAACGGTCAATTATTTTCTCAAATATTGATTAGATCTCAGTTAATTTAATCTGAAGATTAAATTGACTTTTGAAACAAACTTACTGGTTTACAATTAGTGTAAACACTTGCTAATTTAACTATCAAAGTAACTTAAAAAAAATTATATTTCAAAGTAATATCAGTGGAATAATAAGTATAAATATATTATACTTATGAATTAAACTAAAATGCACAGTAGATGTAACAAGTGGTTCAGTCTCAAGACAAGACATAGTCCTCTCAAGAAATTGATATAAATTAATCCACACCCTAGATCGGGGTCCACAATGGTACAAAACTGTCCGGGTCCAAAGACCACTACCACAGTTATACGTGGGAAAATAGAAAACAGCTCACATGTAGTCCAGGTCCTACTTGACCTCTACCACCATCCACTATGGGAAACAAGGTTGTTATAGAGTTTGAATGAGGATTTAGAAATCCTCCAGCATAGCACAGGAGACAGCGTCTATGTATAATAACAGGGTACAGACACTGCTTGAAATGTAAATAAAAGAATCACTAAAAGTAAGTATGAATGAGTTTAGAAAATCTTTAGTGATGGGAAGTGTAGCTCTGGACTCGTTTGATTGGTCAGAAAAGCTTCTTAGTCCTTCTCTGGTTTTTGTTGTGAAAATAGAGTATCGTTTTCTTCCTTGGTTCCAAGTTCAGATTATCAGCCTGAGTGCATGAAGTGTTTGTGGTAGTTCTTCACTCAGGGTGCATATTTTTTCCTCCTCATGAATAAGTGGCGTCATGTATATCCAGTGTTCTTAATGTATTGATGTAGTCTTTCTGTATGCACCAATTTTCAGTTCTTTCATCACACTTCAAGTGCTTTCTTAATTTCCTTTCAATGATCCTCTCTTTCATGCCCGTATCAACTTCTTCTTTTTCATTCTCTTCTGCATGGTCTTTTTCCTTCCCTTTATAGCTTTCATCCCTGGTAAAAGGAATTATTACCCTTTTTATGGGTACTAGGTACGGTTCCCTTACATGAAAATAGATATCATTAAATAACATTAACTATATTAAAAACATCTAATGTAACCGTTAGCTTAATAAACAAATAATATTTAGAGTATAGAGTTTGTCTGGTCAGTCTTTCATTAGTAGCCTTCTATATGTAGCGGTTGACTTTATGCAATGGTGACCTTCCATCGGTAGCTCTTTGATCATGTATCGGTAGCTCCTGATATCGGTTGCTCTTACTCTGTGTATCAGTAACTTTTGGTATTGGTAGATCCTTAATCTATCGGTAGCTCGATGTATCAGTGACTATCTGTACTTGTATCAGTAGACTTACTCTATCGGTAACTGTCAGTAGACTGGTTCTATCGGTACCTCCTTGCATCGGTATCTGTTTTCACTTGTATTGGTAGACTTACTCTATCGGTAACTGTTAGTAGACTGGTTTTATCGGTAGCTCCTTGCATCGGTAGCTGTTTTCAAATGTATCGATAGACTTACTCTATGCTTACTGGGGGACTTGTACATATCGGTAGCTCTACATGTCGATGACCTTAGCTTATCGGTGACTATGTCTATCGATACACTAAGTACCGGTAGCTCTTTATCAGTAGCTATATGCAGATCGGTGACTTAACACTTATATGTTTAATGCAAAACATATCTGATTGGTATAGAATTACTTCAGAACTCATATAAACATAGATAAACATTGACTAACATATTTTAGAGACTATTTTAATATTATTATCATCCTGGTAATATAGTATCATAGATTGAAACAATTAATATATAGATAAACATTAATTGGGATTATCAAAGTATGTGAAAGCATAATTAGGATTATCAAAACAGGTGATGTCAACAAGAATAGTTTTAAAAATTATTTTAATTCTTATATTTTATTAAAAAAATGATATTTTTTTATGTTTTTTTAAATTACATGATTGAATTTAAAAATAAATTATTTATTTTATAAATAGATTTTGAGGACTTGTATTTTTTAAAGAATGATGTTTTCATTGTTTTTTGTAACTTCATGTAGATGGTTTCTGAATGCATCTTTATTTTATAATTTTTTAATGATAACTCAATTTGGTTTTAAAAGGGTTGTTTTTGAAAAATTTTATTAGTCATAAATTATGTTTTAAAAAAAAAACATTTTGAATGAGTTTCTATCCTTAAAAAAGAGGATATTTATTATTAATGTTCAAGTTTAATTATCCAATTGTCTTATAAAGGGTGATTTAAATCTATTTCAACATCCATTGAAATTAATTTTGATACACATGGATATGTTATTATTAATACACATACCTTTTTTATATAGATGGATTATGGAATTTTCAATTCAAGTTTTCATGAAAACTGTTTCTTTTCTATTGGGTTATTAAGTGATTATTGAAATATGAATGTTTTCATGTTCTATTTTAATAAAAATTATTGGTTTATATTTATGTGACTGATGCCCACTATATAAACCGCCAATATATTAGAAAAATATTTATATCTCATGATATAATTATGTGAATCAAGTATTGATGCTCTCTCCACTATGGGAATTACGTTGGGATTCTCACTCCACAATTTTTTTGAGAATTGGGAAGTAATGTTATCTCTAATAGGTTTATGGGAATTAATTAGTGATTGAATCTCCACTATGTTCAGAGAATAAGGTATTCATTATTTCCCCTTTATGTTTATGGAAGTAAAGAAGTTATATTTTCTCCACTAACTTTGGGGAATTAGGTTGTAATTTATGCTCCACCAGGTTATGGAAAAATGTGTAGTGACTCTTGTTCCACAATTATATAAACTCTATGATTATTTTATTACCAAATTTATATGTTTTTATTCATAATAATGTTATATTGTATTATGTATTATTTTTTGATATTATAATTTATTTAAGTCTTCTAATTATTGTTTATTTATGTTTGTCAACCTATTGTTATGTTCTTGGAAATTGATTTTATTCTCATACACACATGCTTATCATATTCCCACTTTTGATCATCAATTTTCATATCTTATGTATACCTTCTTAATAATCAAATCACAACCTTTCTTATCTTTCCATTCTCCATGTTAAAAATATTCTTATGAATTATTTGGATTACAGAAAAAATATTGTATGGATAAATTGTGGAGAAATGTTCTTATGTATCATAAAATAATATTCTAATATACCATATCCTAAAAAACACTAAAAATTTAATTTTTAGGATAATGTCATTATTATGGGATGTAACATTTAAATTAGTGATTTATATATTTTTATTTTGGTAAATATCACTTGATTTTGAATCCATTTTTAAATTATGCATTTTTTCCTCAAACCAGAGTGTATGGGTTTAAGGTGCTTCAATTGGTCTTAGTGTAAGGTTTAGTTATTTTCATGTTTATTTTAGTTATTTTTTATAATTATGGTATTTGAAATTAGTAAAAACACAATAGAAATGTATTGGTATAGTTTATCATATTAAATTTTTAATAAATTAGAGATTGTGAGGTTTCCTAGGTAAAAACCTTGTCTGGATGGAAACAAGCCTACGTAGGATCATAAAAATATGCACATAAGTGTAATCCACTTGAAAATTATGGTTGATTATTAAATAAAAATTAATGTAGTAAATGAAAATATGAAAAACATTATAAATGGTTTGTCACTCCCAGGGGACATGTTATAGTTAATTCACATACTATTTAGTATCCATTATGAGGAATTTGTATATATTTTAATTAGAGAACCTAATAATAAATTACCATAGATAAATTGGATTAAAAAATAATGATCCATATGTTTGGTCAATAATGGAATTTATAAATTACTTATTTTATGTTTACAACTTATTTTTTTTGAAATTATTAATTTCATAATATGTTAACATTTTTCTATTTTCCTAAGTACTTTAGGAAGGAGAAATCAAGTTAAAAATGGGTGTGATGGAAAATTCAGTGATTTTTCTAAGGAAAAACCAAATGGGATGGGATATTAATAACATGAACATATCCAAATTATCACAAAACTATCAAAATCCATGTATAATAATACAATCTATGCTTATCTCCTGAACTCACCAAGGAATGATACATTTTATATATGTTCATTATGTAACAACAACTACTTCCATTCGTTGGTCTTCCCAATAAAAAATTGATGATTAATGGATTAATTTTATAGATAAGATATTATAAATTCTCTTATACATAGACCATGATAATGTTTTCTTAGTTTTATATCTTTTTGAAGAAGAGTCTGACTAATGGTGGAATCTTTATAGGAATATAACTGAGAATAAATAAATTATCTCTGTAGAATGAGTGGAGGCCATGAAAATATTATTTACAAAAGGTTTTTCTAGAACTAATAACATGAATATGGAAAGTGATTTCATAGATTATAAAAATAAGGAGGATGAATCCATATAAAATTATGAAAAAACTACACAAAACTCACAAGTTATGCCTCCGGTTTTTTACTGACCCCAAGATTAAGATCAAATGATTATTTAGTAGCCTAAATCAAGGTCATTAAAAGCAATTAAATATAAGTGATTTTAGAATATATGAAAAATTTTTTTGATGTGAACTTAAAATATAGGTTGAAGATGAAGACTCCTATTAGTTTGTAGATAAGAAAAGAAAAATATTGTTTTATGGGAACTCAAATGAAAAATCTCATAGAGTAAAGAATGTATTACTACACAATTTCTAAGAACATGGGGAAAAGAACCCCATCAATCATATAAAAGGAATAAAAATATTTTCTAAAATTTATTAGACTCTACCATCATGTACACACATGAAAAATGAATGAGAAATTCCAAATTAACACCATAGAGGAAGAGAAGGTCTAAAATATTTATCCAACCACACTCTGGTGATTCATTTTAAGGAGTATGGGAAAACTCACTCTATTTCACCAATCAAAAGGCTAATAGAGATAATCACTATCAATATCCTTTATGCCCAAGGGAATAATGATGAAGTTTTAGAATTATTCCTACCGAAGTAGATCATGAAAATTCAGGTAAAATTTGCCTCTATTTTAGATTTTATGATGTATTATTGGATTATAGATCTACCAACTCCATTATATCTAAGTATTTTTACAATTGAATCTAATCACCCCCAATGATTTTATTATTGGAAAAAAACTCTAGTTTTATGATTATTATATTCTAATATAACATTTATTAGAATGTGACTTATGAAAATATTTTTATTATCCCTTTTTGTTTAATTTCATTTGATTTTTTGGATTGATTATCTCCCTCTAAAAAGATTCCATATCAATTTCTAAAAAAACAAATTCACATTTCATATACTAAATCAAACTATCCTCATCTATGAGTGAATTTCTAACTATGAACTCTATATAGAGATTAATTCCAGTATATGTATATTAATACTCAATAATGAGATGAGTGTCCCATTATCACAGAAGTTAGTGATGTTAATATCTCATTAGAAATTATACCCGATCTGTGGATATATTATGAATATCATCATCTATTCTCATCCAATATGAAAAATAAAGTTATGAGGAAAAAATATATTTAATTTTAATTATCTGAAATTATAGTATCAATTTCCCTTTAAATTAACACTACATTGAATTTCATGTTTCACATGTAACACCAAACTAAAAAACCACTATAAATTTTATTGAGATAAAATAATATGACTTAGGATAAACATTAATTCATTATGACAATGAAAAAAATGAAATTAAAAGATAACATTGAATTGAGATATTTTGAAATAATATATATATTTATTGGTTGAAAATAATATTATTATATGTATTTATAAAGATCAATGAAATATTTTAATATAAATTTATTGGTAAAATTAATATTTTAGAATATAAATAATTAATTTTAAAGGTTTTTGGGGATTCTAGTTTAATATAAATGAAATATTTGTCAATAAATTTCTTTAAGTATCGTACATTTTTATTTTGAATTAAATTAATAAATTTAAAAGGATTATTATAATTTTTTTTTATGAATATAAATAAAAATTGATTTTTAATTATTTACTTATTAATTTATATGAAATAAAATTAAGAAAAATTAAATTTTAAAAATTCAATATTTTGAATAAAAAAATACTGTTTATTTTATTTTATTTTTATATTTATAAGATTAATTATAAAATTTAATAATAAAAATTTTGAATTGTTAGAATCATTTTTAGAATAATCATAAAAATATTTTCGTAGTATTAACTTTTTTTTGGAATGGTTGATTTTTTGGTGAATAGAAAAATTTTATTTCTTATTAATACAATAGTATTTTAAATTTTTCATGATCTAAGCACAAATTAATAGTTTTATAAAACATTTTTTTTGTTGAATAATATCTTCAAGGAGTAAAAATAATAATTTAAAAATAATTTTTTTTGAATTTAGAAAGCCCATGTTTAACATTTTGAAACATAAGTAATCTTTTATCCAAACAAAAATGTTTTTAATATTTTTCTTTTCATTATTATTTCTCAAGGAAAAATTTAGTTTTTAATTAATTTTATATCTACATAAAACTTATTTTGGTAATTATAAACCAATTAATGTTATGTATAGTCAATAACATTGATAATATTAAACTAAAAATATTCTTATTAAACAAAATTCAATTTTACTAAAAATTGGTTTTATACATTTAATATGTGATAATATTAAAAATAAAATTTCTCAACCATAGAAATTTTATTTGATAAAATTATTTTTCTAATTAAAATCAGAACATAATTTTTTTTAATAAGGGGTTTTTATTTTTTTTCATAAATTTTTTTACCAAGGTTAAAAATATAGTTTCCACTGTAAAGATAAATTAAGGAAAAAAGTTTATCAATGTGTAAAAGAGTTAAAACATGTTAAAAACATGAATATAAAATAGTCTCTTATGGGTTAATTGGATAAAAAATATCTCCTCTCCATTATTCTCCACTTTTTAATCCACTTTTATAGTTAAACATGTGTTCCTTATATATTAAGAAGTTTTATTGAAAACTACATTCCCTCTTCTTATAAAAGAGGCCTTTTACTAACCCTTAAAATACACTCTTAAAATTATAAGTTAATATGAAACTATGAAAACTATAATTTCCATATAATCTTATTATATTTCCAAAATTCATTAGATATAAGAATTTATCCAAAGTATTCTATTTTGAATAAGTACTCCAAGAGAATGTTCAAAACCCCAACATAAGTAATAATCATTCTCAAAACATGTTCCTTATCTATAATTTTATTATAAAATTATATTCACCATTAAAAGTTTTTAATTCAATTTTATTTATTTAATTATATTATATATATATATAAATAACATTCCGCACTGATCACCCTTTTTTACTTTGAAAAAAATGTTGTCATGCATACTAGAAGGCTTCCTCATCTATTAAAGACATGTTTTATTTTTCATCATCACATTACTTGGAAGATCCTAAATGTTTATTTAATCAATCGATATGATTTTATATCATGATTAATAATCTATAAAATATAAACCATTTCCTACCCTACCGTCATTTTATGGAAAATTAAAACATCATTTTTGTGTATGCATGGACTACTACCTCTATGCAATGATAAATTTCATACTCCATATATCTAGTATTTTTTTCATTATCTGAATCTCTTAAAATGTAAATAATAACCATAAAAAAAGATAAATAATATCATTAAACTTCTATAATACTTATATTATTACAAAATAATTACATTCTTAACTATACTCAACCATCAATTATACCATGTTCTTGTGTGGGTTGGTTTAACCACTTACTTGATTGATGATCTAAATTTCAATCATGGGTGAAAATAGAAATTTAAAAAATGTTATTTTTAAAAATTAATGATAAAATAATATTAGGTTAAGGATATGTTATGTTCATAGTAATATTTTACATATTATTTATAAACGATCCTTTGTTCGTTAAAATTTCCCAAAACATGTCTGTCAGGGATTCTGTTCTCATGAACTATACCCATATGTTCGATTATATGTTCATGGGGATGAGTAAAGTATTGATAAAATTATTTAGATATATTTTTTTAATCAGGTAATTATGATCATGGTATTAAATAATGGGGTTTAGTCTCTACATTATAAAACCTTTATGAAACAGAAAAAATTACCAACATCGAATGATGAAAATAAACATTAACAAGATAATGAGAAAACAATTATTAATTATAATTGAATAGTATAAATTTTATTATATATAAATATGTTTTTTATATAGGTGGTTAATATAGTTATTTTTCTGATATAGGAGGTTAAATACCATTTTGCAGAATTCAGGAGTATTAGTAAGGGGTTTCTTATCTCAATTTTTATTCTTTTAGACTTATACCATATCCACCACCTATTTTCTTTTGCGTGTTAATATAATACCCATGTATTACTTTTTTCATAATTTTAATGAGTATAAAAGTTATTATAGATTTGTATTATGTACTATCTATCAAGGAATTTTGGTTTATTGGTTTCTAAAGTTGTAAGGGTATCATCATCAATCTTATTTTCAAAAATGACATTGATTTATAATGATAGTTACATGGTAAATTTGTATGCCCTTTATAAATAAAATCACAAAAAAAATTATCTAATGTTTATTATTATTTTATAATTCCTCTCTCACTTTTCATTTCCATAGGTAAATAATTTACCTGATGTGACTTTTGTGAGTGAAACCAACCCCCGCCTTTTCGAAAAATTTGTTAATATTATTTCACTATGTCCACATTCATTTTATATATTCCCTATAAATTATTCAATAACGTAATAATTTATTTTTACAGTATTGCACATTATTTAAAATCGTTTGAAAATAATTTTTTATGTTTTCCACATGTATCATTTGACAAAGTAACCCCTTTTAACATTTTCAGTGTGAATGAATTCATTCACTATCATGGTCATTATTATTTATGAAGCATCCATTTAATGTATAAAAATATTTCTCCAAATGATTTTGAAAGTAAAATTAATTATTTATATATTTTTTAAGAGTAAATTTTTTATTTGAAAATGTAATTATTAATTTTAAAAATTTATTTTAAAGGTTAGTGTTTTTAATAAATAAAACTTCAATGTTTTTATATATTATATGAGAATGGTTTTGAATGAATGTTTATTTTATAAAGTTATTTTTCTAAACCATTTTTTTGTTTTTAATGGTTAATTTTTAGAATGTTTTATAATGATAAATTTATTTTATTTTAAAGAAAACATCTTATGGTGTTTTTTGGCATTACAAAAGGTGGTATTTATTTTTATTTTTCTATGTTAAATATCCAATAATATTAAAAGGTATATTTTATATCCATGTCATCATATTTCTAAATTCTTTATGTTATAATTGGACATGTTCTTATAATATCATCCATCATCTTTATATGGATGGATTACAAAATGTTTTATTATAGTTTTCCTGAAACCCATATCCTTTCCATGGATTAATTATGCGATGCTTTTAATAAGTATGTTTTCATGTTCTATTGAAATAACTATGTATGTTTTCTCATTATTTGATGGGTCAGACCTATATAGCCATAATATGCATTGGGTAATGTTTTATACATCATGAGATAATTATGGTCATTTAGTAATGATTCTTGATGCACTCTCTGAATTATGAATTAATACTAGCTCTATTATGATATGGAAACCACGTAGTGATTTCTTCTCCACTTGGTTCATTGGGATTAAGTATTAATACATAATCCATTATGTTATGGTAATCTTATAGTGATATCAGATCAATTATTTTTTCATGAATCATGTAGTGATTCATACTCCACAATGTTATGGGAATCTGGTAGTGATGCATGCTTCACCATGTTAAGGGAAAACAAGTAGTAATTTTTTCTCTAATGTTTTATTATTTATATGATTATGATTAGGACATATTTATATGTTTTTCATTGTAATATTATAATAATATATTATGAATTAAGTTATTATTATATCCCTTATTTATATATTATGATTCATGTTTATTTTTTTATGATCTTCGATTGTTGTATTCCTGGACTATGATCGCATTCTCAAACCCACATGCTTATCTTATGATCACTTATGATAATTAATTATCATCTATTAGATTTACCTTAATAATAATAAAATAAAATCCAATTCATATATTTATATTCCCTAAGTAATTAGAATGAGTATAACTTATGAGTAATCTATTAAGAAGTCTTTTTTGGTTTGATTATGTATAAATGTTCACAAATTCCATAAAAAAGTCACTTATGCATCTAATAGTCAAAGATAATAAACCGTATATTATTGGAATTCTATGATTATTATGAGATGTAATAATTATGTTATTGAAATATATGTATGTTTTTTTGTGACATCTCACATGGTTTCATATATAGTTGTAAATTATGTGTTTTAACTGCAGACCTTGGAGTTTGGATCTGAGGTTCCTCGAATGAGAATGATAGAAATATTGATCAATGGAATTTAAAAATTTCATAGGAAGATTTTTGTTTTTGAAATCATAAATACCTGACATATCCTATGCAGAAACACATTTTTCATGATTTAAGAGTGACCTAATGGAGGCACACAAGCTTATAATAGAGAGTTATGAGCTATGTGAATGGAATAATAAACTATGGATTTCAATATATAGGAAGTACATATTTGTGAATTCTTTACTTAACTAATGCTGATTGGGAAGCTGATGGTATATACAAAAGGTAAAATTCATATGGGAATTTCCTTTTTTGTAAGGGTAATGTTATTTGGTATTGTAAAAAGAAAAATTTAGGGACACTTAGTTCAACACAATAGGATTATGTGGATGATACTCATGAATGAGAACAATTTTTATGGATGACTATGAAATTAATAGATTTATAGGTTGAGACCAAAATACCAT
Source organism: Viscum album (assembly GCA_963277665.1). Lineage (NCBI taxonomy): Eukaryota > Viridiplantae > Streptophyta > Magnoliopsida > Santalales > Viscaceae > Viscum > Viscum album. The sequence continues at coordinate 1,307,664,183 of OY728132.1, forward strand.
TGAAGACTCTGTGAGAAAATTATATTGATGTTAATTTTACAAAGAAACCATTACAATATTAAAGCTCCTAACACACATATATCAAGTATCATTTACTTAAGGATGGAGTGATTAATGGAGATACAAAGATAGAATATATTTACGCAAATAATAATATTGACACATCTTTAAAAATCTATGCCATGATATAGGTTCTATGATTTGAGCCAAAACATAATGTTCATCTCTCTCCACTCACATTCTGAAGTGTGGAAGTAGAATCCCCCACATGGTTTTTGATTGTCTCAACAAAAGTGGGTAAATAGTCACACTAATAATTTTCTATGAAGGATATAATTATTGAAAAGAGGATGAGTACTCACTACATTGTGTATTTATTTCATTGGATAATGTTTAATGGGGTAGTTTTTTAAATTTTTGGGATGAATGTATGAAATGGATATATGCATTGAGGATGAGTCTATTTAAGTAACATTTTTATAGTTTCTTATCACCAAGGGATAAAGGTATCTAATAAATATACCCTTATTTAGTTGTGTGTTGAGAGAGTTATCATATGATATAAGATATTATTTTACAATTTTCTTGGAGTTTTAATGTATTTTGAATGGATCTAAGATTATTTTGAGGAGTTAAGTGATGTTCCTATGAAATATAATATGGTTGATTGAAGAAATGATAGAGTTTTTGATGTTTTTATTGTTGGTTTGTATTCATTGTAAATGTTCTAAAATATATTGAAAGAGTTTTTTTAGGCCATAAATATGTTATAAGAATTTTTTGATGTGTTTTAGAGATAATTGAGTATTGATTAATTGTTTCTAATGAACACCTATGAGTGCTTAAAGTGATATAGAATTTATGTACTCCAAAATAAAACTTTTATATCTATATTATGACATTCATGTTATATTATGGAGATTATAAAATATAAAACATCATGGATTGTGTGTGACTTTAATGGACAATTTTATGACATCATGTTTTTTTCTATGACTTTCAACCGCAATGTATGACCTCCATATGAGGCTTCACTATCAAAAATACTCATAATTATTAATTATTAGACTCTTGGATGATATCATGTATGACTTCACAAGACCATAAGAATGCAAAAGTTATATGAATCAGAAATCATAACAATTCTCTAAGCATACAACTTCAATTATTATATGTCTTCAAAATTTCTATAATATATAAAAAAATATATGATTCTAGATTTGAATTATTCTAATGAAATTTTACCCTTTGATTCATAATCCAATATTCAAATATTAAAATATACAAATTTAAATTAAATTCAAGATATTTCATGATAGAATCCCAAAAGATTAATTTTAATACAAATATGTTTGTATTTTAAGGGGATTTTTGGGGAATTTTATAGAATTTAAATTTGATTATATAGAAAAATAAAGAAAATAAAATCAACTTCATATATTAATGGGAGGTTTATTTTTTTGGTTTTTAATTTAAATATTAAAATTCATCTTCTCATTTAATGATTTTATTGATAATATAGATTTTTATTTTCATGTTAGTGAGTTGAGTAGAGTTTCGTTGTTGGTTGTTTCAGTGTATATAAGAAGTTTATTTTCATTCCTATTTAGTATTATGATGATAATGGGTATTTGTGGAATTAAAAAATCATTTATTTATGAACTATTGTCATATTTTTTGTGCACATTATGTTAATCAATGTAGATAATATTCTATAGATCATGTTTTATTGAAATTATCATAATTGAATGTAGAAATAAAAGATACTATGGTGTAATATTCCATTGTGGCAACAATTGAAAATGTCAACCATGAATGTTTTTCATAAATTATATTAATTTTGGAAATATTGGTTTCTATATATGCTTATCCTATAATGAGAGATAAATTACTGAGTTGTGTACTAAAGAATATAAACTAAGTAGAGAGATTAAGAATAGAGAATAGATATTGATGTTCAAATACCATCCTCTATATCTATTTGAGATCGGGATTTTAAGTGAATCTGATATGAGTTTGTGTATAATTGGGTAGATCATTATCTTATTTTTCATAGAGTGAGGAAGTTTTATTAATTATATTAGAGGATTGTGTAAGAATACTACATCTAATATTGTTGAAGATACAAAGTATAAAAGGGTATCTTTTTTATTTTGTTTAGAATTTTTATGGAAGTAGTGTGAAACTGATAAGTATGGTGTGAATTCATAAATGCATCGTGTAACTATATGCCAATGATTTAAGCTTGTAAATCATTTTATTATATAAAATAATATGTGGTTAGGGAGACTAATGAAAAATGATAAGGAATATGCTTTCTATTAATGGGTTTATAATTCTATGTAGATCATGCAGACACACCTAAGTGGTGGGTGAATCAGTTATGGGACAATTTTAACAATAAAAAATAATCCATTTATATTTAAACCCAATTTGATTTTTAGCTTTTACAACAAGTCTGTATTTGAATGATATATTTTTTATTTACCCTTTTAAACACCTATATACAATATTTATTATGAATATAAAAATGTTTTAGGTATATTTTACATTATTTGACACCATTATGGGTAACCTACCCCTTGTTGTGTCAACTCCCGTTGAATCATGAATTATTTACTATAAAAAAATCACTTATTACAGTGGTCAACTACGGATCAACTTGAAACCTTTTCACATAGTATTAAACATTTGGGGTGACCATATTAAAAATGAAAAAGCCTCCACTATTTGAAGCATGTAAAGGGGTCTTTATAATGATTCCATTATCTTTAGCTCCTTATAGTTATCTTCATTATTCCTCCTTCTAAAGTAGATCTTCTTTATAAACATGGTGTTTCTACCCCAATGATATTAAAAATTCTTTATCTTCTCAAAGTCTTTAACTTTTTGAATTTCTATATATGCATATCATGTAACTCAGTCTCCAGAAGTATTATTAGTACATTCTGAATCTATTCACCGGCTTCTCTAACTCACTTATCCTGAATACTACCCAGAATATATTTTACTAGATTTTATGAACTTGAACACAATATCAGATATATTTTTTAGATATATTCACTTTATTAAATAGGTATGATCTTCCACACACAATTATTACTTGCTATAGGTTGCAATGACTTCTCATCCATCTTCTTTGAGATATTTCGTTTTCTCAGCCACTTCATATTATTTTTAGTATAATAATATACAAATAGATTTTTTTTTATTTTTCTTTTTTTATCTTCTCAAAACATCACATGAATTAGATTATATATTAAATGAATTTTCTATTATTAAAATTACATAAATGTAATGTTGACAACAAAAAATGAATTCCAATGTAAAATCACTATTATATGATATTGAGTATGGGTTTCAATGAATTTTTAGCACAACTCTTTACTTCTGAAGTTTTATTTCACAAGTACACTAATAAATTCTTCTCGTTTTGAAGTAATTTCAAATTAATTATTCCTTTATTATTTTTAATGATCATATTATTCTTAAAGTAATCTATTAAATTTTCACTTTATAGTTATATAAAAGGTACACAATAAAAAATTTCTGTTGTGATGTAAACCTAAACATTCTTTTCCAGATCTATGAAATATAAAGTATTCTCATTTATAATGTCTTGGAAAAAATCTCAAAATTAAATCTCAATTACTCATGATGAATTTGATAAACTTAGATCCAAAATGACACACGAGATGATAAATAGTAGCTCAAGATTTGATAATTCACCATTTTCATTATTCTTGAAAAAAGCTAATAAAATAAATTTCAACATCAAGAAATATATGAAGTGGAACTATAATTTTGATCCTATTCGCAATAAGATAAAATAATGGATTTAGAAAGCATCAACATGTTTATAAATCAAAATGACATCATAAGAAACTTAATTTTCTTATTTCATTATAATTAAATATTTTTTGAATATTCATTTTTCATTATTCTTTTATCTTACCTTTCCATGAATTACAATCAATTTCTCATTATTTCAAACATAGATCACAACCCTTTCACGATTTTTTTGATGTTTGTACTATGATTTAAAAACAATTTTATATTCCAATTTTATTTAATCTTTAGCAAATATAAAATCTACTAACTTGATTTTTCATCCAGAAATCGTCCAAATTTTCCAAATCATTTATTATTATACTGAGAACTTAAATGTATTTAATTTGGAAAATCATTATTTTTAGAAACTTATTCTTTGAATCACATTCAAATGGTGATGTCTTATGATTTTTTATTTTTAATATTTTATTATAATTTAAAGCATTACGATGGGAAAGGAAGTATTACGAGGAAGATTTTTTATTAAAAAAGTATTATGATCAATAGAGTTATATGATGAAACTCAAATTCTTTCGATGACCTCAAAGCATTACACTTATTACCTTTAGTATTACATTTGGTTACTAAGTATTATAATCTTAGTAATAAAATCCTTACATTCATGAAATATCCATTTTTCATGAACTCTAAAGTGCTGTTTTATATAGGTAACTTTGAACATACTTATTCTTTCTTTGGGGAATCTCCAAACATCTTCATATCATCATGTAACTACATAAAATGAATTTTATAATTATTAAAATAATTCCAATGTCCGTCAAATTTATTAATAGGGTATTTTGGTATATATAATACTCAAATAAGTGTATTTCAATGAACTCCACTTCCTTATTAGGTCAATAATTCTTAAATCAATCATGATCCATCACTATTCAGCTTCAACCTACATTAAGAAGTATATAAATATTGATTATAGTATCTAGAATACAATTTACACATTGGATGGGTTCTCTAACTTTATTTTTCAAGGAATCTATCCATCCAACTATTCTATGGACCTAAGATCTTATTATATTCCAGTTATTCCTCATGGAAGAAATTTTTCTTTCATGGGGGGATACTCACTTCATCACTCGGTAACCTCATTTTTATTTAATCTCACACTGTTGACATAAAATTTAACAATAAATATTACAAAAAATAATATAAAACCCTTGGACACATTAATCTACCCCTTTTTTATATTTTTAGAAAGAATATCATATTAATTTTTATGGTATACTCTCCCAATTTTGAATAATAAATTCAATGGGAAATATACTCTCCCATTTTTATCACACATAGTGAGATTCTTCAATTTCATCTCTAAATTATTTAATGATACCAACTGAAATTGATACCACTTGAAATATCAATTGAGATACAAGGGGAGTTGATTCTAAAAATTCCACTCCTTATTACATTTTACAATCATGCTGATTTTATACAAGAGTCAAAGTTGAATAATTAAAAGTGATTTTAGGAACTATTGAACAAAACCACATTGTATGATGTTAAACTGGAATCACATTTCCCTTATAATTTTAAAATATATAAATTATTTACAATTTTATTAAGTTAACCCTTTATATGAAATAAGAGTCAAGATTTTAGACAAAAAACATGTCTATATTTTCTCATGTGATTCTAGTTTTATCTTTCCATGTTAAGGGTAACATATAATATTTTTAAGAAATATCTAGAAGCTACACTCACTTGTAAAAATGTATCCAAATATTTCAGGTTTTAGGTCTTCCTAATTTTCTATATAATCACCCCTTGAGAATTATTATATATATATATTAAAAACTTATGGGAGAATGAAATCATACCTCAACAATTATATTTTTAATGGGTTGTCCATATTTCTAGATTCAACAGAAAATATAATTCAATAACTAATTCCCACATTTTTATAGATCTCCATTAAGTGATACTTGAAAACCATCAACATCTTCCCCACCCATCATTTAAAACCCAATATAATTTTTTTTTGTGATGGTGGATCTTATTGTAGCTCCTCACAATGACCAAGAGGAAAGATAAAATTTTTATAACTGGAATATTCTTCTCTTAATAGGTATGAAATATCTTAACATATTAATGTTTTCACCATTTTAGCCTTCCAAATATGAAACTGTTGGGTATTATGAGAATCCCTCAATATTTTAATTTCTTATAAGGTGGAAAGGGATTATGAAAATTATCATATAGAGGACAATATTTATTTTTAGGTTCATTTATATTTTAATACAACTCTAATTGAGATAGATATATAGTAAGACAACCTTTGGGAACATGTTCAAACTTGTTCTTAGGCATGGTTGCATTATTTCGATTGAATGTTATAGACCATGATCCCACCTGTTGTTTCAATTTTTTAACAATTTATTCCTATTGAGGAATCCATGTCATACATTTGATAGCACTATAACCATCATTATTTCACCTTATAAACACCTCCATATAATCTTTAACTTTTCCCTTATTGGGATGATTTTCATACTCTTCACATTGAGTGATAATAAACGTAACAATTAATATATCCATTTTTTGAATTGGTTCTCATCTAGTATTTATATTTATCACATTTTTTATCAATCACCACCATTATTAAATGGATTATGATATGGCTAATTTTACCATGATACAATAATCTATTCTTTATAATTAGTGAAACACATATCTTAGCCTTCATCTACTACTCAGCCTACTTTGGTTCATCTTTCTCCTTAGTAAGTGGATGATATTTGAATTTATTGTACTGAAATTCTTAATTATATGACCACCTATATTTCACATCTGACATAAATTTCTCAAACATTCATTTTTATTATTTAGATAAGTTTTCATCCCTTTTTATTATGTATTATTATTTATAGGAGGTTTATTTTGAAATTTATCCTTATCCATCCTTCTTAAGGATATATTAAAATTATTTATACTTACATGTTGTGCTAAAAATCAATGGATCAATGTACATACCTCCATCATTACCAACACCTACTAAATGACCTTGTTTTTTTCACATTAGGTTCAAGATATCCTACATCACGTGATTTCTATTTTGTAATTCTAATCCCAATATTTTAGGATACATCGAGGAATATTTATTATTGGACATACTAACCTTTACCTTTTTAAATTATTTGTTTGTATCATCATTTTTATTATTCTACATTTGTAAAAAAATTTATTATGTCATACTCCTCTATAAAATCTAGATTTAGAGCTACCAGGTTTTACTATTCCATGGGATAGTTTTTTCCATAATCTTCGGGTGGATTATTTTTTAGGTGATGTAAATATATTTGAGATAAAAATGTAGTCTTTATCTAATTTAGGTATCATTTATAAATTTTTTGTGTAGAAATTATTATTTTCTAACAGATTGGGAAGTTCCTTAGTTTTATTATTCTTTGTTTTTTAGTTATATTTTCATATCTAGAAACATCATGTTGAGTGTGTTATTATCACATTACTCTAATCAAAAACCATATTTCCAATCATGGTAAAAAAATTTCATTTAATATTCATTCTTTGTCTAGGACACCGTAAATATTTATCCAAATATTTTTCCATTTTTGATTTAACTTCCAATTGGGTAAATTTAGCATCTATAGATTCTTAATGCAAGTTATCAAATTCAGGGAACTCATCTTTTAAAACATTTTCAAATTTGTTCTTTTCACATTCAAATCTATGTAATTTTAGTCAAATAAATATATTTTTCCCATTGTAATGTTTTGAAGATTATTCTTTGCATTTAACAATCGTTATGAGAGTGTTGAAAGAATTCATCTTCTTCTCCTATGATTCTTCTAATATACTAGAATTTTTATCAAACTATGATTTTTCATTCTAATGTCTCTTGATGTATCTGAAAATACATACCACTAATTTAATGCAGAAAATTCATTATATTATCCAGAACCTCAAACTAGGTGTATTCATCAGTTTTAATTCAATAAACACCCCATCACGATATACATTTTTTGGTGGAATAATAATCATCAAATTTAACAACAAAATCCTTAACATTCTAATTACATTTGGCTAATGTTATTTCGCCTTGTTTATTTTCTAGGATTTCTTTGATTTTATCCTTTATATTATATATATTTCTGAAACTCTTGATCTATACTTCCATGACTATTTTAACAGTGATGGAATATGAATATTTCACTAGAGGAACTTTTTCATATATAGGAAATATGCCATTCATTAATATCATGTAATGTAACTAGGAATTTTTTTAGAATATATCAGAAGGATACTTTTGATTTATAATGAATTTAGATAATTTAATAAATTTAATTAGATGTTTCCAATGTTACGATAGAAATTAGAATACCTTTTAGATCACATCGACACACCAGAGAACGGGGGGTGGGGTGGTGAATTAGGCGTGGACCAATTACTACAATAGACAAATTTTTTATATTTTTACCCCCATTAGATAATAATATCTATCACCTATTACAATGTTAATGGATATTTTTTGATAATTTACCCAGAAAAACACATATAGGCAATGAAGATGTTTAAAGTAAAAAATAGACCATGTATTTTTACAAGGTCCATAATTTTTGTGGGTAACCTACATCTTGCCATGTCAACTCCCATGGAGTAATAGATTCTACATTATAATTGGTTTCTAGAGATAATCATGAATCTTCCTCACACAATATTATACATTATTGGTTACTATTTTATGCAGGAGTAGAGCATTAATTATATGACCCATGTTAGTTCTCTTCTTACATCCTCCTTATTAGGTATATATTCTTTATAAATTGGGAGGAAATTCACAAAAAATATCTCATATGATTCCTCAACATGTATTATTTTACATTTATAATGACTATAAAATCATCTCATGCATCCATATTCCTTTAAGTATTCTCAATTCATAGTTATTAGGAATTTGTTCACTAGCTTCTCAAACCAATTTCTAATGAATATAACCTAGAATATTTTTTATTATCTTTTATACACATTAATGTTTTCTTAGATCCCATCCTTGTAGTATTCACTTCATCACATGTGAATTATATTGCTCAATCACTTTATCCTCACTATAGTTTATGGTGGCTTTTCATTCTTCTTCCTCTTCTTTGAGAGAGAGATTCAGTTCTCCTAGATTCTCTTCAGATAATTTTTTTAACAGTAGTAGTTTCTAATAGATTTTATATTTTATAATACTAAATCTTATGATAACTCCCATACATCATTAGAAAAAATAAATTCATTCTTACCTTTTCAAATAAAATAAAAGGCATGTTGAAAAGTCCAAATATATTCGAGTACAAAATAACTATTTTATAATACCGAGTTACAGTTTCAATGAATTCCTATGCACTAAATTTTTTACTTCACATGGGGTATTCTGAAAATACCCCTAATAAAATCTTCTAATTTTGAAACATAAATGAATAAATTATTCATTTATTATTCAAGAGACTTGAATTATTCTTCTAAAAATCCTCCAAAAAATCAATACTTTATATATCTTTATAGATATATAAAAACTAGGTAATGAATCATTTATACTATAGTTTGGAAATAATTACTATTTTATAGGTTCATGAAATATGGAATAATTATCATTTATTAAGTCTTCATAAAATTACCAGACTTTAATCTATGTTACTCACAAGCACTCAAACAACCTTAGATAAAAATGATGTATGCTATGATAAAAAAAACTCAAGCTTCAATGGTTATTCATTTTCATTATTATTTAAAAACCTAGATAAATAAATTTCTATATCCAGAAATACATATAGTGGAACAATCCTTTCAATATTCATCTTAACATGATTAGATCATTGATTCAAAAATAATTACAATGTTCAAAATTCAAAATCGCAGCCCAAGTATAATGATTTACTTATATCAATAGAATTAAATGATTCTAGAAAATATAATTTTTATTATTCTTTGATCTTACCATTCCATTGATGAAGATAATATTCTCATTCTTCTAAGCTTGAATAAAAAACATTTCTAGGTGTTTGTGATGTTTATACCATGATAAACCACAATTGGGTCATACTATTTTATTTAATATTCATAACATGTTATATATTTAGACATTATTTTTAATCAAGTAGAACATAAGATTTTTTATATTTATTGAACTATTATGTTGTGAACATCAATTTTTTATATTTAAAAATTCTTGATTCTTCATAGCCTTCTTCTTGGTGGAACCTTAATCTCAATAATTCTTACACACATTATTTTTTCAATTATTAATAGATTTTAAGCCATACTATGGGAACTAAAGTCTGAAGATAAATATTTACAATCAAAAATTACATATAACAAGTAGAGTTACTGGAAAAAACTGAAACTAATATGATCACCTTAAAAAATTACACTCAACCCCTATGGTATTATGTTAAATATAAAATTCTTATGACCAAAGTATAAAAAAAATTACATTTTGGAATTATCCATTTTTTGTGATCACTCAAATGAAAACTTCTACAAGTACCTTTGAATATATATTGTATTAATCCATGGATTATCTATAAATCTTTAAAAAATATCCATACTTATTAAAATGGTTTTTGGAATTTTTTAAAAAAATTTAGGCTCATTTTAATAAATTTATAAAGTGGTAATGCATATAGAATGCTCAAATATGAGTATTTCAGTGAACTCCTCTACTAAATCAAGTGAAAAAATATTCAATAATTCCTATGAAATCTCTATTCAACTTCAACCATCATACAAAAGTATATTGAAAATAATTTCAATTACCAATATAATTTATACTCCTTAGATGTGTTCTCCATCTTTATGTACTAAGGATTCTAACATTGCAGATATTCAAAGGATATTTGATCTTATTATTTGTCATTTATTCATCATTGAAGAATATTCATTTTGATGAGTGGATATTAAATTCCTTACTTGGTGACCTCATATTAATTTTATTTTATATCATTACCATTATATATAACTACAAATGAATCATATATAATCATATACAACATTGGCCACAATAAGGCTGAGCCTTATAAATATACTCTTCTAAATTGGTTCCTTATTTTTTACAAACATGATTGATGTTGAGAAATTATAGGTTAGTGGATCAATATTTAATAGGGTGAAGTGGTAAATTTTATTAGGAAGAATTTATAACAATTATCATCCACCTATTCATTCCCCCATTCCCAGTAGAATCATCTGATCATATGCATTGTAAAAATATCCTTTAATTTGGGGTAGGCTATCTCATTCATAATTCCCATATTTATGATTTTTCATCTATTATATTTAAATATACATGAGGCATAATATTATCTTTCCTATAAAAAATTTCAAAAATCATTTATCTTTCCTTCTATTTAAATTATCTAAAAATTCTATGCACATTGAAATTCATTTTATCATCATCCATGTTTATATAACATCATACATAACAACATCATTGAACTTCTTATCAGGGCATAAATAACTCTAAACTCTATATCCTACATTTTTTGGTCCTTAAATATCAAAAAATAGAAAAACAATCATATTTTTTGTGATGTTTATTTTCAGGAAGAATAGATCATCTAATTTTCTAATTCAATCCTTCTTCCTTTTTAATTTCTCACATTTTTTTAATAGTCGATTATTGTGTAAGAAGAATAACTTTTTAATAATAAATGTGTGAGAACTATCCTTTTTAAAAATTATCAAAATCTTATCTAATACGGATTCTGTTATTCTCTATATGTATCACATATGATTTCTAGATTTGTTAATTTTTATCAATACCCTCAAAGAAATTATTACGTATTAACAATTCACTCGAACTTACAGTTAGTCTATATAAGAAAGTGTATTTTTTAATTACTTTTGATATCATCTTTAAAAATATTATGTTTGAATAAGATTATTCCAAATCCTATATATTCTTATCAATTTGAATGAATCATATTGCGTATTAGTTGAAATATCATATATTTTATTATCAGTATTATTATATACCCTAAGTCATTTTTCTACCCTAGATCACATGAATATATACTATATGTCTCACACACTCTATCCTCTTCAAACTTTTTGGTAATTTATCTCATCGTAATGGTAAATTATATTTTTCAAAATTATTTATTTCCATTATGGTAATTCCTTTTCAAATCTCTTAAACATGGTTTTCAAGATGAACCTTATGATAATTCAAACAAATCCTTATCGAAATTCCATTCCAAACTATTCACTATAGATTTTAGAATTATTCTAACAGTAATTCGAAATAACTGATAAAAAATTCCAATTGATCCTTAGGGAAATCAATGAGTCACTTATTTGGAAAATTGTATAGTTCAATAATGAATATTACATAATAACATAATGATCCTTATAGAAATATTCAAGGAACCTAAAATAATTGTCATGAATTAGTTGATTTTATATTATAGTGATCAAATAAAATTTATGATGTTAATAATGAGCCTTATTGTTTCATTCTTATACCAAATTTCAGCACACTTATTGTAAAGGTAATTGGATATTATGTAGTATCAATGACATATCCATTTAATAAATTTATCTCAAAAATTCAAGGATGTTGTAAATTAACTTATAAAATATGCAGGTTATCATTTTAAAGTCATAAAATAATATTAAATAATTACTAAATCACATTCTAAAGATAATGAATCATATAAAAATTACATAAAGTATTTAAATGAATCTTTACTACCTCAAGCATTAATTTTTTCCATTGGAACTTCCAACTATTTTTTATAATAAATTATTCTTCAAGTATGATAAGTGATGTGTTTATTTTTTATACACTTTTCCACAAAATATTTATGAAATTAATGAAATATCTAATGATGAAGTGTGCTTAAATTGTATAAATTTTTAATATTCCATTAATTTGTGATGATATCTAATTTAATTTAATATATTAATTAAAATATCAATTTTGGGGGATTCAATGAACATATTTCCTTAAAATAGATTTCAGAAAATTGTATGGGTGGTTATCTCGTGATTTTTGTTGAAAATATACTTTTTTTAAACTTATTTTGTTATTTTTTTAGATTTTAAAATCATCAATTAATTTATAAAATTAAAAAAATATTAAATTCAAACATTACTAATGGAATTAAATTTAATTAAAATTAGTTTTAAATTTGGTAAATTAATTTAATAAATTTTTATTGAGGTAATTTTTTTTGAATGGTAATATGTCTGCCAAAATATTTTTGAATTTTAGGATTTTCAACTTTTAGGGAAATGAGTCTTCTATTATTGAGTTAAAATGATACCATGAGAAATATTATGTTATTTTAAAACTACTTATATATTATACTGGGGTGATGTCATTAGAACAAAATGTTATACCACTAATGTTTTCTTCTTTTACAACTCTTTATTCTACTGTCACCACTATAAAATACTACCAGTAGTCCCCCAATATACTTCCAACCCCTTTGTTTCCCATACCCTGTGTTCTTGCTAGCTTCTTCTTCTACTCATCCACTTTCTACCATTAGAATAAAAATACCTAGTATCGATACTGATCCCCAATATAACTTATATCACTCCTAAAATCATATTATTGATAATAATATCTTCTATCACTAATACCTTCTACTACCACTACCACTCCTCCATAAGCATTATTATATTCTCCAAAGAGACAACAATCCATTGTGCCCGTTAAGTCGATTAAAGTGAAACCAGAGCATAAGACCCCATTGAAGGGAGGACTAATGAACTAATATCTTTTGAATAATTTGAATAAACAAGAGATCCCAATATAGGCATCACGAAACATAAACAAAAAATATGATGTCAATGAAAAATCATTGAAATTTCCAAGTCTGGTTAATTGGTATGAATAAGATTATAAGCTTAGAGCTTAAATATTAAGCAAATATAACGGAGGTCAAAATAAACCAAATAATCCAAATTCATGATTCATTCTGGGGAATATAAACTCAACATAAAACTAGATGAGAACTCATCAATATGAATGACTAAACAACAACAAATGCTGAAATGTGCAGACATAAATATTTTTTTTTTGATATTGAAACTAGATGAAATAACACCAAGAAAATTTTAATTGTGTTTGAATCCTTGTTGAAGGAATTCATGTATGATATATACGATATTCCCACACCAATCCTACTATTTTATATATTTGAGTAATATGTGAATGTTGAAAACATTGAACAAGATTTTAATACAACCATTTAAACTAATGATAATGATTTTGAATCTCATTTGATTGAAGATGATTCATGTGGAAATATAGGGTGTTTCATGATCCAAATTTAACTTTCGTTTTGGTATTTATAATTTAATTTTTGTTGTTTTATTCATAAATTAAATTATGGGACACTTGGAATAAAATTACATGGATATAATGTTGAGTGTGGATACACACAAGATTATTGATGTTTTATGTTAAAGAAGAACACCAAGGATACGCTTCCATCATAGAAATATTCTTGAGTTTTGTCTTTGGAAGACTTAGAAAACTAGAATTAATAGTAAAATAGTTTCATTTGATGATCATGAAAGCTCCAAGTCAGTTTTTTAAATTTTACAAAGTAGACTTCACATTTAATTTTTGATGTAATTGGAAAAAATAATTTTTATTTCCTATAATTACAATTAATTGAACGTAAAAATAACATTATTTTTTATGTTCTAAGAAAAATAATTATCCTATTCACATAATTCGTGTTTTAAAATTAAAATTAACTCATGAAATTCTAAAATGAATAAATTTTAGTTTGGAGTTGTGAAATAAATTTATGATAGTTATTGGAGGCTATTGAGAATTGTGCATTGAATGAGATATCCATATGAGTCCATGTTGATCATGTGGGAGAAGTTCCTTTATTTATAAGAGTTTTGGTTCAGTCATTTATGAATTCACTAGAAAATGATGACTAATACTAGGGATCTCGCAAAATTGAGGACAAACCTGTTAGAATTTTCATATAACTATTTTATTTTTTGTTTCTAGAATAAGAGGGGTTAGTCTCCTAAATAATTATTATCCTCAATTAATGATAATTAAGTGTGATTCTTCTTCTCTTCTCACTTCAATCAGGTTGTAACTCTATTTTCAATTTATAAATATAAATTTTGTGAATTCATATTTATGAATACTATGTGATAAAACCACTATAAATGGAGTTCTAATTTACAATGAGTGATCAAGGAAGTGAATATAGATGCTCCCTAGAGATCCAAAATTCACGATGATCGTCACTTCTTATTTATCCTTATCAGATTGTGATGGTGATTTGGGGTGTTGATAGAGCACACTATTTATCATTATTGGTTTACTACTCTATCCCATTGATCTCCTCCCCCTTCTTTATATATTCACTCATTTGAGAGGCAAGGTTAGGTTATGTGATTTTTGATCCTATAAGGATCACTTCATACAAGATGAAATTACTGATTAGAGTAGGTTGATGGGGATACTTATTCACATTGGGAGAGTGCTCATGTTTTGGAAGAGATTTTGGAAACCCAAACTTTTATAAATGAAATTCCATTTTTAATGAATAAAATACTTATTATGTAATGTAATTATAGAAAACACAAGAACTAATTTAGTTATTTTAGAAAATTTTAAAATTTAGCATGTCAAAATTTAGATACCATTAACCATATCAATCATTGATAATATATTCATTATATAATGATTATTTTGATTAGTATATATAAAGTGTTATGATAAAGTATAATTTAAACAAATGGAAGAAGTTATGGCCTCGACCAGTAGAAAATTACCCTATGAAACCCTTATATAAGAGCTTCTAAGGGAGATGAAATTACTGAACTTTTCCTATTACCAATCCCATCCTGATATTCAACTATTTAAGCTCTAGAAAATTGTTAATGGGGGAAGTTCAAGATTATCTAGATCACGACCCAAACCTGGTATGTTAAATTACCCTAAAAATGCACCATGTCACACACCATACCCTTAGGGTGTATAATGTTATGTTAAGGGGAATATATTTTTCGGATATGTTCATGCTTATCAAGATCATGACCCAAATGTTATTTGCTTAACCACCCTAAGAAAGCACCATGCTAGACATCATAACCTTAAAGAACACATTGTTGTAATAAGAGGTTATGTATCTAGCCATATTAGTATGAATTTTTATATTTTATCTTTATTAAAATAACTAAAAAATTTATCTATTTTTATCATTACATTATATATATATATATTTTCAATTAATGAGTTTTATAATAATTTTGTTTTTATATGATGAAATGAAAAGCATTTTTTTCGAAATATATAGTTCTAATTAAGGATATTTTTTGATAATTTAATGAATGTCTGAAATAAATTCTATTTTAATAAAATAATATTATTAAGTGATATTTATTTTAATATATATTATTTTTTAAATTAAATAAGACTAATGTAATTTTTATAATGGTTGGAAAGTTGTAGTATTGCAAAAACCGGAATTTTCAAGTAAATTTAATTTTTTATTTTAAATAAAAAACAATCATATTTTGAAAATTAATTTGGTAAAATAAATATTATTTGTTATATCATTTTTATGAAATTATAAAAATATGAATTTCCCAAATTTTTTGAGACTGTCCAATTTTTGGGTAAAAATTAAATATTGAATAAATATACAGTATATATTTTGACTTCAAAATACCCCAAAAGGTATGTAATATATGATATAACATGAATAAAAGAACAAATATATATTTTAAATTTAAATTAAATTAATTTTTATGTTATGTGGTTAATTTTATTAACATTTAATGAATCCTCCAAAATGTATATTATATTTTATGCTTTTAAAATTAGTTTTTTCATGAATATGTCTCACTTCCACATCACTAATGATATTATTATTTTCATTAGACATATAAAAAAATTAAATAAACTATTCCTTTAAATAAACCATTTGAGAATACCATGGTAAGGTTTCTGGTTTTGATTATTTTATCAGAGAGAGTCGAAAACCTATGTTTAGATATAAATAAGGAATTCCTCACTATTTTTATATAAATTCAGATCAAACCCTACAAGAATCACTAAAAAACATTATAAATTTACTCTCCTAAAACCTCTATAAATCCATCAAAACGTGTTCCAATTCTCTTAAATATATCTTCCCAATCATTTAGAGGCACCCTATTAAGGTAAGGTATCACTCACTCTTTTTTTCATTCAATCACCCTCTCTATATTTATCCTTTTAAACTAAATTTATAATTTCATCATCAATTTATAAATTTCAATTTACATTAAATTTTATAAATTAATAATTATTAATCTATTATCCCCTTTCATAATAACATTTACCTAAGTTGTTACAATGCCAAAATAAAGGATATCTCTCTTCTTTTCTATTCAAGAACCTTCTTTGTATTTATACTTTGGAATCTCAATTTGATTAAATTTTCAAGCAATTATAAATATTCATTTACTATTAAATTGATTTTATAATAATGATATATCCTTTATACTCTATCATTATAACCTTTACCTATATTGTTACTATGCTAAGATAAGGTATTCTTTCTTCTTCATTTTTTATTTAACTACATTATTTGTAATATTTATTTTGATTTGTAGTTTTTCATGTAGTTGTTTTTTACACACCCACTTATTACCATTACTATTACCATGTGATGAGATACAACCTTTCAATGTCATCAAAATCTTCTTTGAAATTTTATATTCACCTGTTTGGCAAAAAAAGTTATCCAATGATTTTCTGCACCCAACTTTTATATTGTGAAAACCCATCCCTATTTCCTCTCAAGGGTAATCACCTAGATGTAACTATCCTTAATTAATTAAGGACCTACATGTATTTTACCCAAAATCATTAATCATTGGATTAAATTGTATGAATTAAATTCTTATGTTGTATAATTTATGTGGCACAAAAATCTATGTACATGATATGAATGTGACATGTAGACCTAAAATTATATATTTCTCCAATGTATTGGGTAATGTTTTCATATCATGGGATACCGTGTATAGTTCATGTATGTTTATCCTAATAACAATATATTATTATTTCATGACGGTTAGCCTTTAGTTATTCTTATAATGTCATGTTTTATGTTGTTGTGACATTTATATGTTTTCTTGACATTATATTTTTATATCATGTTTCAATGTTAATGATTTTTATTCTCACACTTTTAGGTCACTATGATATTTCTTTTGAGAAACATGTTTTAATTTAATCATTTTATGATTTTATTATTTCCTTATTGGGATTTACATCTTACCTCTTTCTTATGTATGCCCCCAGGTTATCATGTGCAGTATTATAAGATCAATAGATTTTAAGGGCATTATTTGGTGTTTTAAATCGTGTATTTGTATCCCTATTTCAGGTTATCTATAATATATATCTAATTTTTAAAATACAATAGGTCTATCAATCTTATAAGATTTTATTATGTGTATATTTATATAATAAATCAGGAAATATGATATGTAAAAGATATGGGTTATCATAGTTGGAATCAATTCATGGTATAGTTATTTTTTTAGATTATGATTAGAAAACCATAGTGTAATAATTAAGAATAAGACTAATCATAGGAAAACACCAATAAAGTTTGGTGAATTATAGAGTAAGTGATTACTAGGAAACAAAATAATTATCAGGATACTACAAGTGGAAGTGAATCTAGAAATTTTATATCCAAGGGTAATAACACTTAAATGAGTTAATTGGGTATAAACATGATAATAGAAACCCATTAACTTTACAGATATTATTGCATGTTTCTAACATAAATAACCCTTAATGATGGACATGGATTGAAAATTCCTAGAATATTTGGAAGATTGTGTTCACAATACATTGAAAAGAACTTAAAACTTGGAATCTTAATCTTATTCTACATAATGAGCTCTTAAATCCATTTATCCTCATAAAACTATATATGATAACTTAGATAATACATAAAAGAAAGGTGTGATCATAAATTACTTATAAGATAATTAACATAATAATGAAACATAACATGTGAGTCAAAGGAATAACATAATATAATAAAAGGGAAGGGTAATTATTAATAATATGAGAGAATAACATAATAAACATGGTATCTTAATATCATGGTAATATAATAAATGTATCAGCAACATATTTTATGATATGTACGTGATTCAAGTATAACTACCAAGACAATATCACTTGGTGGAAAAAGTCCATTGAATGGAATAGTTTACTCACTAATCCCATGCAAAAAATCTCATCAAACTAATGATTTAACCAATTAATTAGAGTTATATCTAGTTTAACCCATCATTACATGTTACGAATATATTTGTGCCAAGAAAATTAAATTAGTTATAATGAGAAAACACAATAATTACACATGGAAATAAAATGGTTGAATAATATTGCCCCATATCATAATAAAAATATTCAAAATGAAGACATTTGAGAAAAGAACATAATGTATTTACCCATTAAAATAAGGTATAATAGCTATATTTATATGTGTGATACAAATATTCAAAATTTTATAAGCATTCCATAACATTAATGGTAGATAGGAAGTGAGTTGGAGAGGAAATGGTCATATCCTAAAGGAAGTAGTGGTTTAGAGAGATACCTTACTTAAAACCGAGGAATTTCTAAAATATTAAAGAAAAAAATATTCTTTGAAAATGAAGTTTGAAACAATTAATGAAATCATCCAAGAATTCAGTGGTCATGATTGTAGTTTATTATATCCATTACATACATTTTTAGAAGTCATTTATTTCACACTTTTTTTAAACGTAAAAAAGATCCTCATTCATAAAGTAGAAATATTATTCCCTTTAAAAGATATTTTAAAATGCAATAAACGGTTAAAAATTTATTTAATAAATCATTTTTAGAATTTCAAAATCATTCTTGAATTTTTTTATAAAACATTGAAATACCTAAAAAAGGAATTTTGATCGAAGAGAGAATAATATAATATTTTCTTAAAAACAATTTCTAAATAATTTTAAACACCAAAGGGAAAAAATGGAAATATTAGTTGAAAATATATTGAAAAATCTATAGATAAATAAATAAAATGTTTTTATTGAAAAATTATAATATAATTTCATCCAATGAAAATTGATGCTTAAAGAACCTTGATTAAAATTATTTTGTCGAAAAAATAATTACCACCTTAGTAATTTTTGAATCAAAAATCCAATGAATGATATTATAGAATTGAATATAAAAATACTATTATATATTAAGTATTAATGATATAATATGAAAATTTATAGTATATACACCATATAAAATTAATTAGGTGCATAAAATAACTTGTGTCTCAATGAAGGAATTTTTGAGTTTATAACCATTACCTAGAGTCCGTACTGGTTGTGTATGTACTTTCAATCTTATATAATCAAAAATATATCAATTAATTTTTTTTATTGAGAACTTTTTGAATTCTCTATAACTTATACTTTAACAAATTACATATTTTATTTTAAGGATATATTTAATTACTTAATCTGTTATATCCACATTGAGTGTTTTGAGGATGATGAGTTTAAAAATTCAAAACAACATCACTATGTTTACCATGATCAAAAGGGTAACTATTTCCTCATTAAAAGAAAAATAATCATGGAATGATTATCATTTTTATACATGAAATATACTTTTAAAACCTACCATGATTTATTATTATAAAATATGATTTATGTTACAATGAAGGAGATTGTAGGCCGTATGTACACATGAGTAATATTTCTATTTTTCAACTATCATGATGGAAATAAGGTAAGGGTAATTTTATCATTAAAAATACTAATTATATAAAAAAATTAATATTATTTCTTTAAATACACTGATATATATGATATATGTGATGTGTTAATAAATAGAGAATCACATCGATTTATAAGGTAAGGTAAGAAAATATATGATATATTAATATGATGTATGTTACAATGAAAGAGATGGTAGGCCGTATGTACACATGAACAACTTTACATTTTTAGTAGATGTTAAGGTAAGAAAATATAGGATATATTAATATTTAATAAATATTTATATTTCATTAATATCCTATACAAAAATTAAATAAATCTTCATGAAGGTGAAAGTGAGGGGACAATGGAAAATGAATTGCATCGGTTCATGAGGCGGTATCCAACCACACACACAAATGATGGGTTTATTTCCCATTTGATGAAATATGATATATATGTGAGTTGTACGCAACTTCGAGTTCTAACAAACACCACAACCAATCAAACTAGCTGTTATGAATAGTAATACCAAATTTTTGAAATTTTATAAATTTTATTTTTCAAAATGGACCTCATTTTTGGATTCAGAATATTTAAATTATCTTAGGGTGAGTTTTTGGTATTTTTTAGAAAACATTCATTTTTTGATAAATAGTGAAAATACTATATTTTAATTAAAAACTACTTTTTTAATCCAAAAAATTTATAGTAATAAATTATACTATTGAGTAGTTTTAAAGTATAATTATAATATATTTTTACAATTTAATCCAATTTTGGTCATTAGACGTAATTTCACATTTAAACTAGACATAAACAAATGTCAATCTTTTGATAGTTATTATTTCTTAAAAAACACGCTTTTTGTCTTGACAACTGGAATAAATTTTAAATTAATTTCTACCAATTTTGTGTTTTAAATTTAGAAAAATGGATTCCATATTAAGAATTAGTAGTTCCAAATTATGTTAATAGGTAACTTTTATTTTTAGACATTTCGAATAATTAATTCGGTAAATATTTTATTTACCATGGTTAAAGGGTAAATCTAGTAATTAAGGGTAACAAAATAATATTTTAATAATATTAAATTACCCTAAAATGTGTCATAACCCTAATTTATGAAACATGTCCGACCATGGTAAGCTTTGGGTCAATTTTGGGACCCCATGGAACCACTTGTGTGTTATAATGACAATTTATATTAATTAAGTTAAAGTAAATACAATAATGAAAAAGCATATATCTTTTAGAAAAACAATTTTTACATAGGGTTATATATGTTATCCTTTTGAATATGAATATTAATTAGAAAGATAAAAATATTTACTACATAATGGTATTTTATTTATAATTTTTAGACACTGAATAATTAAATTTATTTATGACACAATAATGATGTACTATTTTTCATATTAATGAAAGAATAAAATAAATGGTATTATAGATGTTACAATAAATACAATTTGAATGTTTTGATTTCTTCTAAGAATTTTATAGGTTAATATTACATGTTAGGATTTATTAAATGAATTTATTTCGAATAAGTAATGTTTTTAGGACTTTAACAAAAATCAATTATTAAATAGTGTCAAAATTGGCATAAAGGAATTTTTTAAACAAATATTATATTATTAATTTATATAATATTCATAAAAATCTATGGATTGTAAAAAAGACTTATATAAAGTTATGTGTATCATTAATTAACCACTTGGGGTTCTCGTGGAGGTATATAGTAAGTTTATTAACCATATAATATAAAAATACAAAGAGACATGGTAAATGTCAAACTATTTAACTAGGAGTTAAATCTAAATGTTAAGGTTAATATAGTGACCCAAACCTGTCTAAAACCTATTTTTTGAGTGGTTTCAAACCCATCCCCACCTTATCCTCTAAATAATCTATTTTGGATCCATTAAAACTGAAAATTGTTTTACTATAAAGTAATATTTTATGTTTTTCCTAAGGTGTCCTCACCCCTCTTATAAAAGGGCACTTCCCCTTCTCTCAAATTTACACCTTTAAAGCCTTTTGGCTCGGCCAAACCATTCCCAAATATCCTATAAACATCCTTCACTTCATCCTAGAGTCCCTCATTTAGTCAGAAAGCCAACTTAAGGATCCCTTTTGATCAAATCACAAGGAAGAACCCAAAGAAGAGGTAATAACATCACCGCCCTCTTTCAAGTTCGTTTCTTCTTCCACTTATTCTTTATTTGTTATTTACATTATAAAATAATAACTCCAGTATCTTATATAAAATGTGATGTTATTATAAATATGTTACATTCATCTTCATTTTTCTATCCATCCTTTTAATGACATGTCACAATATGTGTGTACGTACGGATTACCGTCTCTACGTCGTGGTGTAATTGTTATTCAACACATTATTATTTGGATGGGTATAATAATGAAGTGTAATTCATGTAAATAATATATATAACATGATGATTATTTTTTATATATTATATACCATCAAATTATATATTATTTTAATATCAAAAGAATGATATTGTTGCTCGTGCGTACGTACGGATTACCGTCTCCACAACCGTGATGAGATTCATTCCCCATAATATCCATTAAAGACTAAATTTCATTTGATGATTAAAAATAATGTTTAGAGACATGATATAATTCTTTATATGAATAATATACATCCCATACATAAAAAATATGGCTCACATAACAAAGAATATATAAGAAAACGAATCCGTTAACACCTGAAACAACGACAATACAAAGATATTATTAACAAATCAATGTTAAGAGATCATATATGATATCATATTAATGTATATGATTCTTTTATAATTCAATAAAAATTATTTCCCCATTATACCGAAGGTTAAAATATCCTATACCAAGGAAAAAGTACAAATTAAGGGTTTTCTTAGCTCATTTTTAATTCCGTGAGATTTCCATTGTTCTCCACTTATTTATTGTATGTGGTGTGTGTACTGCCCATGATTGTATTAATTGTGTAATATAGTTTAATTTATGGATATTTACACCATCATTGTATGATAATTATTTAATGGTTGTATGTTTCATAAGTTACCAAATCAATAATGGAATTTGAAATTTCAATTTTGACTCATTTGGCTTTACGCATACTTCATTGATTATTTTAATCCAAGATTATGTGTGGAATAACTATTCATTTGTTTATGTCATAATTTCTACTCCCCATTCTGTGGATATACTTTTTATACACATAATCACTCCATTGATAAATTCTCAAGTCATCGATTTGAACTTGATAAGAGTAATTTTAACTCAATCCCCATTAATTGAGTTAAATATCCAATTCACTGGTGTTGTTTTTACAAGAATACGTGTAAATGTCCTCTGATTTATTTACACTGAATATCCAATCATATTGAGTGTATTTATATTTTTCACACATAATTATGCCATTTATTTATCCATAATCTAAGGATACAGTCTTTATAAGAGATTTCATCTCAATTTACATTCCATTGAGAATTATTTTTTGTTATACACAAATTCACTTTTATATGGTGTATATAATGTACATTTACATAGTTTATCATGATTTCATTTATCCTCATGATATTATAATTTTTTTATTACCTCAAATATTTGTATTCAAGTGTCTCTCTTTTGGTTAGAAACTCTAACTAAAATATCATTTTAAATTTTTTAATTATTTATTATTCTAAATCTTTCTCATTAATGTCCATGTTTTAAAAATGTTTTCACGGATTTATTTACATGGAAATTAATTTTTTAAAATTAAAATTACTTTTAAAAGATTCAATGTTTTATGGGACACTTTGATTCAAAAATCTATTTTTAAGTGGCTTCTTGATAAGTAGTTTGACTTTAAAATGTTTTCAAGAAAAGGGGGATATTCCTCTCAAATAGTTTTGATGATTATTTTAATCTCTGTCAATATCCTTTTATTATTCTTCATTGAGGTTAATATGTTACAATACAATCTTCTATTTTGTATTGAATGGGTTATGTTTGACTGTGTATGTGCTATTTTTATACCATTCATGGTTTGTGGATAAAGTATTGACATTTCCTATGCTAGTTTTAATATGAATGTTTATGTTATGTTTGAAACTTTTCATTTGAGGAATGAATTTTCCTTAGTAAGTGATGGGTGGAGCCTACTATAGCTCCTCGATGCATTGGTAGGTCACATGAGACAAACTAGTGTCTTGGCACAAGTCCTTGACAAAATCTTATTTGTAGTCTTAGTATAAGGCCTGGACTATGTGGTTATAATAGTCTGGCATTATGCATTCCATCATTATGAAAGTGGTTATTGATATTTCATGGGATTATTCGACTAGTAGAATATCCATGTGAATGAGTAAATGGAATTATTTCATTTTTTTTCATATTATGCTGAAGTTTAAGTTTAAAAGGCTTTTGTTTTAGTTATACATTGCCATAAATGTTTAAGATTATTTATGAATGTTTTTGCTATATTGTTATCCTTATTGAGCATCTGAGCTCACCTCTTTCTATGTTTTATTTTCCCTAGGATGTGAAGATGTATTTTATGAATAACTTGTAGGGATAGTATGAGAGGATATGAGTGTGGACTATGGAGACTATGTTGTTGCATTTTTTCACTTTATGATGTAATGTAAACCTTATAAATGTATTTAGAACTTTCAAGGCTAGTAAAATAATCGGTCTTTCGAGACATGATATTTTTTTATCATGCCAATGATACGTAATAATGCACCAACTCTGGGCTTCTAGGGTCGGGGCGTTACAGATATCTTTCTATTTGATAAAAAAATTTAACTTTTTAGTCGTTCTTTCATAAAATTTTGCTTCATCTCTTACCAGAACAAAACAGACCATAGAAAAGCTCCAGGGACACTGAAAATTATTATAAAAAGAAAGTGAAATGTAAAAAAATTATTATTAGGGTAAAATTGGAGACACGCTACAAAAAAAAATATATAGAACAGAAATCATTCCTTTGCCCTGCCGCCCCATCCATGAAACCCTCCTCAGTATGTTGGATGCCTTCCTTTCACCATTTCTTTGGGGTCTACCATACAATCTATTGATCATCATTTTCCACTGGTTCACCAACCATATCAACATTCTAAAATTGATCAGCCACCATAGCCACAATAACTATATTAGTTACTTATCACCTTCAACACATTTCTCATCATCCAAAATTCCGGAAGAACTAAAATTAATTTTTAATGGATCATAAGATCAATAATGGAATAATATTAGATTATCTATATCTTTAAATATTAATAAAAACTAATGTTTTAACCATAAAGTAAAAATTTATAAAACTTACTATGAAGAAATATTGAATTTTTCTTCAAAATATCAACATGAAGTTAAACATATAATATTGTACAAATAAATAAACCTATATCCAAAATAATAGAAAAAATTAAATGAATTTAATTTTGTTTTTAACAGCTAATATTTTCTCGAAAAATAAATTTTTTACCTAAGGTTTTCATATAGAAAAATATAAAGAATAATTTCCCACAATATTATTAATCACCTTAAAATCCTAGAAATTAAGAAATATTTGATCATATAATATGTTTCTAAAAATTAACTTGATTTTTATCCACTACATAATTTAATTAATTTTTTTACACCAACTAGTACACCACATAAGAATATGGTGTAAATATCACCTTTTTCTTTTTTTGATTGTGGTTTCAATCCTCACAACCTTGCCAGATGGGATGAGTTGTCATCTAGCTTATGAATTTTACTTTTTCTAAAATGATAGAAAAAGTGATAATTGTATTCATAATTCACATTATTACTTTAATGTTCTTAGTAATTTGATAAAAATATTTAAAAATAACACTATTTATCAAATATTTTTTTAATACTACACTGTTTTCATTTAAAATCATTTTTTTCCGTAAAATATAATTATTTTAATTGACTATAATTTTCTTATCATCAATAAAATATTAAATATTATATTTTAAAACATTATATTCATTTCAATAAAATATCGCCTGACAATTAAATCACCATTCTAAGCCATTATTACCAGTCAACATATTATTTAAAATCATTAAAGAGAAACTAATTTAGAACATTCATTTCATGTTTCATGATTCTTTTATCTATAAGACCATCAATAAAAATAAATGAACAACACTATTAATGAATTCCAACACCTAAAAACATAAATAAATCCACTTAAATTATTTTTATAACATATTACATTAGGAATTAATAATTGTATTTGAGAGTTTACATGGATAATGACTATGTTCCCCACATCTATGATATTGAACTTTTAGTGGTTCCTTCAGTTGAACTTTATTTCCAGATGTATTATTAAATTGACACTTAATTTTTCTTTGACAATTATCCCCTTTTTTACCTCCTTTTCAACACATAAAACATCTCATATTTTCATTATGTAATTTTTCCTGTCACCTCATCACCCATTATTTACTTGAATGAAGTTTAATTTTCTTTTATTTACAAACATTAAACATTTGAACCTCCTTTAGATGCAATCATCTATTCTTTTATGTGCATATAAATTCAACTATATTCCAGATGTTAATTATAATTTGAGATAGATTCTTTTTTATGATCAAATGTTTTCTAAATTTCATTCCCATTAGATTAGGAATCTAATTAGTGAAATAATTAAATTTCCTATCACATGGTATGTTGGCATGATTTCTCCTATTTCACGCCATTTACAAAAAATAATTAAAGAAACAATATGATAATGCATTAACATTCAAAATGGAAAATGATAAACCTATAATGAATAACTTATAAATGATAAGTATATGCTAACTTATGATTCTCGAGGTTTCAATCTAGTTTATCCATGGAAATGTTTTCTATTTTGTTTTTTGACCAAATAATTAGTTCCAGACATTAATAAAAGGTTTTAAATAGTTTTCAAATTTCTAAAATATATCCCCCAATAAATAAAAACCAGGTGTGTAGAAAGGCTTATTATCATACACCTGATGTTGATAGTGCCAAAACCAATGCACCATTTTTAGATTTATTACCTTAGGTAAAACTGTGCCTGGGCTATATCAATTTGTATTATTCCGATGGGGATGTAATTTTTTATAATCCACTCTCTCTATACATCACCAAAATTCCAAGATATTTTTTTATTGTATGTCTTATCCTTGTATATATCCCAAGGGTTTCACTAAATTGATCTAGTATTAATCGTAAAAAACTAGACCATCCTCTAATAATAACTATAGAAACCCATGACTTTTACACATATTATTTCAAGTTTTTTATATATTAAAAAATTAATACAAAATTAAGATAAAAACATCCTAGTGCCATTGGATGAATAAGTTCATAATACATTTAAAGGAAACCAAAACATGGAAAATTTATTATATCCTCCATAAATTTTTCCTAAATATCTGGGATATCCTAATAATTCATAGGATAACTTGGTGAATACATAAAAAAAATGTGTGATCTAAAAAGACCAGTAAGGAAATAAACATGATAAGGAACCATAAAATGTGTGTGAAAGTATAACATGATGTCATAAAAGGGACGGTTCATGAATAATAACATGGGAAAATAACATAATGAACAATTTATAATAATAATATTTCAACATAGGAAATGTGGAAACAATATATAACATTTCATAACATGATTTGAGTCTAAAGTCCTAGATAATATCACATGGTGGAAAAATGACCATATTGGATTAGATTTACTTCCTAATACCATGCATGAAATCTAATGAGATGAAAGCTTTAAAATATGAATTAGAGCACTATATTGGATCACCTAACATAATATGTCCACTATTTTTGTGGTCCATAAAAATTTAAATAAATCATAGGTAAAAACTATATGAATTACCCATGGAATGAAAATGTTTTGAAAAATATTTCTTTATATCATAATCAAAGATAATATCACAATAAAGACACTTGGGAAAAGAAAATACAGAATTTATTAACCCATAAAAATATTTTAGAATAATATAGTGATATATTTGAGAGATATTGATACAAAATTTAGATGCATTTCATAACATTAAAGAGAGAGCATCAGTGATTTCGAGGGAGAATGGTCATAAACTGAAGAAAAGGGTGGTTGAGAGAGAACCTTTGAAAAAATAAAAATTTATCAAAAAATAAAGACCACAATTTATTTGAAAGGGGCCTTGGAAATGTTTAAAGAAAGAATCAAATCATTGTATGTTCTTGATAATGGGTAATTTTAGGTATTCTGTACAGGTAAAAAAACATTCATTTTACACTTTTGTAAAAAATAAAAAAAGATCCCCACTCTAAATGAGAAAAGTAGATTCTATTTTAAAAAAATTTAAAAGAAAAACATGGTATTAAAATTTTATTTAATAAATAAATTGGATAATTGTAAAAATTGTATTCAAAATATTTTTAGAAAAGTTTTTTATGGTAAAAAACATTTTTGATCGAATAGTAAAATTTAGTATTCTTTTCATAAAAATATATTTGAAATTATTTTTAGTACCAAAGAGTAAAAATTTGAAATATTATTTGAAAATATTATGAAAAGATATAGGATAATTAAACTTAATGGGTTTATTAGAAAATGATCAATAACTTCATTCAAATTAAAATCAAGGGTAAACAAACCCTATTAAAATGAGATTAAAGCATAAACCCTTACAAACTTGGTTACTTTTGAATCATAACACCAGTAAATAAAGTAAATGAATTCAAACATAAAATATAAAAATGTATTATGTATTCATAAAATAACATGTAATGGGTTAATATATATCCCATATAAAATAAATTAGTTGCATAAAAGTACATGTGTCTTAAAGAAGAATGGTTTGAGATGAAAACACTTACCGCGAGGCCAGAATTTTCATATATAAACTTTATATAATGTATAATAAACTTATATCCATTTTTTAATAATAAAAATTTAATGGTTTAAACGACTTTACGTAAAAAATTAGTTTTTTTTTTATTTTGATGACATATTTAATTACCCAATCAGTTATGTCCACATCAAGTGTTTTGAGGTTGTTCAGTTCATAAATGAAAAAAGACATCTGTTTGTCGACCATGGTCAAAGGGTTATTTATTCCATAATCTATAGAATATTAATATTGAAATAATTATATTTTTTTTGAAAAATTATACTTTTAATACTGATCATTAAATACACTTATGAAAAATGAACTATGTTATAATCAACGAGATGGTAGGGCGTACGTACGATGGAGTAACATTTCCATTTTTAAATGACCGTGATAAAAATATGGTAAGTGTTATTTTATTTTATAATAACGATAATTATATAATAAATATAATGTTATTCAATTACACTGACATATAAATTTTATGTCATTTGGTAATAATAAACGAATCACATCGATTCACGAGGCAGTAGACTATTTTACACATAAATGACATTATAATTTTTCATTGGATGGTATGGTAGGATAATTTATGATATATTAATTTTCAATAATTATTAATATTTCATAAATATAATATATAAAAATTAAATCCATTTTTATGATCATCTGTGTGAGGCGATGAAGGAAAACAAATTTAATCAGTTCACAAGGCGTCTGTCCACCATACAAATGAACGATGGTTTTGTTTCCTGTTTAATGGAAGAGGAGATGGATGATTTTTATATAAAATAATATTATATTATTTTAGTTATTTTCCATGTCTTTATTTTTTTACTACTTTAACTAGGTGTGTCATGGTACTCCTAAGTATGGATATAATTTTATGGGAAAAATATGATAATGGATGCTTTTTTGAATTAATAGATTCCATGTATAAACGTGATAAAGTATTTATGGGGTTATCATAGGTTTCAAATAATTCCCCAAGTGGTTTTGTTTTAAATGTAAGAAACTATTATTTCTACTATAGTATAGGAGATTACATACCATGAAATGATTACATGACATGTAAAGGTCACTATGTAAATGTCATGTACTGATGCACAATGTGATAGAATTACATGCCATGTAGCATTTACATGATGTGTAATGTTGAAAGATCAGTATTTATTAAATAGGTGATGATTTATTCAGTTTACTTGAACCTCTTGTATTACATGACATGTAAATTGATTACACACAACATAAATGTCATGAGTTGTTGATTTAGGGTGCTTTATGGATGATTATTAATTCATTATTCAAAAACAAATCATTCCTTTTGACCTAAAAGTAGATTCTATCAATTTGGGGAACCTCTATTAATTCTAGATCAAGTTGTTCAGTGATTAATCATTAGGGTGGTTGTTTTTTATCTCTCTAGGTGAGTGATATTATTTTATTCTTTGTTTAGTTTTATCATGGTAGCACTGTTTAATTGTGTTATCATATATGTTAATAGGTGATGATGTTTCTCATG
Organism: Viscum album; assembly: GCA_963277665.1. Classification (NCBI taxonomy): domain Eukaryota; kingdom Viridiplantae; phylum Streptophyta; class Magnoliopsida; order Santalales; family Viscaceae; genus Viscum; species Viscum album. The sequence goes on from OY728132.1 coordinate 1,307,695,163, forward strand.
CTTCTTTTCACGATCCATTGTAAAATCTTTAAATGGTGTCAATTCTATTGTTGGTTGTGGTACAAAGGGTGTGAATTCTTTAGGTATATGTTGTTTCCACTTCTCTACCTAATATTTTGTTAAATTGAATCTATATTGAGATGTTAATATAGTATTTTTACGCTTTATTTTCATTATTGAGTTATTTTTTGTAGACCCTATTTCTTGTTTGTGCGACCTGAGTTTTGAGGTAGGTGGTTCTGCCTCTATCCAGTGTTGAATGAACTGCATTTACTTATTTTGATAAATTATTTTTAAATTAAATTTCTTGATTTATTGATTGGTTTTGTCTGTGTGGAAATTGTTTTTTGTTAAAATATGGATTTTACCTTGTTTTGGTAAATGAAAATGTATTTTCAATGAATTTTTAAATGGATTGTGTAAAGGATTTGTGAAATAGTTTGCAATGAATTATTTTGATGAAATAATTTGGAAAATAGAGCACAAGAGAATCCTTGTGTATTTAGGTGGGATGTATGGTAATACGCTTCATCTGTTGATACTATCATGAGGATATCTCATGGGGGTTTTTCTACTCTGTAGTTCTGTTGTTTTAGGGACATTATAGAATCTATTGGGCGGGTTCAATTTTTGGGGTGTTCCATTGCTACCTAGACTTGATTCATATATATATGGGCCTTATACAGACATAATTTTCAATGCTAAGGGTGCGAGTGTCCTATTCATCCCAAAATAGTGTGATCCTTGCCACGATGTTACCTATGATTTGGACAGTTTGGGATATTTTGGATTTAACTATGTATATTTTTACTATAGTGGAAATGATGTGATAGGTGATACATGGTTTGACTTGTTTTATCACTTTTATATAACTTATTTATATATGAAAATTATTTAAAACCATTTTAACTACTTAATTGGGAAATGTGGAAAATGGGAAAAAATTGTTTTCCATGCATTTATGTAAAACTTCTAAATTGGTAATCATGCCTTGTTTTCATTAATTTCTAGCATGTTTATATTGTTTTTATAGTGAATTGTTATGGAAAACATGGTAGGGATCTTATTAAGCCTCTTATATCACACCCTATCAAACCCTTCGATGGTGTATAGAACTTGCCAGGTATTTTGAAATAGGTAAAGGAAAGGTGTTTCAGTGCAGCAGTGAGGTTTCCTATCAGTTGGGTTTTATAGTTGGTGGTGTGATGGTTGGATATTTCCTACCCAATCACATAGATATTATTAGAGTATTTGTTCTTGATTTTGTAATCCTTTGTAGTTATAATTGTTCATTAGATACTGTTTTCTACTTTTTAGTTTTATCACTTCCATTTTATCTATTTATTATGACATATATACTCATGTTTATTCCTATATAGTCTCTTTTCTGTATAAAAATGTCATGTCTTAATCAATAGTTTTGAAAATGTAATTTTTTTTAATTTTTTTTGATTCTTGGGTGCCAGTCACATACATGTGGGGATCCAGAAATCCCTTAGAGTATGACAATATTTGGGTCTGGTACATGATTGAGAGGGTATCTAGTTAAAGTTTATCCCCCATTGGTGTTAAATGTTTGGTTGAACTCAATTTTGGGAAGTTTTTAGACTTGAGATAGGACTGTTGAGACTTGAGAGTAGGTTGTCTTTAGTGTCTCGGCATCTCTTGTCTAAATGGGACTAATGTTACCTTGGAATATTGGGATGTGATTCTCTTATATTGGGTTGGTCACTATGATAATTGTTTTTCTTATAGTTTACTAGGTTGAACTGATATTATTTCATTTTCTAATCATTTCTTCTATTTCATTGTGGATCAATATTCCCCCAAGAATACTTCCATGGGTTCCTCAAGAAGGTGCACCTGACGATCTTCAATGGAATCATCCCCTTGATCAGAATCTTATCAATATGATCATTTAGGTAGTTCACGTTGGTGAAAAAAAATTTACATTGGTTCAGAATGCAGTTTTCAAGGTACAACCTATAATTACTAGATATTAAGATCGATTATGGGAGTTCTTACATGATAAGACACATTACATTTATTGTATGAATGAACCTCATGAGGTGTAGGATTAGTTAAAAATGATCAATCAAATATTTTAATTCCTATATACACATTTGATTATTAAGGTAGAGTTTGCAGAATATAGAAATGAGGGTCCCATCAAGCCGGGACAAGAATATATGGTGAAGGTTCACAAGCATGTGGGATTGGATTGGATGAAATTCAAAACAAACTTCATCCAGTAGTATTTTTGACTGTCACTATTGATATAGAAGTCTCTAGAGTTCATTAATTTGTGTCAGGGAGAGAGTTTAGTGTTACTGTACACCAAATTCTTTTATGAGGTTGTTCATTTTTCACTAGAGGTGGTAGGAAATGTACATCTAAAATCTTATATGTACCTATAGGGTTTGTTATATGATATGATGTGATATGTGTTTAATTTTATGATTTCAATATATGTGGAGATTGTGGATAGATATCAAATATTAGAGATGAATATAGAAGTTAGGGTTGTTTATTCAACCCGTTCTCTTCCACCCAGTGGAATATTTAGTGGCATAGAGAGAAAAAAGAGGAAGTGTAATGATAGATTCAAGAGTGGTGGGGGTGCTTCTCAGTAGTAGGTCTCCTATGCACCTTCAGTTACAACAATAAGTGTGCCTCCAAATTTCTATTAGAGTGGAATGAATGGGCAGAACAGGTGTTCCTCTCCTATTCTAGTGAAGATGTGTAATGGTTGTGACTATTATGGCTATGTATAATGATTCTGTCTAGAAACTTTTATTCCTCGTTATAGTCAGGGATCATCATATCCAAAGTCTACAATAGTGTATTCAGACTCCTCAAAGACTATAGGGCTCTATCTACATGCCTTATAAGTGAAGAACCATCATGTAGTAAATTATTTTCTAGAAAAGTTAGATACAGGTCCATTTACTATGATTGGTACCATCATTGTGGCATATTCAGTAGAGATTTCTTTATTTGATATTGATTATTACCTATCATTTATATATGTACATTTTGTTAAAATGATTAAACATCCAATAGTTCTCATGACCTTTTTTATGGAGTTATTTACACCTCTTGGGAAGAGGAAAGATTAGGGGATTCTGTGTCCTTATGAGTTATTGATATCTAAAGTGGTTTTATTATAGGATTTTCTCATTATAGATCTATTTTTTTTTTATGTCAACATCAAGATGGATCGGGTTATCGATTATCATACTATTTTTTATTGTTATCATTAGTGTGTGTCATTTATTATGGCCTCTTAGAGATCATGGGTGTTTTAGGGAGAGTGGGATCCGAGGACATATCATGCAGGACCTTCGCACCAAGATATTAAGAGTTTTTATCCACTATAGTAGTTAGGCACGATGATTTTTCATTGATATTCGACATTCCCATGGTTGTTTAGGACATTCTTGCGGTTTTCACATATGATTTCTTCAGTCCTCCTCTAGGGTGATAGGTAGAGTTTATGATTGACCTGGTTCCATGAACACATCTGATTTTGATGCCTTCTTACTATATGACACTATTATATATGAAATTTCTCAATATTTATTCGGAGGACCAGATAGAAAAAGGTTTTTTCCCTAGTTATTCACCTTGGGTAGTCCCTAGTCTATTTTCTAATAAGGAAGATAGCTCACATTGATGTTTTATGGACTACCAGAAGTTGAATCGGGCAATGATTAAAAATAATAACCCTTTTCTTTATTTGGGTGGTTTTTTTATAAGAAAAATGGGTGAAGGTGGTTTTCAAAGTTTGATCATTATTCCAGTTATAATAAGTTCATAGTCTAGGAGTCTGATATACTGATAATGAATTTCATGAACATGTACGACCATTACAGATATCTTATGATGACATTTGGTTTGACTAACAATACTATAGTTTTTATATCTTTATTGAATCATATATTCTATTAGTATCTAGATACTTTTAGGTACTGTTCATGGATGGTATTTTGGTTTATTCGAGGTCCAAGAATGTTCATGTGACCCATTTGAATATAGTTTTAGAAATCCTAAGGAGTCACCATTTGTATAGAAATCTTTCTAAATGAAATTTTGGGAATTGGGAAGTGAATTTTATGGGGAATTTGAATTATATGAATGGATTATCAGTTGGTCCCAAGAATTTGAAGGATACCTTGTCATGTTTAGAGCCACAAAACATCTTTGAGATTCATATTATCCATAGTATTTTTTAATATTAGAGAAAATTTGTCAAGGATCTTTCAAATTTGGAATAACTATTTACTGATATTACTATGAAAGGTTCAAAATTCACACAGGATGTAAAGTTCCACTACTAGAAATACAGTCTTTCCCAATGGTTCTGAATCATTAAGAATGCCTGCAGAACCATTGGTATAACATATACCAATGGTTCTTCAAACCATAAGAAAGTAAGTCATTGGGAAAGGTTTTACCAATGGTTTACTATGAACCGTTGGGATAGGGTGGGGAAAGCCCAACCTATCCCAACGGTTGTGCCAAGCCGTTGGGATAGTTTTTCCCAATAGTTTGGCTTGAACCTTTGGGAGATCCCAATGATTCTTTTCTTTCCGAATGGTTTCTGAACTGTTCGAAATGGTTTTTTACCAATGGTTCAATGAACCATTGGTAAAAAAAGAAATAGATATGCTTTGCCAACGGTTTGAAACCGTTGGCATAGCCTATGCTGTAAAAATTGCACAACATCCTGCAATTTGCACAGCAGGTCTACAATTTGGAATCATTTTGTGCATTCCCACCCATTTTCAATCCAATTATTATACCTAAAATAAACTAACACATACATATACAATTATTTACCTGAAATAACCAACTAACACATACATATAGAGAACAAATTCATACACATTTAACATATAATGCATCCTGGAACTATACACATCCATAATTAAATTAGAATTCGTAACATAATTATAAACATACATAATTCATTTATAATTCAATTTAAAATTTAGATGACGATTATATGTGGAATCCGGAATTCAATTCATAATTTTATCAGTTTTTTGTATACCATATATTTTTACTTGAAATGATGTCCATTTTAAACAAAATACATACACTTGGAGTGATACCAACCACACCATGCCTCATATTGAGGTGATGTTAACTCTTACACATCACAAATGACACATCGATCATCATCCTAAAGTATCAACATATTCCGAAAGCGTTTGCTTGGTTTTCCATATGCCAGTTTATGTTTTTCACTTAAAATGATGTCATTTTGAAACAAAAGACAGACACTCTGAGTGGTGTTGTCCACACCGCGTCTCAGATTGAGGCGGGGTTTATTCGTACACGTCACATAAGACCCGTGGATCGTTCTCCTAAAGTTTCAACAAAAACTGAATGTGTTTGGTCGGTTTTATGTATGTACTTAAAATGTTGTCCATTTTAAACAAAAGAGAGACACTTAGACTGATATCGGCCACACCGCGACTCAGATTGAGCCCGGGTTGGCTCGTACAGGTCACATTTGACCCATGGATCATTGTGAAAAATTATCGAAAGATTAATAATGCATTTGGTTAGTTATTCGTATGCCAGTTGTTCTTTTCACTTATAATCCTTTTCATTTTAAAGAAAAGAGACATAGTTAGAGTGGTGTCAGCCACACTGTGCCTCAGATTGAGGTGGTGTTGACTCGTACACGTCACATATGACCCATGGATCGTTGTGATAAAGTATTGACACAATCCGAATGCATTTTTTCAGTTTTACTATAAGGCCCCAACCTAAAACCTTACTTAATCTTGAGTTATTACTAGATTACACATTGAGGATCTTTTCAGGTTTAGAGTTTTAGAGAATTAGATCATAAAACATGCATTACATTCCACATTTAAACAAAGTGGTTACATAAAAGATAGTATTCATTTTTCCCATCAAAGGACACATATTTAAAATAAAACATGGATTCTTTCTTGACACTTCTTTGACATTATCATCATATCATGTACCTTTCCCTTGACCTGTGAAAAACATTTCAAAAACATGGGATGAGCATAAAAAGCTCAGTAAGGGATATAAAAATATGGAAACGAAACATGAGTACGTGTATACATAAGAACTAAATCATACTTTACCCATAAAACATAAGCACTTTAACATACCTCATAAAATCATGAATAAATCATAGAAATCATAATACATAAAGGTAAATTGAGGCATTCATAACATTCTTACGTAGGGAGTAACCCTCATGGTTACGTTTGGAATACTCATTACAGTATATTCCCTAAATTTCTTCAGAGAAACCTTAAAGTTTAACCCCTTCGCATTACCCAATGCATTGGAGAGCTATATCGGGCTCACCCGCCCTTAGTTTATCACGGAACCACCCGTCTTCATAAACAATTCCCAAGAACCATAACATAATCATATCACATAAAACATGAATAAAGGAAACATAACATTTCCACATTTCAATGACAAGATATAAATAACACATTGATATTATGAAAACATTATCAAAACCATTTTCAATACCAAAATAAAATAAAAGTAAAACATGGTATTTATTTTTCATTAAAAAAAAGTTATGGCTTGTAGAGGAAGCCAAAACTCAAATAATGGTCACGACGGCAGAGAAGTCATTGTCACTGCATACGTAGGACAAAAAAAACATTACCTTTTGTCTTTTAGTAAACACTTCATATAAAAATATTCCTTTTGAATAAACGTAAAAGTCAAAGGGGATTATACACCATATAAAAGAATGTTGTGTATAAAACAAAATATGCCTCAATGAAAGGAGATTGAGACGAAGTCCCATACCTCGGGTCTGACTTGACTCGATCGTTATTTAACCTCCTTAATAATAAACTTGAGTTAATTTCTACTTGCTTAAGAACCTTTTTCAAGTTCATTATTCCTTTTTATATCACTTATGTTATGAATACTATGTAATTATTTAAATTAATAATGGTCGTTCTGTCGATCATTGGTACTTGAGTCAAAAATAAACACTTTATAATTACAAGTTGTTCATGTATCCATTATATACAGATTTATATTCATGATGTAGATATCATATATATCATATATATCCAGTATATACAAGAACTTATAATATTACATAACTTTTAGAGGTAAGAAATGAAATGCACCGTTCATGGAGACGGTAAGCCGTACGTACGCATGAACACTACTTTCATTTATATTTTGTATTTTATTGAATGGAATCATAACGATATAAAGGTATATTATAATTCCAGTATAATATCATATATAATATCATGAACTCCATCCTTTATACATCCCACATATGGCATTAACGAATCAAATCACTTTGAGGGGGCGGTAGTCCGCACTTCTTAAAATGAAGATATCGCGTTTACCCATAATGGAAACCATAAAGGTATGCCTACCATGAAAAATACAGAATCTTAAAGAAAACATAAAAATATTATATATCATATATATATAGTTTCATTTTAATGGCCACCTTTAAAATTGTTAGAAGAATATTGAACAATCATCATTTCGTGAGGCAGAAATTCTTCATCCACGGAAACAGTATGATCTTTAACCATTAGATGAAGGTGTGTGTAAGTGTATCACGAATACTTATTATAAAAACATCCTATTATGTCTAATATACTGTTTTTGTTACAAAATAAATGAATAAAAAGGGTTAATGGGGTTGGAGAATCAAAATAAAACAAAAGAACACAAGTGAAGACATTACCTTAAAATCGGGTAACTCTCTTTGGTTTGAACCAAAAGGGTTTCTTGAAGAGATTTCTGCCTAAGGTAAGGATTATAGAATTAGGATAGGGATGTGGAGAGACAAATTTATCAAAGCTTGGACAAGAAAAAGGATTGAGAGGTGTGGGTAATGATGTAGAGGTGGGAGTCTATAATAAGAGGAGAGGAGGGGCACTCTTGGAAAGTTATAAAATGTTACATTATATTAAAATGAGTTTCGGATTTTAAAGGTCCAAAATTGATATATGTAAAGGATAAGGTGATAGAGTTCGAAATACACCCATCCAATAGGTTTTTGAAAAGTTTAGGTCTTAGATTTTACAATATCTTTTCATTTTATTTAAATCGTTAAATAATGATGTAATCGTTGCATCATCATGATGTCAGAAATAATTTATTTTATTTAATGTCTAAAAATTATAAAAAAATACAATGATGTAGAAATTTATTTTTAGATTTACAATGAATATTTATAGTCAAAAATCTTACTTGTATAACCCCATGAATTTTTTTTAGTAAAACAATACATGTTTGTGTCATTTTTACTTTTACTTTAAATAAAAGGAATTAATGTCATTATCTTACCCAAGTGGATCCATGGGGTCCAAAAAATAGACACATGGGTTGTCATGGTTGGCCATGACTCATAAAATAGGGTTAGGACATGTTTCGAGATATTCTCATTTTATTATAATATCATTTTTACCTTAAATTACAATAATTACCTTTAATCGCGATTAATAAATCTTAAACATTACTTTTCATCAAAAATTAATGTAATCCCATTGAACCAAATTTTACTTAATAATGAAAATCATTTATATTTTATTTTTGAAATTTAAATTACAGAAGTGGTAAAGTTCCATTTAAACGAAAAATCAGTTTTTGTAACTACCACTTTGTGGTTTCACTATTCTTCAAAAATTAAGGTTTTTCAGAAAAATACCAAAAAATCACCCTAAGCTATATTTGATATTCATAATTCAAAAATGATGTCTATTTTACCAAATTCATAACATATAAGTTTCATTAATTAATTTTATAATTAAATCCAACTATCAAATCAAATAGAGTGTTTTTAAGAAATAATATCTATCAAAAGATTGACACTCGTTTTTGTCAAATCTCAAAGTGATATTAATTTCAATGACCACTATTGGATTAAATGGTAAAAATATATTCTAATTTCACTTTAAAACCAATTGAAAAGATAATCTAACTATATAAATAAATTTTATTAAAAAGTTTTTTTGAATTAAAATACAACACTTTTCACTATTCATTAAAAAATGAACATGATCAGAAAAATACCAGAAATTTATCCAAAGTAAATTTGAATGTCCCAATCATAAAGAATAAGTTTATTTTGACAAATATAGCTTATAAAATTGTCAAAAGTTAGATTTAAAAATGGTTCTCCATCAAAAGGCGGTAAAACAATCTTTTAAAAATATTAGAGTATTCCATGCTTAAGATTGGATTTATTCTCATTTTGAGCCTATAAAATACTATATAATTCATAAATAGACATAGATAAGAATATATATTATTCATTACTTACTTGGTATGCTACATCCTTCCCCCCTTTTGAAAATTGTGTCCCCACAATTTAGTTACTTATCGAATAAGTGGGGGTATTTATCCCTCATTGCATTTTCAGATTCCCATGTTGCCTCTTCACTCGTGTGGTTTTTCCACAAAACCATTACTTGATGAATAAACTTATTCCAAAACACTTTCTCCATGTGGTCAAGAATCTGGACCGGTTTTTCCTCATAAGATAGATTCTCTTCTAGCTGAACTACCTATGGACTCAAAACATGAGATGGATCTGGCATATACTTCCTTAACATTGAAACATGAAGAACATTGTGTACCTGAGATAAACTCAGAGGTAAAGCCACTCGGTATGAAACTAATCCAACTCTCTCAAGAATTTCATATGGTCTAATTAACCACAAACTCATATTTCCTTTCTTACCAAATCGCATCACACTTTTCCATGGTGATACTTTGAGAAAAACATGATCACCTTCCTCAAAAGAGAGATCCTTCTTCCTGTTGTCCGCGTAACTCTTCTTCCTACTCTGAGCCATTCTCATGTGTCTCTGTATCATCTGATATTTTTCTGCAAACACTTCTACCAATTTCGGTCCCATCAACTTCCTTTCACCCACTTCATCCCAGTAAGCTGGAGTTCGATACCACTTCCCATATAATGCCTCAAATGGTGCCATCTGTATACCGGAATGAAAACTGTTATTATAAGAAAACTCATCCAAAGAATGTTGTTGGTCCAAAATTTCCTGATAATCCATCGAACAATCACGTATCATATCCTCCAATGTCTAGATTGTTTGTTCTAACTCCCATCTAATTGAGGATGAAAAGCTCTACTAAAATTTAATTCAGTTCCCAACGACTTCTGAAGGCCTTTCCAAAAGTTAGAAGTAAACCTGGGATCACGATCAGATACAATGGAGAGGGGAACTCCATGTAACCTCAATATATCTTTAATATACAAACGAGAAAGTTGATCTAGGAAAAAATTATCTCGTATAGCAAGGAAATGAGTAGATTTAGTCAAGCGATCAACAATAACCCAGATTGCATTATTACCTCGAGGTGTCTTCGACAATCCCACAATGATGTCCATGGATATATTCTACCATTTCCACTCTGGCACTGGTAAAGGATGAAGCATCCCTTTTGGAAACTTCCACTCTGCTTTAACCTATTGACAAGTCAAACACTTCACAGTAAAATCAGCAATATCTCTTTTCATTCCGTCCCACCAGTAATACTCCCGAAGATCTCTATACATCTTAGTACTGCCAGGATGAACTGAAAACGGAGAACTATGAGCTTCACATAACAAATCTCTCTTCAACTTTTAATCAAAAGGCCCACATAATCTCTTTCCAAATCTCAAAACACAATCATTATCAATGTTTAATTCAGACAACTTACCCTTCTAAACCAGCTCTACCCTTTTCTGCAACTCACTGTCTTCCTTCTGTGCTTGCTTAATTCTGTCTGATAGAGAAGATTTCACTGATACCTGAAACAAAACATAAGGACATCATGCACCAACAACTTCTATGCCAAATTTCATCAAATCATTGACCAAAAGATCACATTCCAAATGCAACATTGTTAATGAAGCATTACTTTTTCGACCCAAAGCATCAGCCACTTTATTTGCTTTTCCCAGATGGTAATGAATTGTACAATCATAATCTTTGATTAATTATGGACATCTCCTCTATCTCATGTTCAATTATTTATGAGTGAATATATACTTTAAACTTTTGTGATCGGTATATATTTCACACTTTACTCCATACAAATGATGCCTCCAAATTTTTAATGCGAAAACAACAGCAACTAATTCCAAATCATGTGTAGGATAATTTATCTCATGAGTTTTCAACTGACGTGAAGAAAAAGAAATTACTTGATCATTCTACATTAGGACACAACCAAATCCTTTCAGTGAAGCATCACTGTAGATAAAAAACCCCCCATTCCTAGAAGGTAGTGCCAAAACTAGATCATTCACCAATCTTCTTTTCAGTTCCTAAAAAAAATCATCACATTCTTTTGTCCATATAAACATATACACCCTTCCGAGTTAGCTTAGTCATTTGACTAGATAACCGGGAAAAATTTCTAAAAAACCTTCGGTAATATCCTGCCAATCCAAGGAAGCTACGAATCTCAGTTACATTTGTGGGTCTTGTCCATTATTTAAAAACCTTTGTTTTTGCAGGATCAACAGTTATCCCATCTTTAGAAACAATGTGACCAAGGAAAGAAATTTGTTACAACCTGAACTCACACTTGCTGAATTTACCATAAAATTTATTTTCTTTTAAGGTTTTCAAAATAACCCTTAAATGTCTTTCATACTCCTCTTTAATTTTACAGAACACCAAAATATGATCAATTAAAACCACCACAAACTTATCCAAGAACTCATGGAAAATTCTATTCATTATGTCCATGAATACAGAAGGTGCATTGGTTTGCCCAAAATCCATTACTACAAATTCATAATGGCCATATCTTGTACGAAACGCGGTCTTCGGAACATCTTCTTCCTTTACCTTCAACTGATGGTACCCCGATCTCAGGTCAATCTTTGAAAAATACAGAGCTCCCTCGAGCTGATCAAACAAATCATCGATATGAGGCAAAGGATATTTGTTCTTAACAGTGATGTTATTCAAGGCTCTAAAATCAATGAAAAGTCTCATTTAACCATCATTATTTTTATGAAATAAAACAGGATCACCCCATGATGATGTTCTAGGTCGAATGAAACCTTTCTCTAATAAATCTTGCAACTGCTCCTTCAACTCTAAAAGTTCAATTTGAGCCATTTGATAAGGGGGTTTTGAAATTGTCTTAGCATCAGGAACTATGTCAACAGTAAACTCAACTTCTTGATCTGGTATTATTCTAGGAAACTCATCAGGAAAAACATCAGGATACTCATTTACGACTGGCACATCATTAATCTGAATAGTTCCCTTGTTTTCAACTATATGTGCAAGGTAACATTCATTTCCATCTTTTACAAGTTTCTCGGCCTCTTTATATGTTATCAACAGTAAGGGTTCATTCTTGTACAAAAACTGAAAGTCTTTCTGAAAAGAAAATTCTTTATCTCTACAGTCAATCTTAGAATGGTAAATAGAGAGCCAATCTATACCCAGGATAACATCAAACTCTACTAGGGGTAAAACAATAAGGTTTGCAAGTAGGTTCTTTCCACGGACAAGGATAGGAAGATTCATATAAAATCTTTTTTCCTCAACATTCCCCCCAGGTGTTTTTACCACAAGTTCATGAGTCATTTCTTGAGATGGTATTCCCATTTTACTAGAAAAGTTTTCAGAGATGAAAGAATGTGTAGACCCTGAATCAAACAACACACTGGCATAATCTGAAAAAACAAAAAAAAGTACCTGATACCACTTCATTTGATTGCCCAACATCTGCTGAAGTAGTTTTAATGGATTTAACCACCCCTTTCTACTTGTAGTCTGACTTCTTCCCATCACTCGAGCTCTTTGTCGTACACTCGATTGCATAATGACCCATCTCATTGGACCTAAAACATTTCACTAACTGTAAATCAAATTTGGTCTTACCATCACCCTGATCTTTTTCAGTGCAATCAAAAGACTTATGTCCCATCTTACCACATCGGTAGCACTTTCCAGAATTCAGAAGACATTCCCTAGTATGCCTTTTACCACATTTATCACAAACTGGAAACTTAGTTTTCTTACCATCAGACTTTTTTGAAAAATTCTTCCATTTCTCATGCCACCTCGGTCTCTTCTTCTGTTGGTTGTTATAGAACACTTGATCATCGAAAAACTCCATTTCCACCTTCTCAGCACATCGAACAAGATTTTCATAACTTTTTAGCTCACGAGAATCTAATGCCCTTCGATATTTTGGATTTAATCCTGAGTAAAAACGATTGATTTTACTATCAAGGTCTCGGATAAAATTTGGAGCATACCTTGCCAATCGAGTGAACCATTCTTCATAAGCAGCCACTGAGTCTTCCTCTTGCCTGAATTCCAAGAATTGTTTTTCCATCCTAAGTCGAACAGCCCTAGGAAAACATTTCTTAAGAAACATACCTTTGAATTCATCCCAGTCGAGAGCATCAATCTCATCAGAATCCCTAATATTTTTAACCATCGACCACCACTGATCTGCTTCACCCTCCAAACAGTAAATAGCAAGACTAACCTTTTGATTTTTTGAATACCCCATGACATCAAAAATCTTCTCTAGTGCTTTAATGCACCATTTAGCTAGCACAGGGTCAGATGATCCTCTGAATGATGGGGGATGTTGCCTCATGAAATGTTGCACCACTGACATGTTTCTCTGCGGTTGATCTGGCTAATCTCATGCATGGATACGACCACCATTTATCGCTTGAGTCAACTACCCCATTACTCCAACAAACTGTTCAGTTCCAATTCAGACAATCTCAAGATGCTGATTCGGAAGTTCATTTACTTTTGTATGCCTTCCTAGCACTGCTTCTCTATTTCCTCTGTGGAAAACCATTCTGAACAAACATGACTTAGATGAAGGAACATGGTAATATTCAAATGCTATATCATTTCAATATTACCATAAAAAAATATTTTTGCATAATAATTTAATAAAATTATAACTCCTAAAGTTATATAAACTGACCTCTGATACCAACTATAAGGTCCCAGCCTTAAACCTTACTTAATCTTGAGTTATTAAGATTACACATTGAGGATCTTTTCAGGTTTAGAGGTTTAGAGAATTAGATCATAAAACATGCATTACATTCCACATTTAAACAAAGTGGTTACATAAAAGATATTATTCATTTTTCCCATCAACGGAAATATATTTAAAATAAAACATGGATTCTTTCTTGGCACTTCCTTGACATTATCATCATATTATGTACCTTTCCCTTGACCTATGAAATACATTTCAAAAACATGGGATGAGTAGAAAAAGCTCAGTAAGGGATATAAAAATATGTAAAGGAAACATGAGTACATGTATACATAAGAATGAAATCATACTTTACCCATAAAACATAAGAACATTAACATAACTCATAAAATAATGAATAAATCATAGAAATCATAAGACATAAAGGTAACTTCAGGCATTCATAACATTCTTACGTAGGGAGTAACCCTCATGGTTACATTTGGAATACCCATCACAGTATATTCCCTAAATCTCTTCAGAAAAACCTTAATGTTTAACCCCTTCGTGTTACCCAATGCATTGGAGAGCTATATCGGGCTCACCCGCCCTTAGTTTATCACAGAACCACCCATCTTTATAAACAATGCCCATGAACCATAACATAATCATATCACATAAAACATGCATAAAGGAAACATAACAATTCCACATTTCAATGACAGAATATCGACAACACATTGATATAATAAAAACATTTTCAAAACCATTTTCAATATGAAAATTAAAATAAAAGGTAAACATGGTATTTATTTTTCATTAAAAAAATTTATGGTTTGAAGAGGAAGTCGTAACTCAAATAATGGTCATGGCGGCGGAGAAGTCGTTATCGCCGCATACGTACGAAAAAAAACATTCCCTTTGGTCGTTTAGTAAATGATTTGTATTAAAAGATTCCTTTTGAATAAATGTAAAAGTAAAATGGGTTTATACACCGTATAATAGAAAGTTGTGTATAAAACAAAATATGCCTCAATGAAAGGAGATTGAGACGAAGTCCCATACCTCGGGTCCGACTTGACTCGATCGTTCTTTAACGTCCTGAATAATAAACTTGAGTTAATTTCTCCTTGCTTAAGACACTTTTTCAAATTCATTATTCCTTTTTATATCACATATGTTATGAATACAATGTAATTATTTAAATTAATAATTGTCGTTTTGTCGATCATTGTTACTTGAAGAAAAAATGAACTCTTTATAATTACAAGTTGTTCATATATTCATTATATCCAGAGTTATATTCATGATGTAGATATCATATATATCATATATATCTAGTATATAAATTAATTTATAATATTACATAAAATTTAGAGGTAAGAAATGAAATGCACCGTTCATGGAGACGGTAAGCCGTACGCACGCATGAACGCTACTTTCATTTCTATTTCGTATTTTATGGAATGGAATCATAATGATATAAAGTTATATTATAATCCCAGTATAATATCATATATAATATCATTAACTCCATCCTTTATAAATCCCACATATTTCATTAACGAATCAAATCACTTTGAGGGGGCGGTAGTCCGCACTTCCTAAAATGAAGATATCGCGTTTACCCATAATGGAAACTATAAAGGTATGCCAAAAATGAAAAATATAGAATCTTAAAGAAAACATTTACATATTATATATCATATATATATATATAGTTTCATCTTAAAGGACACCTTTGAAGGTGTTAGAAGAATATTGAACTATCATCATTTCGTGAGGCAGAAATTCACCATCCACGGAAACAGTATGATCTTTAACAATTAGAGGAAGGTGTCTATAAGTGTAGCTATAATAATTCTTATAAAAACATCCTAGAATATTTATGATACTGTTTTTGTTACAAAAGAAATTAATAAAAATAGTTTAGGGGGTTGGAGAAGCTAAATAAAACAAAAGAACACAAGTGAAGACATTACCTTAAAATCGGGTAACTCCCTTTGGTTGGGACCAAAAGGGTTTCTCGAAGAGCTTCCTGCCTAATGTAAGGATTATAGAATGAGGAGAGGGATGTGGAGAGACAAAATGATAATATCTTGGCCGAGCCAAAGGCTTTAGAGGTGTGGGTAAGGAGGTAGAGGTGGGGGCCTTTTATAAGAGGAGAGGAGGGGCACTCTTGGAAAGTTATAAAATGTTATTTTATATTAAAATGAGTTTCGGATTTTAAAGGTCCCACATTGATATATTTAGAGTATAAGGTGATTAGAGTTCTAAATCCACCCATACAATAGGTTTTGGACATGTGTAGGTCTTAGATTTTACATTATCTTTTTATTTAATTTAAATCGTTAAATAATGAGGTAGTCGCTGCATCATCATGATGTCATAACTAATTTAATTTATTTAATGTCTAAATATTATAAAAAATAATAATATGATGTAGGAAATATTTTTAACTTTCCAATAAATATTTATTGTAAAAAATATGACTTGTATAACCCCATGTAATAATTGTTTTAGTAAAACAATACATGTTTGTGTCATTTTTACTTTTACTTTAAATAAACGGAATTAATGTCATTATCTTACCCAAGTGGCTCCATGGGGTCCCAAAAATCGACCCATGAGTTGTCTTGGCCGGCCATGACTCATCCAATAGGTTTAGGAGAAGTTTCAAAATATTTTCATTTTATTATAATATCATTTTTACCTTAAATCACACTAATTACCTTTAATCGCGATTAATAAAACTTAAAAGTTACTTTTCATCAAAAATTATTTTCATCCCATTGAAACACATTTTACTTAATAATTAAAATCATTTATATTGGATTTTTAAAATTCAAATCATAGAAGTGGTAATGTTCCATTGAAACGAAAAATCAGTTTTTGTAACTACCACTTTGTGGTTTCACTATTCATCAAAAATTAAGGTTTTTCAGAAAAATACCAAAAATTAACCCTAAGCTATATTTGATATTACAAATTCAAAAATGAATTCTATTTTACCAAATTCATAACATATAAGTTGAATTAATTAATTTTATAATTAAATTCCGTTGTCAAATCAAATAGCGCGTTTTTAAGAAACAATATCTATCAAAATATTGACACCCGTTTATGTCCAATATTAAAGTGATATTAATTCCAATGACTACCATTGGATTAAATGGTAAAAATATATTTTAATTTCACTTTAAAACCAATTAAAAAGATAATCTAACTATATAAATAAATTAGATTAAAAAGAGGTTTTGAAATAAAATACAACACTTTTCATTATTCATTAAAAATGAACATTATCATAAAAATGCCATAAATTTATCCAAAGTAAATTTCAATGTCCCAATCATAAAGAATAAGTTTATTTTGACAAATATATCTTTTAAAATTGTCAAAAGAGAGATTTAAAAATGGTTTTCCATCAAAAGGTGGTAAAACAATCTTTTAAAAACATTAGAGTATTCTATGCTTAAGATTGGATTTATTCTCATTTTAATCCTCTAAAACACTATATAATTCATAAATAGACATAGATAAGAATATCCATTACTCATTAATTACTTGGGATGTTACATTTTCGTATACCCGTTAATTTGTTTCACTTAAAATGACATCCTTTTGAAACAAAAGACAGACACTTTGAGTGGTGCCGGACACACCGCATCTCAGATTGAGGCGAGGTTGATTTGTACACGTCACATATGACCCATGCATCGTTATCCTAATGTTTCAATGGAAACCGAATACGTTTGGTTGGCTTTCTATATATACTTAAAATGTTGTCCATTTTAAACAAAAGGGAGCCACTTAGAGTAATCTTGGCCACACCATGCCTCAAATTGAGCCCAGGTTGACTCATACACATCACATATGACCCATGGATCATTGACCTAAACCATCAACACATTTTGAATGCGTTTGGCCAGTTATTCATATGTCAGTTGTTCTTTTCACTTATAATCATGTCCATTTTAAACAAAAGAGAGACACTGTGAATGGTGTTGGCCACAACGTGCTTCGGATTGAGGCAGGGTTGACTCGTACACATCACATATGACCCATGGATTGTTTTCCTAAAATATAAACACATTTCGAAAGAGTTTGGTTGGTTTTTCATATTCCAGTTGATCTTTTCCCTTATAATCCTGTCCATTTTAAACAAAAGAGAGACACTAGAAATGGTGTCGGCCACACCGCGCCTCGGATTGAGGGCGGGTTGACTCGTAAACGTCACATATGATCCATGGATCATTGTGCTAAAGTATCAACACAATCAGAATCCGTTTGTTCAGTTTTCCGTATTTATTTAAAATGTTGTCCATTTTAAACAAAAGAGAGCCACTCAGAGTGATTTCGGCCACACCGTGCCTCATATTAATGCGGGGTTGACTTGTACACGTCACATATGACCCATGGATCGTTTTCCTAAAGCATAAATAAATTTCGAATGCATTTGGTCAGTTTTCTATATGTTAGTTGTTCTTTTCACTTATAATCCTATAAATTTTAAATAAAATACATACACAAGGAGTGATCCCACCACACCGCACCTCGGGTTGAGGCGGGGTTGACTCGTACACATCATATATGACCCATGGATCGTTGTTCTAATGTATCCACATATTCCGAATGTGTTTGATCGGTTTTCCATATGCCAGTTGATGTTTTTCACTTAAAATGACGTCCTTTTGAAACAAAAGACAGACACTTTGAGGGATGTTGGCCACACCACGTCTCAGATTGAGGCGAGGTTGATTCGTACATGCCAAATATGACCCATGGATCATTCTTCTAAAGTTTCAACGGAAACCGATGCATTTGGGCAGTTTTCCGTATATAATAAAATGTTTTCCATTTAAAAAAAAGAGAGCCACTTCGAGTGATCCTGACCACACCGTGACTCAGATTGAGCCCGGGTTGGCTCGTACAGGTCACATATGACCCATGGATCATTTTCCTCAAGCATCAAAACATTTCAAATGTGTTTGGTCAGTTTTCTGTAGGTCAGATGTTCTTTTCAATTATAATCCTGTCCATTTTAAACAAAAGAGAGACACTATGAATGGTGTCGGCCACACCGTGCCTCTGATTGTGGCGGGGTTGACTCTTACACGTCACATATGACCCATGTATCTTTTTTCTAAAGTATCGACACAATCCAAATGCATTTGTTTGGTTTTCCGTATGCCATTTGATGTTTTTCACTTAAAATGATGTCCTTTTGAAAAAAAAGATAGACAATTTGAGTGGTGCCGACCACACCGCATCTTAGATTGAGGTGGGGTTTATTTTTACACCTCACATATGACTCATAGATCGTTCTCCTAAAGTTTCAATGGAAACTGAATGTGTTTGGTTGGTTTTCCGTATGTACTTAAAATGTTGTCCATTTTAATCAAAAGAGATCCACTTAGAGTGATCTCGGCCACAACGCAACTCAGATTGAGCCCGGGATGGCTCATACAGGTCACATATGACCCATGGATCGTTTTCCTAAAGCCTCAACACATTTCAAATGCGTTTGGTCAGTTTTCCGTATGTCAGTTGTTCTTTTCACTTATAATCCTATCCATTTTAAACAAAAGAGAGATGCTATGAATGGTTTCGGCCACACCACGCCTCATATTGAGGAAAGGATGACTCGTACACGTCTCATATGACCCATGGATCGTTGTGCTAATGTATCGACACAATCCGAATGCGTTTGGTCAGTTTTCCGTATGCAAGTTGATGTTTTTCACTTAAAATGATGTCCTTTTGAAACAAAATACAGACACTTTGAGTTATGTTGGCCACACCATATCTTAGATTGAGACGGGGTTGATTTGTACACGTCACATATGACCCATGGATCGTTCTCCTAATGTTTCAATGAAAAATGAATGTGTTTGGTCAGTTTTCCGTATGTACATAAAATGTTGTCCATTTTAAACAATAGGGAGCTACTTAGAGTGATCTCGGCCAAACCATGCCTCATAATAAGAGGGGGTTGACTCTTACACGTCACGTATGACCCATGGATCATTGTACTAAAGCATCAACACATTTCAAATGTGTTTGGTCGGTTTTCTGTATGCCAGTTGTTCTTTTTACTTATAATCCTATCCATTTTAAACAAAAGAGACACAGTTAGAGTGTTTTCGGCCACACCGCATCTCGTATTGAGGAGGGTTTGAATCTTACACATCACATATGACCCATGGATCATTGGGATAAAGTATCAACACAATCCGAATGTGTTTGGTCGGTTTTCCGTATGTACTTAAAATGTTGTCCATTTTAAACAAAAGATAGCCACTAAGAGTGATCCCAGCCACACTATGCCTCGGATTAAGCCGGGGTTGACTTGTACACATCACATATGACCCATGGATCGTTGTGATAAAGCATCAACAGAATCCGAATGCGTTTGGTTGGTTTTTCGTATGTCAATTGTTCTTTTCCCTTATAATTCTGTCTATTTTAAATAAAAGAGAGACACTGTGAATGGTGTCGGCCACACCATGCCTCGGATTGAGGGAGGGTTGACTCTTACACATCACATATGACCCATGAATCGTTGTACTAAAGTATTGAAACAATCTGAATGCGTTTGGTTGGTTTTACGTATGTCATTTGATGTTTTTCACTTAAAATGACGTCCTTTTGAAACAAAAGACAGTCACTTTGTGTGGTGGCGGCCACACCGTGTCTCAGATTGATGCGGGGTTGATTCGTACACGTCACATATGACCCATGGATCATTGTTCTAATGTATCAACACAATCAGAATTCATTTGGTTAGTTTTCTGTAGGTACTTAAAATGTTGTCCATTTTAAACAAAAGAGAGCCACTTATAGTGATCCCGACCACACCATGCCTCGGATTAAGGCGGGGTTGACTCGTACACGTCAGATATGACTGATGGATCGTTGTGATAAATTATCAACATAATTTGAATGCATTTGGTCAGTTTTTTGTATGTCAGTTGTTTTTTTCACTTCTAATCATGTACATTTTAAACAAAAGAGAGACACTGTGAATGGTTTCGGCCACACCGTGCCTCAGATTGAGGCGGGGTTGACTCGTACACGTCATATATGACCCATGGATCGTTGTGCTAAAGTATCGACACAATCCGAATGCGTTTGGCTGGTTGTCCATATGCCAGTTGATGTGTTTCACTTAAAAGGATGTCCTTTTCAAACAAAAGACATACACTTTGAGTGTTTTCATCTACACCACGTCTCGTATTGAGTTGGGGTTGAATCTTACACATCACATATGACCCATGGATCGTTGGGCTAATGTATCGACACAATCTGAATGCGTTTTGTCAGTTTTCCATATGTACTTAAAATTTTGTCCATTTTAAACAAAAGATAGCCACTAAGAGTGATCTCGGCCACACTATACCTCATATTTAGGCGGGGTTGACTCATACATGTCACATATGACCCATGGATCTTTGTGATAAAGCATCAACAGAATCCGAATGCATTTGGTCAGTTTTTCATATATCAGTTGTTCTTTTCACTTATAATCCTGTCCATTTTAAACAAAGAGAGACACTGTGAATGCTTTCAACCACACCGCACCACGGATTTTAGCGCGGTTGACTCGTACACATCATATATTACCCATGGATTGTTGTGCTATAGTATTGACAAAATCCTAATTCATTTGGTCAGTTTTCCATATGCCATTTGATGTTTTTCACTTAAAATTATGTCATTTTGAAACAAAAGATAAACAATTTGAGTGGTGATGTCCACAACACATCTCTGATTGAGGCGAGGTTGATTCATACACGTCACATATGACCCATGGATTATCCTCCTAATGATTCAATGGAAACCGAATGTGTTTGGTCATTTTTCCGAATGTGCTTAAAATTTTATCCATTTTAAACAAAGGGGAGCCACTTAGACTAATCCCGGCCACACCATGCCTTAGATTGAGCTCGGGTTGTCTCGTACATGTCACATATAACCCATGGATCGTTGTGATAAATTATCAATAGAATCCAAATGCATTTGGTCGGATTTTCATATGTCAGTTGTTCTTTTCACTTATAATCCTATCCACTTTAAACAAAAGAGAGACACTGTGAATGGTGTCGGCAACACCGCGACTCGGATTGAGGCAGGGTTGAATCTTACATGTCATATATGACCCATGGATCGTTTTTCTAAAGTATCGACACAATCCAAATGCGTTTGGTGGTTTTCCGTATGCCAGCTGATGTTTTTCACTTAAAATGATGTCCTTTTGAAAAAAAAGATAGACACTTTGAGTGGTGATGGCTACATCGCATCTCCGATTGAAGATGGGTTGATTCATACATGCCACATATGACCCATAGATCGTTATCCTAATGTTTCAACTGAAACCGAATGCGTTTGGTTAGTTTTCCATATGTACTTAAAATGTTGTCCATTTTAAACAAAGGGGAGCCACTTAGACTGATCCCGACCACACCGTGCCTCGGATTGAGCCCGGGTTGGCTCGTGCATGTCACATATGACCCATGGATCATTTTGATAAATTATCAATAGAATACGAATGCGTTTGGTCAGTTTTCCGTATGTTAGCTATTCTTTTCACTTATAATCATGTCCATTTTAAACAAAAGTGAGACACTTTGAATGGTGTCGACCACACCACACCTTGGATTGAGGCGGTGTTGACTCTTACACGTCATATATGACCCATGTATAGTTTTACTAAAGTGTCGACACAATCTGAATGCATTTGGTCAGTTTTACATATGCTAGTTCATGTTTTTCACTTAAAATGATGTCATTTTGAAACAAAAGACGGACACTTTGATTGGTGCCAGCCACACCGCGTCTCCGATTGAGGCGGGGTTGATTTATACACATCACATATGAAACATGGATCGCTCTCCTAATGTTTCAATGGAAAACAAATGCATTTGGTTGGTTTTCCATATGTACTTAAAATGTTGTCCATTTTAAACAAAGGGGATCCACTTAGGCTGATCCGGGCCACACTGTGCCTCGGATTGAGTTCGGGTTGGATCGTACACGTCACATATGACCCATGGATTGTTGTGAAAAATTAGCAATAGAACATGAATGCATTTAGTCAGTTTTCCGTATGCCAGTTGTTCTTTTCACTTATAATCCTATCCATTTTAAACAAAAGAGACATAGTTAGAGTGGTATGATAATTGTTTATTCACATTATTCAAATAAACTATTTGACTATGGGTCTTTAAATTATTTTATTTATGAAAAATTTACATTTAAAATTAGAATATAAGAAAATTAATAGAAGATAAAACTTTTACTAAAAATCCTTCTGGAAGTATTAAGGTAAACATGATTTATGAGAATCCTCATGTGTCTATTAGTGGAATGGTATTTACTTAAAATCTTGTGGACATTCATATTTAATTTTTTATATAATTATTAGTATGGAATAGTTTTTAGTTTTTCCTACTATGAAACATTTAAGAGATAACAATGTCATGCCCAATGAATACATCCCTTTTATAGCATACCAAGAATATATGATATTGATTAGATGTGTAAATGTGATTTAAATTGATTATCATTATGAAAATAAATAAAATACATATTATATATTTTCTAGTAGTAAATGAAGTCAAGGAAGGTGGGGAGGCTGTTCGGGGGGTGGGCTGTCCGATGGGTGTCCGGGGGGCTGTCTGGGGACCAAGGATGGTGGTGGGGGGCTGTGCGGGGGGTTGTCCGGGGGTTGTGCGGGGGGTTGTCCGGAGGTTGTCCGTGGGGTTATCCGGGGTCCAAGGAGGAGGGTGTGGGGGGGGGGGGGGGGCTGTCCTGGGGGCTTTCTGGGGGGATGTCCAGGGGCTATCCGGGGTCCAGGGAGGATAGTGATGGGGCTGTCCTGGGGGCTGTTCGAGGGGTTGTCCGGGGGCTGTCTGGGGGTTGTCTGGGGACTAAGGAGGATGGTGGGGGGGGGGGGCTGTCCAGGGGGTTGTCCGAAGGGCTGTCCGGGGTCCAATGAGTATGGCGGGGGGTTCTTCAGGGTCCAGGAAGCAGGGGGGTTCCCAAACACACAACCACTAAAAGAAAACAACATTCATAAAAACAGATAACATATAAAAACAACTCAACTCCAATAATATACTACAAGTCTAGATAAAACCAACAACTAGAATAGATTAAATATGAAATCTCAGTAATATTAGTCAAAAATGTAATGGATAAATTTCTCCCACATCACCATCACCATCACCACCATCACCATCACCCTTGTCCTCGTCCTAATCATCGTCCTCGCCCTCCTCAGCGCCCTCCTCCTCACCCTCTCCCTCCTCCTTGCCCTCGCCACCCGCCTCACCTTCCTCCTCTCCCTCCTCTTTCGCATCAGACTCCTCGCAATCATCATCGTCAAGTTGGACATCATCCTGACCACCACTATAACTGCTACCTGGTTCACTATATATACAACATATCGACGACATATATTCATCAAAAGCTGGGATGGCCTCTGCTAGAAGTTTTGGACGTAGAACTTCAATAAATTTCATAAACGCACTATTTGCCCTAGAAGACTGTTCTGCCATCTCTGTGGCCCTTTTCCCAGCCTATTCAACCTATTCCCTAACT
Organism: Viscum album; assembly: GCA_963277665.1. Classification (NCBI taxonomy): domain Eukaryota; kingdom Viridiplantae; phylum Streptophyta; class Magnoliopsida; order Santalales; family Viscaceae; genus Viscum; species Viscum album. The sequence continues at coordinate 1,307,719,757 of OY728132.1, forward strand.
TGCTACAGCTCAGTGGCACTACAGCTCATACCTGAGGAGGGCTAATACATCGTCGGGGATATCCTAGGTCGGCAGTGTACTCTGCCCGGATGCTCCTCTCCCAACACCTGGTGTAAGTGATCTGTTGGCCCAAATTTTTTTGCTTCTTGGTCATCGAGGGCCTCTAAAGTAGCCTTTTACAAATATAAATATATCATTAAGTTACAAAATAGATATTAAAATATAAATTCATCAGATTAAAACTTACAATCTGCTTCTGAGTCGCTTCATTGATGGCACTTCCATCCTTTTTCCGTCTACTCAAGCAAAACAGTTTTTCTCGAGGCTCATGTCCTTTAATATTTTGTATTTTCCTCTACAATGACATTGAAAACTAAAGTTATATTAAAACTTTAGTAAAATATTAAATAATTTAGGAAACAAAAAAAAGTGTAAGTTATAAGGAAAACTTATTAACAATTGTCATACCTGCTTCCTCTCATGATCAGGCATCGTAGTGCGTCCCAGTGTGTGGAGGTATTTTCTTTGCATCAATGTTATTTTTATTTTTTACAGATGATTCCTAAATAAAATTTGAAAATTCGACAGATTTTATTAATGCAAAACAAGAAAGTTATTATTTAAATACCTCAAATGTAATTAATACCTTAAACTGGGTACTCGTCCAATGAGTAATCATCTGACGATACTGCTCTATAGGACAATCATCCACCACTGGTACCACCTCTAACTCAGTTCCAACTCTAGAAACCCAGCCAATATACAACTCATGCTTGTAGGCTCTCCAAATATCACCTAAATCCTTTAGACGTTCCGGTCGTGCACCCTCACCATTGGGAAAATTAAATCAAAGCTGACATCAAAATATTAATTCATATAAATACAAAAATAATTCATGGCATTAAATAGAACAGATTTTTTTACCCATATCTCTGCCCAAGCTCTATCCTTGACCTCATAGGGCAAATGTCTCCATGATAGCGGGCTGACGGGAATGATGTCGGAGTATTTGGAAAACGTCGCCAAAAAACTCCGACATTGTTGCCCTGTTTTCTCAACCATTTGGTTGTCTTCGTTATAATCCACCGTAACCTATGTGCGGTGGTTCCATACCGAATGCTTGTGTGTACGCCCCCTACAATTCCTCCTGTCAGTAGATGTATCTGTCATGAAAGAAAAACAAATATTTTATCAAAACATGTTATAATGAAAATTAATATTGCTATAAAACTTTGTTAGGGTTCTATAAATATACCTGTGTCAGTCTGATCTCTGAGCGCCGCCGGATCCACAAAAACTGATGGAACACCCTGTGGTGGAATAGGAGTTGAAGATGATGGAATATAGAAGCTCATAGAGACAGAAGTAGAAGGAAAAAAAGATGAGACAACTGTCTGACCGGATTCTGATTGGGGAGTGGGAATTATCATGGGATGTGAAAATGATGGGCCAGAAGATGCAGAAGGTAGTGAAAACATGGGAGGCCTAAATATCTCGTGTGTCCCTAACGACACACCAGGATCAGAATGTGGGAAGGATGACATGTCAGTGGGAGGGGCAGGGTCTATTCGGGTACGCGTAGCTGCTCCTCCACCTCTGGTACGAACTCTCCTCGTACCACCGGCCTAAGTACTTGGACCAGTACGAGGCTCCTCATCGAATAACTGTCAGCATATAGGTGGATCCTACAAAATTGTTTACAAAAATATTAATCACATTAAATTATATATTCTTTAAATATATAAATTTGAAATAAATTACTCACTACAGGCACTAATGATGGAATTCCCAACTCTTTCATTCGACGATTGTTCTCCATCATTTATTTCCTTTATCTCTCTTCAATTGGCTTCATTTACTACTTTTGAAAAAATGTAATTAATTAGAAAAAGGAAACTAATGTGTAACCCAGAAAACTAAATATATGAGGGAATAGGGGGATTAATTGGTAATTTATTTATCAATTGTTTTAGAAGAGCTTGAATGGATTTAATAAATCATATAGGTTGTAATGTTCACCTAGTTAGAAATACTGTTTGACTAGGTTTGAATACAGTTCAATTCCAAATTAGATAATGCAATTCAAATAAAACTGCAACCAATAAACATTGAAAATTCACATAACATTCAAGTCAGCTAAAGAATATTTGTGATCAATACTAAATCAATTTGAATATTACCCACCTTAACAACCCAACTCAAGGTAAACCAAAATAATTGAGAACATGGATGAATGATTCTATATATTTTCAACCACAACTTCATGTTCAAAATCAACTCTGACAATTGAGCTATTGTAGTCATCAATAGAAATAAATGGATTGGTTCTAATGGAACTAGGGATAGTGTCAATTCCATCATCACCATCATCAAAACTATGTCTTCGAATTACTTCAACTATGACACCAATTTCAGGTCGAAGTTGGTCTTTGACATAAAAAACTTGTTAAGCCAATGATGCCAACAAATATGGTTCTTTGGTAGTAAGAGTGCGAGTAATATTAATTACTTTCAATCCACAATCATAAATAAATGTGCCATGTATCATCATTGAATCAAACCAATGGAATTTCATCATTGTGACTCATCCATGAGAGTAATAATCCAATATTATTATTTTCCCAACAACTCAACAATAACCCACATTTTCAAATCGTGGTCTACTATCTGATGCACTGGCATAACAATATGTTGTGGAAGTAACCATAACACCATCATGTTGTGTTCGAATGTTATTTTCTTGTTTAGTGACAATAAATTTGTACCCATTGATAACAATTGACTTACAATCATGAACCACGGTATTAGGACCAAAAGTCAAATATCTTATTTCATCAGAGACAGAGTCAACAGACCAACTCAATACCTGCAATATAAATGACTATTAAACTGAATTAAATATTTATTTAATTATTTTAAACATTAATATTTTTACCTTCAATTTTAACCAAGCAGAAAACTCTTTGCTATGAAAAGTCTCTCTCCTTCTCCAAGATAAAGAACGATGCTTCCTATTTATCATTGTTTTATGTTCCCCATTGATAAAAAATATGAATATTTTAACAGATATATATGTAAGATATACATAATCAATTTAGTTACTTGATATTGTCATCGAAAAAATCACAGTTGAACAAAACTGTGCGGTGTGCCATCTCCCCCTCTTCATGGATTAATATCTTCAATGTATATGATCCAGGAATTCCTCCGGTTTGAGGAAGTGATGGAAAACTGGGTTCAATTTTCTTATACTGTTCTTTAGTTCTCATTGGTCTGTTCAATCTTGTAGTAAGATCAGACAAATACATCGAGCAGAAATCCATACATTCTTGATCCAGGTTACCGTTCACGATAGAACCTTCAGGATCATTTCTGTTTCGGATAGAAGAATTTAATGTGAACATATTTCATTCAGTTGGATACATCCAATGAAAAGAAATAGGTCCCCCAAGAAGTATTTCTATGGGAATATGGACAGTCAGATGTAGCATGCATGTGCAAAATGATGGAGGAAATATTTTCTCCAACTCACTCAAAATTAATGGGGCATTTGTCAACATTTTTTAGAAGAAATACTTGGAATAATTCTTAGCATAGAGATCTCTAAACAAATGGAACAACCAAATAACATCCACCCTTATATTATTGGATAGAAGATGATGGATTTCTATTGGAAGAAACTCATATAGTAGAATGTGATAATCATGAGTCTTGAAAAATTTTAGCTTCAACTCTCTTCTGTTGACCCGTTTAGATATGTTTCCTGAATAGCCATCATGAACTCTAATAGTCTCTAATACTTCTAGAAATTGTTTTTTTCATAGGTGTCATCACATAAGAATCACATGGAAGTTTCCATTTATTTTCACTGATACGCACAGGATGCAATTCTGGTCTGATTCCCCAATCCACAAAGTCATGCAGAGATCGTAAATCATCTTTTTTCTTCCCCTTGACATTTAGAAGAACCCGAATCAAAATTTCACATATATTATTTTCAATATTCATTACATATATGAAATGACGTAACAAATTGGTTGACCAATAAGGAAAATCAAAAAAGATACTCCTCTTCCTCCAATTGTAACAGGTTTCAGTGGAAACATTCTTTCTCTTTCCAGACTTCATTTGACCCTTCCCGAATGAAAAACTGAAATCTTTCAATTCATTAAGCACGTCAGTTCTAGAAATACGCTGAGGTGGATCATCGGTATCCATGGTATTATCAAATATTTGACGATTCATTCTATATGGATGATCCTTTGGAAAGAATCGTCGATGTCCTATAAAATTGAAAATACAACGATGTTTTAGTCTTTTGGATCATGTATTATTCATACAAACTAGGCATGGCAGTTTTACCTTCATGCTCCATCCAGACATCAGTGCATAAGCCAGAAAATCATTGATCGTCCACATAAGCGTAGAACACATATGAAATATGTCTTTCGAACATGCATTGTATGTGCGCACACCCACATCCCAAAGAAGTTTCAACTCTTTTATTAAAGGATGCATGTATACATCAATATCAATGCTAGGAGCAGAAGGACCCGATATTAGTATACTCATGAAAGCGAATGGTTTTTTCATACACAACCATGGTGGAAGATTATAAATGTGTAAAAAAACTGGCCATGTGCTGTGCGAAGTAAGAATCTGCCCAAATGGATTCAAACTGTCGCATGAAAGACCCAGCCTCACATTACACATGTCAGATGAAAAATCAAGATGTCAAGCATCAAATCTCTGCCATGCAAATCCATCTGCAGGATGAAGCAACCCATCGTTAGTCTTCTTTCTCTCGGTATCATTCCATATCATTTTTATTGATATTTCATCAGACATAAAAAGATTCTGGAGTCTGGGGATCAATGGAAAATGCCACATTACGTTCTATGGAATGCGGGATGGTGTTCCATCAGATTTTGACTTCCAGTAGGATGTGCCACATTTTATACAATCATTTCATTCAACGGTTTCCTACTAGAATAAACTGCAATCTTTTGGACAAGCATGAATTTTGTTTCTTGAAAATCCATGTTCCTCAAATAACATCCATGCCATATAGTGGTTTGATGGAATATCTACATCATCTGGAAGTAAATCCTTCAAGAGGGTAAGAATGTAATCGATTTCTGTATTAGAAATCCCATACATAGTTTTCCCATGAAACAATCTGATTAAAAATTCCAGCTTTTTTATTTTATCGCATTGTCGATATACTAGAGTCGTGGTAGTATCATTCAATTTATTCACCCTATCAATATCATTATTTTCAATAGATGCATAAGATGTGATCATATCAAAGTCTTCTTGAGTCAAAATACTTCTTTTTCATGACGATGAATAAACAGAAACTGATCATCTAACAAATTCTCTATAGTAGACCTTTCATTTCGATCATCACCAATTTGAGATTTAATTTTCTCCTCATTGTGATAACACAAAAGTAGTTTGCTTGAAAACCATTTTTGGTTATGTGGTAGTTGACTTCTTCATGGCTCAACCAAGGTCTACCAACACAATTGGAACATGGGCAGTGTATGCGACCACTATCTGAAGCATTGTGAAATGAAAAATCCATAAATATCTCCAAATTGTTTTGAAAATCCCTTGAGATCCGATCGGTTTCATACATCCAACTTCTGTACATTCTGTAAAAAATTTTTATATAAGTCATTTTTCCATAAACAATTCAATAGGATTGAACTTTAATAGAAAATACATTTAAGTAAACGATAAAGGAAGAAGTTTCTAGTCAATGTAGTGAACTATTTAAATAATGTGAAGAACAATTACTCATAAATTAAATTAAAATTTATTTATATTCAATTTTCATTAGGTCTATAAGAGGCACATTCCTCAGGTCACATCATGTGTTATAGGCATCCAAAATCATTCACTCATGTTCAATAACTCATTATTGACACCTCTATGGCCATACCTTTCATTACCCAATTACTTCCCCAAGTCAAGCGCACTACATGGGTGAATAAATTTTAGGCTTCTACACTAATAGGTTGTTCATGGATTGTAAAAAGATTTAATTTCATTAAGTATGGACAAAAATATTTATTTTTAAATTTCAAATTCTTAATAAAGCATGTCAATGATAACAACATTACTGAATTAAACTTGTGACTTATCTAAGATTTTTATGGTAGTCCACACATGCCAAAATGGGTAGTGAAAATCACCACACCCTCATAAAATTGAGTGTTGGACAAGAAGGACACATAATATTCAACGTACAATGAGACCCATATTTAGTTGACCCTAAAGTTATATTAGTATAGTCATCTTGGGGGAAATGGAATTTATGATCCTAGTTAACTGATGAATTCAAAATCTTGTATTCCATATGTTGGAAACTATTGAAGGTAATAAATCATGTGAGGATGGGTTTACATCATTCAATTTCTTACACGATAGTGAGAATGAAGGCTTAAATTAATGACTTGAGATTACTGATACCATGTCAACTGTTATACACACCATGTGAACCCTTATACACACCATATGAACCCTTATACCATATTATCATTATTACAACCATTAATATCAACTTAATAAATAACATCACTTGTTAAAGATAATCAAATTGAACATAAATCAATAATAATATTAGATATATGAAGTAAAATAAATTCACACGATCTTACATCCTAAATGACCACCCACAACCATCATTAATGACCACAAATCTCCCCTTCCAGCCAAATCAATAGTGAAAACAAAAACACATAGTTATAGAAAACAACTTCATTTGTGTGAAGAATAATAATCTCATGGTCCTCAGGATATTTGAACTACACAGTCATGATTTTTGAGATGAACTTGTATCCATGGAACCATATGAGAAACACAATTCAATATATACATTTTTCTGATTTTCCCAAGAATTTTGAGGAACCCCAAATTAGTGAAAATGGTCATTGTGTTTTAAAAAGGTGATTGAATAACACATGTATGATGTCTAAGGCTGAATGATTAATGGTTATATTAGAAAAACTAATATTCACTAATATTGCGAATTTGATATTCTGTGAATTAGTTTCATGAAGAAGGAAGAAGTACTAATTAGGGACCACATACTATTTGGAAACGTTCAAGAAGATAATCAATATGTTCTATTATGCAAAGGATATGTGAACAGTGTGTCATTTTATATATATATATATTTTTTTTTTGATAGAAACATGATACATACATGTCATGTAATACACATAGTCTACAAAAATTAATATGAACATGATCTTCATGTTTGGCATGATCTTAATGAAATGAGTGATTTTCATGAAATAATATCAATAAATATTACAAAAAATTTCTTATTAGTTCATATACATGACGCTATAAAATTTGAAGCATTGAGATTAAAAAAAATAATGAATTTTCAAAATTAGAACACAATAAAGAGACACCATACCCTTATAAATGTAAATGTTTAATGAAAACATTAATTGGACATACACCGATATAGGGATTTGAGTACACAATTTGTGGAACAATCATAAAATTTTACAAAAACCCTAATAATTGGGAGTAAAGAAATCTTTGAGAATAGAAGGATATGATTGATAAGAGGTGGAACTATATCCTTGATAAAATATGGAAGGAGTCTAACCTGGTAGCTGCTTATCCGATGGAAGAGGTGGAGATTCTGATGTGCATCTACAAAGGAATCACTTTTAGAGACCAGCGGAAGGGTTTTGGAATCGTGGGGAGGCTGCTGCCTGCATTTGGAGAATTTGGGTATTTTTTCCCCAATGGTTTTTAAAAACCATTGGTAAAACTCAATCTTTCCCAACAGTTTTATGAAACCGTTGGGAAAACTAAAATTTTCCCCATCTTTCCCAACGGTTTCATCCAACCGTTGGGAAAGTGATTTTTCCCCACATTTCCCAACGGTTTCATAAAAACGTCGAGAAAAGTCACTTGTTCAAGTTCTTTACCAACGATTGACACAATCCGTTGGTAAAGATAACATATACAAATGGTTCTTTGAACCGTTGGTATAAAAGTGTTGGGAAAATTCCGGTTTCCAGTAGTGTTCTAGTCTTATTTTTAATAAAATTAAAGGAATTACAACATCATCTCTAAGTATAATTTTTCCTGAAACTCGTAAGGTTACAAATTGTTCTATGATGCTACTGGAAAAATTTTGGTTGCATGATTATGAAGGATCCACATGTGGTGGCTTATGAATCTTTTCATATCTGACCGTATGAGAAGAATTATCCAACTCATGAATTAGATTTTCCACAATTATGTGTGTGATTAAGTGATGGAGTCCTTATCTTTTTTGAAATAGGTTGATAGACTTTTATGATCATATGATTTTGATCTATATCATATCTTAGAAAGAGTTTAATATTATATAGAGATGATAGGTGTAATACCATATGAAATATTACATCGACACAACGTACACCCTAGGAAAGGGGAATGTTGTTGCAGATTCTCTTAGTTAGAAAGAGTGACCAAAGGTTATTTTGGAATTAGTATAGGAGTGGAGACTTATTAGTATTATAACATAGTTTCTCCTAGACACATAGGATGATGTTTCTAGTATGATTTTGAATAGTTTTTAGTTATCATCATCTACTCTCAAGTCTATTAAATAGGGTCAATAGTAAGATGACTTGTTCATGGGTATTCAAGAATCCCTACATGGCTAGAGACTATTTCTTGTTTTCTAATCTGTTTAGATGGTATTCAACTCTTTAAGGATTAGATTTTCATCCAAGAATATGTGAGGAGAATATGTTTTTCTTGTCATATTTCTTCAAGTTTAATTCATTTGGACACTATGAATATGTTTTATGACATGATATAGTTATTATTTTGGTCGAGTATGAAGTATGACATTATAGATTTTGTATCCCATTGTTAAATATACTGATAGATAAAGGTTGAGAATTAGAAAACACAAGGATTTATTTAGATTCTTATGGTTCTATTTTTTATATGGGATGAGGTATCAATTTATGTTTTCATTAGAATACCATGGACTTCCTCCTAGAGTAATTCTATTTGGGTGGTGATTGATTGGTTAACTATGATAGCTTACTTTTTTATGGTTAGCGACACCTCTATTGTTGAAGATCCGGGTACGCTTTATGTGTAGGAAACCAAGATGTTACATTGGGTTGTTTCTATCATTGTTTTAGATAGGGATCCTATGTTTACATCAATGTTTTGGAGGTGTCTCTAAGAGGATATGGGGGCATAGGTCAGATTGAGTACATCTTTCTATAAACAGAAAGACGGTCAGATGAATCATGCTATTCAGATTTTTGAGGAAATTCTTCATGTTTTTGTATTGTATTTTCATGGATCATGGGATAGAAATTTTGTAAGGGATGGATATTATTAAAATAACCGTTATCAATCATCAATCAGAATGGATCCTTTTGAGGCTTCGTATGGTCGCCTGCGAAAATCACCTCTTTATTAGGAAGAGGTGGGAGAATCCTATCTTATTGGTCCTAGTTGTGTTTAGAAGCTATGTGAGAGGATTCAGGATATATGTTAGTGTGTGGATACATCTTAGAGTCAATATAAATCTTATGTGGATCAGAAACATATTCGTTTGTATTTTTTGGTTGGTGACTAAGTTTTGTTGAATGTTTCCCATCATCCGGGACAACATCATCTTGGGACTTAAGGAATGTTGGATCTAAGATATATTGGACCACTTAAGGTCACTTAAGGGATTGGTAAGGTTGCATATGATTTTTAATTTTTAGTTCAATTGATAGTAATATATAATTATATATATATATTTCAGCTAAAGAAATACCCTGATGACCCATATCATGTTTTAAGATTGGAGAAGATTTAGTTAGAGATATATTTTTTTGTCAGGAAGTATCCACTTGAGATCTTAGAAACTAGAGAGAATGTTTTGAATTGGAAGTCAATTATATTGGTCAGAGTGTTGTTGAGACATTGATTATATTACCATGAGAAATGGGATAATGTGTATTTGATGAGGGAGTGGTGGCCTCACCAATTTACCAGAATTCATTATTCATCATGACATCCTTATGATGTATTTTTTTATTCTCATGAGTTTGAAACACCCCTTAATCACATTTCATGTATTTTACATCACTTTATTTTTCATCAACTTTAACTGGGTGCATCTTGGGACTCTAAAGGATGCAGATCATTTGATGGAAAAAATGAAAAACTGTTCAAGAATGTAGGATTGTTTGAATTAATATAGGATAGGTATTAATTTGTAAAATTATTTATGGAGTTATCCTTATGTTTGGAAAAGGCTTGAGGTGTTTTGGGTTTTTATGTAAGAACTTATTATTCCTGTTATAGGCTAGGGGATTACACTCTATAAAATGATTACAAAACATTTATGGTTCTCCAGATGCCTCTCCTAAACTTTTTCACATCATGAAATAATTACATGTTGTGGAGAGTTTACAATTCTTGTAATGTTACAAAATTTTTTTCCAATATAATGGATATGGATTTTGGGTCGTACTTGAACCCTGTGGATTACATGATGTTTACATTTATTACACACCATGTAAATTTCATGAGTTTTGGATTTAGGGAGCTGCATGTATGATTGTTCTTTCATCCTTCTATAGATCTCTTCCCTCTCAATAATTATGAATTATATAGTGGCTTTGAGAACCTATGTTCATAATATATTTATTAATTCAGTGAATGATCATCAGTGCGGTTATGTTTCATATCTTTGGGTGAGTAATCCTTTCTACTATCCACTTGCATTCATTATGATATATTTATTGTGTTGAGGTATCATATCTTTTGACTAGTGATGATATTTTAATAGCTTATTTTCTATATCTATTTTGTGATCTTCCTCTTGGTCCATTCCATTATTGGTTGTGGTGATGAAGGTTTTAATTATTCTAGAATGTGTGGTTTCCTCTTTTCCAATAACACTTTTGTTAAATTTAATCAACCCTAAGATGTAAATATTTGATACTAGGGCCTCAATTTTCATTTCTGTGTTCCTTCTTGTTGGTAGATCCTATTACATGTAGGTGAAACCCATTTTTTTGGTAAGTGGTTCTGTCTCTAGACTATATTGATTGACTTGAGATACTTTGGTTTGAAAAATTGTTTTATAAATGAAATGGCATGATCGGTTGATTGTGTTTTTGTTTGTGGAAATGGGTTTTTTTATAAAACATAGTTTCCCCCAATTTTTGTTAATAGAAACGTTTTTTCATGTCATTATGAAATAGTTTATGAAATGGGTTAGAATAATGGCGTTCAAATCAGGTTTTTGATGAAATGGTTTGGAAAAAGATCACATTGGAAGCCTTGGGTACTTACGTGGAAGGCGTGGCAATAGGCCTCATTCGTTGACACTCCCAGGGGTGGGGTGGGGGTGGGGGTGAGAGATTTCAGGATGATTTCCAATAATCCTTAGTCATGCTATTCTGGAGACCTGATACACTATATTGGGAGGGTTCACCTTATAGGGTTTTACTCTATAGGCTAGACACAATTCATAGGTCATGGATCCATATGAATGCACAATTATCTATGTTGAAGGTACAGTTGTCCTAGTCATCTTGTACTTGTGTTATCCTTGGCATGATTTTACCTATGATTTACCTAATTTTTGCCATTTTTGTCTATACTTTTTTGATTTGTATTTCCTTATATTTGATATGATATGTGATTCTATATTGACTAGATTGATCAGATGAATATTACAAATTTATATTTGAAAATTATTTTAAACTATTTTAGCATCTTTATTTGTAAATGTGAAAAAGGGGAAATAACATGTTTTACCATGATTTAATGTAAAATTTATAAATTGTTTATTATTAATTTTTTTTAAAGTTAGGAATGTTCATATTATTTATATAAAGACTAGTTGTGGAACACCTCGGTGGGATCCTATTGATCATGTTAGCACACACCCTATGCACTACTTCAACAGTACTTAGTCATTGTCATGTTTTTGAATGTAGGGAAAGGAAAGATACCACATTGATGGAGTGAGGTTTTTTATAAGATGGGTTTGGGTAGATGATGGTGTGATAGTCGTAATTTTTCTACTCTATCACATAGATATTTTTGGTGTATATGTTTTGGGTTTTGTATTGTTTTTTTTTAATTTTGACTTTTCTCTTCGAGGTTGTTTTCTTCTTTTTAGTTGCATCGCTTCCATTGTTTGCTATATGTTATAACATATATAATAATGTTTATTAATACACTATCTTTTTATTGTATATATATTCCATTTTTTCTATTTCTGGTTGGGTGAAATAATTCCCTTTTTTTTTGATGCATGGGTGCTAGTTTCCATCCCATGAGGATCTGGTACACCCTTCAGGTATGTGGGAATTCAGGTTGGGTACCATATTGAGAGGGTATCTGGGTCAGATTCATCACAAGTTATATGATTAACATAATAAAATATCTAAAAATGGAATATACTAATGTTATTATATCAATATGTATTAATAATATTTTAAGGAGGTGGAAGAAGAAACAAAATAAAAGTTCTCATCTAAGAAAAATATCTTTTCTTTGGACAACCTTTTTATATTTGTGGCAAAAGACATTGAGAATTTTATATTCAGAAAAATGATTCTATGACATGGGGAGGGAGTTACGGAAGGTATTTGGGTTGGTATTGTCCAAACCAGATGGATTTTGAAGTGTGGGAAGGGAGGGTAGGGGTGTCCATCTATATGTGGGGGAGGAAAAACGTACAATTTTTAATAAGAATAATTTATACACATAATTTTATCATTAAACAAGGCTCCAAAATAAATTATTATATAACCTTAGATTATATAAGGTTACTATATGGATATAAAATCGTAATTTTACATTTTTTAGTTAATTTTAACCCTCATCTACTTAGTTTAACCCTTGAGAAAGCCATTTTAACCTCAACAATGATAATTATTTTTTTTAATATTCATTACTAGAAAAAAAATTAATATGAAATAATTATATAATTTTAATAAATATGACTAAAAATATGGAATGTATTTTAAAAAATTTAGTTCACAGAAGTGAAAGAATTAAATTTTAACTTATATCGGAAAAACGGGTTGAAAATAATTTTTCAAGAAATTCATTTTTCTAGTAATAGATGATATGAAATAAAATTTATGAATAGAAATAATCATTATATTAATTTCAATTCATATGAATAGTAGTATGATAAAAGAATTTCTTTTATGTATTTCCTTACTAGGGGTTATTTTAACCAATTAAAATGGAAGAAAATTATGTAATTAAAAAGTGTCTCTCAAAAACGACATTTTCAAGCATAAAAATAAACTTATATCATAATCACCAAAGGTGAAAATTATAATGAAATTAATTATATTAATATAAATAAAACGATACATATGTTACTATAAGAAAAAATCCAATGTATAATAATCCTTTTAAATTACATTATTTAATATAAATTAATTACAATATTTGAATATTATGTATATTTCACTACTGATTAAAAAAATAATTTTAAAAAATATATATAAATATAAACCTAGGTTATTTTTTTACAATTTTATTTCTAAATTTGTGTTCATCTTATAAAATTAAATTTATAAAAGTTCCATAATTTAATAATAATATTTTCTAGAAATAAATCATTTTTTATCAAAATATTTTATTGTAGAATAAAATATGTATTTTACAAGTTGATTATTTATTTATTATAAATTTATAAATATATTTAAATTTATTAGGAAATTTATATATATTTCTTAATGTTTTTAATAATATTCATACCCACCAATTTAATGTATTGGTTATAATGGTAATATCTTTATTCATAAGTTTAATCTCACTATTTCGTGTTGTATATGATATCATGCATTATATTGTTATATCAAAATACTTGGGCGTTGAATTTATTTTCACCTAGTGAATGATAAAGAGACATTTATACACAAATGCTTTTACACTCATAAGGGATGTGATTCGTTAAATTCATAATCACTTTTTTAACCATTTTTAAGTGAAAAAAAGGATTATAAAATTTTATGTCTGGAAATAGAAAATATGGAACTTTTATTGAAACATATAAATTCAAAGGCTAAGTAATTTTTTTATTTATGATTTATCCCTTAAATTTACAAAGTTTCTCTTTTATATTTGTAATAGTTTAAAAATTCTGATCCCTAAGTCTATTTTGGTTGAAGTTAATGATTAGAAGCAAAATAAAATTTTGGAATGCAGGTTTACCATCAATTCATAATTGTAAAACATACTATGTTATTATGGATCTAAAAATTCATTCAAAAAATGGAGTTTTAGTGGAACAATTCAATCCCCCTCAAAACATGGAAGTTGAGTAACTAGTGAAAGCCAAAAATGGTGGAATTATTTTATCCCATGTATATAACTTATCCCACATCTATATTATTAGGATGAATTTACTAAAAAATCTTGTGATACTCCCATTAGGGCAATTTTATGTAATTATGGTTATATATTTGATCTCCTCCTATAGATACAATATAAATTTATGATAGAAGTAAATCGCTATCTGTGAAAAAAATCTCCCTCCTACTTTATACATGTGTAAGGAGGAGGATGAATCCACTTTGGAATCATCATCTGTTCAATGGATTTTATTTTCTTATAAGAAGGAATATCAATATAAAATTATTGAGAATAAGGAAAAGAACATCCTTGATTACATTCCAATTATGAAGTAATACATTGATGTATTTCCCGATAAATTTTTTGTAATTCCTCCTATCCAAGATGTTGGGTTTTCAATCAAACTTATACTCATAACATTTCCAATAAGATAGACTCTATATAGAATGAACACTATTGAAATTTAATAGAAGAGGACACAACTACAAGGAAACAATAACAAAGGTATATACACCCATATTCTTCACCATAGGGGTGAAACAATCATTTTAATTAAGAATAAAGATGGGTCAATGTGCCACTGAATTTATTATCACGTGATTAAAAAGATCACCAAAAAGAACATATATTCTTTTCCAAGATATGTGGAGCCCAATACTTCTCTATGATTGATCATTGGTTGAGATATTATCAATAAATGGTGAAGGAGGAGGATATCCCCAATTCTATTTTTGAACAAAGTTAAAATCCCTATGAGTTTATAGTGATAAAATTTGGACTCACTAATGCTAAAAAAATCTTCACAAACTTAATGAATATAATTTTAGGGATTATCTCAAAAAATTTATTGTATCCTTTATAAACTCTATTCTTATCTACATCAACATATTGTTATAAATTGAGGAGCATTTGGATTATATATGGAAAACATTTCAAAAATAATGTCTTTATTAAAATATAGAAAATGCGAGTTTTTGAAGGAGAACGTAACATTCATGGGTAATGTTATGTCCAGTAAAGAGATATATATGGAACCATCAAAAATAGAGGTAATTAAAGGATGGATGAAAACAATATATATGATAGTGATCCATATATTTCTTAGATTATATGGGTAATAATATTATCATTATTTATAATCCCACTAACCAATCTAAATATGAAGGGAGTGAAGTATGTCTGGAAAGTTGAATGTGGGGAGTGAATTGAAGAGGTAAAAAAGTGGATAATCATTGCACCTATGATCACATAACCCCTATTGGGGAATGATTTATTATGTATAGTTATGAATCTAAGAAATACTTGGGTAGTGTACTCATGTAATATAATAATGTTATATCCAATGCTACTAAGAAATTAATGTTCCATGAGCATAAATACCGAATAAATGATCAATAATTTGGAGTTATGAAATTCGCATAGAATATTAGAAAAAAATATATCATTGGGAAAGAAGTGTAACATATATACAGATCATAAAATTCTAAAATATATATCTAAAAAAGGGGCTCAATATATTCCATTGAAGGTAGTTAGATATGATCTAGGATTATCATTGTTCAAAACATTAATATCTTGGGAAGGTGAACAAAGTTGAAGATTCTCTGTAAAGAAAGGATCCCACAATCCAATCCATGATGAATCTTTAAAGGGATCCAATCTATTAGAAATGATAATTATTGACATGGGAAACATAAAAGGGACATAATACTACATTTATCAAATAACTGATTTTCCATACATTATAGAGAGGACCAAGAAGGACAAAAAAATGAAAAGGAGCTAAAACGAAAGGTAGAGAATATTCTGGGGTTAAAATTTTATATAGACGATTTCATAAGGTTAGGAACCTATATATGTTTCCCATAAAAACTAGATTTGATGTGGGAACTTTTCTATGATGAACAATGAGTATCCCTAACTGTTAATATAGGAAGAACTAAGATGCATATAGATATAAAGAAAAAATTATAGTGGGATAACATAAAGAGGGATATTGTATAATTTTTATATCAGTGCTTGGTATGAAAAAAGTCATTGATAAATGATATAAGTCTAAGGGTGTAATTAAAAAATTACCCATCCCCATATAGAAATGATAAAATAAAACCATATATTTTTTCATAGTACTTCGTGTGGAATCTAATGGTAGTTACACCATTTGGGCGGAGGTCGACCACCTTAAAAAGTTGGTTCATTACATTACTATCAAATAATATTTCAAGATATTGACACTCACAAAAAATATGCATAAATAAGGTGGTAAGACTTCATGAAGTGCCACTCTCCACTGTATCTATTTGAGATATGAGGTTTACTTCAAGGTAATGGAGAATTATTCTGCATGTATTGGATATATAGTAGAGTTTTTTTACAAATTATCAACCTTAGATGGACGGTCAATCTGAAGGAACTATTTATACTATAGAGGAAATTCTGAGATAATGTTAAGTGGACTTACAAGGATGTTGGGATCATCACCTTACCCTAGTGTAGTTTTTATATAACAATAGTTTCCATCATAGGATTCAAATGGAACCTTTTGAGGCTCTATATGGGAATTGGTGTCTAAATCTAAAATGATGGGATAAATTTGGATAACGAAATCTTCTAGGACCTAATCATACCCAATATATAAAAGAGAAGTTTCAAATCACTAAAAATCATAGGAAATCCTTAAAATGTTGTCAAAATATGTACATATAAAATCATCAGTGAGACATGGTGTTTGAGGTTAGTGATATGGTAATCCTTCCTATATCATTGGGGAAGAATGTCACAAGGATTGGCATGAAGGGAAAATATATTAATAGATACATCAATCCCATTGATATCCTTGATCATTTAATAGCTAAGGACTATTGAATAGGACATTAACTTAACATATCTTATGTAAATGATATGTTCCATGTTTCCATCTTGATGAAGTATATACTAGACCCCTCACATATTTTGATTCCAGATGTGGTATATTTAAAAAATGATCTTTAATAAGAAGAGTAGCTAGTAAAAATGGGTTATGTATAACGGCCCTAGTTGTATGAATTTTAATATTTTCATTTTAAAAAAATAAAGATTATATTAATCTCTTTCAAATTATTACTTAATATATTTATTTACATTATTAATTAATGTGTTTGGTTAAAATTGGGTCTTGATATAAGGAAATCAAAATCCTATTTTGGGAAATATATAGTTTCAATTAAGGCACTAAATTTGATAAATTTATCAATTTTTGAAATATTTTTTACTTTTAAAAAATGTTTTTATTAAATAATTTTAGTGATAAAATAATTTATGGACATATAATGTAATTTTTATATGTGTAAAAAGGTTTTTAGAATTGTAAAAACTAATATTTTTCAGTAAATATCATTTTTTTATTGAAATGTAAATATTATTAAATTTGAAAGATTATTCTTGTAAAATAAATATTATTTTTGATATCAAAAAATATAAATTATACAATGGTGAATTTTTAATAATTCTCGGATATAATCAATTTTTGGGAAAAAATTAAATATAGTATAAATATAATCTCTATGTTATGACATATTAATAGCCCAATAGTAATGTAATAAATTATATAAAAGGAATAAATGACCAAATAAATATCTACCATTTAAATTAAATTCTCTTTTTATGTAATTTTATTAATTGTTTAAACCATTAATGATTCCTCTAGAACCAATATTATATTTTAAGATTTTAAAATCAAATATTTATTAACCCAAATCACTTCAACATGAAAAATGGTATTATTTTAATATGTTAAATTCTTGGACTTATAAAATATTAAAAACTAGTCCTCATTAAAGTAATACATGGTAAAATATCGTTGTAACATTTTTGGTTTTTATTATTTTCTCATGTAGATTCCAAAATCTATGTTTAAAAATTAATAAAGAATTTTCCTCTATTTTTATTTAAATACCCACCCTTCCTCCCATTAATTTTCACTCAAATCCCAATGATCATAAAATTACTCTCCCTATCCTACTATAAATCTCTCCCATGGGTTTCCTAAGAACATAATAAGCTCCTTAAAGGTTTTTAGAAGAACTATTTTAAGGAATGAGATCTCTCTATATTATTTTCCAATCAATAACCTTAGTTATAAAATTCTTTTTTAATCTAAAAAATAATTTTTTTAATGAATTTATAAATTTCTCATTACCCTCAAATTTATTTTTTTAATAATGATTGATCATTTAACCCCTCTCGTGATAAACTATACCAAACCTGTTACATTATTGAAGTAAGGGATATCTCTCTCTCATTTTCTATTCTAGCACCTTATTTGTGTTGATCTTTATAAATCACAATTTATAATGTTTTAATACATTTATAAAAATCCATTTAATAAATAATGTATAATACAATAATAATATATCATATATTCCCTTTCTTTTTCAACGTTACTTATGTCATTACAACACAAAACTAAGGAATTATCTCCTCTTACTTTTTATTTATGTACTTTATATTCACTTAGACATTTGATTTACCATTTTTCAAATTTTAATTTGTTTTTATACAACACTTAATTTAAATTATTATTCTAATAATATGAGTGACCAAATTTTACTCTCATTAAACTACACTTTGAAACTCTATTCACACATGTTATGCTACTGAAATTATCCAATGATTTTCCAAACTCATATTTTTTATTGTGAATACCCATCAATTTTTAGACTCAAAGGAATTCAATTAGATGTACTTATACTTCAGTTATTTTAGAATTATATTAATATAACATAAATTCCTTATCTTGGGATTATTTTTGATGAAATATGTTACTATTTTTTATGATTTGTGTCGCCAAAAATACCTATAAATTATATAAATGTAACAGGTAGGCTAGAAATTATGTAACCCATCCATTGCATTGTATTACATTCTTATCTCTTGATATAACTTTTATGGTTCAAAATAGGCATTCCTAAGAACACTATGTCATGATGTCTTATTGGTTATCCTTGAATTATGGTTATGATGTCATGATTTATTTTGTATCCACATTCATATGTTTCCATGATCTTATAATCTTATATCACGTTTTGATGTCTATGTTTATGATTATAACTGTTTTATGTAACATTTACCTTCATTTTGAATCAAATGTATTACTTTCATCATGTTATACTTTTATAATTCTCTTTCTAAGATTTACATGTATACACTTTCTTATGTACGTCCCTAGGATCATTCGTGCAGTATTAGACGATCAATGGATTTTAAGGGCATGTTATGGAGTTTTTAATGATGTATTTTTACCCTTATTTTGTGTTATTGTGCTATGTATCTAATTTACTAAATAAATTAGTAATTTTTATTATTTTTTATTTTATTATGTGTATATTTATGTAATTGATCATAAAATAAGTTATATAAATACATGGTTCTCATTGTGATTATGAACATGAATTATCAATGTTTTGGGTGAGAGATGAGTCTATGGTGGGTCATCTACTATGAATTGGGTTGTGTTTAGAGTTTATGGTTTTATTATTTAGAATATCTATAAAATAGATTTGAGAGTGGATCATCCTTAATCTAGTTACGTTCTATCTTACTTTCTTCCATATCAACTTCTTAATCTCTTTACACTATTCTATGGTTTATTCACTATTTTATTACACTATCCACCATTTATTCTTGATTTTTTGATTTCCTAAATTCCAAATGTTTAAAAACTCAAAAAAAGTTGTAAGAATACTGCTACGAAATTATACATTGATTTTTTGAGAGAAACTCCTAGGTTGGACACTCTTTTATATCTGGGGTTTAATAAATATATTTGGGACATTATTTATGATAAGGATTTGGATCATCAATAAGTACTAGGATAAAACTTCATAGCTATCATTCATATGGCTTTAATATAGATAAACTGATCATAACTATGAATAATCTATGGAAATATTCTCATATATTTCTAATCAATTATTCATGAATAACGTCCGTGTATAAACATTATTAGTTTTCTTAGACTATATTTTCTAAAAATTGATTTTCCACTAAAATAGGTTAATATTAATTTATTTTATTTTAATATTTTATGTGTGTCAATTTCAATAAACACCAATTTTATTTCATATCATAAAGTGAACTTTATTTCACATCATTGTGCAATTCAGGTTTAAATTTTCAATTTGGGAAAAATTAATAATATAATTTTCAAAATTTTTATTTATATTATATGAATTTTATATTTTGGAATATTATTGATAAATATTTTTGGAACATTTTTTCTTTTATGATTAATGGTTGAATCATAATGGAAGATGAATTTTATTGGCAAGAATTGTAGAAATTCATGGAAAAAGCATAATGGGACTTAGTCCAACAAAATAAATGTGGAGCCCACAATGAAATACTAATGATGATAAAATTTTAACTATAGATGTATAAAATTATCATGATAATTTAAATAAACTATTTATAGTGCTAATTCTAATGTTTTCACGGAGATCTAGGGAGCCCAAGTTGTTATTTTTTAGTGGGCTATATATGAAGGCCCATAAAACTAGCCCACTATTTTGGGAATAACATCTAAATGGATTATCCAATGGGAAATAAAAACTGAAACATATAATAGAAAAAATATAAGATAATATATTTATTCTATGAACCCTTAAAATTATTCCATATTCAATGTCAACTTTCAACTTCTAAAAGGGGGATGAATATGGTAAAATTTTTGGGGTCAATGTTGAGGAATTATAATTTCACTTGATTTATATCCAACCTTTTAATATAATAATTAAATGGGAAGTAAATTATTTAAGGGGGTATAACTAAGACTCCAATAATTCTTATTAATGGATATTATTGTTATGGTATTTTGGGATTCTTGTTTTATTCTTTCAATTGTAATTTCTTGCTTTAATTTTCTAATCAAATCATTAATATTTCTCCTGTATGTTTTCCATTTAACTTTATTTATTAATAAAATATCTTCTTATTATTATTTTTAATTTCTTATTTACTTTTTATTATCATTTTGATACTATTTCCTTAGGGATTTAAGCTATTCACATCATCTTCTATGAAACTGTTCACACACTGGTGGAGTGATCCTTCTTTCTTTGTTTTCACTTATCCAATCCCACTTCTTCTAGTCAATTTACACCTTCAATTTAAAGGTTTGAATCAATAGAAGGATAACCTATTTTTAGATATATTATAGGGATTTTAGTTTCCCTAGATTATATTTTATTTTATTTTCATAAATTCTTTAATTCATTATATGTTTTGAGAGTTCTAAAATTTTTCTTATTTATTCTTCATCTTAACCTACAATAACGACTACACATTTTGAGTGATAGTATAATCCAATTACATTGAGTGATCATAAAATTGTTCCTCTAAGTGAATTGTTGATTATCCTTTTAATTTTTATTTATTAATTTAGATAATGATATTATTTACTTATTTCATCAATTAAGTATCTCTTGAACTAGTGAGTGGAAAATTCATAAGAAAATAATTACATCCCTTATTTCCATAAAAAAACCTAGGATCAAACTACCCTATTTAATTGTTTAATTCAAATTGTTTTGTTTTTATTTTTTTTAATTAAATAATTATAAATGAAAGTCAAAACAATTCAAAATGTTGGCCACTTCATAGCTAATCCTACCATAAAATCTGAGTGTCTCAAGTTCACTTCTTCATTCTAGGTGGATTCAATCCTTAGAAGCACTAAAAAAATCACATATACCTGTAGGGTAAATTTTGGGATCAAAAAACTTTTCTACCATTTTTGGGGACCCAAGTAAGTTTCATAGAAACTAACCTTATTTTCTCACCCCAAATTCTATTTTCTCACCCATATTTATCTTATCTTTCCCATTTTCTATTTTTAGGTATCCTAGAAATCTAAAATCGATATTTCTATCTACTCCAATAGTCTATATTCCAAATTACCCCAAAATTATCTCAACATTGTATTATATTAAAAATAAATATTTGGAAGAACATAAATTAGTAAATTTCATTGATCACCCCTTGATTTATTACCACACACAAAGTGACATGTACTATATTTGTGATGTTGATCATTTAGAGGATGAATTTCTATCTCTCTAATGGGTGGTCACAAAGATCAAACTTTGGGAATTATATATTTACCCAGTTACAATCTAGTATAATCCATTACAACTTATTCATCAAATGTGTGATCAAATAAATAAAATTAATTCATAACATTAATAATTGAGATTAGAACTAAAAATCATTGAAAATGTTATAGAACGCATTCCTACTCAGGATAGACCTTATTCATCACTAAATGAATAATCTTGTCTCCCACATTTCTCCCGCGAATTTTTAGAAGAATGAAAATTTAGAATTACGATAACTGAAGAAGATAATGAAATTTTTTGAGGGTATTTAAATGAAAAGGAAATTTATTTTATGTATTCAATAAAGGGTAATTTTACATTGTTGATTGAGTGTCCTTGGTATTATATCATTTTAGATATTACAGAACCAAACAACACTGAACCATTTAACATCACCTTGATCTATGAGTCTATATAAATCTCTAAAATTAAAATGGAAAATTTGAGGTTTGAAATATATTTTAACAAGGAGCCAATTCATTATAATTTTTTTTGTATTTTTGGAGAACAAACAGATTTTAATTCAAATTGTCAATCTTCTTTGGGAAATTTCAATGAACCAAAACTTGAAATTATGGCCCTTCTATCACAACTCAAGAATCTATTCCTAGGTGATAACCAGATAATTTATGTGTTCATTCATTTTTGTCTTGAAACTCACAATGTATGACTAATACTTGATGTCTTAGTAAACACTATATAAGTAACTAGATCAATCATTTCTAATATTAAATGAAATTTCCAACTCATTGTAGAATAAGGTGTTGTACCTGACAAAAATTTTAAAAAATAATCAATATAAATCTAGTATAATTACATAAAAATGGAGTACTTAAATGGTTTTGAGTTTCTATAGAATACGTTGGGGGTCTAGGTAAAGATAATGACTTTAAACTAAGATCTTTTGGGGAGGTAACCTGACATCTTCATTTTTTGAATTTATTTTATTTATTTTTGAGTGTTTTTTGTTAAGAAAATAACAATGGGGTTTCTATTATGATATAATGTATATTGTGTATGATATTTAATAAGTAAATATGTTTAGTATTTTAAATTGAAATCGATACATTCTAATGTTCCAACCCATCCATCAATCATAACTGATAAGTATACTAGTGACATGAAGATAATGATATCAATTTCATATTCAAGGGTCATTAACATCAAATTAGGTTTTTTTGTACCATGCTTTATTTTAAATTATATATCCCCTAATTTATTCCTAATTCAAATATCTCACTTCCCTTATCTATCAAAACTAAGGGTAGTTTCATTCTATGCAGGGGGGTGTGAAAATATGGGATTTAGAAAAAACAATTTATGATAAAAATTCAATTGAATGAAAAAAATTAAAACACATCATCCTTACATTAATTAATGTACATTTTTAACCAAAAAGATAAATTGTAAAATCATTTTTAATGCATTGATTATTTTTTAATGCATGTTTATGTTCATGAGAAAAGTATTTGGGAAGTGCAGTTGTCTGCTGTGATTTATCCTTGATAAATTTTCATCCAGTTAATAAAAAATCTACAATTAACACCCATTAGATTTTGGGAGTATTTTTGAGTTTTTGGAACCCTTTCACCATATAATAGGGTTTGGAGAAACTTTTATTTCAACTTGAGTATCTAACAAAAAAAAGAAAAAAAGGAAAAAAATGAAAAAAGGACTAGTTAGGGAAATGTTTTTCCAAAATTTGTGGAGTTGAGCACTTGGGGATCAAGAATAGATAGGTTTATTTCCAAGTGTTGGGATTTACATATCTATTTTAGTTATTTTATTTGATTAAATGTGCGTCTTTCAGCCCTAATGGATCACAACTCCATTGTTGGATTGCCATGAGTTGGTCCTTCCATCTCTATTGTGGTTTGAAAGAAGAAAAAAAAAATATAAAAAATCAAATAAAAAAATTAAAATGGATACTCTTATAATGGTTTAGTGTGATTCCCACACAACTCTTCCATTTTCATCCTTGAACAAGGAAAGGTGCCCCATGTGTTTTTTTTCAATATAATGTCCCG
Source organism: Viscum album (assembly GCA_963277665.1). Lineage (NCBI taxonomy): Eukaryota > Viridiplantae > Streptophyta > Magnoliopsida > Santalales > Viscaceae > Viscum > Viscum album. The sequence continues at coordinate 1,307,744,286 of OY728132.1, forward strand.
GACCCAGATTCCACCTGAAATGGTGCCCCAAGCCCGGTGGATCACAAGTCCTCAAGTGCATCTCCCAAAATTCTAGAGCCTTCCAACTAGAAATGAGGGGCAAGGTAAGTTAGTGTGGAGATTATTACATCATTACTAAATTATCAAAAAGGAATTCAAACATATAAAAAATAGGGGATGTAAAATATAAAATAGTCAACTGAATGTTATACAAGACATGAATACATATCAATAACCAGAAGTGTCTCATATATAAAATGATTCTGATGATACAAGTATCTAGAAAAAATTTACAATAACACAGGGCAATATAATATAGTACAAGTATCCCAAAAATAAAAAGATAACAAAAACTATTTGTAGTATCTCAATCCTCAGCATGGTCCTATTCCCCCTGCTCCAAAGATACAATCAACAACCTATAGCAGGGAGCCTACCTCTATCATCACCTACAACCATATAATGTATTTTGGTTCTTAAGAATGCCCAAACAATGGGTAAGATAAATATCATAGTGGGCAACCACCTAGGTATATATAGTTCTACCAGCAATATAAAAGTTCTAGAAAGTGTAAAGAAACAGTAAAGTGTGTGTGCCAATGTAATAAGTCTACTATCATATATAAAAACAAACATCCCTCAAGGATACTTATGAAAGAGTTTTCACATAATACGTTAGCTATAACAAGTTAAACATATCACATGACCACATAGTACATCACTCAATACAAAACAGGCCACAACCACGCTTCATAAAGATGTCAAGAAAATCCCATGGACACACAGTATAGTGAAATGTAAAATCCCTCAACCATACCATATAATGAAAAGTATACCCTAACGGTTGGATCCAAGGTGTCACATTCTAGGTCATCCAGGTAATTATTCTAGAACACGACAGGGTGGATCCATGGAGCTTGTACAAGGTATCCACATCGAGTCCCATGTGCATCCCATTGGGAACTCAGTCTAAGAAGTGTTTGGAGTCCTTGGACCATATGTACTGACATGTCTTATGTGATTCCATGAAATCTAGATCCCGTGGGTAGAAAGGCCTGAGTAATCCCACCAAATCACGGCCCAAGGGGAAGAGTTAACCTATGGAAACCACTACCACATTGTAGATCCATGGAGAGCAATCTATGACATCTATCAAACCATTAAATTAAATCATTAAATTTAAACATTCATTCCATGTGATTAGACCCACTCCCATTACAACCACCATCCATGAGTATACCCACTTATGAAAACCATTTATCATTTACAAACGATATGGGCCCACCCTCCCATATAAATCATTTAACAAGACACCAATCAAAACATACTGGTATTCCCTCACATATAACAATTACATTTAAGAAAAATAATAATAATAGGTATGGAATAAGAATATATGATAAGTCAAGGAGGTAGTACATATCAAATGTATGTTATTCCAAACTAGCAAGGAATCTATGGAATTCATCTATCTAGGATTGCAAAATCATACACCCCTTCCGTGGTTTAAACTGGCATAAACATGGAATTTTCTTAGCACAACCATTGGGTGACCTTGAATAATGAAATGGGTACCAATAAACTTAAACACCACCTACAAGCATCCTCACTATGTCTAACAATGACTACTACAAGAAACTTGCTAAAAAATGAGGCCTTTCCAGAAATTATGATGGGTGGAAAATAGGAAGAATTCCTACAAATCAACTGAAAAGATAAAACAGAGTATAGACCACCTACCTTAGCTTCGTAGTAGACAACTCATCTAGTATCAAATCTTGATTTGTCTTAGTTTAGAATGAATCTGAAGAACAGATAAAGAGCGAGAAATTAAGGAATAAGATCCTAAATCCAAATAGTGTAATCATTTTTACTAAGAATCAAGAATGGAAAAAATAATTGAGTACTTACCGATATGGTTCCAACATGAATGATGGTAGAAGAAATGGGGTCCAGATAGCTACTAGATATGAAAAACCATATGAAAGGGGTTTAGTCTCTAAAAAAAGAGAGAGAAGTGTTTTTTCATTAAAAAATAATAATCCACTGCCTCTATTTTTAAAAAACCCTACAGAGAAGTACATGATGTGTACCTTTATTACACGACATGTACTTACCAATTTACTTTTTATGAAGAAAAACCCATACATGTTCTGTATTTCCATTACATGTTGTGATCTGGGTGTACAAGATGTGTACATCGAGTACATGACATATACCTAGCTTGCCGCCAACCTTCAGCCTCGTTTCCCCCTCCTTTATTAAAAACAACCCAACCAATCCATGAATCAGCTTAGGGTCTTAGCCAGAAATGAATGAAAACACATTTAACCTTAAGGGAAAGATCATTATGTCAAGAAAAACCCAAGATATTACGATCACCCCCTTATATTAATTCGTTCACGAATTTCTCTCTGAAGGGTAGTAAGGATTCATTTGAAAACAACAATGGCCACAAAGAACAAATATCAGTCTCTTCCTCCCAAGTATCATCCTGTAAATGGCTATGCTGTCATACCACCCGTACCAAAGGAATTGATCAGACTTGGAGAACCTTTTGGCTCCAATCAATGATACATATCATCTACTCCTTGAAGGATGAATCAACTTAATGCTGAGCCTCATTGGGTTGGAAAAGGTATGATGGGTGTTAGTGATAGTGAAATAGCTGAGATACATAGAAAATGTTGTGCATGGCTAGATACCTCTAAGGAAGCTATAACAGATAGGAAACTGACCTGACTCTCTCTAGAATCTCAAACTTCCCGACATATCTTGGTGAAATCTTACCCTATCTTCTGATTCGCCTGTGTCCCAACCTTGGTGAAACATGAACGGAAACTCGATCTTTACATTGAACTACATGTGTCATGTGTGGTTATTGGTGTAAGATTTAGGATGAGACTACGCAGCATCCATCTTCTTCTATATTATCTAGGCCTTCTCAAAATTCTCCTGTATGAGATGCGGTCCCAACAAAGCTACCTCAGCTTTCTCTAACCATCACATTAGAGAACGAAATGGCCTACCATACAGAACCTTGTAATGTTCCATCTGTATCTTTTCCTAATAAATTTTGTTTTATGAAAACTCAATATGGGGAATATCCCTCTACCAAGAGCCCCAATAATCCAAGATTCATGCTTGTAGCCTCTCTTCTAACACCTGTATCATACACTCTAACTCGCTATTAGTCTATGGGTGGTATGTTGTGATAAGAAAAACCTACATACCTAGAACCCTATAAAAACTCTACTAGAAACGAGAAGTAAATAGGGAATCTCTATCTGAAATTATAGTGTGTGGGACCCCATAAAGTCTTACCATCTCTTGGATATACGACCTTCAAGGATCATCAACATTGGAGATCTCTTTGACTGGGATGAAATGTGCAACTTTTTTAATCCTATCAAAAACCACCCACACAATATAGTTACCTCGAGGAATCCTTGATAGTCTAGTCATGAAATATATCACGACATCATACCACTTCGACTCCAGAATAGTTAACTTCTATAAAAGTTCAACTGGCCGCTGATGTTCCACCTCCACCTACTGATAGGTAGGACAACTCATAATAAACTCAGCCACCACATGCTTCATTCTTGGCCACCAGTACTGACGTCATAAGTCACAATACATCTTGATGACCCTAGGATACACTACCCATGATGAAGCATGAAACTCCAACATCATCTCCTTGTGTATATCAACTAGAACCCAAACACATCCATGGATATGAAGGATCTAATCATTGCCTACCATCCAACCAGGATGAGGTTCCTCACCAGCCACACACTTTTATAGAACTAGGCCTTCTGAATTTGATATTTTCCTCATCATAACTCTATCCAGTAGGGTAGAGGTCATATATAATAATGATAGATACTTCTACCCATCTCTATCATCCTCCTCTATATTTACCTTTGAGAAAAACAAAGTGGGCTACAACTTGTTACTGACCTCCTACACTACATATATCTTAGACCTCCTGCTCATTGCATCGGTCACTACATTACCCTTATGAGGCATATAGGAAAAATCAATTTCAAAATACTGTAGGTACTCTAACCAACTCGCTACCTCAAATTCAGGTCATGCTGTTTAAATATATAATTGAGGCTTTTGTGGTCTTTGTAAACCACAAAACACTCTCTTAAAAAATAGTGCCTCTAGCAGCGCAATGCGTGAACAACCATAGCTTCCTCAAGATTATACATAGGGTAATTCCTCTCATGAGGCCTTAGTTGTTGAGACCTGTACACCACAACTCGATCTCCCCTTATCAGTATTTTTCCCATCATAATACCTGAAGCATCATAGTAGACCATGTAACTATTTCAATTCTCTGAAAGTATCACTACTAGTGCAGATGGCAACCACTATTTCAGCTCTTATAAGGTTGTATCGGAATAATCTAACCAAATGAACATCATTACCTTCTTAGTCCAGCCCATCAATGGAGCTTCTAAGCATGAGAAGTCCTATATAAAACACCTATAGTAACCATATATCCATATGAAACTCTATATGTCACAAAAATTTTTTCTGATGTTCCAAGGAAATGACTACTATCACCCTCTCTAGGTCCACTAATGGTCCTATCTCTGAGATCATGTGACCCAGGAAGTGAATATGATCCATCCAAAAGTGGCACATTGTGTGCCTAGAAAATAACTGATTCTCTCTTAGTGTACTGAAAATGATCTCAAGATGGTTGGAATGGTCATGTCTATTGGACTAATAAACGAAGATATCATCCTTGAAAACTACCAGAAAAGTATCCATGAAATATTGGAACATTCAATTCATCATCACCGGGAAAACTGCTGGTGTGTTAATGAGACTGAAAAAAATAACCCGACACTTGTATAACACATACATACTAAAAAAGGCTATTTGAGGTATGTCTATAGGCCGAACATGCACTTAGTTATATCCCAAACTCATGTTAATATTGAAGAACACTCATGCTCCTCGAAGCTGAGCAAACAGATTATCCACCAGATGAAAATGATATCGGTTTTTAACTACCAATTGGTTCAGTTTCTGATAATACACACATATACTATGTGTTACAACTGAAATTTTCACAAAAAGTCCTAGAAAAACCCAATGAGAATTATTGGTCCAAATAAACCCCTTCTCCTCCAAATCCTCTAGATACCACTTGATCTTATATAAAACTACCATAACCATCATGTAAGGAGGAATGGTGACCATCATCGCTTTTAGACATAGATCGATGGATAACTCCACCTATATCTCAAGAGGTAACCTAGAAAAGTTATCAGGAAACACATAGCTGATGTTCTCATCCACTAAAAGGAAGTTATCTTGACTTAATCCTTGATTATCTAGAAACAAACAATCAATCAGGGTTGTCATCCTGCCTAGACCATGATGATCTGGTCCAGTTCTTCTCACCAGGACATCCCATTAACCATTTTCAGTATACCAAGCACCCTATAGTGATGTGAAAGTCAAGCCTTAGGTGATATAAGTCAATGTAAACTTGATAATATAATAACCAATCCATCCAGAAAATGATTTCAAACCCTGTCATCTTGAGGATATAATGATCCAAGATGAAGTGAAACCCTCCAACCTCAAGGGGATACTCCATATATTGGAAAACATCATCCTTGATGACTCCCAATAGCATGTCTAGTGTCAAAATTCCCTCATAAAGAAAAACCACCACACCATGGCTTTTAACCACTCCTATGAAGATAAATTTGTGAGAGGAACATGTAAAGAAAATATAAGATTAAGTAGTATAAGATACTAAGATATTACCTCACACAATATAGGGTCTTGGATCCTGATATTATTAGGTCTGCTGCACTACATATGTCTTGTTGGTACCACAACCCTATGTCCCTATTTGGCTAACCTGAGTTGATCCACCCTGTTGTCTCTATGAACCTCTTGTCTCTATGAACCTGTTTTCTAGCTACAATGACCATGAACACCACTACCCTAGCTAGAATGGCTTGTACAATTTTAGATCCTAGCCTAACACAGAGCTGAAGAACCTACTCCTAAACCTGGCATCAGAGCTGACCCCATCCAACTCATAGTTAGAAGAATGGTCATACAAAACTTTTTCATATTCCCTATCTTTCCACAAGATCATAACCCAAATGGGTAATAGTCACACAGATTCTTCATGTGGCCTCACCTAAAACAATGATGTAAAACCACCATGTCGCCTGCACCCACTTCCTGACTACCTCTGATCTCGTGGGAAGCCTCGAAATGACACTTCCTGCGAGTGGACACAGATCCACTAGGGTGAGAAACAACACACCCCTATTCTGTACCCAAAACAACCCTCAAGTTTTGCTCCATAATTAGTGCATGATTCACAATATTAGTGATGTAAGATAATCTAAACATGTTGACCTGATATTTTATAGCATTTCTGATACCTTCCTCGAAGCACCTCTCCCTTAATAGATATCAGTAATCTACATCAGCACAAAACACTACAGCTCTATAAATCATGATGAGTATTCCATAACCGTCATCACATCCAACTACAAATGCATGAACTCACTATCCATCTCTTCTCATAGATTCATGAGGTAAAAGTAATCCCAAATAGGGTTTGGAATTCACCCCAACCTATATTCTGCATCCCATCAAACTGGTTCAAAACATTACACCAGCACTTTGCTGCTCCATGAAGCATGTAAGCTGCGTGTTGGACCCTCTACTTCGTAGGTGTCTCCTAATGCTAAAAAATTACTTTCATTGTATCTATACATATCATTGAAGCCTGTGGACCACCATTCCCCAAAAATGTGGGAGGATTATATTACTGGAACACTCGTGTCAGCCCATCCATAGTTAAGGCTGGCTACGGTGCTCCCTAGAACGCCTACATATAAAGAAGGAATCCATCATGGAACTATTTATCATAACCTATGTTTGGAACATCATATGGTACCATATATGGAATTAAAATAGGATTAATAAGTATCCAATGGTCCACCATCTCCAATATATTTTCATCACCTCCCTCACAGCGTACTAGTAAAGGTCATCATGGCGGCAAGTCTTTACAATGCCAAACACATTCCTGAGCAAAGAATCATATCAAAGCACAAATCTCAAAGCATAGGATAGTTCCAAACTATCTTGGAAACCAATTAAAATTCATATCCTTCCCATAAATCCTTGTCTGTATAAATAAAATCCATTGAACCACTTAAAACATGGATTCTTTCTCATTCAAAAGACAGGTTTACGTCTAGTCTATATTCATCATTTAAAGTTTCAATTTCAATTTCAAATTTAGTTATCTCAGAAATTCCCCCAAGGTTTTACTAATTACGAATTCTTGTAGGCCCATAACCCATAGTCCCAGGATCAAAACATTGCTATAATACCATTTGGTAATGTCCCAAACCCGGATGCCCCCCGAAACGGGTCCCAGATCCTGGTGGGTCACAAGGCCTCAGGTGAATCTCCCCAAATTCCAGTGGTGGGAGACTAGAAGTGAGGGCCTAGGTGAGTCATTGGTGAGACTATTTCCCCATTACTAGAGTATCATAGTAGAATTCAAAAAAAAACAAAAAATAGCAGAAGAGAAATATACAACAGTAAACTGAAGGTAAGACAATACAAGAATATATATCAAAAACCAAAAGAGTCTCATATTCAAAAATGACACAGATGATAAAACTATGTATAATGTTATAAGGCCCCAGCCTTAAACCTTACTTAATCTTGAGTTATCACAAGATTACACGTTGAGGATCTTTTCAGGTTTAGAGTTTTAGAGAATTAGAACATAACTATTACATCTCAAAAGATTACAAAGTAGTCACTTCTACTAAGTTTCCATAAATAAATAAAAAACTCTTAAAAGAAACATGTCTAGTTCCATGTTTTATATAGCATGACATTCCCTTGATCCCATCCTTGACCTTATTCAACATTATGTCCTGTGAAAAACATTTCAAAAAAACTTGGGGTGAGCATAAAAAGCTCAGTAGGGATACACAAAGAATGAAAACTGTTAGTTTTTCAAAATCAAGTAAACCATGTATACTCTATCAAAGTAATACCTTCACCTTCATGAATTAGTAAAAACTCTTCACTGAATAAAGTATCATTACGTACCTTTTTGTAACCAAAGTATTACTATAAACCCCATATAAAGAACACATAACATATATAAAGTTAACTTGGGACATAAACATACTTAAGTGGAATAACCATACGGTCGACTTCCACACATATCACTTAATGGAATAGCCATTCGGCCAATTTCCATACATACTTAATGGAATATCTATACGAACGACTTCCATACCCAATGAATTGGAGGTTATAACGTAACCACCCGTCCTGGTATTCACGGCACCACCCGTCATATGGTTTATAACGTAACCACCCGTTAAAATGTCCAAGTACCAATATAAAATCATAAAACATAAAACCAATATAAAGGAAAGATAACATTTCCACATTTCAATCACAATATATCATAAATATATTGACATAATAGAATCCTTTATCAAAACCATTTTCAATACCAAAATACATAAAAGAGTATATGGTATTTATTTTATTTTAAAAATATTACGGCTTATTGAGGAAGCCAAAGACCAAATAATACTCGCGGTGGCGGAAAAGGTCGTTGTTGCCGCGTACGTTAAAAGAAACATTCCTTTTTGTCATTGTGTAAAATGCTTCGCAGAAAAAGATTCCTTTTGTATAAAATTAAAAGTCAAAGGAGTTTATACACCGTATAAAATAAAGTTGTGTATAAAACGAAATATGCCTCAATGAAAGGAGATTGAGACGAAGTCCCTTACCTCGGGTCCGACTTGACTCGGTCATTCTTTAACGTCCTGAATAATAAAGTTGAGTTAATTTATACTTGATTAAGAACCTTTTTAAAGTTCATTATTCCTTTTATATCACTTATTTCCATGTTATAAACATTATGTAACCATTTAAGTTAATAATGTTTGTTTTGTCAATATTTGGTTCTTAAGTCGAAAGTTGACTTCTTACAATTACATGTTGTTCGTGTGGTCAAAAGTTCTTTATATCCAGAATGAAATTCCTGATTTGGATATCATATATATCATATATATCCAGCATATACATGTATTTATAATATTACATAATCATTTATAGGTACGAAATGAAATGCACCGTTCATGGAGACGGTAAGCCGTATGTACGCATGAACGCTACTTTCATTTCTTTATAATATTAATGGAATTAAAACTAAATGAGAGGTATGTATATTTTAATTCCAGAATTATATTCATCATTTAGATATATCATTAATTATATATATCCATTATATACATGTACTTTTAATAGTACATTACATTTTGGGATAAGAAATGAAATGCACCGTTCATGGAGACGGTAACCCGTACGTACGCATGAACGCTACTTTCATTTCTATCTCATACTTTAATGGAAAGAAATAATAATTATATAGAGGTATATTATAAATCCAGTATAAATTTATATATAATAACTTTAAATCCATCCTTTACACATCCCACATATGGCATTAACGAATCACATCACTTTGAGGGGGCGGTAGTCCGCACTTCCTTAAATGAAGATATCGTGTTTACCCATAATGGAAACCATAAAGATATGCCCAAAATGAAAAAGACAGAAGATTAAAGGAAAAAATAAACATATTATATGTCATATATAAAAATAGTGACATCATAATGGCCACCCTTGAAGGTGTTAAATGAGTATTGAACAATCATCGTTTCGGGAGGCAGAATTTCGCCATCCACGGAAACCGTATGTTCTTTAACCATTTGATGTAGTTGTGTTAGAGTGTAGCTCGAATAAATCTTATAACAACATCCTAGTATATTTAGGATACTTGTGTTATTACAAAAGAAGTAAATAAAAAGAGTTTAGAGGGTTGGAGAAGAAAAATAAAACAAATGAACAAGAGAGAATGAATTACCTTTAAAAGTGTAACTCCTTTTGATTTGAGCCTAAAGGCTTCCTTTGATTGGATTCTGCCCAAAGGGAATCCTCTAGGATGAGGAGAGGGATTTGGAGAGAGTAAATGGGTAGGGGTTGGCCGAGCTAAAGGCTTGAGGAGTGTGTGAAATGAGGTAGAGGTGGGGGCCTTTTATAAGAGGAGAGGAGGGGCACTTTTGGAAAGTAAACAAATATTACTTTATTTGAAAATTTTTTTCGGTTTTAAAAGGTCCCACATTGATATAATTCGTGTATAAGGTGATAAGGGTTCTAAATCAACCCATACAATAAGTTTTGGACATGTTTAGTTCATAGATTTTACATTATCATTCCATTTTATTTAAATCGTCAAATAATGATGTCATCGCTGCATCATTATTATGTCATAAATAATTTAATTTATATAATGTCTAAAAATCATAAAAAAATACTATGATGTAGGAAATCGTTTTATCTTTCCAATGACTATTTATAATCAAAAATCTGATCTTTATAACCCCATTAAAAATTGTTTTCGTAAAACATATTATGTTTGTGTCACTTTTACTTTTACATTAAATAAAAAGTTATTTATGTCATTTCCCAACCAAAATGTATCCATGGGGTCCCCAAGTTGACCCATGGCTTGTATTGGTCGGCCATGACACCACCAATAAGGTTGGGACAAGTGTCTAGGTCATTTCATATTATTAAAGCATTATTTATACCTTAAACTACCCTAATTACCACTAATCGCGATTAAAAAATTAATAAGTTACTATTCACCAAAAAAATATCTTAATCCCATTGAACCACATTTTACTTCTTAATGACAACCATGTATGTCGTATTTTCAAAATTCAATATACATTAGTGGTAAACTTTCATTTAACTGAAAAATCAGTTTGCTTGATTACCACTTAGTGGTTTCACTATTCATCAAAAATTGAAGTTTTTCAGAAAATTACCAAAAATTCACCCTAAGCTATATTTGATATTCCGAATTCAAAAATGAAGTCTATTTTACAAAATTAAAAACATATAAGTCACATTAATTTATTTAATAATTAATTCCCGCTGTCAGAGCAAATAGCGTGTTTTTATGAAACAGTAAGTATCAAAAGATTGACACTAGTTTAAGTCCGATTTCAATGTGAAATTAATTCCAACGACCACTATTGGATTTAATGGTAAAAATATTTTCTAATTTAACTTTAAAACCAATTAAAAAGATAATCTAATCACATTAAAAATTAGATTAAAAATAGGTTTTGAATTAAAATACAACATTTTACACTATTCATTAAAAAATGAACTTTATCAGAAATGTACCAAAAATTTACACAAAGTAAATTTTGATGTCTCGATTCTAAAGAAGAGTTATATTTGGTCCAATAAAATTTATAAGATCGATCAAAACTATATTTAATGACGGTTCTCCGTCAAAAGGTGATAAGTGGACATTTCGTGAAAATTAGGGTATAAATACCTAAAATTGAACTCTTTCCGTATTTTAAGCCTTTATCTTTTATTGGGTAAATGTAAAAACATTTAAAAACATATATAATCATATTTTAGTTATTTCTATCCATTCCCACCAGTACAACGGCTACTTGTTAACTAACATTTAAAATAATATTATTTTATTACTTGTGTGCAACGTATGTTTTCAAAGAAACTCATCGTTGCGTACCGAGTACGCTATCGAACGTAGAAACCCCTTTTAATTAAAATTAATATTTAATCCTTAAATATTGATAAATATCAAAATTATTTATTCTTTATTTACCTGGGATGTTACATCCTTCCCCCCTTTTGGGAATTGCGTCCTCTCAATTTTATTCACTTATCAAAATAAGTGGGGGTATTTATCCCTCATAGCATTTTCAAATTCCCATGTTGCCTCCTCAATCACATGGTTTTTCCACAAAACCTTTACCTGATGAAGCACCTTATTCCGTAACACCTTCTCCCTATGGTCAAGAATCTGGACCGGTTGTTCCTCGTAAGATAGGTTCTCTTCCAGCTGAACTACCTCTGGACTAAAAACATGAGATTGATCTGGCATATACTTTCTCAACATTGAAACATGAAAAACATTGTGTACCTGAGATAAACTCGGAGGTAAAGCCACCCGGTATGCAACTGATCCAACTCTCTCCAGAATTTCATATGGTCCAATAAACCTTGGACTTAGCTTTCCTTTCTTACCAAATATCATCACACTTTTCCAAGGATAAAACTTGAGAAAAACATGATCACCTACCTCGAAAGATAGATCCTTCCTCCGGTTATCCGCATAACTCTTCTGCCTGCTCTGAGCTGTTCTCATGTTCTTTTGAATCAACTGAACTTTTTCTGCCATCTCTTCTACCAATTCTGGTCCCATCAGCTTCCTTTCACCCACTTCATTCCAAAATGCTGGAGTTCGACACCGCTTCCCATATAATGCCTCAAATGGTGCCATCTGTATACTGGATTGAAAACTGTTATTATAAGAAACTCAACCAAAGAAAGATGTGGGTCCCAACTTCCCTGATAATCCATAGAACAAGCTCGTAGCATATCCTCCAATGTCTGGATTGTTCATTATGACTGCCCATCTGATTGATGATGAAAAGCTGTACTAAAATTTAATTCCATACCCAACGACCTCTGAAGGCCTTTCCAAAAGTTAGATGTGAACCTGGGATCACGATCAGATACAATGGATAGAGGAACTCCATGTAACCTGACTATCTCTTTAAGATACAAACGGGAAAGTTGATATAGGGAAAAAGTATATCGTATAGCAAGGAAATGAGCAGGTTTAGTCAAGCGATCAACAATAACCCAGATTGCATTATTACCTCGAGATATCCTCGGTAATCCCACAACAAAGTCCATGGATATGTTTTCCCATTTCCACTCTGGCAGTGGTAAAGGCTGAAGCATCCCTGCCGCTCTGCTTTAACCTGTTGACATGTCAAACACTTCACAGTAAAATCAGTAATGTCTCTTTTCATTCCATCCCACCAGTAATACTACCGCAGATCTCTATACATCTTAGTACTGCCCGGATGAACTGAAAACAGAGAACTATGAGCTTCACATAACAACTCTCTCTTCAACTGTGAATCACAAGGCACACATAACCTCTTCCCAAACCTCAAAACACAAACTTATCCAAGAACTCATGGAAAATTTTATTCATAAGGTCCATGAATACAGTAGGTGCATTGGTTAACCCAAAAGGCATAACTACAAATTCATAATGGCCATATCTAGTACAGAACGCAGTCTTCAGAATGTCTGCTTCTTTTACTTTCAACTGATGGTACCCCGACCTCAAGTCAATCTTCAAAAAATACTGAGCTCCCTGGAGCTGATACCACTTAATTCGATGGCCCAACATCTGCTGAAGTTGTTGTAAAGGATTTTACCACCCCTTTCTGCTTGCAGTTTGGCTGCATTCCCCCAGTTGAGTTCTTCGTTGGACACTCGTTTGCATAATGACCCATTTCATTACACTTAAAACATCTTACCATTGGCTTTTCATTTCTTGCTTGATCATCTTCCTTACAGTTACGAGCAATATGACCAGACTTAACACACCGAAAGCACTTACCAGACTTGGATAAACATTCTCCAAGATGCATTTTACCACACTTCTCACAGGATGGATATTTGGTTTTCTTACCTCCTTACATCTTTGATGAATTCTTCCCCTTTGCCTGCCAACTAGACCTCTTATTCTGTTGTTTGTCATAGAACACCTGATCATCGGCAAACTCCATTTCTACCTTCTCGGCACATCGAACAAGTTTTTCATAACTTTTGAACTCACGAGAAGCTAAATCCCTTCTATACTTTGGCTTTAACCCTGAGTAAAAACGGTTTATTATACTATCAAGATCTCGTATGAAGTTTGGAGCATACCTTTCCAATCGAGTGAACTTTTCTTCATAAGCAGCCACTGAATCATCCTCCTGCCTCAATTCTAGGAACTGTTTTTCCATCCTAAGACGAACCACCTTAGGAAAATATTTCTCAAGAAACATACCTTTGAATTCGTCCCAGTGAAGATCCTCAATCTCATCACTATCCCTTATATTTTTCACCATCGACCACCACTGATCAGCTTCACCTTCAAAACGGTAAACATCAAGACTAACCTTTTGATGTTCTGAACACCCCATGACATCAAAAATCTTCTCCATTGCTTTAATCCACCCTTCAGCTTGCACAAGGTCAGATGATCCTCTGAATGATGGGGGATTTTGCCTCATGAAATGTTCCACCACTGACATGTTCCTCTGCGGTTGATCTGGCTGATCTCATGCATGGATACCACCACCATTTATAGCTCGAGTCAACTGTTCCATCACTGCAACAAACTGTTCAGTTTCGATTCCGACCATATCAGGTTGCTGATTTGGAAGGTTATCTTCCTCTTGATGTCGTCCCAACATAGCTTCTTTGTTTCCTCTGTGGAAAACCATTTTGAACACAGAAATATCCTAGGCGAAGCAACATGGTAATCCGTAAATGCTATATCATTTCAATCATATTATAATTTAACACTTTTCTAACTCTTAAAGTTTTCTAAACCGACCTTTGATACCAACTATAAGGCTCCATCCTTAAACCTTACTTAATCTTGAGTTATCACAAGATTACACGTTGAGGATCTTTTCAGGTTTAGAGTTTTAGAGAATTAGAACATAACTATTACATCTCAAAAGATTACAAAGTAGTCACTTCTACTAAGTTTCCATAAATAAATAAAAAACTCTTAAAAGAAACATGTCTAGTTCCATGTTTTATATAGCATGACATTCCCTTGATCCCATCCTTGACCTTATTCCAAATTAAGTCCTGTGAAAAACATTTCAAAAAAACTTGGGGTGAGCATAAAAAGATCAGTAAGGGATACACAAAGAATGAAAACTGTTAGTTTTTCAAAATCAAGTAAACCATGTATACTCTATCAAAGTAATACCTTCACCTTCATGAAGTAGTAAAAACTCTTCACTAAATAAAGTATCATTACTTACCTTTTTGTAACCAAAGTATTACCATAAAACCCATATAAAGAACACATAACATATATAAAGGTAACTTGGTACATAAACATACTTAAGTGGAATAAACATACGGTCGACTTCCACACATATGACTTAATGGAATAGCCATACGGCCAATTTCAATACATACTTAATGGAATAGCCATACGGCCGACTTCCATACCCAATGCATTGGAGGTTATAACGTAACCACCCATCCTGGTATTCACGGCACCACCCGTCATATGGTTTATAACATAACCACCCGTTAAAATGTCCAAGTACCAATATAAAATCATAAAACATAAAACCAATATAAAGGAAAGATAACATTTCCACATTTCAATCACAATATATCATAAATATATTGACATAATAGAATACTTTATCAAAACCATTTTCAATACCAAAATACATAAAAGAGAATATGGTATTTCTTTTATTTTAAAAACATTACGGCTTGTTGAGGAAGCCAAAGACCAAATAATACTCGCGGTGGCGGAAAAGGTCGTTGTCGCCGCATACGTTAAAAGAAACATTCCTTTTTGTCGTTTTGTAAAACGCTTCGCAGAAAAAGATTCCTTTTGTATAAAAGTAAAAGTCAAAGGATTTTATACACTGTATAAAATAAAGTTTTGTATAAAACGAAATATGCCTCAATTAAAGGAGATTGAGACGAAGTCCCTTACCTCGGGTCCGACTTGGCTCGATCGTTATTTAATGTCCTGAATAATAAACTTGAGTTAATTTATAGTTGATTAAGAACATTTTTAAAGTTCATTATTCCTTTTATATCACATATTGCTATGTTATAAACATTATGTAACCATTTAAGTTAATAATGTTTGTTTTGTCAATATTTGGTTCTTAAGTCGAAAGTTGACTTCTTATAATTACATGTTGTTCGTGTGGTCAAAAGTTCATTATATCCAGAATGAAATTACTGATTTGGATATCATATATATCATATATATCCAGAATATACATGTATTTATAATATTACATAATCATTTATAGGTAAGAAATTAAATGCACCGTTCATGGAGACGGTAAGCCGTATGTACGCATGAACGGTACTTTCGTTTCTTTGTCATATTAATGGAATTAAAACTAAATGAGAGGTATGTATATTTTAATTCCAGAATTATATTCACGATTTAGATATATCATTAATTATATATATCCATTATATACATGTACTTTTAATAGTACATTACATTTTGGGATAAGAAATGAAATGCACCGTTCATGGAGACGGTAAGCCATACGTACGCATGAACGCTACTTTCATTTCTATCTCACACTTTAATGGAAAGAAATAATAATTATATAGAGGTATATTATAATTCCAGTATAAAATTATATATAATAACTTTAAATCCATCCTTTACACGTCCCACATATGGCATTAACGAATCACATCACTTTGAGGGGGTGGTAGTCCGCACTTCCTTAAATGAAGATATCGTGTTTACCCATAATGGAAACCATAAAGGTATGACCAAAATGAAAAATACAGAAGATTAAAGAAAAAAATAAACATATTATATATCATATATAAAAATAGTGACATCATAATGTCCACCCTTGAATGTGTTAAATGAGTATTGAACAATCATCGTTTCGGGAGGCAGAATTTCGCCATCCACGGAAACCGTATGTTCTTTAACCATTTGATGTAGTTGTGTGAGAGTGTAGCTCGAATAAATCTTATAACAACATCCTAGTATATTGAGGATACTGGTGTTGTTACAAAATAAGTAAATAAAAAGAGTTAAGAGGGTTGGAGAAGCAAAATAAAACAAGTGAACAAGAGAGAATGAATTACCTTTAAAAGTGTAACTCCTTTTGATTTGAGCCTAAAGGCTTCCTTTGAAAGAATTCTGCCCAAAGGGAATCCTCTAGGATGAGGAGAGGGATGTGGAGAGAGTAAATGGGCAGGGGTTGGCTGAGACAAATGCTTGAGGAGTGTGTGAAATGAGGTAGAGGTGGGGGCCTTTTATAAGAGCAGAGGAGGGCCACTTTTGGAATGTAAAGAAATATTACTTTATTTGAACATGTGTTTCGATTTTAAAAGGTCCCACATTGATATAATTCGTGGATAAGGTGATAAGGGTTAGAAATCCACCCATCCAATATGTTTTGGACATGTGTAGTTCATAGATTTTACATTATCTTTCCATTTTATTTAAATCGTCAAATAATGATGTCATCGCTGCATCATTATTATGTCATAAATAATTTAATTTATTTAATGTCTAAAAATCATAAAAAAATACTATGATGTAGGAAATATTTTTATCTTTCCAATGACTATTTATAATAAAAAATATGATCTTTATAACCCCATGTAAATTTTTTTTTGTAAAACATATTATGTTTGTGTCACTTTTACTTTTACATTAAATAAAAAGTTATTTATGTCATTTCCCAACAAAAATGTCTCCATGGAGTCCCCAAGTTGACCCATGGCTTTTCTTGGTCGGCCATGACACAACCAATAAGGTTGGGACATGTTTCTAGGTCATTTAATATTACTAAATCATTATTTATACCTTAAACTACCCTAATTACCACTAATCGCGATTAAAAACTTAATAAGTTACTATTCACCAAAAAAATATCTTAATCCCATTGAACCACATTTTACTTCTTAATGACAACCATGTATGTCGGATTTTAAAAATTCAATACACATTAGTGGTAAACTTTCATTTAACTAAAAAATCAGTTTTCTTGATTACCACTTAGTGGTTTCACTATTCATCAAAAATTGTAGTTTTTCAGAAAATTACCAAAAATTCACCCTAAGCTATATTTGATATTCCGAATACAAAAATGAAGTATATTTTACAAAATTCAAAACAAATAAGTCACATTAATTAATTTAATAATTAATTCCCGCTGTCAGAGCAAATAGCCTGTTTTTATGAAACAATAAGTATCAAAAGATTGACACTAGTTTAAGTCCGATTTCAAAGTGAAATTAATTCCAATGACCACTATTGGATTTAATGGTAAAAATATTTTCTAATTTCACTTTAAAAACAATTCAAAAGGTAATCTAATCACATTGAAAATTAGATTAAAAAGAGGTTTTGAATTAAAATACAACATTTTACACTATTCATTAAAAAAATGAACTTTATCAGAAAGGTACCAAAAATTTACACAAAGTAAATTTTGATGTCTCGATTCTAAAGAAGAGTTATATTTGGTCCAATAGAATTTATAAGATCGATCAAAACTATATTTAATGACGGTTCTCCGTCAAAAGGTGATAAGTGGACCTTTCATGAAAATTAGGGTATAAATACCTAAAATTGAACTCTTTCCATATTTTAAGCCTTTATATTTTATTGGGTAAATGTAAAAACATTTAAAAACATATATAATCATATTTTAGTTATTTCTATCCATTACCGCCAGTACAATGACTACTCGTTAACTAACATTTAAAATAATATTATTTTATTACTTATGTGCAACATAAGTTTTCAAAGAATTCATCGTTGCGTACCGAGTACGCTATCGAACATAGAAACCCCTTTTAATTAAAATTAATATTTAATTCGTAAATATTAATAAATATGAAAATTCTTTATTCTTTATTTACCTGGGATGTTACAAATGTAGTCAAAATAGTTCATGGAAATACAATACAGTACACGTATCAAAAAAAGAACCAAAATCGAAAATGTTTCTATAGCATCACAAGACTCAGCTTGGTCCCATGCACCTCTACTTCAAAGAAACAATCAACAACATGTACCATGGAACTTTCCCCTATCATCACTGAAAACCATATTATCTATTTGGGTCCCCAAGGAGTCCCAAAAATGGTGTGAAAAAACATCCCAATAGGAAACCACCATGTTCCATATAGTTATAATAACAATATACATGTTCTAGAAAGTGTATAGTAAAGTAAGTGTGTATGCCCATGGCATAAGTCTATTATCATATGTAAAACCAAAAATCCATCAAGGGTACCTGAAAATGAGTGGGATTCTAATAATATAGTTATAATAAGGTAAAAAAGTCACACAACCATGCCATACATCCATGAATACCACACAAGCCACAACCAAGGTATATAATGAAGTCTAGAAAATCCCATAGCCAAACCATATAGTGAAAAGTGGAATCCCACGACCACAACATATAGTGAAAAGTATACCCTATGGTGTTGATCCAAGGTGTTACATACAAGGGAATCTGTGTAATGATTCTAGTCCACGATAGGCCGTATCCAAGGAGATCTTCCATGGAATACACATTGAGTCCCATGGGAATCTTAGTGGAATCTCTATCTAGGTACTGGTTGGAGTCATAGGAGAATGTGTAATGATGTGTCCAACATGATTCCATGCATGCCAGATCTATGGGTTGTAAGGCATGAGGCATCCAATGAAAGAAATACCCTAAGGGAAGAGTCAAACCAAGGTGTCCACTATTGTATTCTGGATCCATGGATAATAGTCCATGATATCTATCAAACCATTCAATCAAATCATACAATGTAAACATTAATTCCATGTGAGTATACCCAATCACATAACAAGCACCATCCCTAAGTATACCCACGCATGAGAACCCTTTATCATTTAAATAGAATATGGGAAAACCCACCCATATAATCCATTTAACAGGACACTAATCAAAACATTTAATTATACCCACCAATAAAATATTTTCACTTAAGAAAAACTATCATAATATGGATTGAATCCCAAAATATTACTAGGCAAGGAGGCAGTGCATATCCTAATCAAGCTTTTAAAAACCGTCAATGCATATAAGGGTTTCCTCTAACTAGGAATGAAAAGGCACACACACCTTGGGTGGTTTAAATAGGAATAAAAAAAGGATTTTCATTATGGTTCACCCCGTTGGTGACCTCAAACAAGAAATGAGTTCCAACGCACCTAAACAGAACCTATGGGAATCATAACTAGGCCCAACTATTGCTACTACAAGAAACACACATAAAAACAAGTACTCGTTGGAATATCTGATGGGTGTAAAATGGTTTGAACACCCAAAAAGCACAAGAAAAGTGGAATAAATGGATCCACCACCTACCTCATCTCCATAGTAGAGAACTTATCCTGTATCATGTCATGATTTGTCCTGATTTAGATTGAATCTGAAGAAAGAAAAAATGAATGAGAAACTTGGGCATAAGATCCTAAATCCAGATAACACAATAATTGTTCTAAAGAATCTAGAATGACTAAAAAGGAATTGATTACAGACCAATGTAATTTAAATGTGACCAACAACAGAAGAAATGGAGTCCGAACATATTCTACATAGTTAATTTTTAGTGTTTAGGGTATCCTCAGGAACATCATTGACTCATTAAAGTGTTTTCCAAATTATCAGGTTGAACGATCGGTGGCACTGATGGGTCCTAAGTAGAATCGATGGGCATCAGTGCCTGGGTGATTATGCCTATGAGAAGGTGCTAGGTAAATGGATCCAGGGAAACGGTGACTCACCTAACGATGAGTTATTTCTAGTTTTTCAAGGATATTCCAGTTCCAAGTAATGTATCTTTTGACATAAAAGTGTTTTAATACAACTTTTAAAGCCATTTAAGGCCAGAAAAAATGTTTTAAATCCTCCAAGAGTCAAGATATCCTTGAGTTACCAAAACATATGTCTTTTTTCCTTGGTGTCACACCCATTGTAATTTTTCCATTTTCACCCATGTTACGTGTTTTCTCTATTTCAAGTAAATCTATTCACTCATAGTTCTTATCTCCACCATCTCCAAGGGGAATTATTAAATCTCAATTAATCCCAATGTGTGAAACCAGCCAACTTTATGGTTGATCCATGATACTTCTTTTAGGTTAATTGAAATCTTATCCCTAATTTTAGGATCTGATCTCTTCTTAAGACGAGATCCTATCTTTCTTATTCCTTTCGGTTTTTTATAGTGCGCCACGAGACTTCCCCCTGAAACAAATTGTGAAACCATGATTGAACCCTTTCCACTTAGCCTTGGGGTCCTTAGAATTTAACATTGCAATTCTCACATCCCCATTTTTTGATGTGAGGATAAAACTTTGATCCATAATCATCCAGGTAAGGGTTATTCATTCGTCTCTCTTTTCGGTACATCGAGCGATGTGGGTATGATGATGTCCCCTCAGAACGTAGATGAAACATACTTTAAAGAAGATAATAGATGGAATTTAAAATAATTAAGGGGTGGTAATGTTAAAGGTGTTTTTTATTATACATTCATATTTATGTTGTGAATTTTATGGGATTATGTCTACTGAAAACTATGGCTGTTGGTGGTCCTTTCTTGCGCATTAATGAGGCTATATGTTTTTGGACAACCTGGTGATTAAATGACTTTAACATGGAAAATAGTTAATCATGTAAAATTGGTTGATAAAATGGATGCCCCATGAATAATAAACACTTGTGTAATCACCCAGGTTAGCCAAATGGAATGAAGGAACTTAATAAATAGTGTTGGATAAATTTAAAAACATCCTTACTTTGTTTTGGTGGTATGCATGGTTGCGCTTCTTCATGTTTTTGGGGTGACATGGATGTGGATGAGATCTATGGTTGTTCAGTTGTTGGTTTTAAATATGAGGCCATGTGGATTTGGTATGTTGGGGCTTGTTTTTGTTCTAGTCCTTCAAGGGATCCCACAGATCCCTTTTGTTGATGTGACTTTACAAGAGAACCGGGTGTGAATTCTTAAAACCTTGTTTGGTTATTTTTTCCTTCAGTTTTTGTTCTGGATTGTGGTTATAACTGTTAGTTTCCAATTAGTGGAGGAATGTTTTAAATAGAATCACCTAAACATGAAAATGAGAATGGGTACAATGGCAGAATTTTTTTCCAGTAATGGGTTGGGTTCTGGTTGTGGCTGTTGTGTATTTGTGTATGTAAGGATAGCATCAAGATTTGGTTGTGTATGGGATGGTTGTCTATTTTGGGACCCTTAGGTTGGGATGATTTCTTTATTACCTATTGGTATACAATTTAGTTCCTTTGTTTCTTATACACACCCCACTCATGTTGAGGACTTCATGAGAAACTCCCCCATTTCACGGGGGAGGGTTTTTTCCCAACATTCTTATGATTGGTTGTTTATTATTTCCTTTATTCTCCCTCTCCTAGGTCTCCTAAGACTTTTTTGGAAGATTGTGATGGGCTACGGTTCAATATGGCCCATGAATCATTGGACAGGTGCTGTTGTGGTATTTGGCCCAACTGTGTGCAGACAAGTTTGTTTCCCAAGTGTCTTCAGGATGAGGCCTAGGTGTGTTTGGTCATGGTAGTGGTTGTTCTGGCGCAGGTGTGTTCGGTCATGGTAGTGGTTGTTTTAGACCAAGTGTTTTTGGGTGCGGTAGTGGTTGTTGTGGCCCAGGTGATTTCGAGTGTCGATATGTGTGGTTGTGGTGGCCCAGGTGTGTATAGGCATGATGCGTTGTTGTGATGGCCCATAAGGTTGTTGTTGGGGAGGTAGTGGGACAGTAGTGGAATATGGGGGGGGGGGGGGGGTCTAACGTGTTTTATTTCATAAATGACTAGTGGGAAAGTAGTCCGGGGTACCCAAATATGTAATGACCCATAAATTTCAAGGAATTTTTTTTTCTTATTTTTCTTTGGAAATTTACAAGAATGAAGTTTCTGACAGCACCTGATTCCGAGGCCCGGTGTGCCTGGAATCATTTTTCAAAGTTTGGCTCGGGTAAGTTCGGTGAACGAATGAGTGGGTTTTTCTAACTCTTGAACCGCTGCACAGAATCAAATTCTGAGGGCACCGATGGAATAGCAGCGCCGGTATTTTCTCAGAAACGCCTCTTCCAGAGTTGCATTTTCTCAGTTGTGGTTTTTAAATTTTTGGGGGTTAATTTAAGAAATAAAATAAAGTGGGGCGACAACTTTATTTTTATTTCACTTAAAGCCACTTAAAAGCCACTTGAAGCTGCTTAAGCTGAGTTGAAGTGGATAGGGTGCAATTCAAAATATCCTAACCTCTTGGTAGGATATTAGTGAGGTGGGGCCCGCACGAGCCCCACCGTTTCTTTTCCTCTAAGTAACGCACCCGCGAAAACCCCTTTTTTATGAATGTAAACTGGCGCGTTTTCTAAATTCTTAACGCCCCTATTAATTGGGCGGTTAGTTCGTTGCAATTAATTCTTTGAATTAATTGTTTGTTTCTTATCTTTGTTTTTCAAATTCTTTAGTTGATAATAAAATAAGATGAGGACTTATTTTATTATCTGGTTGTTGTTTCAAACCTTAGGAGAATCTCTAAAGATCTTCATCCTCCTTCGCGAAGAACGGGAAGAATGCGATGAACGCGAAGAACGCCGGCCTCCGACGAAAGGGCAACGAAGAACACCGAGCCCTCGGAGATCGATGATGCGACGCCGAGTACCGCGACGCTGACGCTTCTTCCGCGACGTTCTTTTCCCACGACGAATCTTCGATCAACTGCTTGAGGTAGGATATTTAAAATCTTTAATTCCTTTGTGGATTTTATCCTTAACATGGATTTAATTCATGAAATTAAATCCGTGTGTTTTCTTTAATCCTCAGAGATCGTCTATGCGACGCCCTTCCGCGATGACACGACACCCTTCTGTGACGACGCGACGCCCTTCCGTGACGACGCGACGCCCTTCCACGACGACACGATGCCCTTCCGCGACACGACGATCATCTTCTACCGCGACGGTCAATTCCGCGAAGAACTCGTCCGACGACTACGACGAGGTAGGGGTTTGATTATTTTATATCATTGTGATTTATATCCGTGGCTTGTGATTAAATGATTGTTGTGAGACTTTTTAAACTGCTAACGCGGTGGGTGCGGACCAACAAACAAGTTCGAACCCACCACCCTTCGTTCTTGGTGTGCGGACGGCGGATGATGAAAAAATAAGCCGCTATGGCATTTTGTAGGCTTTGTAGCGAAGGTCGGGTCCCAAGACGGTCACTAGTAAAGACCGCAGGCGAGTCGGACCACCGGAGTGCGTCCGGTGGTCCACGGAAGTCTCCGCCAGCGCGCCACTCCGGCACGGCGGCGCCCGGCGCGCCGCCGGGAAGACCCGCTGCGGCTGAAAGCCGCGACAACGCTGACTGGTCTCGTGGCCGCGCGGGACCGCGGATGAAGGACACGGCCTTGCCGCGTTCGTTGGCGAGAGGCGGCCCCCCACGCGGGGCTGTGGTACCTTCAAGGGGGGCGGCGCCCCCTTGCACCTGCTCGGCCATCACGGCCGAGCCGCTAGGCAGCCGGGCCATGCCCGCTCCGACCGGGCCGGGTCGTGCCTAGTCCGGGCCGGGCCACGCCGGCTGGGTCAGACCTGGACCCGGGTCGGGTCGACCCAGTTCGGGCTGACCCAGGGGGGGTTGGGTCGGGTCGGTCCGGGCCCAGAACCCCCCCGTTTCCGAACCTTTTTGGAATTTTGCTCATAACATGAGCTGCAGATCTCCGAACGATGCGCCGTCTATGGTGATGCGATTCTTGAATCGAGACGGTCGTTTCAGTATATCACACTCAAGGTTTCGGAATACTTTGGGTTCAGCCGGGTTGGTTCGTACACGAAACCAATCGGGCCCTCGGAGCGGAAACACTCATATCTTGAGCTTCGGACGTCCGATTGACGTTCCATCAACTTTGTTGTTTTCCTCTAAGTGAGACGGATCATTTGGATTACTCTGCCCGAGGTTTGGATGTAGGTGGAGTACTTTTGGGTCAGTTTTTCTGTAAAAACCAACCGGGCCCCTCGAGCGAAAAAGCCAATAACTCTCAGACCGGGCGTCCGATTGACGCGCCGTCTGCGACGTTGAGTTCTTATTGACGATACTGAACTTTTGGATACATAAACTCTGGACTTTGTGTCAGTTGATGAATCAGACTCTCAGCTCGTGGAGCGGACCCTCTCAAATGAGCTTGCTGTGTGCGGGAACCCTAGAGCTGGCTGCGACTGCTACAGTGACGACGACGACGACTGTACAGAGATCCTCAGTGGATTCGACGGCGACGACTACATCACTCAACGATCCTTTGTGGGTCAATGCTACTGAGCCTGTGTGGGTCTAATCCTATGTGGGTCAGCGCTCATTGGTCCTGTGTGGGCCAGTGCCTACAGATCCTGTGTGGGTCCGATCCTGTGTGGTTCATTGCGGGGGTTAGTTACCTATCAATCCGTTGTGGTTCAGATCCTCTGTGGGTCATTGCGGGGGTTAGTTACCTATCAATCCTTTGTGGGTCAGATCATTCGTGGGTCATTGCGGGGTTTAGTTACCTATCGATCCTTTGTGGGTCAAATCCTCTGTGGGTCATTGCGGGGGTTAGTACCTATCGATCATTTGTGGATCCGACGACTTAGATGAATCAGTGGAATTATCTGGTCATCTTTATCGTCTTTCAAGAAGTATACCTGTGTGATATGAATCATGTTTTACTTTCCTATGTGGATTGTGTTGTGCTATACTGTGTGGAATTATGTTTTTCTTTCCTGTGTAGACTGGGTTGTACTTGGGTTCGGATGTTGGAGTCGAACGAGAATTGATGACTTAGGTATATGTATGGGAATATACCTAAGCAGTGTCAGATGTTACTTCGTGATTGTATCTTTCCTTTGTGGATTATCCTTTTTGGATTCTAGGATACCTTCGGGAGTCTCGGGGTCCCTACTGAGTAGCTTTTACTCACCCCTGCACGGGCTATGCCCGCACTACATTGTGTTGGTTGCAGATGACGGACAACGCTGATCGTGGCTGAGGCTTGCGGAGCAGGACGGTACCTGGAGGTGGACCACTGGACGGGACGTATTCGGAGCGGACGGTCGGACCCAAGGAGAAGTGGGGGCTATCTGTACCCACCCTTCAGATGGGATTCCCAGTGGACAGCTCGACGTCACGACTTTACTTTTCAGTTGTTGTTTTCCCTTTCCAGTTGTACTTTACATTCAGTTTGGGTTTGTATACTGGCCCACTTACTTTCCGCACTTACTGTTGTACCAGTTTTTACTTAATGTTTACTTTCGCCTGTTTGCTCTGTGGTGTTTGTGGTTTACTTTACAAAGGAAATGCCTTCCCTTTTTACCGGGATTTACGCCTTGGTGCTAGTCGCCAGCCCCTGGCCTATGGAAGCCGGGCTTGGGGTAGTCACAGCACGGGCCCCGAGGACGGGTCGTAAAAAATTGGTATCAAAGGGAGGTTCGGTTCAACCGCGGACTCTGATCTTTTCTATGTGAAGAAATAGTGTTTAATGTATTGGGTTTGGTAATCAGTTCAAGGAGTCCAGTGTTGGTGTCGCGGATGACGTATCCGTACACCAGGACCCTGACTTCTGATTTCCGAATTAATGCACGAAAACATTGATTGCATGTGTGTATCAAGTTTTCTTTGTGATTAATTTGTGTCAGCTCACCAGGTATACTGTTCTGACCGTGGCACACATGTTTCCTTGTCAGGATGGCCCCACGACAGCAGCCAGCTAGGGTTCCGAGAGTTGTACGTGATGACAGCCCGCCGAGCGATGAGGCCTTGATGCAGGGCCCTTTGACAGTTGAGGCACCGGCGATACCTCTACCCGCCGAGCCACCGATGTTTCCAGCCCCAGCCACTAACAATGCACGTCGCCTCAGTGCACTACATGAGTTCCAGCGCCAGCGACCGCCCAGGTTCCGTGGGGAGACGGACCCCCAGGCAGCCGAAGACTGGCTGGAGGTAGTGGTGTGAGTTTTCTGGTTATTGAGGACACCAGCAGACAACTTGATGCTCAAGGTGCATGATGAGGCATCTCTTCTCTGGGCGGACTTTGAGAGCCTCTTCCGCTCGGAGTTCGTCCCAGCCACCCTTCGTGCGGTGCACATCCATGAGCTTCTTCAGCTGTGGCAGGGCAGCTTGACAGTCGTCCAGTACTTGGTGAGATTTACTGATCTCTCGTGTTACTCGACAGACATGGTACGAGACCCATTCTTCCAAGCCCAGACATTTGAGCAGGGATTGAGACATGAGATCAGGGCATCGCTGATCTCCCTCAGCATTCCGACTCAGGCAGGAGTACTAGAGAGAGCCCTTTTGATCGAGAGTTTCCTTAATGAGCCTTCATCAGCAGCGAGACCTACCGCGGTGCGGCACGTAGCAGAGTCTTCTGCAGCAGGCAGTGGACGGATGACCCAGTGGTCCAGGCAGACCAGACCCTCACGCAGACGACCTCATGACACTGGATCAGCAGTGTGGGGAACACAACGTGGAGCCAGTCTATCGAGAGGCAGGCAGTGCTACACATGCGGCAGGAAGGGCCACATGGCCCGTGATAGCCCGACCCACCGTGCCGAGAAGCATAAGACGGTTGAGAGGCCACCCAGGTAGAGGCAAAGGGTCGACCGTGGCGGTCCGCAGGGAGGAGGCGGACGAGGCAGAGGAGCTGGCCGAGCAGCAGGTGGTGGGTGACGCTTTGAGGCTCTACCACCACCACCACCAGGAGGTCCACCCCGACCATAGGGAGCTGGTGGGCAGAGACAGGCACAGCTCCAGGTAGTGGAGGCCTATGACCACAGTGCGCCCAAGATGATTCGAGGTACTATCTGTGTCCTTTCCACCCTTGTTGCAGTTCTTATATACACAGAAGCGAGTCACTCTTTCATAGCCGCTGCCGTTGTTCAGAGCTCGAAGATTCCGATAGAGCTGTTGGCTCGATCCTTACGGCTAGAGACTCCTACGGGAGCATACTCGACGATTAGGCACTGGTGCCGGTAGAGTTAGCTCACTCTAGGAGGCGAGAGATTCGACTGGGATCTTCTTGTAGCAGCGTCGAGGCCTTACGATGTCATCTTGGGCATGGATTAGTTATCTACAGTCTATGAACATGTTGACTATATTAGGTGCAAGGTGCGATGTGTACACACCGACGGGAGCAGGTTCACCTTCACCGGCGAGAAGGGAGCCCTCACAGCACATGATGGACTTCCGCAGAGGAGGGGACATCCCATCACTCATCAGCTGGCTAGCCTCATCCTAGGATCAGTTGACATGCGGAGTCCTAGTTTTCCTGCAGTGGTGGATCTTTACGCGGACGTCTTTCCCGACGACGTTCTAGGGCTACCTCCTCGCAGATAGGTAGAATTTCATATTGACCTATACCCCGGGATAGCCCCGATATCGACTCCAGCATATCAGATGGTCCTCGCTGAGCTTCGAGAGCTACGGGTACAGTTGGAGGACTTGCAGTGCAAGGGATTCATCTGACCTAGTGTTTCACCCTGGGCTTCCCCGATATTGTTCGCCAAGAAGGCGGACTAGAGCTTGCGACTTTGTGTCGACTATCGTCGCCTGAACCAGGTGATGGTAAGGAACAAGTATCCGCTACCGAGGATTAAGGACCTCTTCGATCAGCTCAAGGGAGCACGGTGGTTCTCGAAGATAGAACTCTGGTCAGGATATCATCAGCTCAGAGTTCGGGATGAGGACGTACAGAAGACGACCTTCAGATGTCGGTATAGACACTACGAGTTCTTGGTTATGCCATTCGGTGTAACCAATGATCTAGCAGTGTTCATGGGCCTCATGAACAGGATCTTTCAGCCATACCTCGATCGATTTGTCGTGGTCTTCATCGACGACATTTTGATTTACTTGACGACTGAGGAGGAGCACGCCTACCACTTGCGAGTTGTACTGGACACACTCCGAGAGCACCAGCTTTATGGAAAGCTCTTGAAGTGTCTGTTCTGGATACGTGAGGTCCACTTCTTGGGACACGTCATCTCTAAGGCGGGAGTTGTAGTGGATTCTTTAAAGATCGAGGCAGTGCTAGCTTGGGAGCCACCCAAGAGCGTGACAGAGGTGTGGAGTTTCTTGGGACTAGCTGGATACTATCGGAGATTTGTGCCAGACTTCTCCCGAGTTGCGGCACCACTCTCAGCTTTGACAAAGAAGGGGAAACCCTTTGTGTGGTCAGACAGATGTTAGCAGAGCTTCCAAGAGCTGAGACAGATATTGACCATCGCCCCTATCATGAGGTTGCCTGAGGAGGGAGTAGGGTACGTAGTCTACTGCGATGCATCTGGGACCGGACTCGAATGTGTCCTGATGTAGGAGCGGGTAGTGATCGCCTATGGATCACGTCAGTTGCGGCCGCATGAGAAGAAATATGGTACCCATGACCAGGAGTTAGCAGCAGTGGTCTTCGCTCTGAAGACATGGTGACACTATCTGATGGGCGAGCGCTTTACAGTCTTTTCTGACCATCAGAGTCTCAGGTACATCTTTTCTCAGAAGGAACTGAACCTGAGACATCGGCGAGGGCTTGAGTTCCTCCAGGATTATGACATTGAGATAGTCTATACTCCTGGTAAGGGGAATGTAGTATCCGATGCTCTCAGTAAGAGGACGGGCATTCAGCTACTCGAGGAGGCGACAGAGCAGCTAGCCGCTTTGTGGATATCCTTTGTGGATAGAGATGGAGTAGCCTTCCTTCAGTCTCTCACAGTCACCCCTCCACTACTACAGCAGGTCAGAGAGGCACAGCGTGGGGATGCTGACTCTGAGACGCAACGTGCGCAGATATCCTCAGGACAGGCACCTGATGGTTTCTCCATTGGAGCAGATAACGACATCCTTTTCAGAGGACATACCTTGGTACTAGTTGCTTTACGGGAGGAGGTGTTGAGAGAGTTTCACACTTCTCCTTTGGCGGTACATCCTAGAGTGGCGAAGATGTACCAAGATCTCAGACGACAGCACTGGTGGCTAGGCATGAAGAAGGTTGTGGCAGAGTGCGTTTCTCGATGCCTCACCTGCCAGCAGGTGAAGGCAGAGCATCAGGTACCAGCAGGCTTGGTACATACCTTGGAGGTCCCGGAGTGGAAGTGGGAAGAGATATCTATGGACTTCGTGACTGGATTTCCACACACTTTCAGAGGTCACGACTCCATTTGGGTGATTGTCGACCGACTCACCAAGTCGTCTCACTTCTTACCAATCAGAGAGCAGGGCTCAATGGAGAGCTTGGGGTGTCTCTACGTTCAGGAGATTGTATGGATTCACGGTATGCCATCATCTATAGTCTCCAATCGAGATGCTCGCTTTACTTCCCGGCTTTGGAAGGGGTTACAGGAGGCGTTCGGGACGCAGCTACGTATGAGCACCGCCTTTCACCCTCAAACGGATGGTCAGATGGAGAGGACCATTCAGACTCTCAAGGACATGCTCCGTGCATGTGCCCTCGACTTTGGTCGCAGCTGGGAGGACCACCTACCCTTGGTGGAGTTTGCGTACAACAACAGCTACCACTCCACCATCGGGATGGCACCATACGAGGCGTTGTACGACAGACCTTGCAGATCTCCTTTGTGCTAGACAAACCATGGGGAGTTAGCACTTGTGGGACCAGAGATGGTCTGGGCCACGACAGAGAAGGTCCAGGTCATCCAGGAGTGGATGAAGACGGCTCAGAGCCAGAAGAAGTCCTATGCTGACAGGAGGCGGAGGCCACTAGAGTTCGAGAATGGCGGCCACGTCTTCTTGCGTGTCTCACCTCGACATGGATTACGGAGATTTGGCCGAGGCAGCAAGTTGTCTCCACACTTCATCTGACCATTCCAGGTCCTCAGCAAGATTGGAGAGGTGGCTTATCGCCTAGCTCTACCACCTCAGTTGCACCGGGTGCACAACATCTTCCACGTATCCCAGCTGAGGAGATACATGCACGACCCGACGCACATCATTGACCATGGGGAGCTAGACGTTGATGATGGGGCAACTTTTACGGAGGTCCCAGTGGAGATCGAGGATCAACATGAGTGGTTCCTATGTGGACGGTCGATTCATCTAGTACGCATCAGATGGCAGCACAGGAACCTCTAGGAGAGCACTTGGGAGCGGGAGGCTCAGATGCGTGCTCAGAACCCACATTTGTTTCCCTAGTTTATGATGTATCTTTACATGGACGTAAAGCCCTGAGGTGGTAGTGATTTAAAGACCCGTAAATTTCAAGGGAATTTTTTTTCTTAATTTTCTTTGGAATTTTACAAGAATGCAGTTTCTAACGGCACCTGATTCCGAGGCCCGGTGTGCCCAGAATCATTTTCCGAAGATTGGATCGAGTACGTTCAGTGAACGAATGAGTGGGTTTTTCTAAATCTTGAACCGGTGCATGGAATAAAATTTCGAGGGCACAGATGGAATCGCAGCGCCATTATTTGCTTAGAAACGCCTCTTCTAGAGTTGCGTTTGCTGAGTTGTGGTTTTTAAATTTTTGGGGGTTATGTTAAGAAAAAAAACTAAAGTGGTGCGACAAATTTTTTTTTTATTTCACTTAAAGCCACTTAAAAGCCACTTGAAGCTGCTTAAGCTGAGTTGAAGGGGATAGGGTGCAATTCAAAATATCCTACCCTCTTGGTTGGATATTTGTGGGGTGGGGCCCGCACGAGCCCCACCGTTTCTTTTCCTCTAAGTAACGAACCTGCAAAAACCCCTTTTTTATGAAAGTCAACTAATGCATTTTCTAAATTCTTAACGCCCCTATTAATTGGGCGGTTAGTTCGTTGCAATTAATTATTTGAATAAATTGCTCGTTTCTTGTCTTTGTTTTTCAAAATCTTTAGTTGATAATAAAATAAGATGATGACTTATTTTATTATCTAGTTGTTGTGTTAAAACTTTGGAGAATCTCTAAAGATCTTCATCCTCCTTCGCGAAGAACGCAAAGAACGCGAAGAAAGCGAAGAACGCCGGCCTACGACGAAAGGGCAACGAAGAACACCGAGCCCTCAGAGATCGACGACGTGACGCCAAGTACCGTGACGCTGACGCTTCTTTCGCGACATTCTTTTCCCGCGACGAATCTTCGATCAACTGCTTGAGGTAGGAGATTTCAAATCTTTAATTCCTTTGTGGATTTTATCCTTAACATAGATTTAATTCATGAAATTAAATCCATGTGTTTTCTTTAAACCTCGGAGATCGTCGACACGACGCTCTTCCGCGACGACGTGACGCCCTTCCGCGATGACGCGACGCCCTTCCGCGACGCGATGATCATCTTCTACCATGACAGTCAATTTTGCGAAGAACTCGTCTGACGACTACGACGAGGTAGGGGTTTGATTCTTTTAAATCTTTGTGATTTATATCCGCGGCTTGTGATTAAATGATTGTTGTGAGACTTTTTAAACCGCTAACACGGTGGGTGCGGACCAACGAACAAGTCTGAACCCACCGCCCTTCGTTTATGGTGTGTGGATGGCGGACGATGACAAAACACGCCACTCGGGCGTTTTGAAGGCTTTTCAGCGAAGGGTGGGTCCCGAGACGGTCACTGGAGAAGACTGTAGGCGAATCGGACCACCGGAGCGCGTCCGATGGTTCGTGGAAGTCTCCGCCGGCGGCCGGGCGCCAGAATGCGGTGGCGCTGGCTGGTCCCGCGGCCACGCGGGACCGTGGAGGAAGGACGCGACCTTGCCGTGTCTGTTGGCGAGAGGTGGCCCCCAACACAGGGCCTCAGAACCTTCAAGGGGGGTGGCGCCCCCTTGCACCCGCTCGACCATCATGGCCGAGCCGCCAGGTGGCCGGGCCGCGCCCGCGCCGGCCGGGCCGAGTCGTGCCCAGGCCGGGCCACCCGGGCCGGGCTGGGCCGCGCCGACCAGGTCGGACCCGGACCCGGGTCGGGTCGACCCGGGGGGGGGGGGGGGGGGCGGGTCAGGCCGGGCCCAGAACCCCCTGTTTCCAAACCTTTTCGGTCTTTTGCTCATAACATGAGCTGCGGATCTCCGAACTACGCGCCGTCAGTGGTGATCCGATCCTTGGATCGAGACGGTTGTTTTTTTATATAACACTGAAGGTTTCAGAATACTTTGGGTTCGGCCGGGTTGGTTCATACACGAAACCAACCGGGTCCTCGGAGCGAAAACGCTCATATCTTGAGCTTCCGACGTCTGATTGACATGCCGTCGACTTTTTTTTTTTACTCTAAGTGAGACAGATATTTTGGATTACTCCACCCGGGGTTTGGACGCAGGTGGAGTACGGTCAGGTCTGTTTTGCCTTAAAAACCAACCGGCCCCCTGGAGCGAAAAGGCCAATAACTCTCAGATCGGGCGTCCGATTGACGCGCCGTCTGCGACGTTGAGTTCCTGTTGACGATACAGAAATTTTGGATACATCAACACTAGAATTTGTGTCAGTTGATGTATCAGCCTCTCGGCTCGTGGATCGGACCCTCCTGAACGATCTTACTGTGTGCAGGAACCTTAGAGCTTGTTGCGACTGCTACTGTGACGACGACGACTGTACAGATATCCCTAGTGGATTCTATGTTGACGACTACAACACTCAGCGATACTTTGTGGGTCAGTGTTGCTGATCCTGTGTGGGCCCGATCCTGTGTGGGTCAGCGCTCAGCGGTCCTGTGTGGACCAGCGCCTACAGATCCTGTGTGGGTCCAATCCTGTGTGGGTCATTGCAGGGGTTAGTTACCTATTGATCCTTTGTGGGTCAGATCCTTTGTGGGTCATTGCGGGGGTTAGTTACCTATCGATCCTTTGTGGCTCAGATCCTTTGTGGGTCATTGCGGGGGTTAGTTACCTATCGATCTTTTGTGGGTCAGATCCTTTGTTGGTCATTGCGAGGGTTAGTACCTATCGATCCTTTGTGGGTCCGACAGCTTAGATGAATCAGTGGCATTATCTGATCGTCTTTATCGTCATTCAAGAAATATACCTGTGTGAGCTGAATCCTGTTTTACTTTCCTATGTGGATTGTGTTGTGCTATCCTGTGTGGATTTACGTTTTTCTTTCCTGTGTGGACTGGGTTGTACTTGAGTTCGGATGTTGGAGCCGAATGAGAATTGATGACTTATGTATATGTCTGGGAATATACCTAAGCAGTGTCGGATGTTACTTAGTGATTGTATCTTTCCTTTGTGGATTATCCTTTGTGGATTCTGGGAGACCTTCGGGGGTCTCGGGGTCCCTACTGAGTAGCTTATACTCACCCCTGCATGGGCTATGCCCGCACTAAGTTTTGTTGGTTGCAGAAGACGGATAGCGCTGATCGTGGCTGAGGCTTGCGGAGCAGGACGGTACCTGGAGGTGGACCACTGGACGAGACATACTCGGAGCGGACAGCCGGACCCGAGGAGTAGTGGAGGCTATCTGTACCCACCCTTCAGGTGGGATTCCCAGTGGACAGCTTGACATCGCAGCTTTACTTTTCAGTTGTTGTTTTCCCTTTTCAGTTGTACTTTACTTTCAGTTTGGGTTTGTATACTGGCCCACTTTCTTTCCGCACTTACTGTTGTACCAGATTTTACTTATGGTTTACTTCCGCCTGTTTGCTCTATAGTGTTTGTGGTTTAATTTACAAAGGCAATGCCTTCCCTTTTTACCGGGATTTACGCCTTGGTGCTAGTCGCCAACCCCTGGCCTATGGAAGGTGGGTTTGGGGTAGTCACAGAACGGGCCCCGAGGATAGGTCGTGACAAAATATCAATGTCTTATCACTATTACATTACCTAAATTGCATTATTTGGATAGTGTTCCTTGGTGAGGCTTGGTGGATAGTTCCCTTCCTATGTGTTTTGGTTACCTCTTGTCTCACGAGGAATTAGAATGTATTCCCACTTGGTAATGAGAGATTTTTGTTTTCTTACTGAGTATACCCGTATACTCACCCAACATATATAAAACAACTTTCAGGTTTTGAGGAGGACTTTGAGGAACGTGCCAGACCTTACTAGCTTGGGCACTGAGAGCCGTTCTTACTGCTTTTCTTTTCTTTAGGTACTATTATTCAGAGTTTTATTGTACTTTTATCAGTTCATTTAGAACATTCATATGGGACTGGATTTTTGGATTTACTTTTACATTTAGTCTTTAGAGTTATTTGAGATTTATTGTCTTGCCTCACGATCTTGTTCTATAAAAAGTGTAATGCCATCCAGATTATATGAGATTCTATACCCTTGTTTCAAGTCTCCACTCTATGTCCTATTATAGGCGGGACTCTGGGGTCATTATATATCCTTCAACTTGAAGAAGGAAGGGTCAATCTATTTTCTGTCTTTTGCCTCATCTTGGTGAAGGCAGTTCGTGACAACCTCTATTTTTGAAAAACCTGAAGGTCATGTACACAACGTGTACCCCCAGTACACGACGTGTACTTCATGATTTTCTTCTTCTAAAGAAAAAAACATAAACTTCATGTACTTCAATTACACATTGTGAATTGGGAGTACACAACATGTAATTTAAGTACACAACGTGTGCCATACCTATAGTAAGCCTCCATCGTCCCTTTCCCCTTATTTATTAAAAACAACCCTACTGGCCAATGACATAGCTTAGAGTCTAATCCAAAAAGGAATGTAAACACATTTATCCCAAAAGGAAAGATCTATAGGTTACGAGAAACCCATGATGTTACATGTACAACACACAATCAAGTTTAATTGAAATTAGATATAATGTGATGATAAATTAGAACAATGGACTGCGATTGGGCTTGGGATATGCAACTGAACCTAGCTATTGTGAAATTATTATGATATGTTTCATGATTTTTTGTAATTATTTTATTTGGAAAGAATTGTGTGTTAAAATTATTGAGAAAAAGGCAATTTAATTTTATATTTTTGAGACTCTTTTTGCTAGGGAATAGAAAAATAATGTTGGGTGGGTGTAATTAGCTACTCAAAGAGGATAATATTTATTGATTATATTTTAATATTTATGTGTTCCAATGATCATAAAAAATTTAGTTCATTTCAAAAATTGAACTCCATTTTACATCATTGTGTAATTCATGATAAAAGTATAAATTTGGGACCAATTAATCATCTTCTTGGGGAATTAATTAGATTTATTATATAAAATTGATCTTTTGTTACATGATTTATAAATATTTTAGAAAAATTTATCTTTTAGCATCAATGTATGAATCATAAAGTAATATGTTTATTTTTATAAATGAATGTAGAAATTCATGGTCAAAGCATAATGAGCCTTAGGCGCATAAAAAAAATAAATGAAGCCCAAAATAAATTCCCAATGAAGAAAAAATATTAAATATTAAAAGATAAAATTATGGTGATAATTACATAAAAAATTTTATATAGATAATTTGGATGTTTTCAAGGAGATCCAGGTATCCCAAGATGACATTTAATTCATGGTCTAGATTTGATATCCCAATAAAGCAACCAACTATTTTGAGCATAATATCTGAATGGATATTCCAATTGGAATGAAATTTGGAATATATTATAGGAAACAAGGATGATAATATTTATCTTCTAAACCCAATAATGATTTATATATATTTAATGCCAATTTTTTTTCTAAAAGGGGAATGACTGTAGTGTTATTTTCGTAGTCAAAGGTGAAAAGTTGAATTTCCTTTCATTTCTCTCAACCTGTTACTATCCTAATTAAATTGGAGGGAATTAATTGATGGGATGTCTACCTAAGGCTCAAATATTTTATATTTAAGGATTTTTTTGGTTAATGTATTTATTGAATCATGTTTTATTCTTTCAACTGTGATTTCATGCATTACTTTTGTAATCACATCACCAATTTTTCTAATGTATGTTTTTCATTCACCTTATTTTATTAATAAAAGTTATTGTCCTATTTATTTTTAATTTCTTATTTCATTTTTCTTATCATATTTATACGGTTTCCTTAGGGATTAAATCTATCCATACCCTCTATAGTGATATTATTCACACAAAAGTGTGAAGATTTTTATTTTTTTCACTTATTTGATTCCACGTCATTAAGTCAACTTCCACCTTCCATTTATTTCCTTACATCAAAGGAATGATAACTATTTTGTGGTAAATTTATATGGAGTTTATTAGGGATATATTGGATGTTATTTTATGTTCTTAAAATCATAAATTCATTATATTGTTTTTGAGTTCAATTATTTGACTTATTTCATCTTTATCTTAATTTATTTTAATGGCTACACATACTGAGAATAGTATAATCAAATTACCTGAGGTGATCATGGAAGTGTTCCTATATGTTAAATGGTGAATTGAATTGGAATTTTGTAATGATTAAATAATAGAATGATATTTTGGACTTATCTCATCGATTTAATATCTCATGGACTAGTGAATAGAAAATTCATAATAAAACAATTATATACCTTCATTCCCAAAAAACAACCAAGGATCATCCCACAATAATTAATTTTTTAAGTTAATTTATTATGTTTCTTTTATTGTATTTTAAATTAAGTCATTAGTTATTAAAATAAAATCAATCTAAAAAGTGTTCCACTTCATAGCCAATCCTTCCATAAAATCCGACTGTCTCAAGTACACTTTTTTGGTCCATGTGTATTGAATCCCTACCTATACTAAAAAAACCACATATACCTATAGGGTAAATTTTGTTATGACCAAAAAAATATTATTTATAAAATATAAACATTTCTAATAACTTAGACCAATAGCAATTTCATTAGAATGAATCTCTAGTAAAAAAACAACAGAAAAATGTCATTTTCATTATCATACGAATATGGAAATGATCAAATATCATCTTATTTTCTATATGAAAATTTCTATCATCCAATTTCCAATATTCAAACTGAATCTATATGTATTATTTATTATTTGACTTTCAACAAATATTGGTACTTGGAATTACGAGATCTCCTAGTTATCTTTTATTCCCATAAAACAATATGTATGCTCCATATATCTTTGAAGATATTATTCTTCACCACATATTTAAATAATTCATATAGAGCACATGATTATAAAAAAAACAGAAACCAAAAAATGGGATAAATAATCTTCCATAGTGTATTTTTTTTATAATACCAACTATAGAAAATATTTTTCAATATTACTAATCAATTTACCACATTATTTTATTCTATTCACGCATATTGTTAATAAATACAATGACTATGATATTGGATGGAATAAAATACCATAATGTAAATTGAAATTAATTGTTTATCTCTAAGTCTACTTATTACATGATCGGTTTAGAAAATTAAATGGTGAAATCTAGATAAAAAAATCCTCTATTTGAAAAATAATATGACACCACATGATAAATATTTTAATAATTTCAATTCATGTTCTTTTAGTATGATAATAATTGATATGAATAGATACACATTTTATGATGATATATTTTCAAAATGAATTCATATACTATCTTAAAACATGAGATTAAAAATTCAACCACAATTAGTATGTTTTGATTCTAAAATCACCCCCTAAATACTCTCTAATTTTTCATTTTCATTTCATTGATTGAATCTATTCCCCCCATATATTTAAACTTTTATTCATTAAGGTATAGGTATGAGATAATATTCATGCATACCATTTTATTGATTGATTTAATAACCTTATAGAAATCTAGATTTGTTTTTTTTTCATGGATTATTATTTGGAAATATTATTAAATTATCCTTTCATGGGATAAACTTTTGATTTCCTTCATCGAGGTGGATCTTTTCTGTAAAGACCCATAAAAATCAAGGGAAATCTTTTCCTAATTTTCTTTGGGTTTTTACAAGAACGTAGTTTCAGACTGCACTTGATTCTGAGGCCCGGAGTACCTGGAATTTCTATCCGAAGTTTAGCTCGGGTACGTTTAGTGAACGAACGAGCGGGAATTTCTAACTTTTAAACCGGTGCCCAGAATCTAATTCCGAGGGCACCGATGGAACCGCATCGCCAGTAATTTCTTAGGAACACATGTTCTGGAGATGCGTTTTCACAAGAATTGATGATAAAAATTGTGGAAGTTTATTTTATAATTTTTCTACAATTTTTATTATTTTTACTCTAATTGTTTAGTTCTTGATGAAAGTTGGGTAACCACCCAACCTCCCTTGGGAGGTTATGAGGGTGGTGGGGCCCACATGAACCCCACCCCTTCATATCCTCTAACCCCTCTCAACTCCCATTAAATGGTGATAACTTAAGTTTATTAAACTTATGGAATTAATGTGGTAAGTTTAATGTGATTTTTTGAAATTCAAACTCTTGAATTTCAAAAGGATTGTTGTGTTAATAAAATAACAAAGGAGCTTATTTTTTTGTTGTTGTTAGAGTTTTGTCATTGAGAGGTTTTGGGAAGCCTGAAGATCTTCTTCATCTACAATGAAGAACATCTTCGACGAAGAACGTGAAGAACACCTCGGACTCCGACGAAGAACACCGTTCTTCAACGAAGAACATCTCCGTCGAAGAACGCGGAGAACTTCTCCAATGACGTTTCATCTTCAGACGCACCTCGACGACAACAGAATCGACATTCGTTTTCCGTAATTCCCGACCTCCACGACGCTTGTTTTTCCGTAGCTCATTGACGAGCATCGTTCTTGAAACCGAGGTAGGGGATTGTAATTAATTAATTTCTTCGTGTTTACATCCCTGAATTTCTTCGTGAAATTTTAACCAACTGCTATCGATTAACGTGAGGGGGGCCGGACCGCATAAACACGGCCGAACCACCTCATTATTATTCTTGTTGGATTCTTTTGGTTCGATATGGAAGTGGCGCGGTGCCGTCGCACCGCCCGGGTTTATGCGGAAAGAAATACGCGGCGCCGTCGCGCCGCGCCACGAATTAATACAAGGACGCGACACCATTGCGCCGCGTCGGAGACACCTGAAAAATACCGTGACCGGTACCGGGGCTGCGGTGGAGGGGCGCGGCGTCGCCGCGCCATGCCGGACGACAAGGGCTGCGGCCTATTCCGGGCCGCGGCAGAGCAAGGGGACCGGTGGCCGGACCGAGCCGTCGACGTCGGAGCTGGAAGGGGACCGACCATTGCCGGTCCCGTTGAGCAAGAACCGGCTGGCCAGGTCAGGCCAGCCGTATAGGGAGGAGCCAGGGGAATTAATTCCCCCAGCCGGACATCAATGCGGCCCCAATTAAGGGGCCGCGGTTTCAGAAAACCGGGGGGTAGCCCCCCCCCCTCGCACGAGGCAAAACAGCTTGGCCGTTTTGGCTGAGCAGCTGACCAGTGCGCCCAGCGCGCGGGTCGCCGAACCGGGCCGTCGGGCCGCCCCGCGCCATACAGGGCCGACCCAGACCCGGGGCGGGTCGACCCGGTTCGGGACGACCGGGGGGTCCCGGGCCGGGTCGGTCCGGGCCCGAAACCCCCGTTTTCGGACCGTTTGGGTTCAATTGCCCATAACTCGGGCTACGGACCTCCAATCGAACCGCCGTCAGTGGCGACACGATCCTTGGAACGATACGGGCGTTTCAATATATCTCACTCAAGGTTTCATAATACTTTGAGTTCAGCCAGGTTGGTTCGTACACGAAACCAACCAGGCCCTCGTAGAGGAAACGCTCATATCTTAAGCTCCGGACGTCAGAATGACATGACGTCAACATTGTTGGTTTCCTCTTAGTGAGATGGATCTTTTGGCTTAATCCGCCTGTGGTTTGGACGTAGGTGGAGTACGGTCGATTTGGTTTTTCCTTAAAAACCAACCGGCCCCTGGGACGAACAAGCCAATAACTCTCAGACCGAGCGTCCGATTAACGTGCTGTCTGTGACGTTGAGTTCCTGTTGACGATACAGAACTTTTGAATACATAAACTCTGGACTATGTGTCAGTTTATGTATCAGTCTCTCGACTCGTGGAGCGGACCCTCCCGAACGAGCTTGTTGTGTGCGGGAACCCTAGTGCTGGCTGCGACTGCTACTGTGACTGCGACTGCTACTGTGACTACGACGAAGACTGTGCAGAGATTCTTAGTAGATTCGACAACGACGACTACAACACTCAGTGATCCTATGTGGATCTGTGCTACAGATCTTGTGTGGGTCCGATCCTGTGTGGGTCAGCGCTCAGCGGTTCTGTGTGAGCCAGCGCCTACAGATCCTGTGTGGGTCCGATCCTGTGTGGGTCATTGCGGGGGTTAGTACCTATCGATCCTTTGTGGGTCTGATGACTTAGAGAGATCAGTGATCATCTCTATCATCTTTCGAAGATGTATACCTGTGTGAGCTGAATCCTGTTTACTTTCCTGTGTGGATTGTGTAGTGCTATCCTCTGTGGATTTGGTTTTTCTTTCCTATGTGGAATACGTATGGTTTCCTGTGTGTACTGGGTTGTACTTGGACTCGTGGGTTGTAGCGTATTGGAATTGATGAGTTAGGTATATGTATGGGCATATACCTAAGCAGTGTCGGTTGTTATTTCGTGATTGTGTCTTTCCTTTGTGGTTTATCCTTTGTGGATTTTGGGAGACCTTCGAGGGTCTCAGGGTCCCTACTGAGTAGCTTATACTCACCCCTGCACGGGCTATGCCTGCACTACGTTGTTTTGGTTGCAGACGACAGACATCGTTGATCGTGGTGGAGGCTTGCGGAGCAGGACGGTACCTGGAGGTGGACCACTGGGCATGACGTACTCGGAGCGGTCGACTGGACCCGAGGAGCAGTGGAGGATTTCTGTACCCACCCTTCAAGTGGGATTCCCAGTGGACAGCCCGTCGTTGCGGCTTTACCTTTCAGTTGCTGTTTTCCCTTTCGAGTTGTACTTTACTTTCTGTTTGGGTTTGTATACTGGCCCACTTAGTTTTCCGCACTTCACTCTTGTACTAGCTTTTACTTAGTGTTTACTTTTTCCGCTTGCTTACTCTGTGGTGCAAATTTACTTTACAAAGGCAATGCCTTCCCTTTACCGGGATTTACGGCTTGGTGCTAGTCTCCATCCCCTGGCCTATGGAAGGCGGGCTTGGGGTAGTCATGGCGTGGTCCCTGAGGACGGGTCGTGACAAATTGGTATCAAAGGAGTTCGGTTCTACCGCGAACTCTGATCTTTTCTATGTGAAGAAATAGTGTTTAACGTATTGGGTGTGGTTATCAGTCCAGGGAGTCCAGTGTTGGTGCGGCGGCCGACGTATCCATACACCAGGACCTTGAATTTTGATTTCTGACTTAATGCACGAAAACATTGATTGCATGTGTGTTTCAAGTTTTCTTTGGGATTACTTTGTGTCAGCTCACCAGGTATACTGTTCTGACCGTGGCGCACATGTTTCCTTTTCAGGATGACCCCACAACGGCAGCCAGCTAGGGTTCCGAGAGTCGAGCGTGACAACAGACCACAGAGCGATGAGGCCTCGGTGCAGGGCACTTTGTCAGCAGTAGCATCGGCGATAGCTCTACCCGCGGAGCCACCGATGCTTCCAATACCAGCCGCTGACGATGCACGTCGCCTCAGTGCACTGCATGAGTTCCAGTGCCAGCGACCGCCCAGGTTCCGGGGGGAGATGGACCCCCAGGCATCCGATGACTGGTTGGAGGCAGTGGTATGAGTTTTCAGGCTAGTGAGGACACCAACAGACCTCATGGTGATCCTCGCAGCGAGCCTACTGCACGTAGGAGCGGGACGATGGTGAAGCTTGATGCTCCAGGTGCACGATGAGGAATATCTTCTATGGATGGACTTTGAGAGCCTCTTCTACTCGGAGTTTGTCCCAACCACCCTTCGTGCGGTACGCATTCAGGAGCTTCTTCACCTGCGGTAGGGCAGGTTGACGGTCGCCCAGTACTCGGCGAGATTTACCGATCTCTCACGCTACTTGACAGAAATGGTATGGGACCCATTCTTCCAGGCCCAGAATTTTGAGCGGGAATTGAGACACGAGATCAGGGCATCACTGATCTCCCTCAGCATTTCAACTCAGATAGGAGTACTGGAGCGGGCCCTTTTGATCGAGAGCTTCCTTGCTGAGTCTACACCAGCGCCGAGACCCACCACAGGGCGGCACATAGCAGAGTCTTCTACAGCAGGCAGTTGACGAATGAATCATGGGTCCAGGCAGACCAAAACCTCAGGCAGATGACCTCAGGACACTGGCTCAGCAGTGCGGGACACACAGTGCGGAGCCAGTCTTTCGAGAGGTAGTCAATCCTACTCATGCGGTGGGCAGGCCCACATGGCTCGTGACTGCCCGACCCGCCATGCCGAGGAGCAGCACACGGTTGAGGGACCACCGAGGCAGAGGCAGAGGGTCGACCGTGGCGGTCCGCAGGGAGGAGGCGGATGAGGCAGAGGAGCTGGCCGAGCAGCAGGTGGTGGGAGACGCTTTGAGGCTCTATAACCACCACCACTAGGAGGTCCACCCAAACCCCAGGGAGCTCAGGGGCAAGGACAGGCACAACTCCAGGCAGCGGAGGCCTATGACCACGGCGCGCCCGAGATGATTCATGGTACTATCTGTGTCTATTCCACCTTTTCTGCAGTTCTTATAGACACAGGAGCGAGTCACTCTTTCATAGCCGCTGCCCTTGTTCGGAGCTCGGATATTCCGACGGAGCCGTTGTATCAATCCTTACGGCTAGAGACTCCTACGGGAGTAGACTCGACGATTACGCAATGGTACCGGCAGTGTGAGTTTACTCTAGGAGGTGAGATCTTTGGATGGGATCTTCTTATAGCGGCGTCGAGGCTTTACGAAATCATCTTGTGCATGGATTGGTTGTCTACGGTCCATGCACAGATTGACTCTTTTAGGCGCAAGGTGCGATGTGTACGCATCGACGGGAGCAGGTTCACCTTCACCGGCGAGAAGGGAGCCTTTGCAGCACAGGATGGACTCTCGTAGAGGAGAGGACAACCCATCACTCATCAGTTGTCTAGCCTCATCCTAGGAGCAGTTGACGTGCGGGGACCTGGTTATCCCGTAGTGGTGGATCAGTTTGTGGACGTTTTTTCCGACGACGTTCCAGGGTTACCTCCTCGCAGAGAGGTAGACTTTTATATTGACATGTACCCCGGGACAACCCCAATATCGACTCAATCATATCGGATGGCCCCCGTCGAGCTTCAAGAGCTACGAGTATAGTTGGACGACTTGTAGGGAAAGGGGTTCACCCGACCCAGTGTTTCACCCTGGGCTTCCTCGATATTGTTCGCCAAGAAGGCGGACGGGAGCTTGCGACTTTGTGTCGACTATCGTCGCCTGAATCAGGTGATAGTGAGGAACAGGTATCTGCTACCGAGGATTGATGACCTCTTTGATCATCTCAAGGGAGAACGGTGGTTCTCGAAGATATACCTCAGGTCAGGCTATCATCATCTCAGAGTTTGAGATGAGGACGTGCAGAAGACGACCTTTAGATGTCGGTATGACCACTATGAGTTCTTGGTTATGCCATTCGACATAACCAATGATCCAGTATTGTTCATGGCCCTCATGAACATGATCTTTCAGCCATACCTCAATCGATTTGTCATGGTCTTCATCGACGACATTTTCATTTACTCGACGACTGAGGAGGAGCATGCCTACCACATACGAGTTGTACTAGACACACTC
Source organism: Viscum album (assembly GCA_963277665.1). Taxonomy (NCBI): domain Eukaryota; kingdom Viridiplantae; phylum Streptophyta; class Magnoliopsida; order Santalales; family Viscaceae; genus Viscum; species Viscum album. Next base: position 1,307,788,631 of record OY728132.1, read on the forward strand.
CGAGAGCACCAGCTTTATTGAAAGCTCTCGAAGTGTCAGTTCTGGATACGTGAGGTCCACTTCTTGGGTCACGTCATCTTTGAGGCGGGAGTTGCGGTGGATCCTGTGAAGATCGAGGCAGTGCTATCTTGGGAACCACCCAGGAGCGTAACGGAGGTGCGGAGTTTCTTGGGACTAGCAGGATACTATCAGAGATTTGTGACAGACTTCTCCAGAGTTGCGACACCACTCTCAGCTTTGATGAAGAAGGGGAAACCCTTTGTGTGATCAGACAGATGTCAGTAGAGCTTCCAGGAGCTGAGACAGAGATTGACCAACGCACCTATCTTGAGGTTGCCTGAGGAGGGAGTAGGGTACGTAGTCTACTGCGATGCATTAGGGACTGGACTCGGATGTGTCCTGATGTAGGAGCGGGCAGTGATCTCTTATGGATCACGTCTGTTGAGGCTGCATGAGCAGAACTACGCTACCCATGACCTGGATTTAGCAGCAGTGGTCTTCGCTCTGAAGACATGGCGACACTATTTGATGGGCGAGCGCTTTACATTCTTTTCTGACCACCAGAGTCTCAGGTACAACTTCTCGTAGAAGGAACTGAACCTGAGACAACAGAGATGGCTCAAGATCCTCTAGGACTATGACTTTGAGATAGTCTATACTCCTGGGAAGGGGAACTTGGTATCCGATGCTCTCAGTAGGAGGACGAGCATTCATCTACTTGAGGAGGAGACATAGCAGCTAGCCGCTTTGCAGATATCCTTTGTGGATAGAGATGGAGAATCCTTCCTTTATTCTCTCACAGTCACTCCTCCACTACTGCAGCGGGTTAGAGAGGCACAGCGAGGGGACACTGACTGTGAGACGCGGTGTGCACAGATATCCTCAGGACAGGCACCTGATGGTTTCTCCTTTGGAGAAGAGCACGACGTCCTTTTTAGAGGACGTACCTTGGTACAAGTTTCTTTATGTGAGGAGGTGCTGAGAGAGTTTCACACTTCTCCTATGGCGGTACATCTTGGAGTGGCGAAGATGTACCAGGACCTCAGACGACAGCACTAGTGGCTGGGCATGAAGAAGGCTGTGGCAGAGTTTGTTTCACGATGCCTCACCTGCCAGTAGGTGAAGGCTGAGCACCAGGTACCAGCAGGCTTGGTACAACCCTTGGAGGTCTTGGAGTGGAAGTGGGACAGGATATCTATGGACTTCGTGACTGGACTTCCACGCACTTCCAGAGGCCACGACTCCATTTGGGTGATTGTCGACCGACTCACCAAGTCGGCTCACTTCTTACCCATCAGAGAGTAGGGCTCAGTGGAGATCTTGGGGCGACTTTACATTCAGGAGATTGTGCGGCTTCATGGAGTGCCATCATCTATCATCTCCAATCGAGATGATCGATTTACTTCCCGGCTATGGAAAGGATTGTAGGAGGCATTCGGGACGCAGCTACGTCTGAACATAGCCTTTCACCCTCAGACGGATGGTCAGACGGAGAGGACCATTCAGACTCTCGAGGACATGCTCCGCGCATGCGTCCTCGACTTTGGACATAGCTGGGAGGACCACCTACCCTTGGTGGAGTTCGCGCACAAAAACAGCTACCACACAACCATCGGGATGACACCATACGAGGCGTTGTACGACCGAACTTTTAGATCTCCTTTGTGCTGGACAGACCCAGGGGAGTCAGCACTTGTGGGTCTGGAGATGGTTCATGCCACGACAGAGATGGTCCAGGTCATCTAGGAGCAGATGAGGACAGCTCAGATCCGGTAGGAGTCATATGCTGACAGGAGGCAGAGGCCACTAGAGTTCGAGGATGGCGACCACGTCTTTTTTGCGTGTCTCACCTCGACGTGGATTACGGAGATTTGGCCGAGGTGGAAAGTTGTCTCCATGCTTCATCGGACCATTCTAGGTCCTCAGCAGGATTGGTGAGGTGGCTTATCGCCTGGCTCTACCACCTCAGTTTCACTGGGTGCATGACATCTTCCACGTATTTCAGCTGAGGAGATACGTGCATGACCCGACACACATCATTGACCATGGGGAGCTAGACGTTGATGATGGGGCGACTTTTGCGGAGGTCCCGGTGGAGATCGAGGATCGACAGGAGAAGGTCCTACGTGGATGGTCGATTCCTCTAGTGCGCATCAGATGGTAACACGGGAACCTCCAAGAGAGAACTTGGGAGCGGGAGGCTCAGATGCATGCTCAGTACACTCATTTGTTTCTCTAGTTATGATGTATCATTACGGGGACGTAAATACCTGAGGTGGGAGTAATGTAAAGACCCGTAAAATTCAAGGGAATTCTTTTCTTAATTTTCTTTGGGTTTTTACAAGAACGCAGTTTCAGACAACACTTGATTCCAAGGCCCGGAGTGCCCTAAATTTCTATCCGAAGTTTAGCTCGGGTACGTTCAGTGAACGAACGAGCGGGAATTTCTAACTTTTAAACCGGTGCCCAGAATCGAATTCCGAAGGCATCGATGGAACCGCAACGCCGATAATTTCTTAGGAACACATGTTCCGGAGTTGCGTTTTCATGAGAGTTGATGATAAAAATATTAAATATTTTTGGTTTTAAGCACAATATTAGTTTAAGATTACAGGGGCCTAGAAGCTCGATATTGGTTTAAAAAAATATTAAATATATTATATGATTGGTGTGAGGTTAAAAAAAAGAATATATCTTGAGTGTTTTCTTATTTAAAAAATATGACACCATAATTAGGTTTGTAATGTCAGTTTTACCCTAATCACGACATTACATGTATATGCATTAGGTTTCTAGTTTGATTGTACCCACATTAGGAGATTTTACACTTTTCAATATTTTTTCACATTCCCTTATTCATTCTTCTCCACTATAATCATTCCATTCCTAAATTTTGGTATATCGTTTAGAGTTTGAGTGACCCTAAGTCTCCTTGCACATGATCGGTGAATCATCCTATGACTTGATCAGTGTTTTTCTTCTCATATCAATGTGTGCGACAAACCTTCTTCCTCATTGGTACTCCTTGCATTGTTCCCTATATATGAACATGTTTTTCTATTTTTTATTCTTTATTATTTTTCTTATTCATCTCAATATTTTTGATAAAATGGTTCAATAATAAAATAATAAAACCTAGTTTTTATCATGGGGTAATTACACAAGATTATAAATTGATAATTTAAAAAATTTCCTAATGATAATTTATTAAAATAATTAGAAACATAATTATTAATAAACTATCGGAAGGCAATTGCATCAAATTATAAAATCAGAATTTATAAAGAAAACTATCAAAATATAACTATCAAAATTTCTATGGATAATGAAAAAGGAATTATCAAGTGATAAATACATCAAATTTTCAAGTGATAACTTCTTAAAATTATTGGAGGATATTTATTCAAATTATCAATGGAAAATTGTAAATAATTATCAGAATAAATTTATAATGAATTATTAAATGATAAATTTATAAAAAAAATTGTCAAAATATAATTATAAAATTGTAATTTATAAAAAATTATCTAAATATTTTTATAAAATGATAATTTATGGAATATTATAAGAAGATAATTATGAAAGGATAATTTATGATGAAAATTATCAAAATATAATTATATAAATTATCAGTTGATAAATATGCAGAATTATTGAATAATAATTACTTTTATTTATCAAAAGATAATTAGTAAAAATTATCAGTATATTATTTTGAAACATTTTCAAATTATAATTATAATAATTATTAAAATATAATTATATCGAATTATCCAAGAATAATTTTTGATTGTTATGAGAGGACAATTATAAAATTTTCAAGGATAATTATAAAGAATTATCAAATAATATTTATAACTGAATACAACTTGTGTTAAAAAATTAATCTACTGAGATTTATATAATCAAATGTGTTTTTATAGTTATACTTGAGAAGAAGTTTACTAGAACATGTGTTGGTCAAAAATATAAATTATTATATTATCCTGGAGAGAAAATGCATAATTTCACATGATAATTTATTTCTTGTTCAAATGAAATTTCCAATTTTGGTTTTAGGAACCTTTTATGAACCTCAATTATTGTAGTGTTAATAAAAATGATAATATGGCCCATGAGTAGTTGTTCTTGACTATTGTGGCTTCCATCCCATTATTTTAAAAAATAGGGTTGTTTATCCTTACCATTGACATCGATGAATTTTGAGATTGGATGTTCCATATATATTGTGTTTTTTTACATATGCATCCTTATTCTAAATTATGTGTTGTAATAATGGATATCAATGATAAAATGTTTATCACATATTGGTGTGCATGCGTGTAGACCATGATAGTTGTTATGAAATTTCTTTAATTGAGAATTTTTATAATTGAAATATTCTTTGTGTTATATGATTCACATTTTTACATTTGGGATATTATAATTCCCATGAAGTCATTTTATGTTTTTATCACACTATTCATTATCATGTATCAGTTACCTTTGGAGGAATTGTGCTTTGTACAAGTGATATGTGCTTTTTTTGTATGGTTATTTGATAGAGGGGGTGTGTACATGATGTGTGATGATGAGAAAAATAGATCATGATAGCATTGTGGGTTAGATATAACTCAATTCCTTAAGGATTATAAGGAAATATGCTGATAATTGGCGCATTATAGATTCTAAATAGTCCGTTTACTCAATGCCTTGTGTAATGCAGAGAGACTTGTGACAAGATTATTTGCATTTTCAATTACTTGTGATCATAATTCTGGCATGGATCCAAATTAACTAAGACAAATGGTTTGTGTTAGCTTTGTTAGCACATGAATTCTTTACTTTGGATTGGTTGATGTTATGATTGTTATGAATTTATTATATTCATGAAATAAACCTATTATAATTTGGAAAATTTAGTTAAATATTAACTAGTGGTTTCCTTGTGAGTTTTGTACTCGCACCATACTTGGTCTTTTTAGTGTGTTTATAGATTCCATGATTAGTGTACCAGTGTAGGGAATGGGCTATATGGTGGATGATTGAGCAGAGGATCATTGAGTTGGTAGCAAGACGGGATGGAATTTGGTGGACCTAATAGTCCCTTTATTTATTTATCTAAATTTATTTACACTTTTTGGATTTCCACTTTGTGATCCCTTTAAGTACTTGCATTACACGTATGTCAAACTTTTAGTTTCAGATTATACTCTGATTATTTATAATAATAATAATAATAATAATAATAATTCATAAGACACAATACTGAGGTCATAGTCTCTCCAATTATGGATTTAGACCCTCACTATTAGTTTTTAGCCTCTTCCATATTGGGAGAAGTACATGAGATTATGGGACCCTACTTCTTGGAGCCAATGGTTCTGGTCAGGGTGTTATAGAATGGTATCAAAGCACCAGGAATAACTAACTTTTTTCTTTGATTTTCCTTCATTTGGGATAGAGTATATTGGAATTAGGATGGTTGGGACTTAGGTAGGGGATCTATGAAAATGAATAGAGAAAATAGAATAGTAGACCTCCCAATTTCCATATGTGGGGGAAAAAATTTATTACAATTAATATTGATTAAATTAACATTGGGTGATACACATGATGTCCATATTTGATTGATGATATTTTGGGTGTGTTCATAAATCATGAAATTAGGTCCACATTCCATATATATAAATGTTTTTGTATTGTATAGTAGGTCTTTAATTAAACTAACTAATTTGTACTCTCTCTTTGGGGTAGTTTCTCTTTGTGTGATATATCTATTTTCCATGATATTTTGATATATCTTTATTGGAATTAATTAGATGAATTGAGAATTCTATTATATTAGTATATATGTGATGACAGTGACTAATGTACAGGGATTAATACAAGGGTTTTTCCTAGGAGGGTTATACCATGGGTTGATGGTAGACTCATAGGAGAAACGTATTGTGATCCCATAGATTGATTAACATGTGTCCAAATTAATCTATTTTTCTAAATTGTTTTCTTTGTGTTTTGGATGTTTTTTTTGACATGGTCATATGGGACTACATGGGAAGTATCATAGAATTCCACCACAAGGGAGTATGTTTCTTTTTTACCACTAGATGTATTCAAGAATACAATTGAGGAAGCTCCCATATATGATTTTTTGTTTTTGTAGTAGCGACTCTTCTAATAGAAGTCTTTCGATTATTTCATGTCCTAGTTATAAAAATTTAGAGATATGGAAAAATATTAAATAATATTAACTCCATCAGTCTTCATCCCTCAAGTGCACTAGAGGCCCTCAGGATTTTATTTAATTGTTTTAAATCAATGTCGAAATTATTCACCTAGTATAAACCATGTAGTGATAACAAGTCAAGAAAATATTGAGTAGATTTTTTTTGTGCATCCCATTTTTATACCCACATATTTTATGGTTTGAACTAAGATTATGATGATAAAGGTGAAGGTGGATGACTTAGAGATGAAGGGATTCATTAATCCAAGAACTTCATTATGGGGTGCATCAATTTTTTTCTCTAAGAGGGAAGATGGTAGTCTTAAACTCAAAAGTTATTATAAGAAGTTGAATTAGGTCATACTGAAGAATATATATCTCTTTCCAAATAGAGATAATATTTTATATTAGTTATGGGGAGCCCATTGGTTCTATAAAATTGATATATGGTCATGATATAAGTCACTACAAGTTATAGATAATGACAATCTGAAGATAGGATTTCAAAGTAGGCATGGGATGTATGAGTACTTGGTGAAGTCAGTAGAACTAATGAGAATCTATGTGATTTTCAGATCCCTCAAGAACAATATATTTCACCCATATATTGAATCATAGATCATGGTGTTTATCTATGACATCCTTATTTACTCACTAAAACCTGAACAACAATATAGGAACCTCGAGATAGTATTTAGAATGCTTAAAGAACATCATCTTTAATCCAAACTTTCAAAGTTAAAATTTTGGATTTAGGAGGTGAATTTCAAATTACATGTATAGTCCCAGATGTGTATATCCCTTGAAATTGATAAAGTAAAGGAACTTATCTGTTTGACACATCCCATAAATGTGTTCATGATTAGGAGATTTCTAGGTTTTACAAGACTTTACCGATGTTTTGTTCTGGAGTTCCCCTAATTTTCACACCTGGAAAAAACTAATGAAGAAATGATTAAATATATAGTGGATAGATAAGTGTGACTTTAAATTTAATGAGCTAAAAAGAAGGTGGATTACAGATGTAGTTCTAATACTACTGAGCTAGGGATTAAAGAGCTTGTAATATATTATTCTATTAGATATAAGATGTAGTTTCAAAAGGATATTTGTGAGAGGATTTCAGAAGAGTAGTAAGGATTAATGATTTTTTATCCAACTAGTGGAAAAATGATTATATGGATCCAATATCAATGAATTGGCCCTTTTTAGTAATCACATCCTAACCTGTGGACTGAGTGAATACAATTCTGGAGTAAGAAATAGTGTGTACTATGATGATAGAAAAATTAGTTCAAGGAGGCTCGATTCCTAGATGTCTATTGGATACTAACAATGTGATCATGTAACATGAAATTTAATTAATACTTTATTATTTTGAGATGATATGATGAGATATCTTCATAACACTAGTTGGGTGGTACATCTTGGTTTGAGGAGGATTTACTGTGACTTCAGGCAATAGTTCTGGTTTCTAGGGATATAGAGGGTCATCATTGGGTTTTTTAAATTCCTTACCTTCCAGGTGGTAAATTCTGAGAATTAGTGTCTTTGGGGTTCACTCTTTCCACATACAAATCCAATATGGATGTGGGAGGACATTATTATGGGAATTGTGGTGGTCTTACCTACGACCTCGAGGATTCATGATGTTGTCTGGGTGATTGTCGATCAGCTGAATAATGTTTCCCACATTTTACTGATTCGACATAGTGGATGAGGTATGAATGATTTATTTCCATGAGATAGTATGATCATATGGAGTTACTTTGGAATTTATTTTTTAGATATAGACACATGTTTCACATCATGGTATTTTTAGGGACTATAGATGGATCTAGGGTCATAGTTGAGATTGATCATAATGTACCATTCTCAAACAATTGGGCACTCAAATTAGTTAATATGAATAATAGAGGATATGATTTGATCATTAGTTCTAAAATTTAGTGGAACATGGGATGATCAATTTGACTTGGTTGAGATCTTAAACAAATAAATTACTAATTTATGATTTTATAGCACCTTATGAAGTTTTTTATAATAGACCATGTCCTTCACTTCTCTATTGGAATGAGATGGGTGATGTAGAGTTTAGGGGATACAATTTGGTTTAGGAGATATTTAAGAGAGTAAAGTTGATTCCGAAGAGGTTTCTCACCACTCAGGGAAGACATCGGTCATATGTCGACCGTAACAGGAGACCTTTGGAGTTTTTTTGGTAGATAAGGTTTTAATGAGAGTAACTCCTCAGTTAGGCTAACAACATTTGAGGAAGAAAATACAAAAAACATCATAGTTCATATGAAAATTCATTCTCACCGAACAGGTTGATACAATGGAATATCATCTTGATCTTCCTTATCACTATTGAGGTATGCATGACTTGTTTCATGTGTCATAGTTACAGAGATACATAAACGATCATACACATGTCATCTATTGAGATGATGTCAAGTTAGAGCCTGGTGAATTTTACAAGGAATTCTTAATGAAGACTATATAGGCCAGAGTGAGAAAGTCCATCGAGGGAATACAACTTCACTTTTACATATTTTGTGGATGCATGGATGGATCCGTTAAGGGACTTGTTAGTGAGAATATAATATTTAGGCTCTAAGTAATAATTTTTCTGAATGGTACCTATATAGATACATGTCATGGATGAGAACACATTAGAGGGGTAGAATTGAAATTTACTCAAGTTTTAAAGGATAATTAAATAATATTTTTTTCTAATATATAAGCATTTTTTGTTGAAATTGAATTATTTAATAAAAATAATCATATGAACAATTTATAACATGGATTAACATAATGGTAAAATCCATATTATTACTATGAAATATTATATGGTATAATTTTTGAGATAAGAATAGAGAGATCATGATATTCTAGGGCTCATAGAGCTTCGGTAGTGATATAATTACAAAATATTAAAAAATATTATAACATGCATGAAGGGTTTTGATGAAATAATGTAATATATAATAAATAGTGTCCAAGATGGAAAGTTGGATACAACTATTAGGTCAAGAATTCAAGTTTTACTCATCGAATGAAAAACCTTTTTTGTATATCCGGTGTCTGATTTGATCACACTCCCATTAGGTGTTTTTACCTTTTTATAAAATTTAATTATTATTATTATTATTATTATTATTATATTCCCTTTAATTTTATTACTTCTAATCCACACAACTAAGAAAACACATATCCATTCCCCCATTTATTAAAAAATAATGGAGACCCCATTTTGACTGGTTTAAAATTAAAAACACTTTAAATGGTAGAAATTAAAGACATTGTTATAAATTAATAATCAAAATATTGGATTAAATGGGGATTTGGAAAGTATATAAGGGGGAACATATTTTGTGGTTTTAAATAGATGAATGATTCAGTTCCTTGATTTTAGATGATATAATTGATTTAGGGAGATCATGTGACTCCTTGTGTGTGATTGGTGAATCCTCCCTTGATCTGGTCAGTGTTTTCAATCTCAGATCCAAGCATGTGATTAACCTTCCTCATTCTTGGTCCAATGTGAATAGCATCACAACTATGAAATTTTTTTATTAATATTTTTATTCAATTATTTTTCATTTTCTCTTCTTCCTATCCAAATTTTGGAATAATAATTGGTTTAATAACAAATGAATAAAACCTCATTTTTATTAAGGGATAATTAAAAACGATTATGAGATGATAATTTCTAAAAAATACTAGAGGAAATTTTAATAAAATTATCAGAAATTATTGCAAAAAATTATCATTAGATGATAATTACATCAAATTATCAAATTATTATTTATAAATATAATAATCGAAGGATAAAAATATAAATTCTCCATGGATAATTAAAAAAAAAATTATTAATTTATAAAAATATCCAATTATCAATGTATAATTTATCAAAATTTACAATGGATAATTACATTATTTATCAAATCTGGATTATTAATAATTAAAAAAATATATTTACATCAAATTAATAATGAATAATTTATGATAAAATCATCAAAAGATAATTGTAAAAGGATAATTTATAAGAAATTATAAAAATATAACTATAAGTGGATAAATTATAAAAACATTTCATAAGATAATTATTAAAATATAATTTATTAGAAAAATTGTTAAAATATAATTATAAAAATTATCAAAGGATAAATGTAAATAATTATTGAATTATTTATAGTTTTAATCATTAATGTATAATTATTTAAAATTATCAAAAAATAATTGTTCGAGATTATGAAAGTATAATAATAATGATTAAAAAATGATAATTATATAAAATTATAAAAGAATAATTTATTAAAATTATCAAAGGAAAATTACAAAATTGTCTATTATAATTATATATAATTATAAAATAATAATTATAATTAGATATCACATATATTCTCAAATTAATATAGGGATATTTATATTATTAAATTTGGTTTTGTAATTATTCTTAAGGAGAAGAATGATAGAACATGCGTTGGGATAAAATGATAATTCATATTTTATCCAAGGTAGATAACGTGTTATAACCTTTGATATTTTGTTTCTTTTTGATAAAACATAGCCAGTATTAGTTCTAGGAACCATTGATGAACCTTTAGCATTAACGATTTTAAAAATATAATAATAAGGAATCTGATGAGGTGTTCTAGAGTATTGAGGTTTCAACTCAAAATTTTAATCCACACATGGTGGTTTATCCTTACCATTGACATCGTAGCCTTTGTGGTAGGATTCTCCTTACCTCTTTAGCTTTTGTTACACTCATTTATTTGTTCAAATTTATTTGTTAGAATAATTTATAACTATTTATGAAATTTGATCTAAAGTTGGTGTGTGTGTTTCCCATGAGACATATAGTTATATTCATTCCATGAGAAGTGTTAGAATATCTTGATCCCATGTCTGATATGATTCCCATTTTTTTCTATTATTTATCTCGTGATGTCATGCTATGTTTGTTATCATGATATAACTTTTTGGGATCATTTTTCCATTGTAGGAATTGTACATGGTATAGGTGATGTGTGGTGGTTAGGGTATGATTATTATTTAGAGGGGAGTGTGTATGATGTGTGACATTAATAACAGTAGAGAATTATAACAGTGTGGCATGTATATAACTGGATGCCTTGAAGATTCTGAGGAAACATGATGATACTCGATGTATCAAGAATTATGAGAATCCGATTGAGTTCATACCTTCTATATTCTAATTATATTATCATATTGATGCCTTTTTTACTTCATGTGGTTTGTAAAAAATCTTGTGGATAGCTTACAATAATTTCTCATGACTCATGGTCATCATTCTAGCATGTAGGTAAAGAAAGTTAGACTAGTGGTGTGTGACCGTTTAGTTAATGAAAGACAACACAATTGTCGATTGTATGATGTTATGATTATTATGAATTTATTATATTCTTGAAATACCCAAATTATACAAGATCATATTTTTTATGGTTGCATTGGTGGTTTCCTACTGAGTCTTGTAATCAAAGCCTATTTGGGAATTTGAGTGCTCTTTTAGATTTCATAACTAGAGATCTAGTGAAGGGTAAGGGCCCTATGGTGGATGGCTTAGAATAAAATAATGAATATCGTATTATGATGGTAAGGGTTATAATGGAATCGTAGTTGCTTTTATTTATTTATCTTCATTTATTTACTATGATTGGATTTCCACATTAGGATATCTTTTTAGTACTCTTGTGACATGTATTCTATCCTTTTTTTCGACATGTACTCTGACTATTTATTATCCTATTAATATATTTATATTATTATTAATATTCATATTATGATATTATACTTATGGTATAATCTCTCTCCATATTTTATTATTTCCACGAAAAATCCTTTATACCCGTGAACCTTGATACCTTAGTCGACACTAACATAGCCCAAATTGAATTCCCATTCCCAATGAGTTGGAGACTATAACCTAAAATCATACATGATTAAGGAGGGAACTGATTTCTCACAAAAATAGTAGAAGATAAAATATTGTGTGTAAATATTTTTAACTCTCTAAGGGAAGAAAATATAAGAAACAAATAGAAAAAATAGTACCCAAATTAATGATAATCATCCAAAAAGAAAAACATTTAAAACCAATCAAGATCAAAAAATACTTATGAAACAACCAGACATTACATAGATTGATTTGTTTCACCACTCTATGATCAAAATGATCATGAAAAATCACAAAATCTAAGTGGAGCTTTCCATTTCCCCTGACTTGGAATAATAAAGTCTACAAATTTTGGATAGAATGGATTAGATGTGAGCTATAAATCCTAGTAGGGTTTCATAAAGTGTTTGATAGTCAAATCCATAATAATCTACCATATATTATATCAATTTAAAAATAAAGAGGAATGAAATATCATTTTCATATATTAATCCAACATATGCTTTCATTCATCTAGATAGAATATATATCAAAACAAAATAAAATAAAAATTTAATATGAAATAGTTAATATAAATAAATTAGCATGAATAAAACATATTAATAAAGAATGAAATATATATTGAATCAAACAACTCAAATAAAATGACCGTGTTTTAAAGCCACATGGAAAGTCATTTTTTCATGCAATAGGATCCTCAAATATCTCATAAATCATAAGAAATAATCAGTTGTGCACACACACACACCCCAAAAGGAGAACCCATCATAGGATTTCTTCACCCCAATATTTGAACCCCACATGAGTGGTCATAAAATAATAGTTTTAGTAACGATGGTCATCATCAATCCATTGATAGAGAGTCAATGTCCTAACATGCATGTCCTAATTAACATATACTACTTAGGCTATTATGTGCTTCAAATAAAAAATCAATCAAATTTATAATCAATAATTTTTAAAAAAATCAAAATATAATTTCTCAATTATAGTTTTCAACATGGATTCTGATCTCAAAAACAAATCATATGGTTTCTCCATTTCAGAACATTCAAAATCACGTTTCACATTAGTTTATTTTCACAAGATCAATAAACAATTTATTTTAACAAAATTAATTCCAAACCAATACATCATTTGTTATAAATCAATCCCACAACTCCTATTACATTAGAATTAGGTTTTCCCTCAATTCTCAGACCCATTTCAAATCAAGGATCGAATCAACACAATTAAATGTTTTTAAACCATTTTAAAACTCATTTAAAATCAACCAATGAGTTAATGGTTTAGATCATAGGGAAATGAATTATGGGACCCCATATATTTAAATCAAATATATATAAATAAACCCCCATAACAGGACCCTGGAATGTAGAACAAAAACCCAGAATATATAGGAACAAAATTGAGAATTAATATCCAATAAAATAGTGTTTAGATCCAAAATTTAGAAGATGATATATCATACTAAAAGGTGAAGATAAAGACATATGAGAATAAATCACATTATATGAGACACACTTACCTAAAGAATATTGAACGATATGGACACCACTTCAATGTTTGAAGAAATGGGTTTAGAGGAGACAATTAAACCTCTTGAAAGACTCAAAGAGAAACAAACATGTACGGGTATAATGGGTGAATTAGAAAACCTAAATAGGGGAGTTTTGGAATCTTAAAATAGAATTTTGAGGATTTAGAAACCATGTAACCAATTTCAATGGGTGGGACATAGAGTTATTCAAACCATGTAACCTAATTGGGCACCCTAATGTAGTTCTATTTGGGGACAATTTTTTCCCACATGGTTAACATAACCATGAATTAACCATTAATTACCCACTCTCCAGGGTGCTTATGGTTTTGAGGGGTGGATATATAGTTAGAAAAACCATGCATCCTAACCATCCTCCTCCTTCCAGTGGATTATAATAGTGCACCCAATATTTTTGGACAAACCACATAATACACCATAATCATGATACAACCATGAACCACCCAATGTACATAAAAAATCTCTAATTTTCACCCAAAACATCATAAAACAAGAACAAAAAAAATGGAGATCATAAAAATGGTCAAGGAATACTAGTCAACAAGTAACATGATGTTAAAGGCTCCCCAACAAAAATACCTATTCCCAAAAATTATGTCAATATGTTTCCATATCAATGAGATGATACCACATATCTCTAATCAGTGCCTCTTGCACCCAAGTATAATGATAATGAGAACCATTATGCCTTTGAACACATACCAAAGGTATCATCCTCCGATGAATAAACATTATCTCAGAATCACCAATCATGACTGGATGCCCAGTCATGGATAAATAAGGGTCAATATTAGGATCCTCCCTACACAGTACATGATATGTGTTTGAAATATACTTCCAAGGTTGTAAAACAAAAAAAAATTATGTATTGACATCAAATGTTGTGTATGTGCTAAATAGTATTCCACTTTCCCCACATGCTCAACAACATCAAACCATCCCATAAACAAAGGTGAAAGCTTCCTCTATTTCCCAAGGTGCAGATGGCCGAAACAAGGTGAAACTCTAAAAACACCTAGCTACCAACTGAGAACTCCAAAGGTCACATATGATGGTTCATATAAGAATATTTCTGGTGCCATTCTATCAACATTCTCTAATGAATTAACTCAATATTGGATTTTATCCTTGGATAAATCTCAGTGAAACCAAATAACTTTTATGACAACCCGAATATTTTATTACACAGGTAAACATAATTTATTACATACACTTCACTTGATACAACATAGAAGATCGAGAGGTCTAGTGTCTTTGGGGCTGAGGATCATTACCTAACAAATTAAAACATGAAATAAAACATCTTCATTGAAAATCTCATTTACAAGACCACTACAATCCCTCGTACATAGCATTGTATGGGATAATCTAAGGACATGCATAAGAAAAGGGTGAGCTATAATGCCCAGTAAAGGAATAATCATGGAATAACATGAGGAATAAAATACATGATAGACAATAGGAATATCAATAGAGCACAAGATAAGTATAAACAGAAAGGCATGATAAATCAGGATAATCATAACATGGAAATGTGGCAACAACACTTAACATGGAATTAGCATGAGCCAAGGCTCATTGCACATGGAGCATGAGTAAATCGTCATTACACATGAAGATTGAGTAAAAAATAGTTTCACTAGAATTATAATGATTAAAAACCCATTGAACATGATGTATCATGATACTATACTTTACCCAATGTATTGGACCGTTATAAGGGTTCACCCTTCTTAAACATTTCATTTCATGCATAAGTGTTCCACATGGATCATATAACATGGATTCATAAAACATAATCATTTATTCCATGATAAAGGAATGTGGAATTAATATATGGAAATTTATAGTTAATAAGTAAATGTGAATAAAGGTTAATACCCTTGATAGAAAAATGGGCATGGTATTCACTACACAATGACATTGGCTTAGAAAATCGGTGCAATTTCGGCAGCGTACCGATGTGACATAAGAATTCATAAAAATGTTTGATGAGGGGTAAAGGGTAATCTCAGCATATTTACATGAAATTTACAGTAAGGGGGTCATATAGATACAGGTTCTATCAATTGAAATAGGATTTAGAGTCATGATTCATAAGAATTACTTGAATGTAAAAGAAGAGAAAAAACTTCCATTCGGAATTTCGTAATAGTAACGGGTGTACATGGGAGGAATTTAATGAGAGAGAAAGAGGTATCCCATCATCCAAAAATAAATAGGTAAAAATGGGGGAGGTGAGAAACCATACCACAACATTTTTAATTGAAATTAAAAGGGAATAACAACATTACGAAAATTGGACAAAACTGAGAATGGAAGAAAAAACCATTACAAGGAAGTGTGCTTCCAAAGGCTTGAGAGTGGATTATTTGGAGCTTCGGGCACCATGGGATGATTCTAATGAGAGGAGGTAATAATATGGATTAACTCCAAAAGGGTTTGAGTGAAGAGGATGTGGGAGCTTGGGTGGGTTTATATAGGAAAGGTGAGTGAATTCTTTATTATTTAGCTTTGGGACACCTCACTTTAAATTAATCCAAACCACAAACCAGCCCATGGTTTTTGCCCATGGTTTTCGAAAAAGGGAAGTGGAAAACAATATTTTATAATTTCAAAGTCCGAAATTCTTATATTAATGGGGTTGCTTATGTGTAGGTGAGTCACACTCCAATGGAAAACAATTTAAAAAACAAGATGTTTAATAAGTCTTGAAGGGTCCATTAATGCTTTCTAAAATAAGTCAAACAAACCCACAACCACATTATATTAATGGTAAAACATATTTTGGCCTAACATAAAGCTTATAGTATTTTATTACATCAATATTGGGTCATTATGATGTCATAAAACACATTATAAATTTGAACGGTATTTAAATTTTTACCCAAAATTTTGACTGTCTCCGAAAATTATGAAAAATTCACCATTGGATAATTTTGATGTCCTGATTCCTAAAATAATATTCATTTTATATAAATAACTTTCTAATGTTTCTAATTTTTAATTTTAAAATAAAAACCGACATTTATAAAAAATTCATGGGTTTGACAAAATATGGCTTTCAATCATTAATAAAAATTACAATTGCATTCATAAAGTTATACAATCATTTATATTTAATAAAATATAATTTAATAATAAAAAAATATTTTATTAAAATATTATATAATTAAAAAATTCATTAATTCACCAAAAAAGTTTTATTAATTGAACATTAACTAAAAATACTATTTGTGCTTTAAAAACTATTTACAAGGTAACAATAATAAAATGAAAGTATATTCATTATTATAAACCAAAATAATGTACATAAACATAGTACAAGGGTCTTGTTATATAACCCCTTATACACCTGCATAAGACCAAAGAGTGAGGTGTGCGATGGTGAAAGACACTTCGGGTGGCTCAGATAACATTGCTCAGGTGGTAATCTCTATCAACTTCCACTTCTGTCGTAGGCGGTCCCGCTCGAGCTTAACATTTACAAGCTCAGCTTGGGCTTGGTTAAGAGAGAATCCCAATGACTCCACCACCTTTCTGAGCTCTGATAAATGGGCTTTGAATGGGGCACATCTACTAGATGAGGCTATCACTTCCTTTGTCTGAGTAAATTGAATTTGTTAAAGCCCTATATTTATACTAATCAGGTGATCACTGTTCAACGACTTTATTAGCAATGGTCACAATTCATAACATAAAACCAATTATGTTTACATTTTATATATAAATTTTACATAAAGAGGCATTTAATTAGATCAAGAGGGATTTCCATTAATGAAAGTTTAGGTCGTTACAACTTTTACCAATCTCTGACTAACATAATGATGATTTGGAAGGATTTATATTCAATCCTCTATGAAAGCAATCATAATTGAATACTGGTATGTGTTTTTATATAGAAACTAAAATAGTTCCAAATAGATTTCATAAGATCCACCCAATTCATAGACATTGACACAAAGAATATCTCAAGGATCTATATATCCCCTTTTTATGGACATCCATTTGCAGATTGTATGAAATAGTCAAAGGAAAATGAGATCTCAGTTCTTCAGATAGAACTATACAAAAGGGATAAGTAAAATATTATTATATATCGTAGATGGTAGAATATGTAACTCCATGAAACCTCATAATATCTTTCACATATATATATTTCAATTCCTCCTCTTTGTGTTTATCTCGAATGGGTACGAAGTGAGACAATTTCATCATCCAATTGATCACAACCCATAGATAATTCTTATTCAAATGTGTAAATAAAAACCCAACCAAATAATCTATAGAAAACTCATCCCACTTCCAAGAAATATCTAGAAGTGGATGAGGAAGACTCAAATGTCTTCGGTTCTCAATGATGACCTATTAATAGGTATAATAATTTGAATCAATGTCAGTGTTCTCCAATATCATACCTGACCCTAAATATATTTTCCTAATATCAGAAAACATATTTTAGAAATGAGGTGCACTTTACACAAGGAAGTATATCCATCCAACAATACAGGGTTTTTCATAGATAATGGAACCAAAAATAAGTTTAAAAACATAGGATACCATCAGAATAGAATGGCTACTCACTAATGGTCTCCCTACAAAAAATAGACTCCCTAACTCCAAAAAACAAATCATCATGATGTTGCTCTTAAATAATCATCTCTAGAAGAGAGGATTTTAGCTGAACAGTTTCTAGAATAATCTCAGGTCCTTCGCCCTATACTCTAAAAAGAAACTATACAAAAATAACCATCAAGTTCCCCTGTTTTGATGATTCTATAATGGCCTGGGTTGGATGTTTACTACTCAATGAATCCAAAATAAAATCCCCCTCCCTTAGGGTATACAAAATTTAAAAATGAAACTAATTTATAAAATATATCCAAAACCACTATTAAAGGATCAAATACTTTTGAGAGAATATAAAATATAGGATTTTGTGGTTGGAAAACATGGTAAACCATTCTCAAAAATGGTAATGTCACCAACTCTTATGATCATGCATTAGGGATATAATTACAATGTAATGGGTTATATAATTAATTTCATGTTGAAAATTCCACATAATATCATAGACTACCACATTATAACCTTGAATATGAAAAAAACCCAAACCTGAACCTGGTGGTTCACAAAATACCACATATCCCTATCTATCCTCTGGATGAGTCATCAACATTGCAGAAGGAAAAAGTTGTTTTAGAAAAATATTTGAAATTTCTCATCCCAAGTGGGAATCATCCCCTTCTAAGTGAGACAAGTCATTGGAGAATCCAAAATTGAGAAATACCTTACAAACCAGTGATAATATCCCAATAATCCCAGAAATATCTAAAACATGATGGAATCCAATTTTTTATCCAAAGTCACAACAAATTTAACCTTCTCAGGGTGAACTAAAATACAATGTTTAGAGACTAGAAATTGAATTCTTGAATCCATAAATCACAATTTGATATCCTATCATAGATTTAGTGATTTATAATTATTTTAAAAATTTCTCTATGATGATATACATGATCCTTGTTGTAATGAAAGTAAACAATGATGTGATCCATAAAGGCCACCATGAATTTATTAATACAATCAAGGAATATGTTTTCATAAATGTCATAAATATTGCAGGATCTTTGGTTAGACCTAATGTAATGACAAGATACTCATCATTACCATACCTAATTCGAAAGGCGATATTCTGAAGTTCGTATTTATTTATTCTAAACTAGTGATAAGTAGACAAAATATCAATCTTCGAGAACCATTTAGATTCTTTCAACTGGTCAAAAAGATGATCAATTCATGGTATCATATAATTTTTCATCACCAAAACTCAATTGAGTCTTCAGTAATCAACATATAGGTGAAATGTTCCTCCAACCTTCTTTGAATAAAGAATAGACAACACCCATGGAGACACACTTAGGTGAATAAATCCTTTCTCTACTTGGTCATCCAACTAAGTGTTAAACTTTTTAAATTACATTAGTTCTATATGGTAAGAAGGAAAAAACACTAGTAGAGAACCAGACCCTAAATCAATACAAAACATTACCTCTCTTACCAGTGAAAAAATAGATAAATAATAAGCAAAAAATTTGGGAAAAATAATTTTAACTAAAGAGAAATAATCACATAAAGTTTCTCATTCCATGTAAAAAGATAAAATGGATATTAATTTTCAAAAATAAATATTATATATTATGGATACACCTAACCTCTAGTCCCATTCTCCCAAAGACACGACACCCCCAATTGGGAATAGTGATGGAGACCCATAGAAGTTAACAATCAATTTGAGACATATTCATAATAAACCCATCTATATCGATGATTATGTAAAGAGGTTAGATGCATAAGAAATTTTCATTTCCCTATAAGCTCAATATTTGATAAAGAGAAACACAAGCATGAAAATAAAGACTCTACTCTCTCTTTATTCTGAGGGGCATACTAATATCTAACACATAATGTGAAAGCTCTATAGAATGTTTTAGTAGGTTCACAATATGAGCCTACATGAAAGTGTGAGATAATCCATTATCATATGAAGAAGTCACTAACGATGAATCTATAGAGATGGTATATCTCACAATCATAGGACCTATATCATATTCTTCTGGATAGTCTTCCAGTCCCCGAAGAAGCTTCATTATAGATTCCTTTAGATGGAATCCATTAGGCATTGAAGATTCTTGTTGCGATGTTTTAATTTTTTTTAGTGATGCTGTGACCACGAAACTGTGTGGAGAAGAAGAGAAATAGTAAAATTTCTATTGGTGTCCTAAGTGTCTATAAGAATTAATGAACATTGGTACCTCAGAAAAACCACATCTTGAATTATCAACATATCTACACTGTGATTGAGTAAAATGGAATCTTCTATGAACTAAAAAAGTCTTAGAGTATTTATGTAGTTGATAAATACCACAAGACTAATCACACTTCCAATTTCCTTTAAAGGAACTCACAGAGCTTCCATTGGGAGAAAAAGGAACTCCCGTCAATATTGAATTACCATCCAGTTTATGATTCACTATTAAGGGTGTATATAGTACACCCTTATTCAAATTTAGCTCAATTTATAAAAACTAACAATAGATTTTAGGTCTGAGAAACATATTGGTCATTTCAGCCCACATCTTCACAATTCATAGAATCTCATGTGTAAACTACACAATCAGGAAAAAGTAGTTCACATACTTTATAGTTGTCCTGTCGGCCCGAGGGTTCTTTTACAAATTACATATCCTTATATAGTACAATAGATTTCGGATAGAACTAATAAATTAAAATAAATATTATGTCATTACACTCGAAAACCTCATGCTTCTTTGTAATTACTATCGAATCCCATAATCTCCTACTTAGCACCCTAGTATAATGGTATCATAACACACCTTAATAGATTCAGGCATATATAATAAAATAAAAATTTTCACTATCTTATTTAACCAATCCTTATACTCTTTAGGATCATTAGGTCCTTATAATGATTGTGTATTATGGTGATGAAACTCTTGGTAATGATTCCTAGATTCATCTCCTTCGGGTTTCACAACTGGATCCTGGAGGGGAACCAGTGTAGGTTCCTTTCCTAGAGCTTGAATAGTGTACTCAAGAACATCAACAAGATTATGGTTCATAGGATGATTCATTCACTATTTTCACCAAAAGCTTCCTATTGGTGCCTATTAAAATTTCTTCTTAGAGGAATGATTCTACATAACATTACCAAACAACACTGAATACATTTCAATATTAATCAGATCAATAACTCAAACAAAATAAATGACCATATATATTCCATTAGATAAGATTTATGGATTAGGATTTTTACATACTATAACAAAAAGATATTAAAATAAAAAGATTAGATGAAAAAAAATTCTTCAATGACACATTCCTAAACCCCCATGGTGACTTAGGGCTTGTTATGATGAGAGATAGAAAACAACTCACACACAAATAATTCCTATGTCCCACAAAAAAATCCCAAACATATACTGACATCACATAAATATGATTAACCTTCACCCTACAATACCACTTTTCTATGAATAGTCCTAGCTACCCTAGTACCGTGATACCCCATCCCTCACTTAGATAGCTTGAAGGGTGATACCTATCTCCATGGGGTGGAAACTAGAACCTAAAATCATACATGATCAGGGAGGGAATAAATTTTCCCCAAAATAGATGAAGATATAATATTAATATTTAGTATGACTAACACTCCAAAGGGATACAATACTAGAAATAAACAGGAAAAAGTACCCAAAAAAGATAAAAATCTAAAAAAACAAAAATTTTAACCATGAAAGAGTCTCAAAATCCATGTGCGACTAGAAGACAACATCTCCACTAGTCCCTTTCACCACTCCATGGTCAAAAGGATGATAAAAGATACCACCTCTATATTTCTATTTCTCTTTCACTAGAATTGGAATAATATAGTCTACAAATACATAATGTTAATCATAGGTTGTGACCTATAAATCCTAGTAGGGTCTAATAATGTGTTACATAATCAAAACCATATACATTTACCATTTATGATGTCAATTTAAATTAAAGAAGGAATAATTTGAAATTTTATCAATTAAACCAAAACATGATTTCATTTAAATAGATGAAAAATATATCAGAATGACCTTAAAATAGGATTAAGTGAACAATTTATAAAAAATAGTTCACATAATATTAATTATAATGAATATTATAGTTCAATAATCATTGATATGTATATCAGATAAAACAACTGGTAGAAAATTACTATGTATGAAAGACCCATGGTAAGGCATTGTATTTTGTAATAGGATCCTTAAACATCTCAAAATGAAATTATATCAAGTCAGCTACACACATACATATACACCCTAAAATGTTGATCCCAATACTAGATGTTTACACCCTAATAGGGGATCTCGTCACATGAAGTCACGCCACAATTGATTTACTAACTATTTTTCATCATCAATAAATTTTTAGAGAGTTATGATCAAAACATTATTGTCCTAAATAAAACAAACAACCCATGAAAACATGTTTTTAAAACAAAAAATCAATCAAATATGAAATTAAAATTTTCAAAAAAATTTAAAATATAATCTCCCAACTTCAATTTTCAGTTTTCCTTCTCTTTCAACCACCAAATCACAGGTTTCCATCATTTCATTCCAATTCAAATGACATTATATTTAATTAATTTTCTCAACCTGAATCATCAACTTCTTTCATTAAAAATTTTAAAATCAAGCTGTCATTTTTCATAAATCAATCTAACAATTTTAATTCCCTTGCAGTTTCCAGTTTTCTCAAATATCATTCCCCCTTAAAATCAATGATATAATCATCAAAATTACATATTTTTAAATAATTTAAAAACAATATCAATTCATTCAATAAATTAATGGATTCAATTATAGAGAAAGGAATCATTGAACCACCTACCATTAAATCAATAATCCAGAAATAAACACTCATAAGAGGAATTTCCTATGAAGAATGAAGGTGAGGAAGATCAAGGATCACAACCTAGAATCAAGATCCAATATAGGAGAATTTAGATAAACCAATTACATGATTATCTATCAAACAATTATAAAGAGGTTAAGGGATACTAGAAAAAACACATGAGATGATATCCAATTACTTGTAGAAGATCAAACATGATCAACGTCGCATTAATATAACGAGAAATGGGTTTGTATGAGTCAATTTCATCTCTTGAGCACATAAAAGAGCCAAAATATAATTTTAGGTTTGAATGAGATGATTATGTAACATAAATGGGGGGGTGGTGGGGGGGGGTTATGAATTTAAAAATAAAAATATGAGGAATTTAAAACTATGAAGATTTTTTCCAAGATAGGGTTACAAAATTAGAATAAAAATTTCTAAATATATCAACATAATTAATTTATACCAAACATGGTCAATGCATATAAACATGGAAGGTAAGAAGTCATATTTTTAATAAAAGACAATGTCTAGTACATTCTGAATAAAAATTAAAAATAAATAATGTTTCCTTTGGACCAACTCATGTGACCATCATACCAAATCCATGACGTCTATAATAATCTAACAAAACAACATGTACAACTACAATATGCCCATATTCCCAAATAGAAAATATGAAGTTCTACCCACTTAAATAAAAACTATATTATTGATATGGGTAGAGGTTTGTCTAATAACCTTGTAAGAACCCCTAAATCCTAAAAAATAATGATATCTATTATGATAAAATTGCTATACATTAAATACATATATAAAATAAGATCATTCACACGCAACACATCCACCTGGAAAATGAAACCGAGAAAAACATAATAATACAAGTCGGGTCACTGGGTACTAATTGATCCATCTCCATCCCTAACCATACCATATTTATCAAGTACCTATGTCTCATTGAACATGTTACACTAACCACCTTGGGGGAATAACTCATACCCCTATACATGTATCGAATATCATGTCTTCTCTAGAAAGTGTCAAATTTATATAAGAATAATGGCTATAAAGTGAGATTTAAGGTGATAGTATAAATGATACTATAACCATAGGCATAATGATGGTTTAAAGGAGAAAGAACAAGTAAATCTATTATCAAGAAAACATCCAATTCTTGGGCAACCACCTTGGAAATCTATATTTACTGGAATGATGAATACTAGATAACCACCAAGGAATTCAACATAGAATCAAAGGAAAAATATAATGGAATTATCAAAGGCATTCATATATAACTAAAGGAAAAATCCCAGTTCCTTAGGAATAATATATAGATTAAAAGATCAAATACAAAATTATATCATAATCCATTCACATAGGCATATTAGATGTTCCCTTTGTATACACTTAGGCATTCCATAAAGACCTGATGTTCTATTGATGAATAAAAAACCCAAGATATACACATATACAAGAGGTATATTATTAAGTAACCACCAAGTAAATACACATAAATATACTCAAAGGTCTTTATGTTACTCTCATTCAAATCATAATCATACCACATTGTGAGTAATACATCCCACTCTTGTCATCACACAGAACACAACTCTTTAGTATTATTACCATGTCCAAAACCAGATAACAAAAAAATATCGATCTATAAAGTGCATGAACATTACTCGTCACTAAAAATATATTATGATCACAAAATGATTTATTTTTTATGTTGGTACATTCAATCATCACTATCTATATCTCACATTAACCCTCTCTGGGGTAAAATGAAAATTTTTTCAAACACCTATGTCCCCTAAGTTAAAGTATTGTGAAGAAATACTCTATGGATCCATAGATCACATGTCCAACCTCAAACCAACATATAATTCCTATTATAATGCCCCTCAAAATTTTCTGGGGACCTTCAGACCCATCCGAACTTTCTAAGGGTGTTTAACTTCAATCTAGATTAACCCACCAATTTGATAGAAAATGTATCCATAATCACTAAAATGCATAACACACAACAAAATCCTACAAGAAACATATAATTAAATAATGAAAAGGGGAGCATATAAAATCACTAATGATTTAGAAGACTGTGTATCTCCCTCCTGAGGCCAAATAGACCAAAACATTATTAATTAATCATATATGAATTTCCATAAAAAATACAGTAAAAAAGCTTTTTAAAACCATTAAAAACATCATATAATTACACATTACTCATGGTAGGTCCTTTTGAATTTAATTACAAAAGAGTTTTTTGAAAAAAACCCCATTTTGGAATTCCATTTTGAAGATCTCTTTGGAAATAAACCAACTTTTCCTTTAAAATTCGATATGTATACAATTCTATTTTGGAAGTGTATTTTTAAAAAAGGAAACCATTTTTTCTTTAAAATAAAAATAATTCCAGCATATGATACATAAGAAATTCATGGGGACTCATTTAAACATGGTACCCCATCACAAAATTTAGTAGGAAATTTCATCCATGATGACTATTAGACCAATGTGAGAATATCCATGTTTATGGAAGAACCATTAAAGTCATGTGACATATTGATAGTAATAATAATGATAGAACATGGACATAGATGTAAAAAACTTTTTTAATTTCATAATAAATAAATTCTATATGTTATTAATATTCATTAATTATATATTTTTGAGTAATATTCATTATAATAATATTAGGTAATTATTTTGTCAAAAAGAAAAAAATCATTATTTCTAACTAAATCGTGTTTTAATGAATTATTTGATTTTATTTATAAGTTATATTTTAAGAAATTATAATTTTAATTTTAAAATATGATATTTAATTTTTAATTCATCATTTTAAAATTATCTTAAGAGGAATTTTTGTGAATTTTCATAATGGTTTGTTTTTTAAAAGAATAGTGAAAGATTCTATTTTTTATTGGTAACTATATCTTTTTCAATTATTTAGAAAGTAAAATTTTAGTTTAGTTTAGTTTTAAAATTTACTTACTTTATTTTGATTAAAAAAAATCAATTATGATATTTTAAATTAATTTTATACTTTAATTTGGTATAAAAATATATTTATACATAAAATGCAGTTTTTTCCGAAAATGTGATTTTCATTACATTTTGTACTTTAATTTTTAATAGAATAATACCATTTATTGAAATTTAATAATGAAAAATATAAAAAAAAATTCATAATTGAGAGGTAAACATTTAATAAATTCTTCCATTATTTTTTTTGGTTTTTTTTTGAATAAAAACCCAAATATATTTTTGGTTACCCCAGGAAAGATAAAAAGAGTTATTCTTGTTTAAAAAAAATTTGATATGGATTAAAATTAATTCAAAAACTATCATTTATTTCATATTTTGATTCTATTCAGTACATCTTCATAAAAAGTTTTAAAATGTGAATTTTTTTCCATTTATCTTTGATTTGGACCATTATAAAATTTTAGCTAAAAACATTACAAAATGTCACTCTCTTACTGTTAAATTTTTATAAAAAGTTCACATAGGGATAAAAATAAGTGGCGAATGAATAATAAATATTATTTATAGAATAATGAAATAATTATTATGATGATATTTTATTTTTAATTTTTACTGGTGATAAAATTTCCTTAAACTCTTAAACGATGTCGACTCAATGCTTGTGCAATCATAATAAAAATAAAGTAAATGATTGTAAAAAAAATAAAAGTAATATCTTATTGGTGATTTAGGGTGTTCCATTAATTTTATTAATAAATATAACAGATTAGATATATGTCTATGGTTTATATTATAAATAAAGTTATTTATGTTGTTTTCAAATTGAAAATAAACAAATAGTTCAATAAATCGCATTAATGAAATTTTATAAAAAAAATATTTTTTTTAAATGTTTTAAATTTAAAAAAATATAATTAGTCAAATGAATTGGATTTTTTTAAAAATATTATCTAAATACTATTTATTTTTCATTTCTCGTTTATAGTAACTTTATGAACCCTAAAATTTAATAATCATTGATATCACTGTAATTTTCTAAAGAGTTAACTGAGGGTCAAAACAAAGAGGTAAGAGTGAAAACATAATGTAAAATTTTGAAAATATTAATGGATGATATGGATTTAAACCAAAATAATCCTATATTCTGAATATTTTATTTTTGATATATTTATCCAATAAAAAATCTATATTAATTTAATATTTTATGAAATTCCAAGAGTGACCCACCCACCATTTTTAAATGGGATCTTATTCTTCTATATCACATTAACCATTTCAGAACTATATATTAGAAAATAACTATCCATGTACCTTACATGAATAACTCACTCTATTCTTGAGGCCCGTTGATGATCATAAAACAAACCTTAGAAGGCTTTAGGTACAACCCTAAAGAGGTTGTTCGAAGAAGAGGTAGAGTCCTTAATTGAGCATTTTTGGTTTATTTCCTATTATACATAATTCCAATCTTATTTAAATATTCTGAAAATAAAACAGAATTATAATCCATATACTATGATTTTTTATATTAATGGTATAAACTGTATCATTCACCATTTCCCATTAAATAGAGACCAAAACCATCATTCATGTGTACAATGAACTACCGCCTCATGGATCAATGTAATTTGTTTCCCATAACCACCTTTTATGAATGGATATAATGAGGGATTATATATATATATATATATATTTATGATATTCATGAAATATGCATCATTTTTCAAAGATAACATATCATCTTATTTCCTACCATTCCATCCTTTCAAAAATGATAATGTCTGTTTTGCATACAAGTGTATTACAAACTAAATGAAGCGATGTGATTAATTTTTTGTGACCACATCACATGAATACTGTATATATATATATATGTATATTTATATAAGTAATGTTTTTATTACTCTATAATAATCATTATATAAAGGCAATGTTATATTTATCTTTTTTCACACATGGTCATTAAAAAAATAAAATGTTACTCATGCATATGTACGACCTACAATCTTCATGATTGTAACATAATCAATTTTAAATAAGAATCATTCATGGTTTCTCTTTAAAGTATAATGAATAAATTTAATTTTAATTTAACATTATTATTACTCTGGATATGATGGAAAAATGACCTCTTTGTCCATTGTCAAATAATCAAAGTGATTTTGGACATATGTACAGAATATCATAAAAAACACAAGATGAAATTAATTAATTAAATAATTTTATATAACAATATAATATATGAAATAAGAGGAATAATAAACGTGAAAATTGTTTTTATGAAACTAAATAATCAACCTATGTTTATTATTAAGGAATATAATGAACTAGTACTTCGCTCACGCATTCACATGGTTCTATAAAAAAATTTATTTTCAATAAGAGAATACTGTTTTACAGAGTTAATAACAGGATTTAATATTTATTATATTAAAATTAAAAATTATTAGTAGATAATATTGGAATAAAATTATAGAGACTTTTGATATATCATCAAAATAGTAAGAAAAATTAATGAAAAATCTAAAGGAATAATAATTTATTTTGAACCTGGAGAAATAAACTACATTAATGAACCCACATTTCTAATAAGAAAAACTATTAATAAATTTTGGAATATCAGAATAGATATTTTCAACATTAACATAAACGAGATTTTATGAAACCAAGACAAGATAACCAAATTATTGTTAATATAAGAAAGTGTTTTGCATAAGGCATTATTTCTTAAAATAAGGATGTGTTTTGTAAGAGAATGTTATATTTTTTAGCACAAAATGGAAATATTATAATATTCTATGATATCAACTTACGTTACAATTTTTTTAGGAATCATTCTTCACATCAACTAGTGTGTTCTTATTAGATCCCCTAGAATTAACCTCCTTTTTTGTTAAAGAATAGTGACCACTGTACATTGTTAGAGATAATTTTAGATTTTTGTTTGACAGTGGAGTCAATCCTTATAGTGATGAATATATTTGAATAAAATTTAAATCTAGATTGTTTACAGTAAATATTCAATGTATATGGGAAACTAAAAAACAATGAAAAAAATGATCAAACAACATTTAGATAATATGATAAAACTAATATAGTACATAATTTAAAAAAAATTTAATATAAGAAAATTTAAAATAAATGAAGAAATAATTTTTCATTATTACCTTGCTATTAAACAAAAAATTTAAGTTATATTTCTTAGTCTTCATATTTATGGGTTCCTTCATAGGGGGATGCACATCATTTTCATGGAATGTTGTTTCTTGCCTAGCCTCAAGACATTGTATGATTTCGTTGGACCTCATTATGGCATCATAATCACACGAGCGATTTTCCTTAATTAAGAATTGATATTAAAGACTAAGTAATAATTAATAGTGAAATATGAGATCATAGAGGCATAAATTTCAAGGATAATATTTTAAAATTGAGAAGAATAATTGTACTGTATGTTTTAATTATATAAAATATGCAGATGACCTAAACAATGTTGTTTTATTAGTTTCAATGATTTCAAGAAAATTCAATTCAATCAAGATATAGAATATATACCTAATTAGATGGAATATTTGTAGTTAATATAACATATCTAGCATCAGTTTTGCAGCTGAGTCCTAAAGACCCAACACATTGATGCCCATATTTTTAAGGATAAAATGTATATTTGAATAAGAGGAGTATAATTTATAATAAATAAAAAATAGAGAAATTGAAAAAAATAGCACCTTATTATGTTTAATTCTAATACTAACTCATGAAGATTAAATGATAAGATGAACCTATATTTTATGGAGAAAAAGAAAATTGTTTTAACATTTTTTAATGTAATTTATGAATTTGTAATCGGTAGTACCAGACTGTCTTCAGGTCCTTGATAATAAATTAATAATGTAATTTTTATTTTTAGTGACAAAAATAAATTTATAGATGTTTTGTTCTAATGAACAGTGAAAATTATTAATATTGTAATTTGATACATTTACTGATAACAAAAAACTTTTTAAATTTTTAAATTTGTAAATATAGAGTATAACCCAAATCATCAAGTTCCTAAATTAAAAATGAAAAATAATTTTAGTTTAAATAATATGAAATTCTTTAAAAATAGAAAAAATAGTTGTATCCTCCAACCATTAACAAGGAATCTCTCAATTGTGAAGCTTTTTTGGATTTAAATTGCATGACTTGATAGTCCAAGAGAAAATAAAAAAAATTTATTTTTAATCAGTCTCCAAAAACTACACTCTAAATATTTTGGATTAAAATTTAGATTAAACAGGGTTTTATATCATAAATATTATACTATAATACTAGAAAAATAGCTAAGTAATAATAAATAATAATGAAAAATAAAAAGTGAAAACCTTGGAGTAATGTTATATGGAAAAAATTTTAAATTTTGGCTACAAATACTTACCTTATGAGGTGTGTACTTTCATCATGAAAGATTTTCATGATTCAGAATACTAGCTATGGGTCCATTGACTTTTTTATTGTATCTTAAATAAAATACCTTATATGCTATGAAATAATAATTATATATTAATATATTGATTCTAGAAATAGATAATTGAAAATTAAATAATATTTCATTAGGAAATTACAAATTTTAGGATACATTACTTACCTCTTGACACTTTTTAATGTCAATTTTTTTGTTATTCTAATAAAGCATATGCATAACCGAGCTATTCAAATGTGTTGATAATATGGAACTAAAATTTAATAATCATCCCAAACTAGATAATTATAGAATAATATATATTATAAATAATATTTATAGATAATTCATCTGTGATGTAGGTAGTTTGAAACATAAAAATTCCAAAAGTAATTTCAAGGAATACGACCCCTTTTTCTTATGCTCTATACTACATGAATGTAGAGGTTGAAAAGTATTTTAAATAAATTAATGGTAGATATAATAGTCACATATGATGAAAGAGGTTTCAAAATAGAGGAATATAGTATATTGATGAATATAAAATATTAATTACAATTAAAAATAATAAAAATGTACTATGTAGATAGAATGTCTATCACTCAGTCTCTTTTCCCTGACTAGTTGCAATATCAAAACAATAGCTGAGTCATTGTTTTTCCATGTAATGTGAAATATCATTAAAAAACTCACCCCATAAATTAATGTTAAGTTTTAATTCTCTTTAAGAAATGAAAGAAACAATATTGTTGATTATAATTTATTGTCTACGTAAACTAAGAAGACATGATATGTAACCTATTTTTCCCTAAAGTAATTTTTTAGTTGGGATTACCAAAGGTTGTATATGATGAGAGTAACATAGATGTAAAATAATTTTTAAAACATAGAAGAATAAATTAAGAATTACTTAAAAAAATTAGGACACATTGAAATATAATGTCATTTTTAATAGAGTACAATATGTGACATATAAGGATAAACCCGAATAGTATGTAGTGAGAGAATTATTTATACAAAAAGTATTCCTTATATACATGGATTAAATATGATTTGATAAAACATAGTAAGCTAAAAATTTTAGTGGTAATAAAATGCACCTATTACATGTTGTTATAGAACCCTTATGTTAATAATATCATTAAAATAAATAAAATAAAAACCAAACAATGGTAATTGAGCATAATATGAATGAACATACATGGTTTATTTGAACAATATTTAACAGACATGTCTTGTAACCTAGTAGGTTTCTTTATTGGGAGATATTTGGATTTTTTTATAATATTACACAAGCCTTCACATAATAGAACTTTGTACATGGAGATTTGGTTATGTCTACTATTTCTACACTAAATCTGTATCCCCTATAGTAGGTATTTTAATATTCTGGATAAATAATAATAAAAATATTATTTTCCATTGTTATAGAATAAAATAAAATAATATTTATATATGATAACAAATTAATCAAATAAACAATAAAAACTATTTTATTTGTATATTTTAAACCCTCCACATTCATCACCAAGAATGAGATCAACAAAAGAAATATCCTTGGAGTACTTGGGGGATGAATTAAAACACCTATTGAATACACAACCTTGTATCTTTAGTGTTTCAACATCGTCAAGGGCAATCTCATTCAAAGGAGTTATTATGTGTAATAGTTTTTTTTTTAATTCGCTACATTTTGAATTAGTGTAAAAATTAAACATAGTAAGCAGAAATGAAAATAATTATTTTCTATATATCTAAAATTCATAACCATAATGAAATCTCAACATTATAATTTAAAAGATACATAATACATGTTATCAAAAAATTCCCCATAAAAAATTTTTAGTTTCAAATCAAAGGCCATGTAATCATTATCATCAACTAATATTTTCGAACCCTTTTATGATTTGACCCAAGATATAGAGACTTATAGTTTTCCATGACAATACACATGCCTGAAAATATATAAACCAAAAAAAGAGAGTGATTGGACTTGATTTTTTTAATAGTAATTGTATATGAAATAATAAAATGGTATTATATTATTTTTAATTTGAAAGGCCATCTATTTTAAGAGTGTATCCTATTTATTCTGGGAATGATTGAAAGATTCTCATAATGACATCCGCATAAATTTTTTACTCCAATGACATTGTCCTCCAAGTTTGAAATGATCATATAAGTACCATTATGTTGGAATACTCTAGTTTTGATGCCAAAAAATCATGTATAATCGTGTTTCAATTTTCTTATGTCTAAATCTATTCTTTTAATTATTATTTCATAATACATATTTCAAATATTTGGCAATGTATAAGTCACTGTTAAGGTGAACTCATAGTAATCGGTTAGAGTACTCACAATCACTATTTTGTCTAAAAATCTGTAAAGTATGAGTTACCATTTTAGTAACATACTAGTTCATAATGTTTAAAAAGTACCATACACAATTTTATCAAGACACCTATTTCAGAATATTGAAAAAGGACCAAACATCTTTGATATAGACCAGACATCGTGATACTGATTTCAAAAGTTAGGCAAAGTTAGTGACACCATTCTAATGACACCATTCCAGTGACACTGCTCCAGTAACACCGTTCTAGGAAGCTAGTCCTGAGTCTCGGCTTCTGTGACACCATTCCAAACATAGTCATTTATTTTTATATTAAATTCAAAATTATTTGTAGTGATCCTATTTGAGTTATTAAATGAAACTCATATTATTAATGATATTTTGCAGAAATGTCAGTAGACAATAAGAGGTATGAGCTGTTGAGATCATGCCCCCTATCAGCTAAAAGAGAACCCCCCCGAGATTAAATTAATAGGGGTTTTTTTGATGAAGATAAAAATTATCCATGGTGTAATACAAAACCATGAAAGTAGAGCCACATCACTTCTTCTATTTTTTGTGAAAAATTACATAACTTTCTCTGCACCAAAGTGTCTACATCCCTACAGAAATCAATTTATCAAAGGAGATCTTCACAGAACATCTCATTTTTCTTGGAAACCAAAGAATACATCTCTCACGATACACAATTTTTGGTTTCTACCAACAGAAGAGGACTCGAGCTTCAAATATGCTACATCCATGAAGTCCTAAAGCATCAAGAACATCAATCAGATCATTCTGAAGCCATTCCTATC
Organism: Viscum album; assembly: GCA_963277665.1. NCBI lineage: Eukaryota > Viridiplantae > Streptophyta > Magnoliopsida > Santalales > Viscaceae > Viscum > Viscum album. The sequence goes on from OY728132.1 coordinate 1,307,822,373, forward strand.
ATTTCTTCTCTATTTTGTACTACTTAAATAATTTTTGAGTAGTGTGTGTATATGTATTACAAGCACACAATGTATCTTATAATACTCTAGATGATATAATATATTCTCTCATTAACACTCTCTTAAACCATTTCACTCCCACATACAACTATGGAAGAGGTCTCTATGAGACCTGGCTGTTTTGTTTTCTCACCAATACTTGTGGTAGAGGTCTAGTTAGACCTGGAAAATATTATATGCTATTGTAAACCCCGATTGTGGGCGTGGATCATGTTTATTAATATAAACTACATGGTGTTAGGTGATCAACAAGTGGAGAGTAATAAGTCTCTTATTGAGACTGAAACTCTTGTTTTTTCCACTGTGTTCAAGTTATGTTCTCCTCTCTATATTGGTTTATTTAAAACTGAAAACCTTAATTTTCATTGATAGTTAATATTAGATAGTGTTTTTTCAAGAATTTTTTTATTTGACTGCTTTCAAAAGTTGTAGTAACTTCATAAATTTCTCTAACTAATAATTAATCAATATTTTAGGGATCTTTCAAAATCTCATAGATTTGACAAATATGAAACTTAGGTCTACTGTCCTATGTAATTTTATATTGGTGGAATTTTAAATTAATAATTTTAACAAAATTTTTATGGGAACTCAATTCACCCCCTTTTGATAGTCCTACACCGAACAACATTTGGTATCAAAGGTTATTTTTAAAAACTTCTATATTCAAAAAATTTAAATTGGGATTTTTATTGTGTTTTAAAGATATCTAAATTTTTGTTATTACAAATTTTTTAGCTCTTTTAAATCTAGTATTTATTATTTATTATATAAATTAGATAGGAAGGAGGTGCAACCAACAGATATACCTACATTAATGGTACAAATTACGTCTAGTGGAAAATAAAGATGAAAATGCACATAGAAAGCACGAGGTTTGATATTTGGACTATAATAGAAGATAAATATGACATACTAGACACTCCAAGAACTACATGGAGTGAACTCACAAAAACCGATTATAGTAATAATTTTAACTCAATGAATGCATTGTTTTGTACGTTAGTGGATAAAGAATTTAATAGAATTTATGCACGTAAATCTACCTATGAAATTTGGGATACCTTAGTTGTTTCACACAAAAGAACCACTGATGTTAAATAAATGAGACTTAATACCTATAATATTAAATATGATAACTATTAGATGAATTCAGATGAACCCATTTTTGATATGTATCTCAGGTTCAATGAGATAGTAAATAAAATGTGCTCTCTTGGGAAGAAAGTGGATTCTATAGATCAAATCATACGTATAATTATTTATCTACCTGAAAGGTGGAGAGGAACTTCTGTATCAATTAGAGAATCCTATGATATTTATAAGTTTCCGGTCATGGAGATAATCGGAAAGCTGATGATGTATGATGAAGAAGTAAAGGTCAAAAAATAAGATGAGGATGAAAAAATATATAGTCAGTGGATTTCAGGACCACTACATCCTATAATAATCAAATTGAGAGGATACAAAATCATCATGACAATTCAAGTAATGAAGAATCACAATCTGATAGTGAAGTGGAGATGGCTTAGATGGCCATAATATTTATGAAATTCATCAAAAGAAAGAAGTTTTTCAGGATTCCCAGTTATAACAGAAGATATGCCAATAAATGACACTAAAAAGTGGTCTGGAATAAAAACAAAAATACAAATTAGATAGTCATAAATGAATATAAAAAAAGAGGTCATGTAAAGACTAATTGTACTATGTTAAGATATAAGAATAAATGTGAGGAAAAATATAGGATGTAGAAGAAGGAAATGAAGTCCACTGGGAATGATTCTAAGGATAGCTCAAGTAACTTAGAGTCATCACATTATAAAAAGGATTATAAAGCCAACATGTGAAAATTTAAAAACACATATAAGGTAACACTAGTATCTCTTGTACAAAATTCCTATTATTTTGGAGATGAATCTGACAATGAAAACATGTCCAATAAGAAATTTTTTAATACTGCCAAATTCGTGAAAATAAAAGCAATGAGTTAAAAAATAAATATAAAATTTCAAAGAAACAACATTATCTTACCTCTACTATTAAATCTGAACTAACTATAGAGAAAAAAATTCCCAATTGCTTAAAAATAATAATGAAATAAAATCATCAAATGAGCAATTGAAAATGACTTAGAAATGTTTACCAAGGGAAAGAACACTCTAACATAAATTCATCGAAAGAATGTAGATAATAGGTATACTAATGGTTTAAGATACCAACCTAGAAGAGTAACATAGCTAAAAATCATTTTGTAACTAAATATAAAAAATTGGTTTTTATGTCCAGAACTGATAATTTTTCTTTTAGTTATACAATTGGACAACCTTATACTACCTGTATTTTTTTTGGACCAAATAATGTTTATTTTTCCATTACATTACAAATTTTTTATAGGAAACCCACATAGAAATTATGGGTTCCCAAAGAACATATTATTAATATTACTGGACCCAAGCATGTCTGGTTACCAAATGTTTTTCATGTTTTAATTATCTTTGTAGGAAAGTAGTTTGAAGATATCCTATAGAAGTATATAGTACTTGGATAATGGATGTTAAAGACACGTGATATGAGATTATTCATACTTCAAGAATATGATAAATATTGATGGTGGGAATGTTACCTTTGGTGACAATGCAAAAGAAAATATAAATGGACATGGCCAAATTGGTAACTCTAATTCAGTTTTAATTTAAATAGTATTTTTTGTTGATGGAATAAGGTATAATATTTTTAGAATCTCTCAGTTATGTGATTATGGTTTCAATGTTATATTTGAAAAAGATGTATGTAATCTGTTTAATTATAAAAATGATTTATTTTTTAATTCTTTTAGATATGAAAATATTTATGCAGTAAATTTAGATTCCTTAATTTGGCATAACATTTTATTTTTGAGTGATTATAAAAAAGAGGCTTTGCTATGACATCAGAGACTAGGACATTGTAATATTCTCTCACTTAGGATGCAGACAAGGAAATGGTTATCCATGGATCTACCAAAAGTAAAATTTCTAAATAACAATGTCTGAAATCCTTGGAAAAAATAAAAACAACAGAAAATAATTCAAACCAAATAAATAAGTTTCAACATATCAACCTCTTGAGTCGGTTTACATGGAATTTTTGGGAACATATTGAGTTTCAAGTCATAATGGGAAGCACTATGTTTATGTTCTAATAGATGACTACTCTAGATATATGTTGAAATTCGTTGTCACTCAAAAAAGTGAATCTTAATATCATTTCACTATGTATGATAGAATAGTAGAAAACCTAAGTGGTCGTTGGATTAAATGATTAAGGAGTGACGATGAGAGTGAGTTTGAAGACCAATTGTTGGAATCTTTTTGATCAAAAAATGGATGTAGGTATAAATTCCTTGCTCCCGGGACACCCTATCAGAATTGTGTTTTATAAAGTAGAAATAGAACCTTACAAGAAAAAGCATAAACTACAAATAATAAATATGATTTACCTGTTTGTTTTTTACTGATCTTATCAATATATCTGGTTACATAATTAATAGAGTCTTAATTAGACTTATTCTCAAGAAAACACTATATGAGTTAAGGAAAACGAAGAAACCCAAAGTTAGCTACATTAATGTTTTTAATTTCAAAGTTTATATTCATAATACAAAGGATAATATTGACATGTTTCTCTCCCAATGAGATAAAGGAATCTTCTAGGATACTCAATCTCTACCAAATCCCATAGAGACTTTAATAAAAGAACAAAGTGTGTGAAAGAATCTGTACATGTAAAATATGATGAAACAAATCCACACGAACTCAATAACTCACTAGAAAATATTTAAGATGATCTATCCAATTTGTACATAACTACAAAATTTTCCAATCCTACTATTAAGAAACTTGTTAAATCATCTAGTTTTGGAAATTCTCCAGTCTCTTATCATGATTAACACAAACCAGTGGAAGAAGCGGAATTTACCAAAAATTCTTTTTATAGACCGAAAATTACTCTTAAGAACCATCATTTAGATGCTTTAGTTGTAGACATAGAGAAAAAGAAATCAAACTTGAGTTTCTCTTAGATTCCAGGTTGGAAATCAAACTATTTTTTATCATAACCTGAACCTGAGAACATCAATGATGAAATCAATGATGAATTTTGGGTAATGAAAATTCAAGAAGTATTGAATTATTTTAAAAGAAATAATATTTGCAATCTAGTGTACAGACATAAAGACACATTTACTCTTGGCAGTAGGTGGGGTTTTAGAAAAAAATTAGATGAATCTGGCACAATTGTATGAAATAATGCTAAATTGGTTTCACAAGGATATAGTTAAGAATAAAGAATTAACTATGATGAATTTTTTTCACAAGCTTCTAGACATGAATTAATTATAATCCTACTAGAATATGCATCACATTTAAATTTACATCTATATAAAATGGATGTTAAGAGTATATTCCTAAATGGGTATACATTTGAGGATGTTTTGGTTGAATAACCCCATGTTTTACAAACCCAATATTTCCAAATCATGTTTTTTTGTTAATAAATGATTTATATTGTTTAGAACAGGATCCAAGAGAATAATATGATAGACTATGTTCATTTATTAATTGTAAAGGTCTTACAAAATGTATATCTGATCCAACCATTTTTATAAAAATAATTCATAAAGAGGTTTTGGTTGTAAATATCAATGTCAACGATATTATTTTTGGATCTTCAAAAAATTCTTTATGTGTTGATTTTTTAGAAATGATGAGAAATGAGTTTGAAATGAGTTTAATGCGTGAACTCAAAATCATTCTTGGATTTCATATCATTCAAAATAAAGAAGGTATTATTTTAAATTAGAGTAAATATATTAAATATCTTATAATTTTGTTTTGGATTGGCTAGAATTAATAGTAGTGATACTCTTACGAGTAACACCTGTAAGTTGGAACTTGATGAAAATTATAAATCCATTGATCAAAAACCATATAGAGGAATTATTAGATGTCTTATCCACTGGAATAATAGCTGGATAGATATTATGTTTAGTTTATGTATGTATGCTCATTTTCAAGAAAGTCCTAAAGAATATCAGTTAACTGCAGTTAAAAGAATTTTCAAATACCTCAAACATACTGTAAACATAGGGATGTTTTATCCTCGAGGACAATCATTTGTCCTAGTTAGTCATGATAATGCTGATTTTGTTGGTTTCAAGTTAGATAGAAATAGAACCTCAAGAACATGTCATTTTTTGGTCCAGTCACTTGTATCATGGTATAGTGAGAAAGAAAATTCGATTGTATTATCCACTACTAAAGTCGAATATATAAATGCCGATAGTTGTTGTGCTATGATTTTGGTGGATGAAACTCACTTTTCTAGATTATAGATGTCAACTTAGACATGTCCTCATAAAATGTGATAAAAAACTCTATTAAAATCTCTAATAATCTAGTTCCTCACTCAAGAACAAATTATATTGTATAAGAGATCAATTTTTGAGAGTTCATTATCAAAAAGGTGATATTAATTTAGAATTCATTGGCACTGAACATCAGCTTGCTGATATTTTTACTAAGAGATTAAGTTTTAAAAGAATGAATTATATCATACATGAATTAGAAATGATCACATTTGAGTAACCATTTAATGTCTCAACATATAATGTCTCACCATTTTATGTATCACAATTTTATGTCTCACTATAGGATGTCTCACCATTTGATGTCTCACCATAATATGTCTCACCATTTGATGTCTCACCATTTGATGTCTCACCATTTGATGTCTCATCATTTGATGTATCCCCATTTGATGTCTCATGGTTTGATGTATCACTATTTTATGTCTCTCCATTTGATGTCTCACCATTTTATGTCTCACCGTTTATGATGTCTCACCATTTGATTTCTCACTATTTGATGTCTCACCATTTGATGTCTCACTTCTGACAACTCATCATCTAGAATAAACTTTATGACTCAGCACTCTATATCCAGAACTACTTTGGAATCAATATTTTAAAAATATTATTTTATTTTTTTTCTATTATTTTATTTTTGACTTTTCAAATACGAATATGATAAAACTGGTCTATCTGAATAACTTGATCACTTTACTTTTTCCCTCTACTCCCAAAATTTAACCCCTTTTCTCTTAAACCATTTTTTGTCCTTCGAACTCCCTCACATAATTTAAAAATTTTCTTGATTGAAGAATCCTTCTTCCGTGACTCTATAGAAAATCTAGTCATAAAAGAAAGATAAAAAGGCCCCAATCAAAATGCCCGAGAAACCTCTAAACCCTAGTCTGGGAGATCATGTAGTCATGCTTGAAAATGTTCTATCAATGTAGTGGATTATATAAAGTAAGTCACTTTTTTTAATGTTTTTGAATAGTATGGATAGATAGACATGTTTATAAATGAATAGATCCCCATATATCTGAATCTTGTTTTTGAGTTTTACTAGTATGTTGAATTTTCATTTAATAAAAAGAATGAATTTGTGGATAGGAGTTGGTTAAATGGACAAAGATATTCTTTTTCTTCATGGCTTTGGGATGCTTGTTTTGGGGTACCTCATGAAGGTATCTTCATGTATCTTCAATGAGACCCTCCTACATCAAGAAATATTTTTATCCTAGAAGATTCATTGGGCGTTTTAACAAAAAAAACTGAAGACAACACCAATTACTACTAAGTCGGATGGAGAAACATGGTTTTTGTTCAAGTTATTTCTGCACCTATTCCGTCCAAGGAAAGGTTACTATTCTACTCTAAAATATCAAGATTTATTCTTTGTTGCATAAATTAAAGAAAGGTCATAAGACAATTATATGAAAGTATCATACTCTTCATACGTGGTAACTAATCAAAACAAATTCCAAGTACACATATATATTCTATTCAAGATTCATCTATATAATACTGCAAGCGAAAGGACTAGTAGAGAAATATGGTGAAATTTATAACGAATATGTTTTTTGGTCCATTGATATATAAAAATAATGAATGTAAGTTCAAATACATGGAAGAACTCAAATTACGTAGACAACTAAATGTTTTTGAAGATTATAATCCTGTTAACCATCCTTCGAGACCTAGGGATATCAAGAAACCATTCATAGAATCAGATTAACTAGTAGAATATTAATATGAAGGAGTGGAAGATGATTCTGAGATAGAGTATAAGAGTATTGAAGAATAAATTGAAGATAATGCAGCTCGTGGTGATGTTTTTGATAAGGAAGAAGCTAAAATGGAAGAAGTTTTTGAAAATGAAATGTAGACATAAGGATAAGATTCTATAGATGAAGTGAATAAAAGATGAAAAGATAAATAAAAAGACATAAGTGATGAATGCCATAAAAGAAAAGTACATGCACCAATAGGAACAAATGTTGAACAAGATAATTAGTTAGAAGAAGATGTGGCTAGACTGAGAGGTACCAACAGATAATTGATTATGTGGAAAGAGTTCACCTGATGGTTTCACTTAATTCTCCACGGGAAACATTAGTTAATGAGGGAGTAAATCTCTAGTTTGAAAAGGAATTATGTTCCAAATCTGGTTGATTCAAGTTCAATGGATACCTAGTACAGGTTTCCATAATTTTTTGATGTTGATGTATCTAAGAAGTCCTTGGTTAGGGAAATAGAACATTCAACTTCATTTCAACTTGAACCTATCACAACCAAAGAAGTGTTTTCACTTCAAGAACAATAACTATTCCTACTCCTACACAAGAAACTCCAAATTATGTAAGTCAGGAGGATTTATTTTTTTAGAGATACTTTATTACCTGTTTTTAAAAAGATTATGAGTCAAAACCTACCCTTGTGATTAATCTTAGTGAAAGAGATTCTAGAATGCTTCTAGAAACGATGATATGTAAAACTCAACCCAGAATTCTTAATGAGATAAAATAGGAAGGGATTGAAAATAAACAGCTATGTGATGAATCGATATCCTTAAGATCATTTGTTGAGGATATGAAAAAGAATTTGAATGCTTCTCCTTCCGCTTCTCTGGTTTCTTGTCTCAGTGAGGGTGATGATGATATTATTGTAGGGAAGGTTGTATCTCATATTTAACTTCATTTTATTTTATTGGTTGGAAAAGTGGTCAAGAACATCACCAAAGTAGAAAATTAAATTCATTGAATGGTGTCTTAAATCAATCGACTAACAGAGGAATATAAAGTCTTTTTGAAGATAGTTCTTAGAATGTTTAATACATTCACCTCAACTACTCCAGATCAATCATGTTTTTCATAGACCTCTTAGACCTTGGAATGTGATTTTATCAGATCAGTTATCAAATAAGAGGTTCATTCTTTATTTGGAATTATAGGTCAGGAAATCCAAAGAAGTATTGAAAGGTACATTGATCATGTGCATGATATGGTTATATTTTACTCTAAGACTACCACTGATTCTCATGAAGATATTTAAATGAAGGTGGATTCCAATTTTACAAAGATTTATTCCAACCACTAGATAACAGATCATTATAAATATCCTGTAGAGAATTTGAATCTTCCTCCAACGACTAAATCATTCATTGATGAATTCAAGTCATTGAAGTATATTAATCCTACTATTGAGAAGTTTATGGAAAATAATGAGGATTTTGATAAGGAAATGGAGTATGGTGGTGAGATCATCATGTATTTCATAAATCTATTACAACATTATCTACATCATCACAACCCAACCATAGTTTCTCCTACAGCTGCTCCTCTTAGACCTGAGATTATTTCATCTACAACTCCTTCTTCCTATACCTATTTCTCTCTTGTGACCATGGCCCCTGCTTATGATCTGATCTAGATTAGAACAATCATTACTAAGAAGCCAATACCACTTTCTTCAACTAGACCATGACTTGAACCTTCTATTTTTGAAGGGATGCCTCTCCCTTCACTCTCTCTTGGCTTTGTCTCTTCCACAACTACCACTTAAACTCATTACACCTCTACACCTATTTTATCTGCCAAAAAAAAGAGGTGGTGGAATTATATCCAAATTGATTGTATGTGTTTTGATAGGGTCGTGATGTACTTTATGTCATTGTACTTTAATGATATATTCTGTGACTAGTGATCTCTCTTTTATTTAATGAATTTTTCTCTCTTTTAATTACTTGTTGATGGCTTTATATTTTTTTTCATTTTCCCATTTTATTTTGGATAATTCCAAAAGGGGGGATGTTAGTGAAACCATTTTCAATTCACTAAACTATACATATTTGTGGTATTAATGGGGAGACTCAGAAATAATATCTATGCCCATATTAATTGGGATATGTTTATGTCTTAATCTCACATAATATTTCTAATATGTTAAGTAAAATATTGATCCTTTATTGCAATCAATAAGTATGTCTTGTAAATAGAATTATTTTTGGTCATAAAAAAGGGGGAGATTGTTGGGGTCCTCTTATTGTAATGCTCACAAATCATGTTTTATCATTACACTATGTTTTAATATGCATATGAATAATCTAAATCTATTCATTTTTGTATTATTTTATAAGACGAGTTGAATATTTTTGGCTAAGTATGAGTCACTATGAAGGTGAACTCACAGTCACCATTCAAGGGATTCAAAATAACTATTTAGTAAGAACATTGTAAAATTATGAGTCACCATTTTAGTATCATTTTAGTTCAGAATGTTTACAAATGACCAAATACCATTGTATCAAGCCACATATTTTTTGAATATTCAAAAAGGAGCTGACAAAGTTGATATATACCAGACTCCATGCTATGAGTTTCAGAGTTATCAAAAAGTCAGTGACAACGTTCCAATAACACCATTCCATGACACCGCTCCAGAGTCAATGCATATGTGAAACCATTCTAGACATAATAATTTAATTTTAAATTAAATAAAAAATTGTTTCTAATGATCATATTTGAGTTATTTAATGACACTAATATTATTAATGATTATTTTTATACATGTTAGTAGATAATACGAGGTACCAGGTGTTGGGATCATGCTCTCTGATGGATAAAAGAAGAGCACCCAAGATTAAATGAAAAGGTGGCATGAGAAGTAGATAAAAATGATGCATGGTGTCATAGAATACCAAGATGTAAAGCCCTGACACTTCTTCTGCTTGTAGTGAACAAGAAGAGAATGTGCTCTACCCTAAAGTGTGAACATACTTGAAGAAACAAACCTTGAAAAGGAGATATTTATAGAACATCTCATTTTTTCTAGAAAATAGAACACAGAGCATTCATGATACATTTTATTTGGTGTCTTTTTCTAGAAGTGGACTTGAGCATCACATCTACTACATCCAAGAAGTCATAAAGCATCAAGAACATCACTTAGAGCATTATAAACTAATTCTTATCATTTCTGATCTATTGTGTACTATTTTAATACGTTTCAATCTATGTGTGTATCTGTATTATAATCACACATTGTCTTTAGTGAAAAACTAGATGATATAATATATCCTATCATTACCACTCTCTTAAACCATTTCACTACCTCATAAAACTATAGAGTAGGTTCTTGTGTGACTTGGTTATTTTAGTTTCCCATTAATATCTGTGGTATAGGTCCAATTAGACTTGGATAGCTTTGACTGTTGTTGTAAACCCTTATCCAGGGTGTGGATCATGTTTATTAATATAAACTACATTGTATTAGGTGACCACCAAGTGGAGAGTACTATGTATCTTTCTGAAAAAAACTCTTGTATTTATCTTCTTTGATCAATTTCTATTTTCTTGTCTTTATTTGTATATTGAAAATAGAAAACATTACTATACTTTGATAGTTAATATTGTATAGTGTTTGTTATAGAATTTTTTTGTAAACTGATTTCAAAAGTTAATGTAACTTCTTAAATTTCTTTAACAGAGAATTAATTAATATTTAAGGAATCTTTCATCTCTCAAGTATTTTACATATCTTGTACTCAGGTTAACTGGCATGTTTGATTTTAAATTGGGGGAAATTCAAATAAATAGTTTTTAATTGAATTTTTTATAGGAACTAAATTCACCCCCTATTGAGTGTCTATCTGTGACAAACAAATTATATAAACCCACTACTTGATCTGCATTTCTAAGATACATAATGGGTACCCTAATCATCAATGCAATTTTTTGGTAGGAAACCTAAACACATTGATACAAATTAAAATGGTAGTGGTATATATGTTCCATGGATTATCAAAATCAAAACATGTATTGAAAATAGAATTAAAATTGATTTCATCTCTGATTTTAGATGTAGTGAGTGATAATTATTATCATTTACTTCTTAAACAACATCACATGTTGGTGCTAATATTGAACAATCTTTAAATTATTAATAATATCCATAATTATCATTTAAAATACCGTATATATAGTCATAAAACACAATCATTGGGTCTTCAACTAGTGTTAGAAGATATGTTGATAAAATTTGAATGACTACTTTAACATCGTTAGGCTCACCAATTAAACCTTCACCAATATCCAATTTACACTTAGAAAACTTATTAAACTTAATTTAAATCATCAAAGAAAGTAGTTTAATGTAATACTATTTCTTTTTCAAATTGAAAAAATGAATGTATTTATTTGGATATGAGATATTTAAACATGAAAACAAAATTTCAGTTTTTTTACCACCCAGTATTATTTGTAGTATTTTTTTGAAATCCCCACCCATGAAATATTTTAGACCCAATAATAGTTAATTTCATGTATTTTAATTTATTACTAACAATATTTATCTCAATGTATGATCAAGAGATTTGAAACATCATTTATGAATCATTGGTGCCTCATCCCAGATATAAAATTTTATTGAATAAAGAAGTTCTAAAACATAAATCACTAATAGAATATTCAAAATAGACTGCTCATTAATCATTACTATAATACAATGTTTATAATTGGATATAATCCCTCTAGGTAGAAGTAATGGTGATATTACATTAGAAGAAACTTTCAGAACGATTTTACCTTCTGACAAGAGGATGAATTTTAGCACTCTCCAAATAATAGTCCTACATGTTCCTCCATTTCCGTGCATGATAACCCCCCTAAAGTAGATGATAATTACTACATAATGAATCATATCACTTATTTTTGTTCAAATTTTTACATACTATGTAAATTTCTACACTCAATGTTAATGATTTACATAATATAATTATGTTCTTCTATAATAAATATATTTTATTAAGTATAAATTAATGATTATTGAACAAGAACAGGAGAAGAATATTAAATATATATACCATTGCTATGGATAATGTTTCTATTTCTAGAAATGCATACATTTGAGTTTGATAATATGTTATTTTCAAATATAAAAAATTAAGAAATAGTATTACAGAAGAGTATAATAATAGATCTCTTTATTCATCACTATTTTCATGTATAATAAAATAATAGGTATTATGTTATAAAAAGAACAAAAATTATACTAGTTAATAAGAAAAATATTTTACCATAGGATATAAAAATGTCCATAACTTAATAGTTAAGTATTATAGAGGAGACATAATAAATTTTTATAGTATAATTTCTTATGAAATAAAAAATTATTAATCTTATAAAAAAGATGTTTATGATGTGTAGAATACACGACATTTAATTTAATCATTATAAGTTATTTTGTAACATATAATATTAAAAATAGTATAAATATACTCTAAATAATATTTATTTCAGAAAGATAATTGTTATAATATTTTTTAGATATAGTAAATTTATATAACATGTATTTATAGGATCCTTCATTGGGCATACTGAATATCTTCAATCACGATATTCTATGTTTCATGTCAGATAATGTCAGGGAAATAAATATTATTTGAGAAAAACATAATGGAAAATAGTGTGTGAAAATAGAGCCCCATTCCCCAAGATGACACCTATTTTATTGCTTCAATAAACTCAATGTCATCGCCTAATAGTCTAAAATAAGATCATGATTCTCTGAATTATTGATGTGTAATTTTGTTTACTATTTTACTATATTCATATGATGTTCCATTTATAGTCTTTGTAAGAAATATCAACTATATTTTAGCTGTCCATTTGTGGAAAACACACAATCCAATCTACCAATATAGAATCACTTATTTAAGGGATACCCATTTTTTCACTCGACTGGAAGAAAAACATGGTTGGGAATTATGCTTATGTTTTATTTCTTCCTTATGGGTACATTGCATTTTCTTCACACTAAGAAGAAAATATTGTTTTATAAAATTTTCTCTTACTCCAAATATATTCAATATTTTCACCATCTCTATAGGTCAAAATGTTTTGTCGTAGTAAATGGAAATGAAACCTATTTCCTAAATGGTATATACAATGGATATGAAAAGATAAGAATCTCCAGTAAACTTCACAAGGTGAGATGCAATGGCAATTGTAATACATTTTAATCTCTTCAAAAATTTTATCAAAAAATTGTTTATTATTGGACTCATATAGAGTCGTTGTAACAAGATCATGACCCTTGATGATATATTTAAAAATGTATTTCATATTTCATTATTGATAGAATATTTCAATATTTAGATGACCTTGACACTTTATCCAATAAAATTGGATTGTATGGGACATTAAAATGATTATGTAAAGAAATACCATTCTTTAGGACCATAATTATAGAATTCCTTCTTCAATATAAAACATAACCATAATCATCATTTTTTTTTGTGTAAAAAGGATTTTGGGTAAAAAATTAAATTTTTTATACTTTTCATACAATGATGGTGATGATTAACATGACCACAGGGCTATGGATCATAAAATTTTTGAAAGCTTCATGAAGTGTTGGTAAGGTTCCTTAATTTTGAATTTCAACACTAACAATTCTATTATTATTTTTGGTGTAATGACTTTTTTTCATGATAATGAAATAATAGAATGTGATCATGAGGCATACCTTTTATTAAAACTCCAAATTAAAAATTACTTCATGGGAAATAGTATGATTAATGATATAAAATATAACATGAGACAATAATAAAGGTTATTTTTAACCATAATAATAGTATTTATGAATATATTTACCTACATTATACTTTTCTCAGAAACATCATTCTCATGAATCATTCATGAGATTTTCATCCACAGTATTGAAAAATCATGATAGTATCAAAGGATAGTTTGATGGGAGAACATTTTTTATTGTAACAAAATTTGAAATTTATGCCACTTTGGATTACATGTGAATGTAAAAAAATATATAGACACCATGTCCAATTAAAAATTATCATTGCATCTTGGTAATTTTGAATCATATACCTTATACCCCCAGTAATGTTAGGAGGTAAAATGATAAGATTCCCATACAAAGCCCCATCATAGTCACTTATATAGTATGAATCTAACAACTAATTATAGAATTCAAACCAAAATTTTGTTTGATTAAAGAGAATAAAATGGAAGTATTTAAGACTCAATCACTATATAAGAATCTATAATAAACTATAGAAAAAAACATTTAGAATATTTTAGAGTTGATTCATCAATGTAATCTAATTACATTTGATAAGAAAAGGACTTTTTAATTGTTAATATTTATTGTTTTTTACTTATAGTGAAGGATATAACATAATAGAATATGTTTTCAATATATCTATCCGAACCACTTATGAAAACCAATAGATATTGTAATGGATGTTACAACGTGTGAAGATAATCTATGCATTGTAAGTCCCCAATTTTACATTGAATAATTATATCCATATCATGATTAAAATCTTCAAAGTCATTGATAGTGAGAATTTCAATTTTAGATGTAGTTAGTATGTTAAATGTCCATGTCTCTCTTCTTCATCTTTTATGATGACGTTGCATTAAAAATGTAATTTCATGACACTCAGGAACATACCTTATATTTCTGCAATGATGAGAGAAAGCATTTTTCTCATGAATAATTTATTATAGTTTCTCTAATATATTATAATAAATAATAGAGTTATGTTTTTTCATCAAATATGCATAAAAAATACATGTCAACACAAATGTAAAAACATTTTTTCAATAATATTTTTAATACTAAATCTAAAATTTACCTGAAGGTCCATACTATTTTGTGATCCTCATTTGTAGTGTTTTACTTATATAAGTACACAGACATTGTTGGTTTTCCATAAATAGGACATAATATAATGATGAGATGGTATTTTTTAACATTTAAAAAAAATTATTTGGTGACCCACCATTGTTTATAGATATATCAACCTTCCCACCCAATAATGTGATTGAAACCATAGAATTGAAAATTTTTATTTTCTTGTATTTTTCTTGAATTAATATAGGAATAATAGGAAACTAATGTTCAAAGGTACTGTGTACATGTAGGTAGTAAGTCCAAAGAAATATTTCCCAGTGAGAAGCATAAAGGGAAACATGATTTATGTATATTGTTGCATTTTTTATCTCTCTCATCAAACCATATTTTTGTATCAAAATACTCACAAAAGTTACAAGGATATATAATATGCGAATATGATAAGATAAAAAAGGAATATAATATATGATGTTATTAGGAATTTAAAATTATATTAGAAACTGATTTACAATGTTACTATATTAATAAGATAGTATATGTAATATAACCAACCTGTATATTCCGCAGTTTGTAGTTATAGTGAATTATCTTCTGCAACAAGTATTACATTATTTATTAGTGGTGTATTTTTTTAAATATTAATAAACAAGGTAAACATTTAATTATATAAAATTAAAATTGTATGTTGAATTACATTTAAAATGTACCTTAGGAAATACTACAAAATTTCTTGTTACATGTGTTCCTGAAAATATATTATTCATTGAAATTTGAACCTATATAACTTGGCTATAACTAGTAAGCAAAGTAGTGTCTCATCTCCAAAACTACATAATTTAAAATATAAATAAATATTTTTTAGAATAAAAACACACACACACATATAAATATATATATATAAGTAAATTATGATATTTCAATTCTAATTTCAAACATACCTAGGGATGAAAAGGAATTAGAGTTTCCAATAAAAGTAATAGAAAAATTGCATTTATTAGATCTCAAATTCATAAGAAATGATATTGAAATGATAGAGAAGAAAAGATGTACTAGAATGATTTTTTATTAATCAAACATGGTAAAAAGGGATGAATCAAAAAGAATATTAACATCATTAGTAATACAGAGTAATAGAAATTAATAAAAAACTAATTGTTAAATAAAATAATTAGATATGAAGCATAATGGTCATTACAGTACACTAACATCATGCTTACAATATAAAAGACTATGTTGCATAAAGGTATCCATTAATTATATTTTCTAGTTTGTTCTAGAAGATAAGGTTGAAAAATTAACACATTCTTGATGCACTTATAATCAATTAGATGATAAATTTTTCCATTTTATAAAAATTTGGATTTCATTATGAAGTAAAACTATTTTTACTAGATATTTAAAAATTAATGATACATTTATGGATATATGTGATAATGACCCATGTGTTCCTCTCTGAGTTATTCTATTTGGAGTTAGATTTTCATTTATAAAGGAATTTTCAGGAGATTTTATTCCTATAAATGAGGAAATATAGTAAATATATATACTGAAAGAATGATAAAAAATAGAAAATTTTCATATGAAAATAGTACATAACTCAGAACGTTTTTGTCATCATTTCCATTGTAGTTTTCTTTGAAACCTCTCTTTTTTATATATTGACTATGAATACATGTTTTTAATGTTTATAATTTTATTTACTTGTAATGGATTTAATTTAAATCCTGATATGCACAACTGTGATCATAGTAAATGTAATATATCTTGCAAAGGAAAATAGTAAGTCCATTATGCATGTAATCAATGAAATTTATAAAAACATCAGTGAAAATTATATTATATATGCATAAATGAAAATTAAATAATTGTGTATTAAATGAAATCAGTTAGGAATACCTAAAATGTTTTAATATTTGATGTGGTGGAGGAAGTCTATATCAATCATGGTAAAAATTATAGATGAAGAATCATTGGATGAGAAAAATAAGTACATGAAATAATTAGAGATTAAAAATATGTTATGTATTGTATTATTGTTTGAAAATTTCATTTATAATAGAAAATAATAACTCATAGAGAAATTGGAAATTTTTTCTAGAAAATAATAAGAACACACCTTGTGTGGAGCTCTAGATCTTTAGGGACATTAAATATAGAAAGTGGCATAGAAATGGTGTCTGACTAATCTTAGTAGATACCTAATTAATTATTAATGAAATCAGATATATTATATTACAGTGTAGATTTTTTTTGAATAGAGTTAAATGAAATACTTAAAATAGGAGAAAAATGTTATTTCGATTTTTTGAAGGGGAGCTTATTGTATGATGAATGCATTCAGAATTTGTTGAATCTACACTAAGGAAAAATGTAGGAACTCCTCTGAGATCTGCGAAGGAAGATAAAGATTGATTTTTTAAGGAAATATCAGGTGTTGGTGATGGTTAAGATCTTCTTAAATTAGTTTTGGGGAGTCCTTCATTGTTGTTAATGATGAAGTGATAGTCCTATGACTTGTTGGAGGTATAGCATGGAGGAGACCAAAGACATCGGGAACCCTATGAGAAGGTGAGGGAAATTTTCTTGTGGGAGGGGCAGTGATTGGATTTAATGAGAGTGGTGGTAGATAGAGAATTGGAAACTTTTTGATGATGATGTAATAATAGGAGGTTGTGTTGGAGGTAGAGGTTGGCGCATATGAATTTCACTAGGAACCATAGAAGATGGCTAGGGAAATCACGAGAGTGTGGTGTGGGCTTCAAAAGAATGAAAGAAGAGAGAGCTATTGTAGATAGTTGGATGAAGTTGGGGGTGACACATGTTAATGAGTAGACACATTTTTGTATAGATTTAGGTGTGCATAATGTATCAAATACAAGGAAAGTTCACTTTACCTAAAAACCCACATTTTCAATGTTATAAAGAGTAATTTTTTAAATTTTTTTTTTCCATTACCATATTCATAATAAATTTTATTATATATTTATTTATAGAACATTAATTAATTGTAATGGAAATTTTAGGCCACATTTAATTTCATTCAAGGATTTTCAAAAGGAAATTTTTTATGTATTTTATATGAACTGTTTTCCCAAACAAGAAAATAAAAGGTTTTATATTAATGTATATAGATTCCATAGTCATTCTAGATAATATAAACGATATTTTATGTTTGAATTCAATTATAGTATTTATTTTATTTTAAACAAAAACCCTATATTAATTTTTTGGGAATTTTTAAATATGGTTTTAATTGTAATAGTTATTTCAATATCGAGAAATTTTTTATTATGGGTGAAAAGAATATTTTTATTAGAATGATAACAAAAATGAATGAATTCATATATTATGATTATTTTATGGTTGTTGGGAATTTTTCAAAGATGGGTAATCCCTGTATGGATCATGTCGATGGGTGAGCCTGATATAACTCATAATAATTTGCGACCTTGATATAAATATCATATGCACTGGGTAAAGGGATAGAGTTAAAAAGTTGTTTTCTATGAAGATATTATTTGAATCTACCTAAAAGTTTATTTAATCATGTCTACCGATTATAGAATTAATATGAAAATGATTTCCCAAGTTACAAACATGATTTATCTATTCATTCCACAGGTATTTTGGGAAATATAATAATTTGAAAAGGTAATCCAATGAGATTAAATTTAAAGGGATATCTATGATTATTTTTAAGGGTAAAATGTATAAATTTTCTTGATTTAAAACAAAACTTTATGAGTTTTTTTATTTTAATATTACATTTTAAATGTTTTATAAAAATCATTAGAAATAGAATTTGTTTTTTGGGTATGGAAATTTTATTTTAATCCCAATTATTATTTTAGAAATGGAAAATGACTAAGAGTAATAATGGAATGATTATTTTAATTTTAACTTTTTATATTTACCTTACTAATATTCTAGTTATCATCCCATGTTTTGAATTCTACATTATAGTGTTTTATGGATGTTTGGGGATAATGATGAGGTGATGATAAAATTTTGAATATATGTTATGAATATAAAACTTCTCATATTTGGGAAAATATGTAGTGTGAAAAAATGGATTATAAGTGATAATGACAAATTTTTGAAATAATATGTATTTATATAAAGTCAATGACCTATTTATCTAAAACTCTAACGCTATAAGATCTCCAAGAATTAAAGGAGATGAAGTCCCGTGCAAATAATAAATTTTTTGTATTGATTAACTTTGGTTTCTTATAATTGGTATTACTGGAATGTTTCAATTAAATTTTGAGGTTATGATAACGTATGTAAATACCATTAAGTTATTATAATTTATGGTTATCATGATATAGAATTTTATGATTATAAAGTTTCATTGTTTACACAATGAAAATTTCGAATTTTATCCCATAGATGAAATATGGATGCTAAAGTTAGGATAAAGCAAGAGGAAAATATCATTCCTAATAAGAAACCTACAATTTTTGGAATTGTAACTATGAATTTTTTTGTGATGGATCTTTTGACACAAGATTTTAAATTTTGTGACATTCATTCTAGAGAGAAACAAAACCTACCCAAAGAAATAAGTTGAAAATATAGAATTTTATGAGAGGACACCCTATATTATTTATTGTATCATCTAATTTAGTGATAGGTGAGGCATTGATTAAAGTTATGGAAAAGATATTTGAGGTGATAATTTTTTTATATAATCAAAATTTTACTCTTGATATTTATCATTTTAAGGTAATGCTGATCAATGGTTTAGAATAAAATAGAATCATAAGAGTTTGATTCCATGGAATTATATGAATTAATGAATAGTTTCCATTCTAATTATTCTTATATTGTTGTATGAAATTGGATAGAAAATAAATTCTTGTAACTAAAGTCGATGGAGAATGATTTAGTGATTATGTTTGAAGAAAACATCACATGATTGGAAATTTATTGATTAAATTGTATTTAGGAACTTAGTAGTAAAAATAATTAGTTTTACTTAGGATTTATGACAAGATATAATAAGTAATTGAATTACTATGAACTCAAAAATTACAAGAAACATTTTAAATGTGGTGAGAATGTAGAAATGGAGTCGACTGATGATTAGGTGTTCTGGGAAAATAGGAAGGAAAATGTGGGCATGATGGTAGGCATTGAGAAATAATCAATCAAAAAAATATAAAGGTGATCAAAAAATGTTTTCAATTTATTATAGGTGCGGAATGATGAACCTTGGTGAATATCTTATGAAATATGGGATGTTTTTTAATGTGGTATTTTTTGGTATATTGATTGAGATTTAAAAGAAAAAGACCATGGTAGTTCTGTGACAAATTACAGTAAGAAAGGTGTAAGGAATTTTAAATGTAATATGATGGGTCATTATGTGGATGCATTTCCAAATAACATAAAAAATGATAGAAAGTATCAATAGTACATGTCGATGTGTGTGTTGAAATTTTTTAATACCTCTTCGATTGGTGTTGGTCTATTAAATAATGTGGTAAAATGCACATTACATGTTCTTAAGATTATGAGAATGCCTTTCGGAATTGGGTTGTACACATTCTTTTCTTTCTAATAAATTAGATGGTAAAATGAAAATTTCACCTCAAAAAAGGATTTTATAGATTTTTATAAAAAGTATATGGATAGTATTAAGGAAATAAAAATTTAAAAATATATTTGTATTATAATATATAGAATATTTATCTCTAGAAAACTTTTTTTGTTTTCTATTGTAAAATTAGATGTCATTTTGGGAATTTATTGGCTTAAAATTTATCACACTATGACAAATTACATATAAAATGATGTTTAAAAAATTGATATTCAATTGGAATATTAGAATTAATTCATACCTTTGATAACACACCAAAAACCCAAGAAACTATTAATAAATGAAAATAAAAGTTACATTTCTCATTATTTTTAAAATAAGGGAACCATTTAGATAAATGATGTGCCATTATTAAAATAATACATGGTATTTTACACTAATGAGTTTCTAAGAGTGATAAAAAAAGATGATTTCATTGTTAAATTAGCGCATGAAGATAAAACAATGTTGAAACCCCTTATAGAATGACTCAAGTACAAATTTTTGAATTAAAAATAAAGTCACAAGAGTTTCTTAATAAAGGTTTCATTTTTCCAAGCACTTCACCAAAGGGCATTCCTAGTTTATTTTTTTTAAAATTAATGATGATTCGAAGGGGATTTTCATTGAATATATAGTGTTTAATAAAATTAATATTAACGATATGTATATATTTCCTCATATCAATGAAGTTTTTTATAAACCCTATATATCAAGGTTTTTTAATATGATCTCAGGTATGGGTACCAACAGTTCATCATGAAGTATAATTAAATACCTAAGAGAAAATTTTATACTATGTATGGGAATTATGGGATTTTTTATTTGTGTTGAATAATACTACAGCTATAGTCATGGATCTTATGAATATATTTTTATAAGAATATTTAGATAAATTGTTTATTGAGTTTATTGATGATATTTTTCTTTCTTCTAAATGTCATGATTATTATGAGAAACATCTAATTATTTTATTAAAAATCTTAAATAAAAATATGTTATGTGAAAATTTTGTAATTTTGATTTT
Organism: Viscum album; assembly: GCA_963277665.1. NCBI lineage: Eukaryota > Viridiplantae > Streptophyta > Magnoliopsida > Santalales > Viscaceae > Viscum > Viscum album. The sequence continues at coordinate 1,307,844,090 of OY728132.1, forward strand.
CGTTTAAAATAAATTTCATTCATTGGACATATCATAAATAACGATGGAATAAATATTGATCCTACTGAAACTGAAGGGACTGATGAAGGGACCAGACCTAAAAATGTGACTGAGATACAAATGTATCATAGATTAGTAGAATATTACTAATAGTTTGTTTTAAATATTAAAAAAATATCTATCCCACTAACAATGTTTTTTGGAAAAGGATTTTGATTCATCTGGAAAGTGGATTGCATTGAATATCTCTAGAAATTTAAAATAAGATTAATTAATACTCTAGTTTTATCCCTACTATTTATAAAAGGTTATTTTTTATCAATAAGGAAGATTATTTTGAGTGACTAGGTTGTTTTATAGTAATAAATGAATGAGTAATTTCTTATGATTCATATAAATTAATAGAACATGGGAAAAATATATTACACATGACAATGAAATAGTGTTTCTAGTGCTTGATTTAAAAATTGGAGACATCATTTATTTATAATAAAATTTAAAATATATAATAATCCTAAAATATTGAATTATATTTTCATTAATAAATATTTTATCATGATACTTAGGAGATTTATGGAATTGATAAAAGATTACAACTGAAAACTCATTATCACCCAGGTAAAGAAAATAGAGTATATACTGATTTGAGTCAAAAAGATAATTCTACATTAAAAATTTAATGTATGGAAAATGAACCTTTTGTTAATGATTTGAATAATATTAACATAGAAATTATGTATTTGGGAACCCTATACAATTTTTAATGGGCACATATAAAATTATTTTTTCAAATGGAGTTTGGTATGTTTAGAAGGTAGATATTATTTTAAAGGAACATGTATAATTAACTAGGAAATGTAAGTTTCTTCAATTTAATGTTTATAAATAGGGTGTTTCAAGGTTTATAAAATGTTATGTGCTTATAGGACCAGTAGATGAACGAAGAACTATTGATTTAGGATCATGTAAATTTATTTTTAACTCATAATGGAAGTGCAATAATGAATAGAGACCATAAGGAAGATTTATAGTTGGAAGGAATGGAGAAAGATATTATATATTTTACATTGAAATGTTTGAATTGTAAATAGGTTATTTCCAAATGGAAATTACCAAAGTCAATTCTTAGGCATTATCTTGTTCCGTAACCAAAATGGGAGAATATATCTATGTATTTTGTGATTGGATTCAGAAATACATATCAAGGTAATAATGTCATATGGGTTATTATAGATCAATTAACTAAATATAAAAATTTTATCCCCATTATAGATATTAGGTATTTGGGTCAAATTTTATGAATGTATGTTAAATAGATATTTTGATTACATGAAGTCTATATCTCATGTTTATCTAACCATGACCCCAGTTTTACCTCTAAATTTCACATGATTTCATAAGTTACTGTGGGGAGAATTCAATTTCAGAAAAGCCTTTCATTGTTAATCAGATGGACTATCAGAGCGAATGGTTAAGACAATAGAGGATATCATTTGATTTTTCTTCAATAAAAAATTATGTAATTCGGTCTTAACATCTGATATTTGTTGGATTTTCCTATAATAAATGTTTTTATTCAAGTATAAAGAAGGAACCTTTTGAATCATTATATGGAAAGAGTTGCGGGATTATGATTTTTTGGGATGATGTTAGGGAAAGAAAGTTATTTGGACTATAATTATTAAATGATATGGTTTAATCAATAAAGACTATTTAGGAGTATATATGGAATTCTTAGAGAATTTCTAAAATTTATACAGATTACCAGAGGAATGATCTATGGTTTAGTGTAAAAAATCTTATTTCTCTTAAATAATCACTATGGAAATCTTTTATGTGTTTTGGTAAAAAGATAAATTTATGTCGGTGATTCATTATAGTCTATGCAATTTTAGATAATTTTGGATTATTTTCCTATTTATTGGATTTTAATCTGATTCTAACCAATGTACATGATATATTTCTTTTTCTCATTCTTAAGAAAATATGGTCTAAATGCATCTAATATTTTAGCCCCTAAAAAATGTTTAGTTGGAAGAAATAATTTAATATGGGTAATTGCCAGCATAAATTCATTACCTTATAGATCATGTGTTATAAATAAAGTTATTTACCAAGTTATATTTTTGGTTGAAATCCAAATGACTACTGAAGTAACATAGGAATCAGAAAATGATATGAAGGGAAAATATCAACATTTGTTTATAAAATGAATAAACTTGTGAGTGTGCAATTTACAAAATTGGGGAAGGATGTAACAACCTAGTTAAGTTTAAAATAAATAATTTTCATGTATTACTAATAATAAATAATTATATTTTATATGTTTACATTCATTATAAATATATTAAGTAAATTTTTTAGTGAAAATGAAAGAAATCATTAATTTTAACCCAATTGGGTCTTCATGCATCACATGGTATTATTTTAAAGAATTATTTTCAAATTCTATCATTTCAATTTTAGAAAAGTAACTTCAATTTTGAGTTAATCATGTAAAAATTATCTTTGTAAGATTTTTTTATAATTTTGAAAATACTATATGTTTCAATGAATATTGAAATATAATGATTTTTATTAAATGATGTATTTTCTTTTCAATTATTTAAAAATATAAAATCCACTTTTGATTGGTTTCAATATTAAATTATTTTTTATTTATTAAATAAATCTAATTATGGTTATTACAATTAATTTAGTACACAAATTTCAAATAAAAAACTTTTTATATCGTATAATGCATTTTTCAGAAAAACAGTTTATTGATGTGTTTTTCAGTTTCATTTAAATTTTTATTCAACCACTTTAAGAAATTTAATATTGAAAAATACATTCAATATTTTCAATAAGGAATTAAATATTTTTTTTAAATATTTGACTTTTTTTAGTCATTGGGAATAGAAAGCGTAGTATATTTTTTTATCCTTATAAATGTAAATGTTTTTAATCTGGGCTAAAAATAATGTGGCAGGGAATAGAATTCATTAAAAAAATATTTTTATTTATTTTTATGATTATATTACATAATTAATAATACATAGTCCTAAAATATTACCTATATTTTCTATTTATCTTTACTTTTAACATTTATAATATTTCATGTAATCAAAAATACCAAATGTGACTCTCTTTCTTTTAAATTTCACTTGTATATTAACACATGGATAAAAATAATCAGTTAATGAATCATAAATTTTAAATTGATAATAATGAAATTGTTTTTATACATTTAATTTTTTTTAGTTTTTAGTGATCATAAAATTTACCTAATTTCGTACGAAACATTGACTCTGGGCTTCTACTGTTAGTAAAAAATCATTTAAATGATTTAAAAACTCTAAAAGTTAATTTTTTTGGGTGAGTCAGAGTGTCCTGAAACATTTATAGAAAAATGTAATATATTAGTGATATTATAAATTTTTATATTTTAATTTATTAACTGTCGTGTTTTTTTAAAATTCAAATTAAATGAATAGGTCTGAAAATTACATAAATAATACTTTATAATAAACAATACACTATTAAATTATTGACAATTCATAAAAATATTATATTTATCAAAATTAACTATATATGATTGTAAATATTATCCATGGTATATTTATTTTTCATATATCTATTTATTGTAATTTTTTGTGGCTCCTAATGTCTAAAAAACATTGGTATAATCATAATTGTCAAAAGGGTTGACGATGGTTAAACCAAAGAGATAAGGGAAAAAACATAATCTAAAATGATATAATTTTTTTTGATGAGTTCATTTCCACCCATACTCATATTATAGTAAAAATAAATCATTTTTGATCCATTTCCATGAAAAATAATTTATATTAATTTAATACTTTAAAAAATCCAAGAATGCACCTCCCATCACATATAAAAGAGAACCTCATCTCATCTATTCCTCAAATCATTTGAGCAATATATCATAGATAATAAATCCTTCAACATATTAAAGTACAACACTCAATAGGACCTAGAGGCCCTGGAATGATTACAAGACCATCCTGGTCAGGCTTTAGGTACAAATTTAAATGATGTTATTTGAAGGAGTGATATAGTTCTTAATCGAGGGGTTTCCTTTTATTTTTTATTATAACACATTAAAATATTATTCAAACTTTCTGAAATAATGAAAAAATATATTCAATAAATTAATAATTTTTTTAAAGTAATAACCTTTATCCTTCTCCCTCTTCCATCAAATGGGAAACAAACCCATTGTTCTTGTGTACATCGGATTATCCACTCATGATCCAATGTGATTTGTTTTTCTTCATCTCCCCTAAAAACTGATGATAATGATGGATTTAATATATATATATATATATATACAATATTCATGACATACATTTCATTATTTATAGAAAATATATTGTCTTTTTATTTCTTACAATTCCAACCACTGATAAATGATAACATCATTAATGCATACATGTGAGTTAACACCGCCATGAAGTGATGTACTTGGTTTTTCATAAACACTACACATAGATAATATATATATGTATATTTAAATAAATAATATGTTATTTACTAAAATATAATGATTTTATAATTATAATATTATATTGATCATTTTTTTCATGATATTTGAAAATGAGAATTTTGCTCATGCATACATACGACCAACCCTCTCTATGATTTTAAAATAACTGATTATTTGAAATAATAAATATTGACTAGTTTTAAAAGTATAAATAATGTATAAAAATTATAATAATTTTATAATTTTTTCTATGGATAATAAAATAATTAAAAATATGACAATATTCAACTTACCATAGTGATTTTTTACACATGAGATAAATATCTTCAAAACATTTGATGAACATAATTGATTAAGTAATTGAATATTTAAAGGTAATAAAAAATTAAAAGTAAAAGTAAATTTGAAAATTAATCTTAATATTGAAAAAAATAACATAATTTTGTTATTTATAAGGATAAATATTATACATGATGAGTTTGACTCTTGGTAAGGGAAACTTACCTTATAATCCTAAATTTTAATTTTTTATATATTTATTTTCTAAATATTTTTCATCTATATCCATATTCTTAAAATAATTTTATGGATGAATTTATAATGAAACAAATTAATTTTAAAGATCATTTTATTTCACTATGACTCTCTTTCAATTGTGTTTATAATGAATATTTATATGTAATTTATACATAAATTTTTGATGAAATGTAAAATGAATTGTTTTATTTTAATGTATATATCTTAAAATTTTCTTTCTTCCACTATAACTCTTATTCGAAGTTTGGATTCCTTTATAATATTTCATGTTTTATTCATTGATAAATCTTTTTCCATTTTTTGTGTATTTCAAAAATGGGTCTTGATTTGTGTGGGTATTTAAAATTTTAGAATATTTTATTATGGATGCAAGGAATATTTTTATGAGTGTGATGAAAAAATGAAATATTTAATGTATTTTGATTATGTTATTGTTCCTGGAATTTTTTTCAATTATGGGTGATCCTGATATATCTCCTAATGATGTATGGGGCTGATATTTCTCATTATGATGGGTGATCCCAATATCTCTCACAAACGCATTAGGATAAGGGAAAGAGTTAACCAGTTGTGTTTCTCATAATAATTTAATGGAAATATTATGTTGAATATTCTATTTATAGGAGTGATTATAAGAGAGATATGAAAATTATATCCCAGTTTACCTATATCATTTATCTATTATTTTGTTTGGTTTTAAAAAAATCTTATGATTTCACAAGGTAAGATAATGAGACTATTTTTAAAGGAAAATTGATGTCACCTTTTATTGGTGGAATATATAACATTTCAAGAGCTTTTCTTGATTTAAAAATAACCGTAACTTGTATTTTTTTTTATGATTTCATGTAAAATGTTTGAAAAAATTTATTTCTAGATAATTTTATTTCATGGGTAATTTTTTTATTATTTTGAGAACAAATTTTGTTTTGAAAAATCCAATTTTTTATGAGTATTAATGGAGAAGTGGGTTTCTTTCATTCTTTTTATATTACACTTACTGGTATTTTTTATCACATAACACAATTTAAAAAAAATTACTTTATTTTTAATGATTATTAAGCACAAATATGGGATCAAGATAAAAAAATAGAAGATGTGTCATAAAAGTTAAACACTTTTTATTTTATAAGTTTTGTATTGTGAAAAAATTGATATTGAGTGGTATTGACAACTTTTTGATGTAATATTTATTTATGAAATAGTGATGTCTGATGTCTCCAAATATATAATCATAATATATATTTGATAATGAAATGAATTAAATTATTATGTATGGAATTAATTTTACGTATTTTTAAGGACAAGTTACTATAATAAAATACCAAAAGAATATGAGACCTATGAAATTCAAGGCTACTTTCTTAATTTTAAGTCATTTCAGATTTAACACAACCCATAATCCACTTTATAGGATTTTCAAATCTCTATCTATGATCATATCAAATTCTGAGGTCTTATCTAAAGGCATTATATTTAAATAAATACATTTTATAATTATATAATTAATTTTACAAATTTTTTAAATATGAATTATTCATAAGAAGACATCAAGTGACTTCCACACACCACAACCATGAATAATAAGACGTAGTATATCCATGAAATACACTCAAACCTAAGCCAAGATGTCCATATTAATTAATTATAACCATTTATTATTATTTTAATATTCTAAACTTATTTTTTAATTTTAACACTAATATGAATAACTACCTAAAATATCCCCGATTCATCTTGACACATTTAAACTACAACCAACCACCCATAGTAGTTCCTAAACAAACATCTAACACCATCCCTTGAAAAACCTTGTTATCCAATACCCGATCAATCAGAAAAATAATTTAATTTAGTAAAATAACATAATAATTTTCATCGAGTGACATAACATCAATTAAATATCATGTGATGGAATTAGATCAATAACTTAGGACATCAATCAGTTAATCTAAGTAAAGTCTACTTTTATTTAGATGATTCCACCGGGGATCATTGGAATCATCACTTGAAACCAGTAGTGACCCCATATTTTCATAAAAATAATTATATGTTTTATTTAAATATTAAATATATTAATCAAACATATTCCTCAAGACTATAATAGTTCATTTTATTTGAAGACTACATAAAAAATATTCTTATTTGGTGAACGATCATCAACTTCTTTGATAAAGAATATACCCTTTATTAATCTACACAAAACACACTACTTGAATCTTTTCATTCTAACATGGAGAAAGGGAATATAAGAAAGGGTGAACTTAGATGATCAATAAGGGTATAAAAGGGTGATACATAATCATATCATGAACATAATGGCATGCGAACATGAAAATAAAATTTGAAAACCATGCCTTTCATATTGAAGGTTATAATCTTTGGTAATGGAATAAAGATTGGTAGTTTATAAGATAAGAATCATAAGAAAATAAAAGAACACAAGTCATGAGATAATAACATTATAATAATTCATATAATTTTAGAAAACAAATCATTATGGAAAATCATTTCAATTTTTGTCAAAGCCCCCTTCAAATGTGATACAAGTAGAATGAGTCCACTCCGTAAACCATCTTAAGAGGGAAGGATCTATCCATTTAACTCCATTGCAGAAAAAGTCCCTTAACGAACATGGTTTACTCTACATTACATTATTATCTATATAATGTGATATAAATATCTACCAAATGTATTAAATAGGGTTATAGGTCCCACCCATCATATAATGAAAATCATATATATGTTTTCCATAAGATCATAAAAGATTCATCATATCATAACGCATGAAATGAAATGGGTTTTAAAAATATTTAATTATATCATTACATGAGGGAAATAGATAGGTTTTATAATAATTTTATTATATCATCATAGAATAAACTCTGAAAACAAATTGTTTTCATAAGTATTTTATCAGGATAAAACCCGTGGAAGAGATATGAGATCCAAAAACATCATGACATCAAAAACATAAACCATTAAATTAAGGAGTAAGAATCATATACCTATATTATATCCATAGTATGGAATAGGTAACATAAACCATTTTCATCATAGATGGATAATGGGTTTTAAATTTTATTTAAAATATTTCATATGGAAAATACCCTTTCCACATAAAATAAATTAAAACACAAATTTTTTTCAAATTTTTTTTCTCCAAAAATAAACATCAAAATTTATTAAGGTATCCATAAAAATAATTTAAATTATTTCTTGATGAAAATAATAATTCCTATTTTAATTTTTTTTAAACATTAACTATTTTGAAAATAATTTTCTTTCATGATAAGTTATAAAGATCATTTAAAAATAATATATCAAAACAATTTACATAAAAAACATTTTCTAGAACAAAAATTTCCAAAATACATATCTTGGATATTAACCCTTGAAACCTATAAATAATTATATAAAACAATTAGTAGTAATGATGGTGTAAAATATTATTCATTCGATACACTTTAATTTTTTTTCTTTTCATAATTTTCTGTAAAAATATTAACATTCAACATTTGAAAAATAAAATGAAGATTAAATTAAAATATATTTTAAAAAATGGGAAAAAATGGTAAAATATAATTAAAAAATTATATTGTAAATGAAAAAAAAAATTATAAAACCTTTTTAGAAAATCTAGTTTTGAAAGAAAAAGGTTCTTCAACTGATAAAATGATTTTTCTTAAAAATATTTTTTTTGAAATCAGGAGTACATAAAGAGAGAAAAATGAGGGTTAACATGTATTCTATGGATATAAATAGATGATAATTTAGTTAATGTTATTATTGAATGATATATCATAATATTTCATCATAAGATCCGTAATCATAAACAATTCGGATAAATAATGAGATTGTATCATAAAGCTCTTACTACCTTTGTAACTTTGAATCATAATCCCCTTGAAAGAATAGAATTAAATGAAATATATAATATCATGATATTAAATATATTTGTGATATTATATTTCATAGGTTTGTATATAATCCTCATACTATAAGATAAGATCATAGCATAACATATGTCTCAATGAAGGAAAATTGAGACAAAAATCAGTTAGTGATTTGTTAAATTTTGAATTGTAAACCCCATGAATGAGATATATTCAAATGTATATTTAAATTAAAATAATATAAAGTTTAATAATAATAAAATACAATCATGAGAAGAATATAAACCACATATATGGAACACATGGTGAATATGGCTTGTGTATCATAGAAAATAAAGTTGAGATGTATATCCCTTACCGCATTAATAATTATTTGAATCATAATCACAAATAAATTTTTACATCAAGTGAAAAAATAAATATCCTGAAAGGAAGTATAATAGTAATATAATATTTAAAATGGGTAGTATATACACCATATAAATGAAACGAGTGGTGAATTTTCAAATGTCTCTGAGAAATTAAAGTGTGACAAGAAATCCATTACATTAAGTCTCAACACATTGGATACATGTTAAAAAAATGTATAATAAGTTTATGTTTTTTATAAATATATTACAGAAATGTAGTTATATATATATATATATATATATGATGTACTTATGAGCTTTTATCACACCTTTTTTAATAATTCCTTGTTAAAATCACATTGCGGGTCATAACTACATAGTGTTTTGTGTATGTTTTGATTTTTTATTTTAGGTAATATTACTTTTAACATCAAAAAATAATCCCCAAAACATTAACCATGATGTAAATATAATATATATACAGTTATATGATTATATAGTAACCCAAAAAGATATAGTTTAAAAATGAAATACAACATTTATTGAGACGGTTGTCCATATGTAGCTAGGAACGTTGTTTCCTTTTTCATGATTAATTTAATTAATGAATGGAAAATGATATATTATAATTAAAAAATAATTTTTATGTCATATATGTCATATATTTTAACTAAAACCATCCTTATTACCTTCTATTTAAAGCATGAATCATTCACATCGTTTCATGAGGAGGTATTCCCCAGTACACATGCACGATGTAATCATATATGCATAAAACCGATAGTAAGAAGGTATATGTGAAATAAATATTAATATAAATAATAATAATAATATAATATATATCACATATAGAAAAAAATCCATCATTATTTCCAACCATGATAGCTTTTAATAGAAAAATGAATGACATCATATCAATGAGTGGTAATCCATCACACACATGAACGATAATATTCCAAACTATATGATGAAATATGGGATAGTTTTTTGTCATGAAATTAACATAAAAACATCTCGGTATATGTAAGATACATGTGTTATTAAATCATAATTTTTTAATTATAATTGAAGGAGATGTAGGAAGAAAAAAAAACACTCGTTGAAGATCATTACAACCTCTTCAGGTAACCAATGTAGGTTGGATCCAAAATCCTTCAAATGATTTATTTTTGTGAAAAATAATGATTATAGGATTGGATTTGAGAATTATGTAATTTATATTTTTATGGATTTTCTAATCCAAAGGATTATGGATGTGTGAGGAGGGTAAGAGAATGTGTGGCCTTTTATAAGTGTGGTGAGTGGCACGTTTGTTATTATTTAAATGAAAAATATGTACCAATATTTTTTACCTGAAAAAATGATAAAAAATAGATTATTATCAAGAAATTAAGGAATAATGTTGAAATTTGGAAAGATAGTGGGGTTTGTTTTACAAGTTTTGTGCCATTTTAACCCCTATATTTTTAGTTTAAGCCCCAGCTAAATCCCTTTTTACCATAACCTGGATATCTTTCTTATTTTTAGTATTCATAAATTTTGAAAATTTAGTTGAACATATTAGATTATATTATTTATCATTATATCAAATATTTAATCTATTATTCAAAATTCAACTCCCATAAGTGGATGAATATAATTTAAAATTAATTCTAATTGCAAGATGAGAAAGCAGTCTCCGAAAGAGAAAATGTTCAAAATTATAAGAATTTTTTATATCTAAATTCAATATGAAATTTATTTCATTAACATAAATTTGATTAATATATATAAATTTAAAAATTAATATTTTAAAACCATAATTTTTTTATGATTAAATTTTGTTAAAGAAATTCATATTATTAATAAAAACCAGTGTTTTTCACTATTAATTGTAATTTTTATGTTTTTAGAATAGAAAAAATAATTATCTATAAAATAATATTCGAATGATGATTTAAAATATTATATTTATTTTATAAAATTAAATTTATACATTTTTTATAAATTAATTTCATTAAAAGTGTGCAAAAGGTAACATTACTTCTTTTTTAAAAAAATTTAGTTTTAATGAATAAAATTGGATTTTTTTGTTATCCATTGTTTATATAACAAATAAGGTGAATTATAAGAATTTTATTGAACATATAATAAATAAATTTAATAAAAATAATTCAAAAAAAGTTATTTAGTTAATTTTTTGATGTAAAACACATTTTATTCACATATAAAAATAATTGTTTTTAGTAAAAATATTTTTGTTATTTTCAAATAGTTTTTTTCAATTATAATTAATTGGTCAAAACAGTTTCATTTTATATACATTTTTAGATAATATAGTTTCTTAATTTTGGATAATATTTTTCATACTCTCTATTATAATGACTATGTAATAATTATCGTATTATATAATAATATATTATTAGTATGTCACATTTCTTTTAAACATGGTGTTTCATGTGAAAAAAAGATTAACACGGAGTTTGGAGTAAGAAATGAAAAACTCAGTGTTTCATATAACACAAGATAAAATTGGAATTGTGAACAATAAAAAAAGATATATTTTTTTGTTTTTTTAATATTGGGTTATTACTTTTTACTCCCTATAAAATGAATTTCATCCTAAAAATCCATCACTTTGGTATAAAAAAATAAGGACACTTATGACTCACAATATATGTAAAATCTTAATTCAAGTGGTTTCACCACAAAACATTGAACACACATGTATCATTTTTTTGTATCACATTCCCAATTTTATCCAAAATGTACACATAATGTTCCTTGTAAGAAATATCAATCTCTAGTCGTATTATCTTTGAGTTTAGAACATCTTATATATTTAGTATGTAATTACTTAGTAGAGTTATATGGAACACATCATAAATCCGAGAGAGGTTTGGATGAAGTTCTTAATGATAAACTATAGTAAAATTATGACCAAGAATTTTAAATGGACTGATATACCTAGGACTTAGATTTCCTTTTTTATCATGAGAATAATTTCATCATTCGGTTATGCTTCGATCAATTTCAACTTAATTTATTACTTCTAGAATTAAAGAGAATTTTTTTTTATGTCTGAGCACTAACAGATCATAATGTCTCAAATAGAATGATATGTCATTCATTCTATCTCTATTTAGTATCACAACGAATGGCTACCACATATAATCCAATAAGTATAAATCTTTATATGGGAAAGTAATAAATTAATCACTAAAGCCTCATCCAAAGATCAACATAAACCAGTTAGTAAATGGTTAGCCTTATGACCCTTCTAAAAGATTAAAAATCCAAAACATTGGAGAAAAGGTCACTAAATTTCAAAAAAAACAACATTATCAATTGTCCTCTAAAAAACACAAATTAGATAATAAGTATTATGTACCCAACATGTGGAGATCTTTATCATGTATTCAATTGAAACATGTCAATAACCAGAATTACCTTCAAATGATGTTGAAAACAAAAACACTTTCTTATTAATTCCTTTCATAGTAAAATGATTATTGGATATATTCATTAAATTCAAAAATGTTGTATATTCCATAAATAATATCATAAACCACCTTGTAAACAAATCAATAATTAGTTCCAATGATATCAGTAATATCCAATTTTATTTATCCATGTCAATCAAATATTTATACCAACGTTATTTTCTCAATATCAGAAAATTAATAAGGGTTATATTTCCATCAATCATGTGTTTCCCATGGATATAAACATACATTTAAATCATTTTCCACATTATTAGTGACATTCAACATATTCAGGAAAATATTTAATGATAAATCTATACAACCAATCCTTATATATATTTGTATTCTTAAAACAAAATTCTGGATTTCTATTACAAAAAATGTAACATCCCTCACCCTGAAAATCTCTCACATGGAAGAAACATGTTTCTTATGAGACCTCAAGCATGCCTCCCCATATGAAAGTGACTACCAATAGTAGTATGTGTGTGATAAGTATAGTGGGGAGACTATACCCCATAGTACAGAGTTATAACACATTGGAAATAAGTAATATAAATAAATATCAAAGTGCATATGTAATGTAAATAATATTTTATAGAGGAAAACAAACAAAAAAATCATATTGAATAATCCAACAAATTAAAAAAGAATAATTAAATGATTTGTTGGAATGAAACTAAATTTCATACTAGATAAAATACAAGTAAACGAATTTAAAACCAAAATTAACACTAAAAATTACTTGATCCTGAACCCCATATTTGTCCCGTATCAAAATTACATCCCATCCAACAAGAAAAAAGTCAAAAAGGGTCTATTTCCATTTTCCAAACATGAGTCCATGTAATCTTATCAGGTATTTAATGGAATCCTAAATACGATTTTAGGATAAATTAGTAGGTTGACACCATCATGTCTAAGAATTACTATTCTAGAAATATGTGTATGCAATAGAGAAATAAAAAATAGAAATAATTAATTTAAAAAATTAAATTATTTCGTCCTCTTCCTGCTTCATCACCATGATAGAATGTATTTGATAATGCCTCATAAACATGCCAAACAATACCATATAACCATGGTATAACATGAACTTACTCGACACCTTGGATTAATATCTCTAAGAATGTCTCACAACTATGCCAACCATAACCATTAAACCCTGGCAAAACCTAACATGCCTCAACTGCATGCATGAATGTATCTGAGCATGTCCCATAACCATTCAAAGCGTAAACTTTTAATCAAGGTATAAATTATATAAATCTATATAAAACCTAATATATAAAAATTTCAACATTTAATCATTCGATTTATAGCTGTATAAGTAATCCATTATGCTTCAGGGAAAATCCGAGTATATTACCATTTTAGCTTGTGTCTTATGAAATAACCCGATATATAAACATTTTGGTATGTGTCTTAGGGAAATGTGAAATATATAATGATTTCAACATGTTTCTAGAGATCAAGACCAATATATAAGAATTCTATCATGTGTCATAGGGATAAGCCTGATATATAGGATTTTTTGCATGTAATCTGGGCCAAACACCCCATATCTAAGCATTACAACATTTAAATTAAACACATGTCATATCATCAAGGGTATCATAACATCAGCCACAGTGGTTACTTACGAAAATTACCATTTAAATTTAAATCATTTCAATTATCAATTTATCATAACCTATATCATAGAAGTTATCTCAATAAAAAATTCAATACATAGTGAATTTTTATTAAGAAGTCACCCAAAGTCTATGTCATGCTAATCACACTTTAATCCATTAAAAAATTCTTTTAATAACAGGGGCTATCTCACCTAAAAACATCCATAAGACATTTCAAATATAATTTAATCCAGAGGAACTACAAATAATAATCTATATAATTATTTATTAATTTTGGCACATTCTGTGTTGGAAGAATTGCAATATTGAACTTGCAGGAAAATTATCAAATAATATGGTAAAGATTTAGACCCCCAACCTTTAACTGATTACAAAACAATGCTTTTAATGTGATTATTAAACTATAATAAAGGCATAAATTATTGAAAAATGGTTCCTTGATCATAAAAAACAAAGATAAAAACCAACAATGAACACGATAAATTGATTACATAATAATGGCTGGATAATGATAGAAAAAGAGAGGAAAACTGAAGAAAAAAACATACAAGGGATTAGATGCTTGATTGGGATATCCAGAATGGGGAAAGGCTTCCAGAATTACATGGAAGGTCATCCTAGGTCAAGAGAAACTAGAAACATGTGAGAAAAATGAAAGCAACCCATGAAAAAACATTATTAAAGGAGGTAGGGGAATTACACAGCGTGTAATACAGTTACAAGTCATGTAATTATTTGTATATGAATACACCAAAAAACCCATCACCTCAACTAATTATTAAATTAACTCAAACATTTAAATACATGTAATCCATTTACATAAGACATAAATGTTATAAAGATAGATTTTCAGCCGATTTACCTTACAAATTAACAAACACCGTTTTAAGATTCTCAATTTACCATGAACAATTAGTAACCATTGACCCATTTTTTCCCATAATAAATTCATTCAATGAAACATATATCCCTGAAAATTAGGTCATTTTATGCAATAAAGGCTCTCCATATCTATATTAAACTTGACCACCAATGCTCAAATTAAAAACTCAAAGAGGGACATACTTGAAAAATAATACAATACCTAACATCCTCCCCACTATATTACACCTCATCACTAGGATGATCCAAGAATCACTATAGGTCCTGATGAACATGTCTAGACACTATGAATTATTATTAGACCCCCTCTCCCATGTCCCCTCCAAAAATCTCCTATACTTCCACTACACTTGAACCAACAGTAAAGTTATTTCCCAAAGATATCTATCACTATGATCTTCATCCTTTTTCAGATTCTCATAAAGGATGCATGATCACTAAGCTCAATGTATGATACATCTATCACATGGGAATGTTTGGGATAATATCTCTAAATCCGAAACACATGAAACAAATCATGCAAGGCACTGTAACACTATGTAAGTGATAAACAATATACCACGATACATTCCCAATCCACTATCTCTAACAACATGACAAACCTCGGCACTGGATTACCCAATTTTTTGATATGGAATTTCCCAACACTAGGAGAAACCTGAAGGGAAACAAGATGACCAACCATGAACTCTATAGGACATATTTGATGACCAGCATAGGATTTTTTCCTAATCTGTATGTTCACCGACCAATTCCTATTCAAGTGAACCTACTCAGACATATCCTACATGGGACAAGGAAAAAAATGAATTGACTCACCTACCTCCTACAAAACCGATTCCAATAAAATTAATTTCAATAAAAAAACATCAAAAGGTTCCATTTGGATCAATATCTGGAAAGCTGTTATTATATGAAAACTCTATGAGTGTCATATGATTCTCCCATGAACATCAAAAACCAAAAACACAAGCTATTAAAAAATCCTATAGAACCTAAATATTTCACTTAGACTGATCGTCGGTCTAAGAATGATATGCAATACTCAATAGAACTTGCGATCCCAGAGCCTTCTAATGACCCTTTTAGAAAAAAAATGTGTAATGGGGATCTCTATCTCTAATGATAATCCTTAGAATACTGTGCACCAAAACTACCTCCTGGACATAAATAATTAGAAAAAAATAAACTATGAAGTACTCCATGATAATCAAGAAGTGATATACCTTTGTAAGTCAATCCACAATCACCAGTACAACCACATTATTATGGGTTTTCTCAGGTAAATCTATCATGAAATCCATAGTGACACCATTCAGTTTCTAGTAAAGAATGGGTAACAATCATAAAATTCCTACTAGCCTTTGATGTTTCGTTTTCAACAACTGAAAAGTGAATATATTTCCATGAAACTTATTAAATAAATCATTATTATCAACCACCAGTATTTTATAAGGAAATCATGATACATATTTATAAATCTAGGATGTACCTCCCAACTAGAAGCATGAAACACCCACATCATATCCTCTCTTATTCCCATAAGAACCCATAAGTTTCCTTCGAAAAGAAGTTAATTTCCACTATCAATAGACTATTCAATTGGTGTCTCCCCACCACACAATCTATCTCTTAGAACTAATCCCTTCAGATTAGATAACTACTTGGTCATGATCTGTTCGAAAATGATAGGTATAATAGATGATGAGGTCAAATATACTCATCCATTTTACTCATACACATATAGGTGCTAGTATGAAAATAGGTATATGACCACCACTCATCACAATACTCCCATTATTACTTTATCTGTGTATTTTTACTCAACGTATCAGTAATGATGTTTCCATTTATCAATTTATAAACCAACTTTATCTCCAAATTCTACATATAATTGACTGACATCCTCTTCAAAAGGTTGAGGTCCCACTAATAAAATATTTATCTAATTCACTTGTTGTCTTTGTATACCAAAACATTTCCACCAAATAAATAAGGACTCAAAAAACTAATGAAAGTATCACTATTGATAACTCCAATTTATTATTAGGCTATTTCCTCTCTCATAGTCTCATCTCTCTAGAGGCATAAAAAAGCACTGGATCCTTCTGCATCAAAACTGCTCAGAGTTCCAATTTGGATGCATCACATTACACAATATATTATTTACCTAGAACATGTAAATTATGGATAGGTGAAATGTTTCTTCTTCCTTATATCTCATGAAAATATCTCTTGCAAGGATAGGATAAAAAAAATATCACTCCCCTTTTAGTCATCCTTGAAATTGGTGCTTCCAAAAGTGAGAAGACCTGGTTAATGTACTGATAAGAACCTGATAAACCCTGCAAGCTATGAAACACAAATAAGTATTTGGGATTATCCCAAGATACAATGGATGTACATTTTTATCGGTCCAATGAAATTCATACATCTTAGATTATGTTTCCCAATAAGTGAAAAGTATCAATTCAGAAATCACATTTGGTTAGCTTGGTGTAAAGGCGATTATCTCTCAATGTACTTTGAATAATGTCAAAATTTTGGGCATGCTCATCTACTGATTGATAGTACAGTACGATTTCATAAAAAAGACCACCAAAATTGGTCATAAAAATTATGAGAGATCTTATTCATCATGTCCATGAATACATCTAGTGCATTGGTAAAACAAAATGACATCACTTAGAATTCAAACAATCCATAAATTCTCTTAACATAATTCCTTGGTATTCATGATGGCGTAAACCTCAACTAATGGTATCTTTATCTCAAATTGATCTTTGAGAAAACCCTAGAATCTCTCAAATAGTTAAAGAGACCATCAATGTGTGGAAGAGAATATCAGTTCTTGACCATGATCTGTTTAAATTTTTGATAATCCACACATAAGCTAAAATACACATAAGCCTTCATGGAGAAAAGAGATGGAGAACCCAAAGGGGATGTACTGTGCTATATGAAACAATTTTATTCTAGACCATCCAAAAGATCTTTTAACTGCCAATGCACTACGAGATCTATTCTCTATTTTGGGATAGAGACTGAATCAACAATTGACACCATGTTAATAATAAACTCAATCTCATGCTCAGGAGGTAAGCTATCTAACTCATTAAGAAAATAATCTGAAAAATTCTACCACATGGAGAAAATAATCCTACTATATTCCACCATTATCTAGGTCAAGTTCACCTATCTGAGCCATGAGAAAATCTGACCTTCACAAAAATGGTCCTACACAACCAGTCTGAATATCCCACACACCTTAGTGAGAATAAATTCTTCCACATGGAGATAAAAAGGTAAATATCATCTAGTAACATTTGATATGATCCTGGTATAGAACTAACCAATTTAAAATAATAATCTAAATAAATCCTATCATTTCCAGTACGAACGGTTCCCAAATGAAATGGTAAGCACCATTATCTGGAGAACACACCATGAAACATTTGATATTCTCTGATCACACTACCAATTATGTGTTTATGGTCAAATTTCCAATCAATATTTCATCATCTATTTTTGAAAATATTACAAAAAATATAAGATACAATGTAATATGTTGCTCTTGAATAAAAAAACACAAGAAAGGGTATGAGACACATGAATCTTACCTCTAATAGTAGATGGTCAAACATCCACACTAGCTAGAGTCGTGACCATGTTGTGAAACTGAACATACCCGCTACCATTGGCTGTGAACTGACTCCCCTAAGGTATTATTTCTTCCAGAAAATTTCATTCATACATGAGGCTTTAACATCCCCTGCAATGATATGAATGTCATGTGGAACTATAGCAGCCTTAATGCTAAAATTTTGTTGAGTCCTTTATTGAATCTAGTACATGTCATGTCACCCTACCATTACTCTACTATTTCATGTTCCTAAAAAACCTATATAGGGGGCCATCCTTCCAAAAGAAAAAAAATCCAAGGTGAGGTACAGACACTATGGCTGGTTGTGGCTTATCTTACCAAAATCATAGCACTAAAATGGAACACAGTCCTGAGATGATTACCCACTCCCCCGATGACTGTATTCATTGTTTTGTAGGTTTAGTCAAAAGTTCTCTTTTGACTTTTTTTACTTTTTTTTGGAAATAACAAATATAGTCTGACCAGGTTTATTGTATTTACTTTGATTATCATACTGACTATATTTATCATACAAAGTGTGTCAATTGTACTGACTCTGTCACTCGTGCTAACTATATTAATCGAACAGACTTTGTCAAACGTACTGACTCTGTCAATCGTACTGACTCTGTCAATCATACTGACTCTCTCAATCGTACTGACTCTATCAATCATACTGACATTATCAATTGTACTTATCATGTTTATTATACTAAACATATCAATCATACTCATGTTTATAATGTTCATATATCTTTTGTTTTAACCAAAATGATGTCGTGGAATTAGTTATAAACTAATCAATATGATGTCATGTTTTCTGTTTCAATATGACCATTATAATGTAAGGTGTCGAAGTCCCTCTTAGTTTTCTGGAGAAATATGACCGTTGGAGGAAATGTGAACGTCGGAAGCTAAGGCTTATAAATAGGAGGTCATTTGAAGATGATCACACATACATTAGACTGAGACTTCGATCATTCTTTTCTATCAAGTTCTAAAGAGACACGCTGCGACTTCTCTCCTACTTCGTGCAAAAGCCTTAAAACTATAAAACGTGAAAGGTTCATTCTTAGTTTTTGTATATCAATAAGTGCTTTGTTTTGATTTGTGAAAACTATCATCGTATCGATGGTTTTTGGGGATAACAAGACAGACGTACCAATCATCGTATTGAGGGATTGCGAGGATATCAAGACAGATGTACTGATCATCGTATCGAGGGCTTGTGGGGATAACAAGATAGACATACCAATCAGAGTATTGAGGGCTTACCAAGGTGGTGGTAAGACATACATATTATTCTAGGTGAAATGATAAACCTACTATTTCAGATAAAAAATTGTAATACTTTTATATTTCCGCTGCTGTTTGTTTTAAGAAAGTGATTATTATTGTTTTCCTTTCATCATTTAATATTCATTTGTAATTTTTTCAATTACAAATATATTGTTACATATTGTATCATTGGATTCTATACGCTTTATGGTAGAATCCTTAACTATTATATTACTCTGATTATTGTATTCATTTTGAATACTATTGATTTACTTTTATTATAGTATTACATCGTATCATACCTTTATATCCAAAACAATTGTGGTTAATTGTATATGTTGTGAATTGTATTAATTTAAGATCTTTTCAAATAATTTATTAACTGTTTAAACACAATGTTTTTAAACCTACAATTAACCCCCTATTGTATTTTTCCATCTAATATACATATAAATCTACATTTTTGATCCAACAATTGGTATCAGTGGAGGTTTCCACTAATTTTTTTACTAGCTCTATTTCTTTCAAATTTCTGTTTTAATTATTTACTGAAGTAAATTTTGGAGTGGAAAAGATTTTGTTTTGTTCGATAGAAGGGATGAATATTGGATCAATTGAAAATCTAAAACCAACTAGACCACCAATCTTTGATGGTAATGATTATGAGTACTAGAGAGATCGAATGAAGACATTTGTTATAAATACTGGTGTAGACAATTTTATTATGCTTACTGGAGGTAACAAAATTCCTGACAAAGAAGTCATTACTTTTACTAATAAAGAGAAGCAAGAGTACCAAACTAATTACAAGGTATGAAATAATTTTCTATGTTCAATGACCAGGAAAATATATAACCAGATATCTTCTTGTGAAGTAGCCAACTGTATTTGCAAGAAATTGGAAGTCGCACATTTTGGTATATCTACGGTTATAGAAACAAGAAGAGCAATGCTTCGAGAAGTGTATCACAAATTTCTTTTTCCCTATGGGGAACTAGTATATAAAGTGAAATAAAGAATTATGACAATTGTCAACAGTTTAAAATCTATGGGAGAAAAATGTCTTGATGATGAATCTCTTGTCGATAATATTATTGATATAATTTAAAATCAATTGGAGTAAAAAAGGACAGCTATTGATGAAAAAAAAAAAATTTCTCATATTACTCTTGATGAACTCTTTGGAACTCTTCTATAGAACGAGACAAGAATGAAGAGAGATGCTGAATTTAATAAGATGAAAAATGGGAATGGAAGTATAGATTTTACTACTATATCTAAAGCTAAAACACCTGAAAGGATAATAAGATCAAAAGCCAAGAAAGTTTTTATGTCTGATTCAAGTGATTGTGTTCATTCAGATAATGAGTTATCCAATCATGCTCAAATGATGAACAAGATTGTGGGAAATAAAAATACTTCCAATAAAGATTCAAAAAGAATGATAGGAAGGATAAGAAAGATTCAGAGGTAACATGTTATGAATTCAAGAAAGTAGGTCATATAAGACGTGATTGTCCTTTACTGAAGAGAAAATACAAAAAGTAGAAACATTCTGAATGAAATAAGAAAAAGTATTACAAGACAAAGACAAGGAAATTATTTAAGGAAAATGATACATGGTGTAAAAGTGGTAGTGATTCATCAGATAATTCTTCAGAATATGAATCCTCGGGACAAAGGAATATCATACTTATAGCCAGATTACCAATTGATGATCATTGTCTCATCGCTAAGGTACACAATGCTGAAGCTATTACAAATGTTTCGATGAATGTAAATTATACTAATAATACATATTATGAATCTTCAAATAATGACTCTTCATCATCATAAGATAATACATTACCTTCTTTTGTAGAAGTATCTAGATTTGCTAAACTACTTGAGAATGAAAAATTCTAAACTCAAAAAGAAACTTGATAAAGAAAATTAAAGAATTTCAATTTTCACCCAAGAAGTATCAGATCTATCTAATGATTTTGATACGAAAACTTCTGATTTTTAATGTATTTTTATAACCCTTGAGAAAGTAAAATATGATAAAGATAAACTTTCTAAGGATCTTGAAATGTAACTTCTATGAAAAATGTTTTTGAGCCTAACTCTAGTTCAAAATAAAATGTTTTGGAGGATAAAAACATTGTTTTAAAACTAAAGTTATAAATTTTTTCCATGAATTTTTTTTTCCAAACTTTACATATGGCCAGGAAAACATTGAAAAAATGTATTCTCAAATTCAACCTTTGATAAATCATTTGTCTTTGGTTATACACATTCTAAACTGGTTTTTAGTAATAACTATTTTGTTCCTCAAATCACCGCTTTCTGTACTAAGTGTCAATGTGGTAGACACTTTAAAAGAGATTGTTCTCTTTATTGAACCTAGTCTTTATGATTTTATAAAGCTCATTTTGAAAAAAAATATGGATTCCTAAAATTATTTTATCTAACCCTTCTGGATCAAAA
Source organism: Viscum album (assembly GCA_963277665.1). Lineage (NCBI taxonomy): Eukaryota > Viridiplantae > Streptophyta > Magnoliopsida > Santalales > Viscaceae > Viscum > Viscum album. The sequence goes on from OY728132.1 coordinate 1,307,866,735, forward strand.
CAAGTTTGGATTCCAAAAAACTAATTGTTTCTTTTTTAGGAAAATAATAAGTGTACCAAAAATAATATTTGGTACGTGGATAGTGGTTGTTCTCGTCGCATGACCGGAAAAAAAGATTTCGTTGAAAATATTATCGAAACAAAGGGTGGAAAGGTAAGCTTCAGAGATAATGTTGAAGGAATGATTGTTGGAATAGGTAATATTGTTTTTCATGCAAAAGTTATTATTTCAAATGTTTTTTAAATGTCTTAAGCCCTATCTCATCAGCAAAAGTCAATTATGTGATGAAGTATACATTGTTAATTTTAGAAATGATAAATTCCTAGTTCATAATTCCATGGATGAATTCATTTTATCTTCCCTTAGGAAAAAGAATGTATACACTATTAATGTAGAATACCTTAGGAGCCAAGTTTTACCTTGATTAAGTGAAATAAAAGACCAATAATGGAAATGGGATAGAAGAATAGGACACTACAATCTAAGAATCCTTTGTAAAATTTTAAAGAAAAGTCATGTAAAGGGTCCACTGAATATTATATATGATTCATCAAAGGTCTGTGACCCTTTTTAATTTGGCAAGCAACAAAAAATAGCTTTAATTCAATTAATGATGTTTCATCTTCTAATGCATTACAGCTAGTGCACATAGATCTTTTTGGTCCTTCACAAACTAGAAGCATTAGAGGAAAATACTATATATTTGTTTTAATTGATGAATTTACTAGATTTACATGGATCTATTTTCTTACAAGGAAATATAAAGCCTTTTTATATTTCAATGTTTTTAGAGCCCAAGTTAAAAATGAGAAAAACCTACCATTGATAACTATCCATAGTGATCATGGTGGTGAATTTAAAAACTCATATTTTGAAACTTTTTGTAATAAGAAAGTTTTTACTCACAATTACTCATCTCCAAGAACTCCTCAGAAAAATGGTGTTGTTGAGAGAAGAAATCCTATTCATCAAGAAATGACAAGAACCATGTTGAGTGAATACTCAATTTCTAAGAACTTTTGTGATGAAGCTGTTAGTACTGTTTGTTATACTATAAATCGTGTTATAACTAGAAATTTTCTTAATAAAACACCTTATGAATTGTGGACTGGATGAAAACCTAAAGATTAATACTTCAATTTTTTTGGATGAAAACTATTCATTCTTAATACTAAAGAGAATCTACAAAAATTCACACCAAAATATGATGACGGAATATTTATAGGATATTATACAACTTCTAAAGCATATATAGTTTTCAACAAAAAGACTTGTACTGTTGATGAAATAGTGCATGTTAAATTTGATGAAACTGATCCTTTTGTTTTAAAAAAACCCCAACCTACATCTTCAGAAGTGTTTTCAAAAACTGATCATAAACCTTTATTAGAAGATCCTTCTGACATGGAAAATTTTCAAGAAAGTCTTTATGAAACTTTTACCCCAGAATATTTTCTTCCATACGTTGATGAACAGGTTCTACAAAACCCAAATCAATTTCTTCTTAGAAATCATCCCAGTGATAACATCATTGGAGATGTTAATCTAACTATAAGGACATGAAATTCCTTGAGAAATGAAATAGAACATCTTGCCTTTCTTTCTCAATTCGAAACTAAAAGTCCAAGTGAGGGTTTATGTGATGAATATTCAATTAATGAAATGAAAGATGAACTAAATGAAGTTGAAAGGAATCATGTCAAGACATTAGATGAAAGACCTAAAGAAACAACTTTAATCAGTGTCAAATGGGTTTTCAGAAACAAATGTGCTGAAAATGGAATCACTGTAAGAAATAAAGAAAGAATTGTTGCTAAGGGCTATAATCAACAAGAGGGAATGGACTATGAAGAAACATATGATCCGATAGCTAGACTAGAATATATACTTATTCTATTAGCCTTTGCAACATTAATAATTTCAAATTATTTCAAATTGATGTTAAATGTTCTTTTCTAAATGGTTTTGTTCAAAAAGTAGTTTTTGTCGAACAAACCCCTTGTTTTCTAGACTCAAAATATCCTAATCATGTTTTTAAACTTACCAAAGCTTTATATGGACTTAAAAAATCCCCTAGAGCATGGTATGATAGACCTACAAAATTTCATTTAAAACAATTATGAAAAAGGTACAGCAGATCAAACCCTTTTTATAAAAATAGAAAATAAATATATTATAGTTGTTCAAATTTATGATGAGGGACATCATATTTGGATCAACTCAGTAGTCTTTAACTGATTCTTTTGCAAATTTAATGAAATCTATGTTTTATATGAGTATGATGGTTGAGTTAAAAGTCTTTTTAGGTTTTAAAATTTCTCAAAAACTAGAAGGAACATATATATGTCAACATAATTATATTAAATATTTACTCAAAATGTATGGATATGAAAATACAAAAAGTATTAGCACTCCAACCGGTACCTCAAATACACTTGATCTTGATGAAATTAGTAAACCAGTAGATCAAAAAAATAGAGGTATGATAGGAAGTTTGTTACACTTTACAGTTAGTCAACCAGACATAATTTTTTTTGTATGTTTATGAGGAATATACAAATCTAATCCAAAAGAGTCTCATTTAAAATCCATGAAGAGAATCTTTTGGTATTTAAAAGGAACTCTGGATTTAGGTCTTCTTTATTCTTCTCGAAATGATTTTGTTTTAAAAAGTTTTTCAGATGCTATCTTTGGTGGTTGTAGAATGGATAGAAAGAGTACATCTGGAACATATCATTTCATAGGAGATTACTTGGTTTCTTCATCCTACAAGAAACCACACTCAGTAGCACTTTCCACTGCTGAAGCTGAATATGTTGCTGCTAGAAGTTGTTGTGCTCAAGTGTTGTGGATGCAATACAAACTAACTGACTATGGATTGAGTTTTTCCAAAACTCAAATTCTATGTGATAATACCAGTTCCATAGCTCTTAGTAAAAACCCAGCACATCACTATCATGAAAAACACATAGATTTTACGCTTCACTTTCTTAGGAATAACTCACAAAAAGGAGATATTATTTTACAATTCATCAGAACACAAGAACAACGTGCTGACATTTTTACAAAACCATTACCTTTTGATAGATTTGGGTTTATAAAATAGAAGCTTGGAATGATTACATTAAAGTAATTATTCATGTCTACTTCATGTTTAAAATTTCTCATTACATTAAGAAATTCCTCTTAAAAAGGGGGAGACCATTTTACTTAGTGTGTTATTTATTTTTTATGATCATTATCTGTTTATTCTCTTGGTTCGTTATTCTGTCTTTCTGATTATTGTCTGGACTGATTAGTTATAGTTTTTACCTTCTATTTTTCATTTTGATTGCCTGGTTATTGTATTGATTTTCTGCTTATTGGCACATCAACCTACGGTAACAACTTTGTTTTCCATCGGCACGTCAACCTATAGTAACAACTTTGTTTTTCATTGGCATGTCAACCTATAGTAAAAACATTGTTTTCCATCGGCACGTCAACCTATGGTAATGACTTTTTTTTCCATTGGCTGGAAAATATATGGTAAAGAATTTTTTTTCCATCAGCTTGACAACCTATGGTAACGACTTTGTTTTCCATCGGCTTGACAACCTATGGTAACGAATTTGCTTTACATAGGCTTGACAACCTATAGTAACGAATTTGTTTTACATCGGCTTGACAACATATGGTAATGACTTTGTTTTCCATTGGCTTGGAAACCTATGGTAATGACTTTGTTTCCCATCGCCTTGAGAACCTATGGAAATGACTTTGTTTTCCATCGGCTTTTCAACCTATGGTAATGACTTTATTTTCCATCGGATTGACAACCTATGGTAAGGACTTTGTTTTCCATCGGCCTGACAACTGATCATATTATTTTTCCTTGAACTTATGTATTCTATTTTTTCTATTGTATTATACTATGTTAATACATTTAAACTAACAATTTTTTTAGAATCTCCGACAGGTACATTCATTAATACCATTGTATTTTTTTTCTTTCTTTTTATGGATTCTCATTATTTTTTTAAAAAAATCCCTCTTTAAATCCTATCCGTAGATTTTTTCTTATAATCTCAAATATAAAAGATCAACGATCATCCTTTTGTCGCCTAAAAATAGACCCCCTCTCCAAACCCACACAAGTTTTTCAGATTTCGTGGCGATGCTCTGTCCCTTTGGTTTTAAAACTCCATACGATATTTCATCGACCACATATATATGTCTCAATACTTTACCATCACTCCAACCAAAATGTCTTCAAAAACATTTTCAGATAAGGTCTTTCTCAGCAAAAGGTTAGTTTCTCGGGACTTCTTTGAATCATATGATTCAACAATCAGGAGGATTATACTATTTCAAGGCTGGGAACACCTTTGTGTGGAAAAAACTATATATCAAGATCTAGTTATTATTGAAGAAGTTGGTCAATTCTACAAAATCGTATCTTTTGACAAGAATATGACAATCCACATTGCTGTGTACGATAGAAAAATCTCAATGTCGGTGAAACAAGAATCCCACTTTCTAAATGTCACAATTGAAGCTGATTATTTTTTTCCATCTCATAAACTACCAGAGGAAGTTGGTACATTTAATAAATAAAGTGTTGAAAAGTTGTTGTTTATTATAAATGAAGATAAGAGGAAAGTGGCTCGCCAATCTCCAGGTAACAGATTGGAGGATCTTTGGATGGAAGGTTTTATTATCCCAAGGAATGGGGATAGAGAAACTCTGAAAGTTTCTGATATCTACATGCTAGACTATCTTTTCAATATGAGAAAGGTAAATCTCATGGGATACTTTTTTAAAAACTTCAATAATTTCAAGTCAGGTGTGATAAAATCCCATTTGATTATGTATCCCTCTATTCTTACAATGTGGATTCTTGAGAGCATGATGTTTTGTAATATTCCTTTGAAAGGACAATTGAAAGAGCTGAAGCCTTCCTGGATATGTAAGAATACTTTGAAGAAGTTTTGTATTTGTTTTGATCAAAATTCAAAGTTTTTTGTTAAGGATTTAGAAGCTGAATCATCACAAAATCAATTGGCACAAAATCAATCAGCACCCATGCAGATCAAAGATAATACAATTATTGTTTCTCCTCTAAAGTCAAATCTGCAAACAAGTTCTAATCCAATAAAGAAACCAAAATACAACAAGGAGGTTCTGACCAAGTGGAGGAAAGATAGAGAACAAATAAATTAAGGTGATCCAAAGTTCGGTCTTGATCTAGCTGAAGCTTTTTCTGAGAGGATAAGGGTAGATGATAACCTTCATGCTGAAAAGAAAAAAAGACTCTTTTGAAAAGAAAAGCTCAAGATTTTGTTGTTTCAATGGTTATAAAGATAGTTGAGGAGGCCAGTGCTCTAATAACGGAAGAAGTATATCAAGAACCCATCATATAGAGTCATCTAGAGAAAGAGAAAGGGAAACAAATTTTGGAATAAATACAAGAAGTTGAAGAAGAGGAAGGAGATTTTATTTTAGAATTCCTTCAGTGTTTAAAGAAGAGTAGTAAAGAATCTTTTCAATGAAATAGTGAAGGTATTAAATAAGTTCCTCATGACGATCAAGCTCAAGATGAATCTTTTGAAACTCAAGATAGCATTGCTTCCCAAGGAAAGCAAGGTTCTCAATCTTCTCATACTAAAAGAGAACTTGTTATCAGTGACAAACTAGAAGAATAAATAAAGTAGAATGAAAAATAAAAAAAACATCCAATTGAAGACTCAATCCGATCAGATGAACTAGATTCGTAAGATAAGGATACTGATTTAGAACACAAAATTTCTATCATGAAAAGTGATTACATTTTTCATGTTTTGAGAAGGATTGAGAAGACCATTCTTTAATTCCTTAGACTTTAAGGGGAAATTTATTTCATCACTAACAATTCAAGGAAGAAGTTTGGTTCTATAAGAGAACTGAGAAAGAGAGTATTTTCAATAGAAGTAGATTTAAAAGTAATATCGGAAAGTTCGACCACTCATAAGAAGGCTTTCAATAGAATGACTAAGTTGTTATATAAAAAAGCGTGCTCAGTGAATGATCATTAAATTTCAATTGAAGACTTATGGAGGATTTCAAATGATCTTTCAATTTCTTTCAATAAGCTTAACAATGAAACTGTTGAAAGGATGAATCAACTACCAAATAATCATGGAACATATATCCCCACAATAAAATAGATTAAAGATAGAATGAATGATTTTCATTCCATGTTTTCAATGGTTTCATATTTCAAAGATGAAATAGTTATCTTGAAAAAGAAAAATTATGTGTTATCTAAAGACAATAATAATCTGTAAGACATAATTGACACTCTTGAAGACGTAATCAGTGTTCAGAAAGAGACTATCAAGAATCAGGATCAGATTTTTGATGATCAACAAGAACTTCTCAGATCCCAGGGTGATTCTATATCCGAAGACAAGAATAAAATCAAATAGATGAAATCCTTCCTTCATGAGTTGATTATGGAATAAAAGGAAAGAGAAAACAAATGGGTGTTTTATCTTTATTCAATTATTCATACTTTTGTAATATCAATGGGGTTTATATTATCCTTCCCATTGCTTTGAATATCTTTTCTCTAAATCTCAAAAGAATCAATATTACCCATTCTTTTTGTAAACCAAATGGGGGGAGAATTATTTAGAAGGGGAAGAATGTTTTATAAAAATACATCTAATTCAAGGAAATTTACGAATACAATCCTTAGGAAAGTACATACCTAATGGGGAGTTATTTTTATTCAAATTCTTATTTATAAGAGTTACCAATAACTCAGGGGGAGATAAGTATTTCTTTTTGTTATTACTTCATGTTTTGTTCATTCCAAAAAGGGGAATATTGTTGAGTCAATAGTTTTCTTTTGACTTTTATTCCATGTTTTGGAAATCAAAAATCTATTCTAACCATGTTTATTGTATTTAATTTGTTTATCGTACTGAATATAATTATCATTCTGAGTGTGTCAATTGTACAGACTCTGTTAATCATACTGACTTTGTCAATCCTACTGACTCTGTCAAACGTAATGACTATGTCAATCATACTGAAACTATCAATCGTACAGACTCTGTCAATCGTACTAACTATGTCAATCGTACTGACTCTGTCAATCGTACTGATCACAATTATTGTACTAAACATATCAATAATACTCATGTTTATCATCTTCATATATCTTTTTTAACCAAAACAATGTTGTGGAATTAGTTAGAAACTAATCAAAACGATGTCATTTTTGTTGTTTCAATATGACCGTTATAATTCCAGGTGTCCATGTCCCTCTGAGTTTTCCAGAGAAATATGACCATTGGAGGAAATGTGACCATTGGAACCTGAGGCCTATAAATAGGAGGTCATTTGAAGCTGATCACACATATAAAATACTGAGACTTCGATCATTATGTGTTATCATGTTCTAAAGAGAGACGCTGCAACTTCTCTCCTACATCGTGTGAAATCCTTGAAACCAAAAAAATGTGAATGGCTCATTCTTAGTTTTTGTATTTCAATAAGTTTTTTTTGTACTTTGTGTGATCGATCATCGTATTGAGGACTTGTGGGGATAGAAAGACAAACGCACCGATCATCGTATCGAGGGCTTGTGAGGATAGCAAGACAAATGTAATGATCATCATATCGAGGGTTTACAGGGATAACAATATAGATGCACTGATCATCGTATTGAGGGCTTACCAAGGTGGTGGTAAGACATATGACAACCCAACATTTATTAAAAACATAAACATGATTTATTACATAAAACTTCACTTGATACAACAAAGAAGATCGAGAGGTTTAGTGTCTTTGGGCTTAGGACCATTACATAAAAACTTAAAACATGAAATAAAACATCTTTATTGAAAACTTCTTTTACATGACCACTAAATTCCCTCATACTTACCATTGCATGGGATAACCTGAGGACATGCATAAGAAAAGGGTGAGCTATAAAGCCCAGTAAGGGAGTATGCAAAGAATAAAATGAGGAGTACAATACATGTTAGACAATAGGCATACCAACAGGGCATATAAGAAACATGAACATAATGGCATGGTAAAGCATGATAATCATAACATGGAGATGTAGAAACAACACTTATCATGGAATTAGCATGAGCCAAGGCTCATTGCACAAGGAGCATGAGTAAACCCTCATTGCACATGAATCACGAGTAAACCCTTGTTTCACTTGAATTAGCATGATTAAACACTCATTGCACATGACGTACAAGATACTATACTTTACCCAATGCATTGGAGCGCTATAAGGGTGCACCCTTCTTAAACATTTCATTTCATGCATAAGTGTGCCACATGGATCATAAAACATGGATTCATAAAACATAATAATTTATTCCACGATAAAGGAATGTGGAATTGATACATGAAACTTTGTAATCAATAAGTAAAGGTGCATAAAGGTGTATACCCTTGATGGAGAAATGGGCATGGTATCCACTACACAATGGCATTGGCTTAGAAAATTGGTACGATTTCGGCAGCGTAATGTCGTGACGTAAGAATTCATAAAAATGGTTGATGAGAGAGAAAGGGGTTCCTCATCATATTTACATGTAATAGACAGTAAGGAGGTCATATAGATACATTTACCAACAATTGTAATGGAATTTAGAATCATGATACAAAATTATTTCTTGAATGTAAAAGAAGAGAGAGAAGTTCCTTTCAGAAGTTCGGCATAGTAACAGGTGTACATGGGAGGAATTTAATGAGAGAGAAAGGGGAATCACATTATTCAAACAATAAGAGGGCAGTATGGGGGAGGTGTGAAACCATACCCCAAAATTCATAATTGAAATTAAAAGGGTAATATAACTTAATGAAAATTGACAAAAATGAGAAAAGAAGAAAAAACCCTTACATGGAAGTGTGCTTCCAAAGGCTAGAGAGAGGCTTGTGAGAGGCTTCTTGGGAGCTTGGGGCACATTGGGAGGATTATAGGGAGAGTAGGGCAGATGTTGGACGAACTCCAAGGGCTTTGAGTGAGGTGGAAGTGGGAACTTTGGTGGGTTTATATAGGAAAGGCGAGAGAATTCTTTATTATTTAAGTTTGGGCCCCCTTACATTAAATTAATCAAAACCACAAACCATCCCATGGTTTTTGCCTATGGTGTTTGGAAAAGGGAAGAGGGAAGAAATATTTTATAAGGCCAAAGTCCGAACTTAAAATATTAGGGTTGCTTATGTGGAGTTGAGTCACACTCCCAAGGAAATTAATTTAAAAAGGCAAGGTGTTGAATAAGTCTTGAGGGGTCCATTAATGCTTTGAATAGTAAGTCAAACAAACCCAAAATCACATTATTTTAATGTTAAAACATATATTGGCCGAAAATAATGATTATAGTATTCTATTATATCACCATTCGGTCATTATGATGTCATAAAACACATTATATATTTAAACGGTATTTAATTTTTACCCAAAAATTTGACTGTCTTAGAAAACTATGAAAAATTCACCGTTGGATAATTTTGACTTCCTGATTCCATAAATAACAATTATTTTATCTAAAAAAATTTATAAATATGTTAATGTTCACTTTTAAAATAAAAACCAACATTTATAAAAAATTCACGGGTTTTGACAGAAATGGCGTTCAAACCTTAATATAAAATTTTAATTGCATTCATAAAATTATAAGATCATTTGTTTAATAAAAATTAATTTAATAATAATATTGTTAGTTTATTAAAAATATTATTTAATTCAAAAATCCCTTAATTTAATAAAATATATTTCTTAATTAAATAATAACTAAAAACACCATTTGTACTTTAAAAACTATTTACAATGTATCAAAAATGACTAGAAATTATATTCATTATTATATAAAAAAATTATGTAATGAACATAGTAATACTTATTTGTTACATAACCCCTTAAAACAGCTACATAAGACCTAAGGGTAAGGTGTGCGATGGTGACAAACTCTTGGGGTGGCTCGGATATCATCGCTCGAGTGGTAATTTCAATCAACTTCCACTTTTCCCGTAGACGGTCACGTTCGAGCTTGACAAGATGAAGCTTAGCTTGGGCTCGGTCAAGGGTGAAGCCCAAGGATGCCACCTCTTTTCTGAGCTCTGAAAAATGGGTTTCGTATGGGGAAATTCTACTAGAAGAGGCCATCACTTCTTTTGTCTGAGTAAAATTGGATGTGTAAAAGCCCTATATTTATACTAATCATGTGATCACTATTCAACGGCTATATTAGAAACGGTAAAAATTCTTAACCTAAATCCAATGAATTTGACATATTATAAAAAAATATATTTTTCATAATGAGACATTTAACTGGATCAAAAGGGATTTTCCATTAATGAAACATTGGGTCGTTACAATATTCCCCCCTTAAGAAATTTCGCCCTCGAAATTTTCCTTTTCCCACACTTAAACAAATGTAGGTAACTCCGCTTCATCATGTCCTCCGATTCCCAAGTCGCTTCTTCAAACTTGTGGTTGCTCAACAACACCTTGACGAGGGGCATTGTCTTATTTCGTAGAAATTTTTCTCTACGATCTAAGATCTTCACTGGTCGCTCCTCATAAGAAATATCGTCTTCCAATTGTACCACCTCAGAAGAGTGTACAAGTGAAGGGTCTGGTATGTACTTCCTTAAGAAGGATACATGAAAGACATCATGTACTTTGTTCATAGTAGGTGGAAGTTCTAGTCGATAGGCCACAACCCCAAAACGATCAAGAACCTCGAAGGGGCTGATGTACCTTGGACTTAACTTCCCTTTCTTTCCAAACATCATGACCTTTTTACAAGGAGATATGTGTAGAAACACAATGTATCCAACTTTAAACACAAGGTCTCGTCGATGATTATCTGCATAGCTCTTCTGTCGACTCTGGGATGCCTTGATATGCTGCTGAATGGTTTTCACCTTCTCCATCATTTCTTCGACCATTTCTGGTCTAAGTAGCTTACGTTCACCGACCTCATCCCAACATGCCGGTGTTCTGCACCTTTTCCCATACAGGGATTCATATGGTGCCATTTGGATGATTAAGTGGAAATTGTTATTATAAGAGAACTCAACCAGAGGAAGATGTTGATCCCATCCTCCTTTAAATTCCATTGTGCACGCTCTCAAAATATCCTCAAGTGTTTGGATAGTCCGCTCGGATTGGCCATCAGTTTGAGGATGATAGGCCGTACTAAAGTTCAGTTCATTATTCAGAGCATGTTGAAAACTCTTCCAAAATGTAGATTTGAATCTTGGATCTCGTTCAGACAAAATAGGTAGTGGTACTCCATGCAACCTTACCACTTCCCTGATATATATCTGTGCCAGTTGATCCAATGAGAAATCCTCCCGAATAGCAATGAAGTGTGCAGTCTTTGTTAGATGATCCACAACAACCCAGATTGCATTGTTGCCTTCGGATGTCCTTGGAAGTCCGGTGACAAATTCCATGGTGATGTTCTCCCATTTCCATTCTGGTATGGGAAATGGTTGCATCATCCCCTTTGACTTCTGCCTCTCTGCCTTCACTTACTGACACACCAGGCACATTGATGTATATTCAGTGATCTCCTTCTTCATATTTTTCCACCAAAATTTTTCTCGGATATCTCGATACTTATTTGTGCTCCCTTGGTGAATAGAAAAATTTGAACTATGTGCATCATCCAAAAGTTCCTTCTTCAGCTCCAGACTTGATGGAACACATATTCTTTTCCCAAACCACACAATTCCTTCTTCATTAACATTAATCTATGAGGATTTCCCCTTTTTGATAGCTTCCACTTTTTCTTGAATTCCCACATCATCCTTTTGAGCATCCTTTAACCTTTCCAAAAGAGATGGTTGAGAAATCATTTGTGAAAGGATTGATGATGTTCCCTTCTTTATGATTCCCACGTCCATCATAATCAAGTCTAAGAAGATTGGATCCTTCTCAATTCTCATCATTGATAGAATTGTTGGGTCCTTTCTACTTAGGGAATCCGCCTCCGTGTTCTCTTTCCCATGGTGGTAATGTATTGAACAGTCATAATCCTTGATGAGCTCTATCCATCTTCTCTGGTGCATATTAAGCTCTTTCTGTGTGAATATATAATTAAGACTCTTGTGGTTAGTATATATCTCACATTTCTATCCATAGAGATAATGCTGCCAGATTTTCATGGAAAAGATCACAACCTCCAACTCCAAATCATGCGTTGGATAGTTTCGCTCATGGATTTTCAACTGCCTTGAGGCATAGAATATCACTTTATCATTCTGCATCAGCACACAACCTAAGCCCTTCTTTGAAGAATCACTGAAGACCACAACAAGTTCCCCATTTGTGGGTAAAGTGAGCACGGGTGTAGTGATAAGCCTCCTTTTCATCTCTTTGAAGCTTTATTCGTATTCATCACTCCAAGAAAACATTACTCCCTTTCGAGTTAGCTTGGTAAGAGGGTTGGACAATCGAGAGAAATTCCTCACAAATCGTCAATAATATTCAGCTAACACCAAGAAGCTACAGATATCTGTTACCGATGTTGGCCTCGGCCATCCCTCAATTGCATCTGTTTTGAAGGGATCCACAAATATCTCATTGCTTTTGATGATATGGCCCAGGAATGAGACCTCCTTCAACCAGAACTCAAACATTATTTACTTTTCATAGATCTTCTCCTTGCGAAAAGTCTCTAGTACAATTTTTAAATGCTCCTCATGATCCTCCTTGGTTTTGGAGTATATTAGAATATCATCTATAAAGACTGGCACAAATTTTTCAAGGTAATCTCTAAAGACTCTATTCATTAAGTCCATGAATATTGCTAGAGCATTGGTGAGTCCGAAAGTCATTACTATGAATTCATAGTTCCTGTACCTCTTAGGAAAAGCAGTCTTGGGGACATCATCCTTCTTCACCCTTACTTGATAATATCCCGACCGCAAATCCACTTTGGAGAAGTATTGTGTTTCACTCAGCTGATCAAACAAGTCATCGATTCTTGGGAGAGGATACTTTTTCTTTATCGTGATTTTTTTAAGTTCACGATAATCGATGCAAAGCCACATTGACCCATCATTCTTCTTGACAAAGAGGAATGGTGCACCCCATGGTGACACACTTGGGCATATAAAACCTTTATCCAGATTCTCCTGTAGTTGTTTCTTCAGCTCTTCATGCTCTACAACAGCCATTATATATGGAGTCTTGGATATTGGTAGCTCCCCAGGTATATGTTCAATTGAGAACTCAACATCTCTTCCTAGAGGAAGACGAGGCAGTTCCTCAGGAAACACTTCAGCGAATTCCCTCACAATAGGCATTTCTTCAATGATGGTTTCTTCCTTGGACTCAATCATCTGAGCCAGATATTCATGCTCATAAGGTATTAATATCCATGCTTGAAATGATGGAGCTAAAAGAGATTCATCTTCCTCCTGACACTTGTAATGAATCAGGGGTCGATTCTCCAAATGGTGTGTGATTTCCCTCTACCGACAATATATGTTGTCTCTATATAAGGAAAGCCAATCCATGCCAAGAATTGAATCAAATTCCACCAGAGGGAGTTTGACGAGATTCTCCAGGAAATTTAATCCACAGATTAAAATAGGGGAGGACTTATATTCCTGGGATGCAATGATTTCCCCATTTGCCGTACTCACCAACATCTTTACTTCCATGATTTTTGGTGGTGTTGGGATTGTTCTACTAAACTTCTGAGATATAAAATAAGGCGTAGAACCTGAATCAAAAAGTAAGTTCGCTATTCATGAATGAATAACTAGCGTACCTGTCACCACTTCGTTTCCGGGGTTCACTTCTGCAGAAGTGATGGAAAAAGCTCTTCCTTGTTAGCATGGAGGTTGTTGGCACCTCCGAAAACCCTTGGACTAGGGAACTGATTTTCAAAATGACCCGGTTCTTTGCATTTGTATCATTGAACAACACATTGAGGTTCGAACGGAGCGTTCCTCTCCTATGTCTCAACCGTGGGTCTTTCTTGCCGACAGTTAACAGCTAGGTTCCCTTCTCTTCCACACTTGAAACATTTTCTCGTCCCCTTAAGGCAATTTTCAGGGTGCTTCTTTTTGCACTTTTGGCAAGTGGGGTGCTGGATCTTCTTAGCACCGTTGTATTTATCCATCGGACCACCAACATTGAAGTCCACCTTACGCTTATTGTCCCCATGATACCCCTGTGATTCCTCGATCTCCATTTCAACCTTGAGGGCACATCGGACAATTTCCTCATAACTGTCGAAGTCACAGATCACTAATGCTTTCCGCAAGCTAGGCTTCAGCCCACCAAAGAAGCAGACAACCTTGCATTCGGGGGTAACGACAAAGCCGGAAGTGTATCGTGCAAGCCTTGTGAAGTTTTCATCATACGCTCCAACAGATAATTCATTTTTTTGCTTGAGGGAAATGAAGTCCCTTTCAATCTTAAGCTGAAGGGTGCGTAGAAAATATTTATCGAAAAACATCTTCCGGAAATCCTTCCATTCCAATTCCTCGATATCCTCCTCAGGCTTCGTATTTTTGATCAATGTCGACCATTGATCAGCTTCACCCTCCATACGATAGGCAGCCCGGAGAACCTTCTGTTGTTCAGAACATTAAAGGACGGAGAAGATCTTTTCAATGGAGTTGATCATTGTTCAGCGATCGTGGGATCGGATGATCCACTAAAATTAGGAGGCCTTTGTCTCATGAAGCTCTCGATAGAAACTTGTTATTTCTTAGGGGGGGTTGAACGTTCCTCTTGACCCATGATTCTATTCAATGCTTGAGTTAGCTGAGAGAGAAGCATGGCAAACTTTGCGATTCCCGCTCCCATTGGATTGGGCATCTCATTAGTATAGTCATCACACTAATCTTCACATAGATTGTTAGCCCGAGTCCTCCTATTACCGTCCATTGGCTGGAATAAAAGGAATGTTAGGGGTAAGACATAAAGGGTAATCCAAAGACAGAAGTTTATGGCTTATAAATAAACATTCATTTCCATAACTCAAGAGTCTATAGGATTTAATCTAGGCTTTTCATGATCTACTTTCTAACATATATTCTTAGGGGCATTTTCTTCCCTTAATAAGGGTTCATACTAAGATTGTGAATTTATCAAAAAATATCCCCCGAGAGTGTCATAACCAAGAGTGCAGCAAGGCCCGTTTTCATGCACCAGTTCCCGTTCGAGTCTAGCTCAAAGCGGTGTTTTCGGGATTTACCCCTAGGATACATCTGTTCCAGAGCCTCCTCTACCTGCTCGTATCCAGACAGGGATGTATTTGTATGATAAACCACTTACACAGTACTTACCATAACTTAGGGATGTTTTCATTATACTTAGTCTTGTCTCTAAGGCTTTACAAGGGTTTCCGAATCTCAAAAATAACTAAACCTATACTCTGATACCAACTATGACAACCCTGTTTTTATTAAAAACTTAAACATGATTTATTACATAAAACATCACTTGATAAAATAAAGAAGATTGAGAGGTTTAGTGTCTTTGGGGCTTGGGACCACTGCATAAAAACTTAAAACATGAAATACAATATCTTTATTGAAAACTTCCTTCACATGACCACTACATTCCCTCATACTTTTCATTTCATGGGATAACCTGAGGACATGAATAAGAAAAGGGTGAGTTTTAAATCCCAGTAAAGGAGTACACATGGAATAACAGGAGGAGTAAAATACATGTTAGACAATAGGAATAACAATAGAGAATATAAGAACCATGAACATAAAGGCATTATAAAGCATGATTACCATAACATGGAGATGTGGCAACAACACTTATCATGGTATTAGCATTAGCCAAGTCTCATTGCACATGGAGCATGAGTAAACCCTCATTGCACATGAAGCACGAGTAAACTATCGTTGTACGTGAACTAGAATGAGTCAACACTCATTGCACATGACGTATCATGATACTATACTTTACCCAATGCATTGGATTGCTATAAGGGCACACCCTTCTTAAACATTTCATTTCATGCATTAGTGTGCCACATGGATCATAAAACATGGATTCATAAAACATAATCATTAACTCCACGATAAAGCAATGTGGAATTAATAAATGAAACATTATAATCAATAAGTAATGGTGCATAAAGGTGGATACCCTTGATGGAGAAATGGGCATGGTATCCACTATACAATGGCATTGGCTTAGAAAATCTGCGCGATTTCAGCAGCGTAACGGCGTGACATAAGAATTCATAAATATGGTTGATGAGAGAGAAAGGGGTTACTCATCATATTTAAATGTAATGGAACGTAAGGAGGTCATATAGATACATGTCCCAACAATTTTAATGGAATTTAGAATCATGATACAAAATTATTGCTTGAATGTAAAAGAAGAGAGAGAAGTTCCTTTCGGAGTTTCGGCATAGTAACGGGTGTACATGGGAGGAATTTAATGAGAGAGAAATGGGTCTCCCATTATTCAAAAAATAAGAGGGAAGTATGGGGGAGGTGTGAAACCATACCCCAAAATTCATAATTGAAATTATAAGGGTAATACAACTTAAATAAAATTGACAAAAATGAGAAAGGAACAAAAAACCCTTACTTGGAAGTGTGCTTCCAAAGGATAGAGAGAGGCTTGTGAGAGGCTTCTTGGGAGCTTGGGGAACCTTGGGAGGATTCTAGAGAGAGTAGGGCAGAGGTTGGACGAACTCCAAGGGATTTTAGTGAGGAGAAAGTGGGAGCTTGGGTAGGTTTATATAGGAAATGTGAGAGAATTCTTTGTTATTTAGGTCTGGGTCCCCTTACATTAAATTAATCCAAACCACAAAACATCCCATGGTTTTTGCCCATGGTTTTTGGAAAAGGGAAGAGGAAAACAATATTTTATAAGGACAAAGTCCGAACTTCTTAAAATATTAGGGTTACTTATGTGGAAGTGAGTCACACACCCATGGAAATTAATTTAAAAAGGCAAGGTGTTGAATAAGGCTTGAGGGGTCCATTAATGCTTTGAAAAGTAAGTCAAAAAACCCAAAATCACATTATTTTAATGTAAAAACATATCGTGTCCGAAAATAAAGATTATAGTATTTTATTACATCACTATTGGGTCATTATGATGTCATAAAACACATTATATATTTAAACGGTATTTAATTTTTTCCCAAAAATTTGACTGTCTTAGAAAATTATGAAAAATTCACCATTGGATAATTTCGACGTCCTGATTCCAGAAATGACATTTATTTTATCTAAAAAATTTTCTAAATATGTTAATCTTCACTTTTAAAATTAAAACCAATATTTATCGAAAATTCACGGGTTTTGACAGAAATGGCTTTCAAACCATAATATAAAATTTTAATTGCATTCATAAAATTATAAGATCATTTATTTAATAAAAATTAATTTAATAATAATAATATTATTTTATTAAAAATATTATTTAATTTAAAAATCCCTTTATTTAATAAAATAGATTTCTTAATTAAATAATAACAAATAACACCATTTGTACTTTAAAAACTATTTACAATGTATAAAAAATGACTAGAAATTATATTCATTATTATATTCAAAAATAATGTACATGAACATAGTACTACTTATTTGTTATATAACCCTTTAAAACAAATTCATAAGACCTAAGGGTAAGGTGTGCGATGGCGACAGACTCTTGGGGTGGCTCGGATAGCATTGCTCGAGTGGTAATTTCAATCAACTTCCACTTTTCCCGTAGACGGTCATGTTCGAGCTTGACAAGATGAAGCTCAGCTTGGGCTTGGTCAAGGGCGAAGCCCAAGGATGCCACCTCTTTTCCATGCTCCGACAAATGGGCTTCGTATGGGGCAATTCTACAGGATGAGACCATCGCTTCTTTTTTCTGAGTAAAATTGGATGTGTTAAAGCCCTATATTTATACTAATCATGTGATCACTATTCAACAGCTATATTAGAAACGGTCAAAATTATTAACATAAAACCAATGAAGTTGACATCTTATAAAGAAAATATTTTTCATACAGAGACATTTAACTGGATCAAGAGGGATTTTCCATTAATGATACTTTGAGTCATTACAAGACAGACCTCTTATCCTAGGTGAAAGGATAACCCTACTCTTTGGGATAAAAGAATTATAAGACTTTTACATTTACGTTGCTGTTAGTTTTAAGAAAGGGAATTGTTTTGTTTTCCTTTTGTTATTTCATATTCATTTTTAATTATTTCACATACAATTATACTATTACATATTGTATTGTTTGATTCTATATGCTTTATGGTAGAATCATTCACTATTATATTCCTCTAATTATTGTAATCAATTTGAATACAATTGATTTACTTTTCGTATACTATTACATCGTATCATACATTTATATCCAAAACAGTTTTGGTTAATTTTATCTATTTTGAATCGTATTAGTTTAAGATCTTATAAAATAATTTCTTAAGTATTTAAACACAAAGTATTGAAACCAACAACTCACCCCCCTGTTGTATTATTCCATATAATATACATATACATATACATTTTTTATCCAACATCCTTGGATAAAACAATCATAGGAATGTTTCTTTCTAAGCTCTCTATATTCCCTACTAAAACATCATTTTCACCACTCATGGACTCTCTCAGACCCATTTATGTAATGAGTTCTCGATTTATCACATCCACAAAACTGCTCATAAAAAGCATGTTCACCTATAACCTAATCTCCTAGAGAAGGACATTATTAAAATGCCTCACATTAGAGATCTACACATCGGCTAAAAAGGGAAGAAAGATTTGAAGGTCCATGAATCATTTAGAATAGTTTTGTACTAACTATCCTTCCTATGTCAGGTATATAAACTAATAGCCTTTCTCATCCCTCAATTCATTGGAATATATATATTTCATAATGTTCGTCAAAAATTACTTCTAGGAAAACTCTTCCTACATCCCTTCCTCACCCTTATATCCCACCAATGATTGGTTGGTTTATAAATCATATATGTAGTAAGAATCACCCTCCTATCCATGGGTGTATCAATGTGCTTAAAGATTTTATATAATAACTCGATCCAAAACATGGCTATATGGGGGACTCCCCCCCAAATGAAGATATGAAGATGTTGTGGCTAGAATTCTCTTTCTTCATAGACATTGAAGACACAATGTGAACAATCACACTCCATGGATCCCATGACCTACATTAATCTATCAACAAGATAAATATCCATATGATCCCCATGAACTATTAGATGATATAGTTTAGTTTTTTTAGAAGTATACTGATTTACACTCTATTGACACTCAACTTGTAGATTAAGTGGATGAATTCTCTCTAAAATAAAAATACACTACATTGAAAAATGGTTATAAAAAACAAGGTCAACATCAATTGGTGAAAAATATATAATCATTTTTGATAGTCTCAATAATATGGATTAAAAGTATTTTATGTTGCAATAAAATCTTATTTATTCCTTTAAATTATATAACATGTATATCATGTCACAGTTAAACAGGAAAATATATATCAGATGAAATAAATTTATCCCTATCATCAACAATTATTGTCAATATATATATCTATGTGCCTATCATGATGCATGAATACCCATCCCATGTCCTACTGAGACATTAATATAATTATCAAGAACCAATAACATCATGAAATAATATTATCACACAATTTATGAATCACTTTGGGTAAGATAACATCATCTGTAACTATAAAACAATATTAAAACCAATCCATCCCAAGGAACTAAGATTTTCTCCCATACATGGGATAACTAATCGCATGAACAATATCATTACCATATCCTGAAACATAAAAGTTTCCTTTATAACATTCCTAAATAGTTAATAAATTGAGAAGAAACATGTGGTGATGTAATACCATATTTCAATATCCCTTGCACTAACACTCTCTCATGTGGCTGAAACTAGTTGGTTACAAGAACTCAAGCATGCTTCGCAATAGGCCAGAGGCTTTTGACTAGAATTAGGGGTGTGGTAAGTATAGTGGGGGGACTATACCCCCTAGAACAGAGTTACAACATAGAAAAGGTAAACAATAATAATAAATATCAGATTGAAAAATTAATTGAAACAATATAATATAGTGGAAAACCAATAACAAAATCCAATTGAATAATCCAATAAATAATAAAAGAGCAATATATATACATGTTTGAATTTTAATAAATATCACAGTAGAATAAATACAAGTAAAATAAAAGACAAATAAAATAAATTCTCAATTGTCCCTCGTCTCGAACACCATATTAGTCCAGCCTCCAAACTGCATCCTATCCAACAAGAATACAATCAACATAAAGGTCATTTTAACTTTTACAAATCTATATACCCGTAATCTTCTTGGGTTACAATCAACGAAAAATAGGGTGTGATTATAACAAAGTAGGTCAACACCACTATCTCTAAAAAAACCAGACTGACAATAGGTTTATTAAAAAATTACCCCCTCAGCACCATTCTAGAATGTCATTGGGAATATCTAAAAAAAATTCCAAGCATAAGCTTATAACCAAGTTATAAATAAAAAAATCCAGGTCAATCCCACTATATGATCATTTCATTATTTAAATAGGGTTTTTCTTGGTATATAATCATTTCATAATATATCACGGTCTGACCCTATATATTTTCATTTCTTCACATGTATCAAAGAATAACCCAATGTATAAACATTTCATCCTACGATTTAGGGAAAGCCTAATAAATTTTTTATCACGTGTATCATGGAAAATATTAGTATACAATAATTTAATCATGGGCCTCCAGGACAAGAGTAGTATATATTCATTTCATCATGTAAAATGGATGAACTCCCCTTATATAAGAATTAAAATATTTAAATTAAACATAACTCATTGCAGCAATGATATCACAATATAACAACATCAATCTCAATAGTTAATTATAAAAATTACCATGTATATTTCAATTAAAAATTTCATTTATCAATTTGTTAGAAATAATTACATTCCATAAATCTTAGTAAATAAGAAAAGTCAAGGTGAATCTATATTACACAATCACCAAAAAACCATGTGACACAAAAAACATTAATCCATTAGAAAATTATTTTAAAAATAAGTGTTCTCTCACTTTAATGGTAGCCATATTCCAGTTCAAAGGAAATTATATCAAAACGGACCCCAATTAATAACACAGTTCATTATTTAATTAATTGAGGTTCACATTGTGTTGTCTAAATTTCAATATTTCACGTACTGAAAATTTTTCAAACCATAAGGTTATGGTATAGAACCCCTGCCTTTAAATAACAATCAACCAACACTCTTAAAAATATTCTAGAATAATAATGATGACTTATATGATGTCAATAAGGATCCTATATCATAAAAAGTCATAATAAAAACCAAAAAAAAAGACACAGTCAACAGATTACACTAAAATAGTCAGAGAATGAAAAAATAGATGAGGAAAATTGAAGAAAACCCACTTAATATGGATCTGATTCATGATTGGGATGTCCAAAAGGGAGGTAAGGATTCCAAAATATTGATAAAGTTCACCCTAGGTCAATAAGAAGACATTACAGGAAAGATGAAATGAAATTCAACCACATAACATTATTTAAATCAATAAGACAAGGAATTACCTGAAATGTAATATCGTTACACATCATGTAATTATTTTTACTGGAACACGGAAACACCCATCATCCCATATGAATAATAAATTCTCCCAAATGTTACATGATGTGGAATCCATTTACAGAACATGTAAATGTTATATGTATGGGTTTTCAGTCAATTATCCTTAAAAGAAACCCAAACCCCCTTTTAGGTTTCTTGACTTACCAATAACCCTTGGTAACACTTGACCTATTTATACAAAGTCTCCATTCATTCAAAAAATGTATATACCAAAACATTAGGTCATTTTCCGAATGAAAAATTCTCCCTCTATAAACAAGACACTACCACTATGGATTAAATGAATAAAAGAAAAAGGAATATACCTGAAAAAAGATGGGATATTACATAAAAAAATTACTTACTCAATATCATCATTGATATATAAACTAGGCGTCATCAACTTATTCCTCAACACATCCTTCATTTCATATGTTATGTGTAATCTCTTTCTCATCATAAATATAACCATTAGTCATACCAACTTGTGGATTATATTTATGAGTTTTCCCATAACACATAGATTTTCATAATGCCCCAAATTTTCACATTAAAATCCTTTATTATTTTTGAATATTTAGGGAGAAAAATATTCCAATCCATTAAGATAATTAAAAATTTTGTTTTCCCTTGAAAATTTCTTAATCATTACCCATCTTATGGGGACATAAATCACTATCTTGTTCCTTTTATATATTCTCTTGAGTGATTCTTCCAACATTCTTGACACATAAGAAACTTAATTTTCATTCCAGCATGGTCTCCGACACCTGGGATCTCAATAAACTCTATCCTTATCTGCCTTCATGAGTTTGATAGTTCGTTAATTTGATTCATGTTAATCAGGTTACGTGACTACTAATTATAAATAATACCAATGTATTTCACTCCAATCATTATCCCATTCATCTTCTCATAAGTAAATTGTAAGTAAAATTCACTTTTAAACCAGTTTTCTTGGTTCCCACCATTGACTAAAACCGAAAATCATAGTTTGAGTAACAATATTTAGATTATAGAAACAAATAATTATGAAAAATAATTTATATTATGTATAAATAATGACACCCTATTTTTAGTCTATGACACAATAGTTTAATCTTATCTCTTTTTTATTCATGGAATTTTTAAATCATTCATGATATATCATAATGTGTTTTGTGAATTTCTAATGAATATCCCCCAATAGTTTCAAGACAGGTGTTTATAACTTCCTATTGTCAAGATCCAAATAATGATTCAGTCCATCTCAATTTACTCTTTCAGATTTATTACCTCTAGGTACCCATGTTCTATAGATACATCCACTTTTAGTGTCTCAAAATGGATTTTATTGATTATAAACTGCTCACTCAATCATTTAACAAAATTTAAAGACATTTTTGAATACATAGAATCGTCCAAATAAATATCACAAGATGTATCACCAGACATATCCTTAGAAAAATCCCATTGGATATAACTTATCTTTTCTAATCATAGTTTACAAAGGCTAACTAATCCTTTCCAAAAATAAAAACTATAATATCCAAATATTATAATACATAGATATTACATATTATTATATGAATATTAAATACATTATGTAGACACAAAACTGAGGACATTAATAGTTTAGTTTTTTGGTTTCTTGGTACACGATTTTTTAATTTTTGGAAGGATCTTCACCACCTACCATAAATATCTTCCCATTTATTACTATTAAATAACATAATCTACCTAAAAATATTCATTAAACCATAGGGAAATGGAACATAAGAATGAGTGATATACGATGATCTATAAGGGTAAAAAAGGGTGATATGTAAGAATAACATGAACATAGGGGTATGTGAATATGAGCACAATAACTGAAAAGCATACCTTGCATATCAAATATCATCATGTTCAGTCATGGAATAGATTTAGAAAGTTTATGAGAAATAAACCATAGGGAAATAATATATCATTATCCATGGGAGCATAATATTTCCATAATACATATAATGTTAGTTTTAAAATAAGAATGAAAAACCATTTCTATAGTATTATAGGATCTCTACCAAGGCTATCACAGTACCATAGGTTCACTTCGATAACTATCATAATAGGCGAGGTCAATACCAAGACTATCATAAAAGAGAACGTCCCTTATTGAATTAGGCTACAATCCTCAGTTCACTCCAATATATCTCATGATGTATATATATATATATATCCAATTCATTGAAGGTAGATGTATGTCCCCTTGATCGCATAATGAAAAGTATACATATGTGTGCCAAAAGATTATAAAAAATTCACCATATCATAACCCATGAAAAGAATTTGGTTTTATATAAATGTCACTATATAAAAACCTACGGAATAAATAAAGGTTTCACAATTATTTCATCATTTAATCATAGAATTACACTTAAAAAATTGGGTTTCAAAAGAATTTTATTATGGTATATCCTAAGGAAGATAATATTTTTCATAAACATCAAGCTATCAGAAACATAAACCACTTAAAGAATGAATAACAATGGTATATTTTTTTAATATTCATAATATGGAACATGTAACTTAAAGTTATTCAATCATAGATGTAAAATGATTTTGAAATATCATTTACAACAATATCCTAGGAAGATACCCTTTCCTCATTAAAAAATATTATTTAAAACATAAAACCTTTTCTAAATACATTTCATTGAAAATAGACATTATTAATTATAAAGGATGATTTAAAAATAATTTAAATCATTCCATGAAGAAGATATCCTTTCCATATAGAGAAAAACTATTCTAAACATTAAACATTATGAAAATAAATTTTTAAAATAACATTTAATGATTATTGTAAAATCACACTTAAGGTAAATAGTCATTAAAAATAATTATAAGAAATAAAGAATTTCCCAAATCCTTTTAATTGAAAATTAGTATTGAAACTTATTGTGTAATACATAAAACATTTAGTGGTAATGAAGGAGGAAAATACTTTTCATGAAATACTCATTAACACAATAATTTCTATCACATTTTCAGTAAAATATAAACAATCATCACGTGGAAAACCAAATAAAGTTTCCTCTAAAAATATTAAAAAAAATTAAAACAATGTTAAAAATTAATTCATTTAATCATTATGGGATTTATAAAAAAAGTAGAAATCATTTTTAGAGTACCTGGTATTGGAAGAGAATGTTTCTTCGATCGAAAACTTGTTTTTTCTTATAAAAAATATTTTGAACTTCTGAGTATATAGAGAGAGAAAAATGGTAGGAAAAAATTTATTATAATTATATAACCATATGAGATTAAAATTCATGATGTATGTGAAAGATATATCATAATATTTTATCATTTTATGCATAATCATAAACAATCCTGATAAATGATTATATTATGACATAAAACTCTTACCACTTTAGTAACATTTAATCACAGGCCACATAAAAGAATTACATTAAATGAAACTTATAATATCATGATAATAGATAATTTAATGATATTACATGTCAAATGGTTGTATACAGACTCATAAAATACGATATGTTAGAAACATACCATATGTCTCAAAGAAGGAAAATTGAGATAAAAATCCCTTATAGATTTGTTAACTTTCGGACAGAAAAATCCATGAAAGAGAGATCCTAAAATGGATATGTAAATACCCATACTATTAAAAATAAATTCATAAAATACAATTATATAATTTATATACACAAAATAAGTGAAACATGTGTTGAATATAGATCATGTCTCACAAAAAATAAATGTAACATAGAAATCACTTACTTATTTAGTAAAATTTTTAATTGTAATAATAAATAAATAAAAACATAAAATGAGACATTAAATATCATTAAAATAATGATATTAATAAAATGATATTTCAAAGGTGAATTATATAAAACACACATATAACACAACTGGTGAATTTGCATATGTATCCCCGTAATAAACGAGAGACTAGATATACTATACATTGAGTTTCAACTTGCATCATCCACATTAGAACCTCATATATAATAATTATAAGTATAAAATAAATATTTTAAACAATAATAATTAATTATATCATAAAATATATTATTTACTTATGATATTAATTACCCCCTTGTTAAAAATTCCTTGTTAAATCAACATTTCGGTTAATAAGTACTTTATGTTTCATGTATATTTTGATTTTTTATTTTAGGTCCCCTTAATTTGATAATGGTTCCATAATATATAATATTATCCATGATATAAATATTAAATATATCTAGTATATATTTATTTATATTAACCAATACAATATAATTATAGAAAATGAAATGTACCATTTATGGAGACGGTAGGCCATACGTACGCATGAACACTATTATCATTTTCACAATGTATTGAAATAATGAATTGTAAATGATATATTATCAATATTCAATAATTTTTATGTCATTTATATCATATATTTTCAGTAAACCCATCTTTATTACCATTCTTGTAAATTTGGAAAAAATCACATCGATTTGTGAGGCGGTAGTCTGTCATACACATGGGTGACATTATCATATTCACAAAAAAAAATAAATTAAGAAGTTATATGGGATAAAACAATTCCAAAATCATAATAATATATATAAATATCTTATATATATATATAATAAATTTATCATTATCTCCAAATGTGATAGGTGGTAATTGAAAATTAAATGACACCTTTTCGTTTGTCGGTAGTTTTCCACACACATGAACGATGATTTTGTAACCCATTTTATTGGAGAAGAGATGATTTTTGGTCGTTAAATGAAAAATATATCTTCATGATAGATATTTAATTTATTATATAATTATTTTTTATAATAATATGTGGATTTGGAGGAGAAATAAAATAAAAACACTCGTTGAAGAATGTTACCTATTCTTCAGGTAACATCATTATATTTGAACTAATATACTTCTTAGGATAGATTTTTGTCAAAAATAATGATAATAAGATGGGAGGAGGGGAGTATTTAATTTATTTGGGTAGGTATTTTTTGAACAAAATTGTATTGAAATTGTAAACAGGTGAGGATAATGAGTGGCCATTTATAAGTGAGGTGAGTGACACAATTGTAATTGTTTTGAATGAAAAAGGTGTACCCGTATTTTTCAAATGAAAAAGGATCTAAAATGAATTATTCCTGATAAACTAAGGTATAAGGTCTAATTGTGGTCATAAAATATATTTTTAACATATTTTTTGTCATTTTTTACACTACTATCTTTAGTATACCCCCTTGGTAAATCTATTTCTACAATTACCATAAAAATAATTTTTAATGTTTTAAATATTCATAATGGTAAAAAAGTAATTTGATATTATTAATTATTATATATTATTCTAATTCAGAATATGGAATAAATTTTTAAAATGTTGACTAATATAATTGAAAATATTGAATTGAAAACAAATCCTGTAGATGTGATGAGAAAGTAGGGTTTTAAAGAGAAAATGTTCAATTTTTAAAGATATTTGTATATGAAAATTCAATATGAAACAAATTACAAAGACCTAAATTGGATTAAATGATATATAATTTAAATAATTTTAAATTTAAAACAATATTAAAAGAAATTTTTTGGTTTATGTTTTTTAAAATAATTTGAAATTCTTAATAAAGAAAATATTTTTACTTATAATTTCTTTTTATATTTTTCATGAAATAAAAAAAAATCAACCAAAGATAATTTTTAAATTTTGATAGAAAAAAAATATATCTTATCCAAATAAATTTCTAAATGAGTCAAATGTTTATTTTTTATAAGTGAGAAAAAGAGAAAATAGTTCTTTTTAGAAAAATATAGTTTTAAAGTATAAAATTGGATTTATTCTTATCTATTGTTTAGAGAACACATTGGAATATTTTTAAGAATTTTATATAATATATAATAAAACATTTTAATAAGAATAATTCATAAAACGTGATTTGGTAAATTCATTGATGCGAAATATATTTATGTTCAAAAGTATTGTTTTTAGAAAATGATTTCTTTTATTTTAAAATGGTTATTATTTTTATTTAAAATTAATTAGTTATAAAGAAATCATGGTATATACATGTGTAAAGAATATATTTTCATAATTATTGTTTATATTCTTCATACTGTCCATTCCAATGTATATGCGATAATTATCATTTTAAATAATAATATTTAAAAAGTATCTCATGTTTTTTTAATCAGAGTGTTCTACGTATCGCAAGCTAAACATGGTGTTGTGTGTAGTGAAACACAAAATAATTATTGTGTGTAACATAAGCTAAACATGGTGTTGTAGAGAATATTAAATAGAATAAATTCGTTTTAAATAAAAATTTCAAAATATCTCTTATTTTTACAAAACCCATATATAATAAGAACCAATGGGTGATAATGAACAAGGGAAAAAAATGAGAAATAATGAATGCTATGTTTTAGATTTACCAGAACAAGTATCTCAAGATAAATGACACTTGATTCTATTGATAAACTAAAGATAAATCATTGTAAGATAAAGTTAAGAATATGATATTATCCTCTCTCATGAGAGCCCTTTTGTGACCCATGATTAAAATATATAAATATTACATAATTCTAGATAAATATTCAATACATATGACAGTTATACATGATCACGAACTATAATGGGATAGAGTATTTAGAGACAAGGTACATAGTCATCTTTTTTAAAAAAATATGATAATCTTCAACTAAAAATATATTCATATTAGTATCATTTTATAAATATCATATATGAAAACGTCCATCAAAACCTTATGATAGAAAAAATAATAAAGTGTGAGATCATATGGTCAGTAAGGGTAAACATATGAGCTATCAATTATAATATAAAAATATGATTATAGGGGTATTATTACACTATCAGGTGCATTCACTCTACATAAAATATTAGTAACAAAAAAATTGATCATAAACTCTAAAATAAATTCATATCCTTACCCATAAGAGTTTAGATCAAAAAATAAAAAATAAATTCATATCATGAAACATGATTAATAGTGGTGTCAATGTAATATGCATCATTCAAGAGTCATATCATAATTATGGAGAATTATAATAACACTAAATAATAATATTATGAACAATTATATTTTCAGTCATTTCTATGAATAATATTATGATAATAATTATAAATGATTATACTCGAGTATCAAAATATGAAAATATCCTTTCTCAATCAAGTCCACATATAATTTTTTAGTATAACTAATAGTAATCATACTCACACAGAAAAATGTGAAAATAAGTTACAATGATCATGTCCTTGATTATCATTATCATCACATGAGATATAAATATTATATTACCCATGTGATTAGAGGTATATAATGACTTATCCATCACCTGATCAAATTTTTTTCATATGTATTCCATTAGGTCATGAAAACATTCATCAATTCATCATAGACAAACACAAGGTATAGAAAATGGTTTCATCATTATTTCATTATCTTGATAAATTACCATACTGAGTAATAAAAATGTTGATAAAATTGTATCATGTCCTCAGTGAAACCTTTGTACCATCAAATGATGTTATTGTTGAAGAATATACCATTAAATATATCACTAAATCATATCTGGTGGATGATAATAATTTCATTTTAAAATAAATTATTTAATGTATAAAAATTTAGAGAATATTAGAAAAATATTTATTCGAAATGAAACATGGAAAATGATAAAGGATTATTCAAAATAATAATTTTCCTAATGATGAGAAAATATGTTCATGAAGTATATATTAAAATGAAGATTATATTCACACATTTGGTAGAAGGTACCTCATTTATTAAATGAAAATATGTTTCCTTTAATTTTTTTTGAAATTAAAATATTTTTTTAAAATAACATTAATGAATGATTAAAGAATACTGAATGCATTTTTTTAGAAATTTAAAATAAAATATAGACATGAAAGAAGAATTTCTTAGATAGAGAGGAAATAAGGTCTCTTTTATTATAAAAATTTTCTCTATCATTTTGAGTTCCAAAGAAAATAAAATGGTTGTATTACATTAATATTAAATGAATAAATGGAGGATAATAGTATATACGGGGTTCAGAGGATATGATCATTAAAAATTATCTCCATGAAAATTTATCATAGACACTGTATTCCTTTTTTCCAAGTGATTACACGAATTGTTTAAATGAGATAAAATGGAAAACGTGTAATCAGTTGTATGAACTCATGGATTTTTATTGATTATTAAATGATATATAAATTAACGAATTTATTGATAATGGTATTGTATTCCTTGGAATTTTCTACTCCTTAGATCATGATTCCATTGGATTCCATGTACATTTCAACTCCATGGATCCGTATTGAAATTTTTTGTTTATTCCACGCACATTTATAATACATTGAACCGGTTTACATTGCATTCAATGGAAATTTATACGACATGAATCCATATTGATTTTGGTAGTGGATGCCTCTAACAATTCTACTCCTAGGATTAGGATTACATATGATGTTAAGGGCATTACAACCCCTTGAATTTGGTTTTCATAGACTAACCATGGAAATGCTTTGTGGACACGCTCTATAGGCTCCACCACAGACATTACTATGGACATCCTCAATTTTCAGAAAAAAAATTAAATTATCTCCTCAAAATACATAAAACCATAAACAAACAGACACCAAAGACTGTATTAGTCTACTTCTTAGGGAAACATGGAGACATGGAAACTAGTTCATAAATGTGATACATTATCTACAACTAAGTTCTTCTTGACCAGTACCCTTATAAGATAAATCAAACATAATATATATCATCAAAACGTGGGGGAAAGGAAACAGAAAAATGGGTGAGATCAAATGCTCAAAAAGGGTAAACCAAGAATACAAATAAGCATAAACATAATCATAGGGGTATGAGAACTAGATCATGGAAATTGAATATCACAACATGCATATCAAATATCTTAAACATGAATCATGGAATAATGAATTATAGTTCATAAGACATGAATCAAATGGAAATTAAGAACATAAACCATGAAATAATAACATGGGAATAAATACATGGAATTTTGGCAGACACATAGGATTATATAATGATTTTCATAGTATCCCAAGCACCTTTCTTGAGACCATATTAGTCGATAAAGTATTTTACTAAACCCGGTTCACACCCCGCTCGAACCTTCAATTATTCAGCTTATTGACATGTTCATTGAAGACATGTAATACTAAACCATGTTCATTTCTCATTCTATATATGTAATACTAAACCAAGTTCATTTATTATTCCATCCATGTCTGTCTAATGTGATATAAATTATTCCCCAATGAATTGGAGAGATATATAGGTCCCACACATCTCAAAATGAATTCATATATTCATGTGCCACCAGATCATTAAAAATAATATTGTAGGCCTTGAAATGAAATGGGTATTGTAAACATGTAATCATATCATAACCAATTTAAAAATATTCAGGTTTCAAAATCATTTCATCAAAAGTATAACCCATGGATAGAAGTGGGTTTTAAAAGAATATAACTCGTGGAAGATAAATGAGTGTAATAAGAATCATTCTATCAAAACATAATCCATTAATGAAAAAAATATGAGTGGATCCCTGAGAAAATTTCCTAGATGTTAATGTGTAACATCAACAAATGCCATCTTAGATGGAACGTATCTTGGAAAGTAATTCTGAAAAAATTTCTTGACGAAAATATCCAATCATCGTGAAAAATTATTTTTTTAAAACATATAAACTTTTGAAAACCATATTCTTTGAAAAAATATAAAAGAATCTTAAAAATATTTTATTAAACTATTTTTTTGAAAATACCTTGAAAACTTATAAAGAATGATTGAAATCATTTTGAAAACTATTTCATTGAATGTACATTGAAAATCTATAATGGAATCTTGAAAATGATTTAAAATACATTCGAAGACATAAAAAATTTTTGAAAAACTTTTAAGAAAAACACATTTGAAAACATTTAAAGGAAGAATTTATAAACATAATGAAATCTCTTCACAAAGAGAGGAGATTTCATGCTCAACCTATAAACCCTATTGCTTTAAGTATCTATGATGCATGCTTGACAATGCTGTAGATATGGAATAACATGGAGCATTTTGACCCTGAAAGAAAAATACTATTTGAGGGTAGTGGTGATAGGGGGAAAAAATAATAAACTCTATCATATAATATTGCTAACCAAACATTGATTTAGTGATCCAAAATAATTTCCTTCCTTAAAGATTTTAAAGGTACTGATTTGTATAAAACCACCTCGATGAACCCACCTCTTTTCAATAAATTGGATGATGGTCACTTCTCAGTTGAGGATGATCCTAATACCCTTCAATAGAATATTTAAATGTGTAGGTTTTTGATTATGGGTCACATTTCATATATCAAAGGAGATAAACCTTGGTTGTCCCTAATCATAAACCTAGAATTTCACACTTTTGGGGATTCAAAAATTAGAAACATGTTCTAAGGGGCATGGGTTGCATTAAAATTTTGTTAAAATATCATGAGGACATAGATCATGGTTAGAATATAGGGAATATACATCTCAAAACTGGTCTTCTTTGAATCTATGAATGGTATTATTCTATTAATCCCCATAATCATAGGAAGACCATCGCTCAGGTCTTGGTTAGATTGCACAGTCTCAATTTATTTTTCTTGCACCCAATGATATTCAATGACATAATATCTTACATAGGAACTCCCCTTATGGTTGATCAGATAAATATATATGCAGTCCTAGGGTTTTATGAAAGAGTTATGGTGGAGGCCAAGCTGGACTCAAAGCTCACAAAATGTTATTAGATTTTATGTGAAAGATTACAAAATAGAGGTCAGGATTGAGTTTGAATGTTTACCCCCCATTCTGTAAACTATGTAAAATGCCTGGGTATTCCATTTTAAATTATAGGGTAGTGAAATATCAATTTTCCAAACCAAAGGACAATAATTGAAAAGAATTTAGAAGAAACAAAAAAGATAATGGAATAGTTATAGATAAACTTGACCCTTCCAAGAATTAAAATGAAATATGAGTGAAGAAATAATATTTTTCCAACCCTTTGAGAGATAATTCCAGAAAAACCTAGGTTCATATAGTTTATGATGAGTAGAGTAATACATTAGAGTAGTAAATTTTATATGAAATACAAAAACTAGTATAGTATTCTAACGAATACTCTAAGGCAGACCATATAATAGTGGAATCCCGCAAGGATACCTCTAAAGAAATT
The DNA here is from genome assembly GCA_963277665.1 of Viscum album. Lineage (NCBI taxonomy): Eukaryota > Viridiplantae > Streptophyta > Magnoliopsida > Santalales > Viscaceae > Viscum > Viscum album. Next base: position 1,307,899,638 of record OY728132.1, read on the forward strand.
GGACAACATGGAATTGTTAATATTAACATTATAGTAGTACATAGTGATAAGAGCCTATGAATGAATGATCTTCCAATGTTTATGGATGAGAATACTATGGTGAACATCATTCCAGGGTGATTTTGATGAAATTAAAAGAACAAGGTAATTGTAAGACACATGTCGTGGGGAATTTTTCTTCTAGATTTCTAGTTCTTGCAAACTCGCCTAATGGGAAAGTGACCAACTGATCCTTATATATTAATGATAACTGACCTAATCATACCTAGTTGGAAGAGGATCCCAAAACCTCTAAGGATTATAGTAATGATGGCGTAAATGGGTTTCAATGCTACACAGTTTCAAAGGGAGTACAACCTCATGGAGTTGGACAATGACAAGATAAGAGCTCCACAACCCTCCATAGATACTGCGGAATACAACAGTACTAAATTTATGCACAATAAGAATGAAATTAATATTTATTAAAAAGAAAAGTATCTTTTAGAAGATGTCCCAGGTTTGGTTTCCACAGTCAAAACTACAGGTACTATTTCAATCTCTACCACCACATTTCCAAAAGATTCCTCCATGATAGTCGACTCCCACCACACTATTTTTGCTTTATATTCTACTAATTTTTGTAATTTATAGATCAAAAATCATAAAACCAATTTCAGTATCATCCCTTTGGTTATTTCATTGAAGTAAAAAACAATTTAAACAACTCAGGAAGAAGTTAGTTCCAGTACCTATAACATATCTCTTATTTCTTCTACGAGTAAATAGGAAAATAAACCTACTCAAAACTCATAAAACAATTATTAATAAGATCTAACATGAGGAGGGATCTAGAAGTAGAAAAGGGGGTTCCAACCCCAAATTAAGTATACAATGAATTTTGTTTTGAATTGTCAGGGTATTGCTATCCCTAAAACGTTTATTTTCCTTAAAATTTTTCTTAATACTCATCGACTAAAAATATTTTATTATAGTGGACAAAATAACAACTTTACATAAAAAAACATATACCATTTCTTGTATTTTTATAATTTCTATGTGTGTGGAAATATGGTATTTATGTTGTAACTCTCTAGATTTATTATCATTACTCTATAAAAAATTTAAATGTTTTCAATTTTTCTAAGAATATGTTTACTGGAGACATTTACTTTGATTTTCGACCAATTTTTTATTATTTGGATTATAATTAAAATAGATACCAAGATATAAGACCACTTTGCAATGACCTTTCTTATTTAGCTGACAACATTCATGATCCCTTGTTTGTGATGGGTTATTTCAATGTGAACCTTACATCCAGTGAGAAAATTTCCCCATACAACTCTTCTATATCCTCAAGATAATTTAAATACTCTATTGAGGATAATAATATTATGCAAAGCTGCCTTATTAGTTCCAAGTTCACTTGGTATATAAGGAAATACAACATAGTAGTTTTTAATAAATTGGATAGATAATTCAATAATGTGTCTTATATAGATAAATGGGACACTATATCTTCCATTACCCTTCCTACGCATAACTTTAATAATCATCCCTTACATTCCAGTCTTCATATCAAAATCCAAAAACCCATTATTGCTTTCAGATTTAATAACACTTGGTCCTTTGAACTCAAGTGTTCTAACATCATAATATTTTTGGGTGTCTATGAATCATTACAATGATGATTTTTATTTTATCATCAAGATAGAAAACCTTAAGCAGTGTCTTAATTGTTGGTGTAGTTCCAAATATAATTATATTTACAATGAAATCTCTTTTCTTGAGAATGAACGTATCCAAATTCAAAACAACACTACAAGTTTGGATTTCACGATAAATCCTCAACATGAAATCAACACTTATATTAAACATAACATTTATCTCATTATTCAAGAAAACATGCATAAAAAATCAGGAAAATAAAATGGATCTCAGATGGTGATAGAAACACTGAGTTATGAAACGCTTTTCAAAGAATCTGGAATTTTTTTAGACCACTCACTTTCAATAGAGATGTGGATACCCTCATTTACATTGAAGATGGAGTTTCTAATAACATTGTCTCTCATTATGAAAGTATTTTTAATGGACTAAACATAAATAAAGACATTATTCTTGATGACATCCTAATTATGGTGAATGAGGAACATAAAAATTATCTTTTAATCACCCTTCTTGGTCATGAAATCAAAGATACTATTTTAAGCGATAATTCCGATAGTGCTGGAGGGCCTGATGGTTTCAATAATGTTTTCTATCCGCACTTATGGGATATTATTCATGCTAATTTTTTTTAATACTGTAAAATATTATTTTTCCAATGGTGTGCTTCCTCATGGGTTGAATGCTAAATTCCTTTATTTAATCTCTAAAGTGGGAAATTCTTCTGAGATTCATCTCTTGAAACCTATTGTGCTTATTAACACTCTTTAAAAATTTATCATGAAACTTATTTCTAATATAATTACAATTATAAAAAATAAATTGTGTTGGAGAATAAATTAATATTTATCAAGGGTAGGTATATAGAAGATTTTATTTATCTTGCCTCTCAATTCACTAACAATTTAAACAAATCCACTAGGGGGGGGGGAATATTACTCTTAAACATGAAATTTGGAAATTCATTGATACCATTAATTGGATTTTAATTATCAATGTTATTTAGAGTTTCGATTTCAATGATTATTTCATCTGTAGAATAAATTATTTATTCAAATAAACTACCATCTCCATCCTTTTCAATGGTTCCCCTAATGGTTACATTAAATTGACAAATGGTGTTAGAAATGTTATCCACTATCTGCAATTAATTTTTCAATTGTAGAAGATTATTTAAGTAGATTTCTCACTCACCTTGTTGACCCAAACATTATTAAACTTATTCAGGATTATAGAAACCTCAATGAGGCAACACATATTTTATATGCTGATGACATCATACTTTTCCTCCAAGGTGAGAAAAGGAATATTCAATGTCTCAAAAGTTCCCTCTCTCGTTATGAAGAAATCTCTGGTCAGACCCTTAGTTGAGAAAAATATTTTGAATTATTTGGGGAATTTTTTCCTTATAATAAAAAATGTAATAATATCATGGATTTGAGTATCAAAGAATGATCCTTACATTTTACTTATCTCGGCGTACACATTTTTTTGGGATGATCAAAATCTAGTTACTTTTTTGAAACAGTTGATGAAATCCTCAATCAAAATTCTTATTAGACTGGTAAATCCCTCTCTATGTATGACTGAATATATCTTGTTAAATCACAAATTGTCTCTTAAATGGTCTACTCATTGATGTTTTACAAATGGTGTACTGGTCTCCTTATGAAAATAAATGTTTACATAAATATTTTTTGGACCGGACAAACTCCTGAAAAAAATTGTGACCATTCCATAGACTACATATTTTAAGACATTAGATAAGGGTGGTCCATGAAATAAAAACCTCAAACTCTATAAGGATTATTTACAAGTCAAACTCACTTTGAACCTGCTATATAATAAGTCTTATTTAAATTCTTTTCACAAAAAAAGATTACATGACCAGTTAAAGAAAGGAAATATGAATAATATTTTCTTTTCCATTTGGACATACATTATAGAAGCCTTTACTGACATCATGATTGACTATAAATGGATTGTTAGTTCTGATTCGTCGATGAAAATTTGGTTGAACAACAGAGCCAGTGTTCCTTTAATCTCTATACTTCCTCCAAATAGTTTATCGGAGCAAACCAACTACACTGTCATAGTTTTTTTATATTCTAATAACATCAGTATTCTTGATAAAATTATTCAGGTTATTGATATTTATCCCTATTCCAATTATGAATATTTTCTTTATCTGGGAACCCACTTATAAAGGCATCTTATTCTCCATTTTTTACAACCACAACATTCTAAATTCTGAAAATCATTTCTTTTTGTTATTGTTTTTGAAAATCATTGGATTAATCCCTCAAGGGTTTCTTTTTTTCATATTTCTCACAATATAGTTCCCATTGAAGTTTGCCTTCAATATTTTAGGACTCAATGTTTCCTATGATTCATCTTTGTAACCAATATAGAGAAGACACTGACCATATTTTTCTATCTTATTCTTCATCTCCAACTCTTTGGAACTATTTTTTTTGATATTTTTAATTGTAGGTGGTTACTTAATGATTTAATCAGCTCTCACTTAAAGCATTTTTTGTATATATAATCATCTCATAAAATCATGAATATTTTCTCAAATAATGTTTCTAATATTATCCATGAAATACGGTATGATGTAAATTTTCTTCTTCATAATAATTGATCACCTAGTTTAAATACAAGTTGGAAGAGGATTCTCATTACCATTCTGGAAAACTACCTAAATTCAGAAAGCTAATAGTGATAACACTATTAAATATTTTGGGATCCTCCGATGACTTTGGATTGAAAGAATATTTCATAAATCTAGAAACACTTTTGATGTGTTTTGGTACGAACCAATCCAATGTTGGATTAAAGTTAAAGTTGACAGGGGCTTCTAAAGGCACTTTAGGACCCTTAGGCTGTGGTGATATTTTCAGAAACCACCTTGTGCAGTATCTTGGATGCTTCTTTGGCTGCTATGGAATCACCTCATCTTTGGATGATGAAATGATGAGTGTGATCCCTATCATTTACTTTGATATGAAATAGGGTTGGAACAATATTTGGACTAAAAGTGATTTTACCTCTATTGTCTAGGCTATTTATAATAGGGTGGTGCATCTTGCATGCCCGCGTACAAGCCGTTGAATGAACTGACTCCTTTCACCTCTCGAGATTAGCTACATTTTCACTCATACTTTTCTTGAGGCTAACATGGTTGAAGGAGGTCTTTCCAATAAATGATTTAACAATGAAATTACCTAGTTGGGTGACCTTCAAATTGATTTACATCCTCTTCATGATAAGGATTGTAAAAATATTCCATCTTTCAGAATCATATAACACCTTTTTATTTTTAGAATAAATTTTCCTTTGATCATTGTTTAAGGCACCACCTTCTTTAAAAAAAAGTATAACTGTAAAAAATTTTCAAAAACTGTATTAATTGAAAAATAATTTAAAAATAATTTATATTTAAAGTATTTAGTAAACATTTTCTCTTAAAAAAAGAATGAATTATTATTATTTTAAAGGATTATTTAAGTTAATGTCGGTCATGAGGGAAGGTAAATCTATACATTTCGTATGAGGAGAGAAGAAGGTTTCTAATTCATGGTAAAAGGTTAGAAAATTGAATTATTTAGAAAAAGAAAAGTAGAATCCATTGAAAAAAATCCGTAAAAGAAAAAAAGGAAAAAAATAATTTAATATATTATAGTAGAATAGTATAATATTATTGGAAAATGTTTTTAGAAAACATTGTTTTTAAGGAACATAGATTTCTAATTGAAGTGAGGTTGAATTCATGCATCCTAAAAACACATTCTTAAATAAATTATGTACCAAAGATTATAAAAATGGTAAAAATACATGAATATATAATGAATTACCAAAGTATAATAAAATTAATTAATTTTATTGATAAAATTATCATAATATTTCATCAAAGGAAGCATAAAAATAAAAAATCATAAAAAGCGATGAGATTGTTTAAAGAAACTATTCTCACTTGGTAATATTGAACTATAATCACCATGTATGAAATTGAAATTAAATGAATCTTAAAATATCATTAATGAAAGGAAATTCATGATATTACTATTCAATGTCAGTATGTACGCCACATATAAAAAGTATAGGTGCATAACATGGCTTGTGTCTCAATGAAGGTGAATTGAGACAAAACAATCTTACCGATTCAGTAACTTTTGAAACACAAACCCTATGAAAGGAAGATAATTGAATAGATATGTAAATAGAAATTAATTTAATAATAATAATCATATAATAAATTCATGAGAAGAATATATACCACTCAAATGAAAAGAGTGTTGAATATGGCATGAAACTCATTGATATAAATAGTTAGATGAAATTCCCTTACCCCATGTGTTGACATTCGTCGTACTCTTATAAAAATCTTGTAAATATATGTTTATTATACGTATATCATATAAAAATATTATTTTACCTATGCCATATATAGTTTATTATTAATTTATATAACATCTTGTTAACAATTATATGTTAAGGTTTCACTTTGGGTAATATCTTCTTTGTTCATCGCATCTGTTTTAATCTGTTATATCATATGTCTTTATAATTATATCATGAATTAAAGAATGAAAAAAATTATATAAATATCACCTATAATCATTATATTTTTATTAAACTAATCTATATAATATAGAATTATGAAATAAAATACACTGTTAATGGAGACAGTAGGTCCTACATACGCATGTACACTGTTTCTATTTAATTAACATATTAAAAGAAGAATTTAAAAAAAAAATGTATATATATATATATGTATATATATATATATATCATTATTTATGTAGGATTATAATATCATGTATATCATTTAATATTACTAAACACATCCTTAATACATTCCATGTAGTGTGTGACTGAATCACATCTCTTTGATGTGGTAGTTGTCCACACCTCCTAAAACAATAGTATCGTATTAAAAAAAATAAAATCTATAATGGAATGGGTTTAAAAATAAATAAGAAATGATAAATTATTTTATAAATATCATATATACATATATATACATATTATATTAATATATTTTCCATCATTATTCCCACCATGAGAGGCTGTAAAGGAAGAATAAACCATTATCATTTTGTGAGGTGGTAGTTCATCATACACATAAACATTATGTTCATTTCCAATTAGATGGAGGTGTGAGTAAGTTTAAGAATTATCAGTATTATAAAAAAATTATTTATTGGTGTATTTTATATTCATGGAATAAGATGAATTGGGGTTGTGGATAATGAAAATAAAATGAAAAAACTTGAGGGTGGGTGTTAACTCTTAATCAGAAAACTCCTGCCGGTTTCCATTAAAGGGATTTGCTGGAGGGATTTATTAAAAATTACAGTGTTTAATTAGAAATGTATGGTTTTTTGGATGTGAATTTGGAAAATGTTGGTCAATACAATTTTTCATGATAGGTTTGAGGAAGTGGGAGGAGAGAAGACCTTTTTATAGTTTATAAGGAGTGACAGTCTTGTAAATTTTGGGAAAGAGAATTTCATCCACGTGTTTCCCATATAACATTTATAATATATTAAAAATGTAGACAAATTCAGTATAATTTATAAATATATCAATCAAATGTGTTTTGTAAATGTTTCTAGGTTATCAGGACTCTAAATATATGGGTTTAGACCCTTATTAAGCTTAATTTTACCCTAATTATAGTAATTAATTATAACTACATTTAATATTATATGAGGTAAAACAATATGTTGAGCATATTAGATATTATAAATTATTATTATTACAAATATGAAATCCATTTTTCCAGATTAAATTAATAATTAGATGAATTTTATTTAAATTTAATCCTGCATACATGACGACAATGTTGGTTTTTAAAGTAAAAACGTCCAAATGTTTACTATGTTTTTATAACCAATTTCAAAGTGAAATTGGTTAAAATGAACTAAATTTCATTAATTAATAAAAATATAATATATTTAAAATTTTAAACATATTTAAAATTTAAATTTACTTCATTAATCAATTAGATGAAAAAGAACTATTGAAATAAAATTATATATTTTCTCCCTATTAATCTAAAAATGTTGTTTCTTGAAAATATCCCAAAAATTCCCCCTAAGATAATTCATACATTATTAATTAAAAAATGGAATTTATTTTACCAAATTAAATTTCTATGATTGTATAAAAATAATTTTATTATTTTTAATAGAAGGACATATAATGAAACTTCTTTAAGAAAATTGTATTTTTAAACATATAATGACTTTTCAAAAATTATATTTCTCATTACAAATAATTCTTATTTATATTAAACCATTATATAAAATATATTAAAAGTATTTATTACTATTCATATTAATATGTATAATAGCTTTGTAACAGTTATCTCATTTAAATAATTGTGACTATAAACTGGTTCATTGTAGAAATTTGTTATTCTGTGTAACGTATGTCAAGGTGGTGTCATGCGTAGCACAAGAAATGTCAATTCTATGTGAAAGAAATGTTTTTATTGGTGATTAAATATTACAAAACAATTTTATGTGTTGCATGAAATGGGAAATATCAGATGATTAAAGTGATCTAAATGAATATTCTACAAAATCTTGGGGTGTTACATTCTACCCCCATTAAAATGAATTTCACCCTCGAAAGTTTCCTGGGTTATCAAATGTTTAGTATTTGAAAGTTTCAATCATAAGAACCCATATCCTAAGAATTAATACTAAAAATTCCCTTACAAAGGTAATACTATAACCATAACGGTTACCCAAAGTAACGTATAAATAGGTTTCCACATAAGAGAACATAAGTTCGGAGTGTAGATTGAACATAGAGGAAAAAAGTAAATATTTATAAGGAGTGACTAAGGTCATTAACAAAAAACAAGTGTATTATAAAATAAATATTTATGGCCTCAAACTCATAAATCTATAATGATTTATAAGGCCATTGGTTCAATAAAAATTTAGTTATTAAAACAAAACACATTTTTTATTAATATCTTATGTTTGAGTAATTATTCTGTTCAGAAAAGAATATAAGGAAATATAAATATTTGAAATACTTCTATAAAAAATATTTTTTTGTTTGTTCTCTTATATATTTATAATTCATCCTTTACCTCATTAAATATATGTTTAGAAGTTATCTTTGATGCATGATTTACTACAACACTCTTTCAGTAGATCATAAGGCCTATAAAAGAATGAAAACTATCATTATTTCTATCTTAAAATTTGGAAAGTCCATTAATAAAAAATGTAACTCTACTGGTTCATCGTTAATAATTATTCATGAAAAATAATTACACATTAACCAGGAAATCACATAGGCCTATAGTAGGAGTGATACCCTTATCATTCTTAGGTCATGGGTTTAAGACCTGTGAGCTTATCAGACTGGATTGGTTCTCACCTGACATACATGTTTTCCTTTTCTCAAACATCACTTCTATAATTTAAAAAATTAATATTATGGAAAAACGTGAAATATAGTTAATAACTAAATATCCTATTAATTATGGTTTTAAATACAATATCAATACATAAATACTTCCTTTTAGGCTTAATAGGAATGGTTACCCTTATAACCCTTTGGAAGATGAAAATCCAAAACATTATAAATAAAGTCATGAAATCATATTAAAATTGATTCCAAAAATTTCAAAAATCAGCTCTAGGATATCACATTCCAAACATGTGTATACCCTTATCGTATATTCTCTTGAAAAATGGTAATAACTTTGGTTACTGTTAATTATTTTGGAAAACATGTATGATTACTTATTTCATAGATTACTAGATATATTCCATTAATCCAATAAGTTTTAATCATCATCCATGATGGCATTAAATACAAGAAAACAAGTCTTTAATTAGTAAATAGGCAATTAGTACCACCCAACTTACTTTCATCCAAGATAACATTATCCAAACAAAATTATTGTAACATAAGGAACATAATAAAGGTTGAATTTCCCTTAATCATGTGTTTTCCATTTACATGACCTTTCCATTTAAACGCATTTCTATTCATTTAGATTCATTTTTTTGTTTTCTTTTAAATCATTATAAAAAACGATAAATAGGACAATCATTATATAATTAACCTTTTATAATTATTGAATGAAAATACATATATAAATTTATTATTTCACATCATCCTTAATCCATAAACAAGTATACTTCATCCTATAACATAGTAAATCTTTCCATTAACATTTCATCTATAACATCTTTATCATTAACAGTGTAACCATTACTCACACCACCTTGCTAAATCTCTTCGAGAGCATTCCTCTTGGGACATTGAGTTTCATAATGACCATTTATTCCACACATAAAAAACATAAAATTTGATGATTTCTTAGGGAGGACAATACTTTCATCCATTTAGTTAATTGATCTATTTATTTTTCCCTTGCAGTCACTTACTTAGTGTCCATCTTTTCATTAGTTAAAATAAGTAATTATTATTCTAAGACATTCAATTAGGTTATTATTTTCACATTTCTAACAAAAAGGAAGTCAAATATTCATTCCTCATTGGTGTTCATTACCCGAACTCTCGTATAATTCTTTATTTATAATTCTGGGTGAGTCCAAGAGTTTATTAAGGTAAAAATTATTAATTAGGCTCCATGAAAACTGAATATGAATGAACAAAACATCTATCACTCTAGTGATCATCCCACTTTAATTTTCATCAAAAAATCATCCATCACATTCAAAAATAATCTAGTTCATTCCAGATCCTACTGTTGACCAAAACCAGAAGCATACAGCTGGGATTACTTGTTATAAAAAAAACACATAGTCATGAAAATAATTATTTATAGGATTTATAAATCATGAAACCTTACTAAATATATCTCACCCCAGGTTCATCATATTTTAATCATAACCAACTTGTATTTATGTCCTTCATGACAGGTTGTGATGTGTTTTGGAAATTACTAAAGCATATTCCCCAAGAGTGTCAAACTAGGTGTGTTGAAAGGCCCATTCACATATACCAGATTACCCCAATTTTACCTCGAAACATATTTTTGATGATGTTAATCTTAGGAACATTTGTGCCAAATCCACATCCACTTTTAGTATCCAAATGCAGATGTTTTTCTTGGAAACCACTCACACTATCCTTTATCCAAATTCTAGGAAATTGTCATATTTATTCATAATAATTAGAATTATCCACATACATTATCTTAGGTTTCTCACTATGGTTTTGTCATCCTAGATCCCAAAGGTTAACTAAAACATTTCCCTAATACCCACTATAGTGAACCTCTCTTTTCATACATTAAAATTACATAACTCTTTTGAAATTCTTAAAAAATTAATCAAACAGACACCCAATGATCATATTAATAAAGTACGTTTAGATACAAGGAAACATAATCACAGATGCGTAAATGATATTCATTATCTCCCACTAGGTTATTCTGGACTAACACCCTTCATGGACACATAATATATAATATGCATCTTCATAACCTGGTTGAAATGAAACAAAAAAAAAGTAGTGAGCTTATATTCTCATTAAGTGTAAACCTAAGAGACATATATGAATAAATAAGATCATAGGGGTATGAGAAATAGAACTTGAAAATAGAAGATTATAACATGTATATCAGAGAATATAAACACGAATCATGCCATAAAGCGTCACAGTTCATAAGACATGACTCATAAGGAAATAAAGAACAAAATCCATGAAAGCATAACATGGGAATAAATACATGGAATTTTTAAATAAACATAAGAATATATAATTATTTACATATTATTTAAGGCATCTCAACCAAGACTATATTTGTGTAAAAAATCCTTTATTGAAGTGGGATTACCTTTAATTCTAGCCTTGTATTATTGAACTGGGATCACTCCGTATTCCATCCCTATAATAATGAACCGATTTCATTTCTTATTCAAGACATGTAATACTAAACTAAGTTCATTTATCATTCCATCTATTCCTATCTAATTGAGAATAAATCATTACCCAATTCATTAGAAAATGATATAGTTCTTGCCCATCTCATAATGAAATCATACATTCATGTGTCACAATATCATTAACAATGATATCATATCCCATTAAATAAAATGAGTTTCAAAAACATATAATCTTATCATAACCTCTGGAAATAGGTAAAGGTTTCAAAATAATTTATTCAAAAGAATAACCTATTAAAAGAAGCATGTTTCAATACCATATATCCCATGGAAGAGAAACAAGTTTCAAAAGAATCATTCCATAAAAACAAAAACCATTCATGAAAAAAAATATGAATGGAACCTTTAGATTATTTCCTAGAAGGGAATGGGTAACTTAAACAGATTTTATTATATATGGAACATAACTTGGAAAGATATTTTGAAAACATTTCATGAGGAAAATATCCTATATTCAGGAAAAATAATTTAAAAACCCATTAGTAAATTGTTTCCCTTAAAAAAAGATGCTTGAAAATATTTTAAAAAACAGTTCTTAAAAAATATAATGAAGACATATAAAGAATGATTGAAAATGTTTTACAAAAAATTCATTTTAAATTACATTAGAATCTTCTAAAGAAATATTGAAATAATTGTGACATAACTTTTAAAATATAAAACATTTTTGAGAATATTTTTCTTTTAAATTGGAATTTAAAACTTTTAAAGAAGGAATTAATAACCATAAAAACTTTGAAAAACTATTTCATTAATTTTTTATTAATAATGAATATATAGAATATTATGAAAAAAATTTCATTAAAAAATAATAATTACTTTTTAATCTTGTAATGAAATATTCAAGGGAATATTTTTCATGACGGCGGGTAAATCTATACATGTCGTACAAGGTATGAATAACATTATTTTTTCATTGTAAAATGTTAGAAACATGACTTGTTCAGAATGAAATAAGAATATCCCATTGAAAGAATTAGTAAAATAAAAAATGGAATAAAATTCTTTAAATTATTATAGGGGAATATTATAACATTCTTGGAAAACCTTTTTAGAAAACCGAGTTTTAAAGAAACATAGATTTCTGACCAAAGGGAGGGTAAAGTATAGATTTCAAAAAAAGACTTTCTTAACTATATTATATATTAATAAGTATAAATATAGTAACAATACAAGAATATATCATGAATAACCATTTTATAATAAAATCAATCAATGCTCTTCAGAGATGGATCATAATATTTCATCAAAGGAGGTATAAACATAAATCATCTCAAAAAGAGATTAGATTGTTTCCCTATACTCTTATCACTTGGTACCTTTGAACCATAGTCCACATTTAAGAAATTGATGTTAAATGAAACATAAAATATCATAAAAGGAATTATATTCATGATATATCACTTCAAAGATATTATGTACACCTCATATAAATAATATAGGTGCATAACATGGCAGGAGTCTCAAAGAAGGTAAATTGAGACAAAACTACCTTACCGATTCGGTAACTTTTGAAACAGAAAACCCCAAAAATAAATATCATAGAATGGAAATTTAAATAATAATAAATTTAAGAATAATTATCATATAATAAATTAAATTGAATTATATAAATCATGCAAAATAAATGAGTCGACAACATGTCATGTATCTCATGGATAAAAAATGTGAGATGAAATTACATTACATGGTGTCTTGAAATTAATGTTACTCATAAAAAAATAATTTATAATAAATATATGATTATTTTACATATATTATAGAACCACATTATTTTATTTAATACCTTCTATGGTTTGATTATTAAATTATATTTTTCACTTGAGAACATATCTATGTTAAAGTTTCACTTTGGGTAATATCGCATTTTTCTTCACATGTGATTGAATTTATTATATATTTTATCCTTATAATTATATCATGATTTACAGAAATTAAAACATGATATAAATATCAAATATATTCATTATATTATTATTATTATAATTTATATAATATACAGTTTTAAAATGGAATTCACCTTTAATAGTGATAGTAGGTCGTATTTATGTATGAACATTGTTTCCGTTTAATTATCATAATAATATAATAATATAAATGAAATATATGTATATACATGTATATAAATAAATATTCTAGTAGAATTATTATATCATATATATCATATATGTTCACAGAAAAACATCCTTAATACATTCTATGTACTGTGTGAAAGAATCACATCGCTTTGAGGGGTTATAGTCCACACTTCATGAAATGATATTGTCTAATTTACACACAATTGAAAATAAAAATATTTTTTTTGAATGAATTAATGAAGATTAAATGTAATTATAAAGATCATATATATTATATATTAATATATTTTCCATTATAATTCATAGCATGGGAGGCTGTAAAGGCAGAATGAACAATTATCATTTTCTGAGGTGGTAGTTCACCCTACACATAATCCTTATATACGTTACCCATTACATATGGTTTGGTGTAATTTTAGGTAGACACCATATCATAGATAAGTATTATTAAATTTAGGATACTTTATTTTTTATATAATACAGGAATAAGATGAGTTGAGGTGGTGGAGAATAAAAATAAAAAGAAACATTTTAAGGAAGGGTTTTACCTATTTATCGGGTAACTCTTTTTGGTTTTAACCCACGAGATTACATGGAAGGTTTTATAGAGAAACTTAGGATTCAAGGAGAATTTTATTGGTTTTGGGAAGTGGGTTGTGTAAAATATGGTAGAGCCAATGTGTCCTGGGAGGTGTGGGGAATTGGGAGGTGAGGGGGCTTTTTTATAATGGAGGAGGAGTGACACTCTTGTATGTTTTGGGAAATGGAATTCCACCAACATTTTTCCCAAGTAATGTATCTCCAATAATGGAATAAATGTAAATATAATGGAGGATAGGGATGAAATCCGTATAGAAAATTGGTGTTGGACTAGTGTCTATGTCGTTGGTGCACTTAATATTAGGGTTTAGTCCTTATTAAGCTTAATTTTAACCTAATTATTGTAATTAATTTTAACTTCATTCACTATTATTTTTGGGAAAAAATAATTTGAACTTATTATAAATTATAATTTTTATTGATTTAAAATATTGGAGTCATTTTCCAAATCCCAATCACAAGATTTAAAGAATTTAATTGAAATTTAATCCTATATAAACATAGGCCAATAATTCTTCTATGTGAATGGATAACCAATACAAAAATCAATGGAAACATATCAATTTATTTATCATAGTAATTTGATATAAAATTAATTAGTCCATATTTGTTATATAAATAATGGTAGTAACCAATTTATAATATTTATGGTCAATCTCCAGTCCTCCTTTATTATTCATCAATCAACACATATTATCACCTAAACTAGAGAACTCATCTTGAAAACTATTATTGAAAAAACATGCATGAGAACTCCATAATTCTTCTATGATATTCTCATTAACCATATATTGAATAAAATATATAATTATCATGATTATTATTAAAAAACCAAAAAAAATTGTTTCAACAATTTATAATATATACAAACATAGGCATAAACATTTAATCTTTCCCCATATTTTGACATATCCATTAAGCGAAAGTTTTATCCACACATGAGGATGTTTTAAATTCATTATGTATCTGATCTTGTATATATGGTATGTGTATATATATATATATCACAATATTTAAATGAAAAATGAATAAGTCAATCAAAATATTTCATCAAAACTTTTTATAATTAATAAAAGGATAACATAAAATTACCAATGATAATTACTAATCAATAATAGAATAAATGAAAATATTATACAAATGAAATAATATTTTAATAAATATAAGTTGTTTATACATGAGTTGTAAAAGCATTGAATCCAAACATGACATAAGTATGGGGTTTCTCCTTTGACTACATAGTTTTATTTTCGGTTGTCTACCATTCCCAATCATTTTCTAAAATATATTTATTTATTTCCCACTATAACTAAAATATTCATTTTATCATTTAAAATTATAGTTATTTTCATATCTAGTAATTGTAATCTCATATATTTGTTCTTAATACATTACTTACTCAGTTTTTAAGGGGATTTAAAAACTCTTTTATTAACTTAGGTTTTCATACTCTCTCATCCTCTCTCTTTATTTTATACATATTTTAAATATTCATTATATCCCTTGTAAAAGATATTTATTTAAATTTCCCAATTATTATTCAATGGAAATATATTTTTTACTTCCTTTGGATGAATTTTTAGCCACCTAAATGATTTTGATAAATTCCTTATTTTTCATAACTCCTCTTTGATTCTCATTATATTCTCTCATATTCTTTTAATTTATTGTAATATTTTTATTCATTGATTATACCATAGAATATAAAATATAATTTCTTCCCATATTCATTGGGGTTCCTCTATGTTAATTCAATAACATATGTTTTTTTATTCTTATTCAAGAAACTTGTCCTCTTATTATTGGTTTATTTCATGTTTATACATGATTTATGATTCTTATCCAAGTTGAATAAATTATTTTAAACATATTAAGATGTGAATATAAGTGTAAAAATTATAAATTAATCTATTTAATAGGGTAAATAAGTATATCTTATGTGATTTTATTTATTGAAGTTATTCACATTGCATTGTATACAATTATTTGTGGGATTATAATGTTTTATTATTATTTTAGTGCCATAGTCCATGAATTATTCATATGATTCTTGTGATCACGATGCTATGGTTATGATGTGATGATGGATATTTTGATCATATATTCACTCTGGTTGATTTATTTCTCCTTTCTAGTTATATTATTCCTCCCCTTAGTAGGCTTTTAACTCATCCTTTTCTTTGATGTATATCCCCAGGAAATCACCTATTTTAAGAATATTATTTAAAACTACAAGTGGATGGTGTAGAATTATTTTAATAAATATTAATGTATAATTAGTGTTAATTTTTATGAAAATAATTATCCAAGTCATTAAACCTATATATTATGTGTTTTTTATGGTTTTATTAAAAATTAATGAATATTTATCTATGTAATGTATTGGTTTTTCAGTATCCATAGAAAACCAAACTATCTTATTGATGGAATTCAGTCAACACGCAAATTGATTTTGAATGTATATAATTATTAACGTGGCTTGTCTCCAAAATAATTTGATCTTATATGATCCAATAATAACAATATTACTACATCAATAAAACATTACATTTTTCCTCACAGATATGTAATTTTTTTTCTAGTGCGAATGGAAATTTTTATTCAGGCTTTACCCCATGAGTTTCATGAAAGGCTTCAATGTATTTATTTGTTTTTTATATATTTTTTGATCTAATATTCATAATGAAATTCCTTATTATCTCTATAATAATTTATAAATATAATTTAATCTTTTTTGGATCATATCTTTTTCCTGATTAATTTTTTTAAAAAAAAATATGTGTAAAATCATCATTTTTTTATAAAATTTTTATATACACTCTTTGATTTTAGAATCATATTCGCACGCACATATTACGGTATGAGTGCATGTATCCTTTTTATATGTATATAGAATTTCTTATAATGCTTTTTTCATGGTATATTTTTTAATATGTGTCAAAGCATCATTATGAACCACTCTTCTTGTGTTTTTATCCCAAATAACCAAATATTCAATATCATATATCACTATTTTAATTCAAATTCAATATTTATGAATTTTTATCATGTTTAATTTGTGAAATATTCCAAATAATTCCATGTAATCACATGATTATATTTTTATCAGTTAGGATTATGACAAAACAACCATTATTCCTATATCAAACCCCTTTTTCATTTTTATGGATTTAAAATAAAGTCATTAATTTATGTCTCAAACCATAAATGAAGATAATTTATTTAGAAGTTATTTTATTCTCCCAAGTTTTTATGTCGATAATGACTTTGATATTTATAGAGATATCATTAATAAATTTTATAGTACCTCTATTACAATACATAATTAATTTGAAAATATTTTTATTATTTTACATATGTGATAAGTAACCACTATCCAAATTCCAAAAATTTTCATGATTGAATGCATTATAAGAACCCTCAACCATAACCTCTTAGTTACTATTCCTCATATTATTATGATTTGTTGATATTATTAATTTATTCAATTTTTGTGGACGTATAGTGATACAATCATTAGTTTTATATTGTATTTTTAAATAATCATGAATTCAATAATCCTGATATTAATTAGTGTTGGAGAAGAATATCATTAAAGGATTTTTGGGTTATCAAGAATAATGATGATTAGATTATGTGAATCCCCAATCATCATATATTTATTTACTATGTGAAGGAAAATTGAAGAATACATTCATCATTAATGTATAAATTACCATAATTTTGGAATTTTTATTCCACTAAAGAATTATCAACAAGAGAGGAAGAAATATTTATAGAGTTTCTGATTAGCCTCCCATTAATAAAGAATTAGATTTATTTATGGTTGAGAAAAAATATTGTAATATAAGTTGCCACTCTTATATTATTTGGGGACTATTCACATGTGGAAATGATTTAGATTATGTTATAATAAATATGAAAAAAGAATATTGAATTTATTATCTATCCTGTGTATTGGCATATGGTGAAGACTAATGATAAATGAAGAGGATAAATGGATAATTTTTTCAAAAGGTGACAGAGTGGCTTGAGATTCACTGAGAAGGGTTGAGGTGAGTTAAATTATTAATGTAATTTATACTAAAGTTGGATGGAATATATATTTTATTCCTTAGAAAAAAATTCAATTATTTTTAAGGTATACATGTAGATTTAATATACATAAGATGATATATACAATATTTATATGGTCGTGAAAAATTTTAAATGTAAAATTATACACAAAGATTCAGACTATACATCATTGAAAATCTAATATATATTTGAAATTTTATATATTATTTGAAAAAAGGTAATTCTATTTTATATAATATCTTCTATAACTCTGATATATTTAAAATGATATGTTCTTACTGAGACAACAATCATTTTTCTGATGATATGTTTGTTATTTCTCAAAAGTGGAAATTGAAAAATTATCTTATAGTTTACCTTATAATACATAACATAATTAAAATGATCTTTAATATTTCTTACTAATATTTAATGCCTATTATAGAAGTAAAAAAATTAGAAATGTACTATAGATAATATAGATATATAAGATATTTTCATTGATACATAAGACCATTCATATCATAAATAATGTATTAGTTTTATTAGATGATATATTTTGTTGGTATGTAAGATATTTTTTGAGTTGAAATTATCAAAGAACACAAGAAAAAAATATGTAAGATTGTTGATCTCTCCAATATGATACATAAGACAGTTTTTATATACTTTTCTTATATTTAAATTAATTTAAAAATTAGGGAAGTTTAATGTTATGAAATTAAAATTTTGAAATTTAGTGATTTTATTATAATGAATAGTGTTTTAATCATGATTCCAAAAAAAATTCGATGAAAAATAATATAGACAACGAATTATTTACATTCTACAAAGAAGATGATGATGTCATGAAGAATATTGGGGATAAATAACATACCCAAGATGGTTTTGGATGATAATATAAAATCAGACCAATATGGGACTAACATGATGTAATGTGTGTTGAAGATAATGTTGTCGGAGAAATTTAGGCCATATTATTATTAAATGAATGTGAGGTACTATACTTGAAAGACATGATAAATTGATTCACTCCATAATAAGTTATTCCATAATGTAGGAATGTAAATATAATAGGTATTCACATCATGAGAAGTTCATTCAAAATATAATTATTCTTCTATATGTTATCATGAAGACATGAAAAGAAAAGAGTTTAGTTATTATAGATGTTTGGTGAAGAGTTTATATATTAATTATATATATCATGATGAAGCTATAATACAAAAAGTTGTAAGAGTAGAAAGGTTATAACCTCATGATTTTATATTTTTAGTTCAATATACTCAACAAGTGGTTTTTTCGGTTATGGGAAACTAATTGAAACATATTCTCAGTCTTTTTGTTTTGAAAAGTCTTAATATAAAAATGAATATAATAACCCATCTAATACTCAATAATAACCACTTATTTTTTATTAGGACTCTAAATATTACATAATTTAAATTAATTCCTTATAGTAATCTAATGTTTGAAATAGTGGAATGCATAATGGTAGTATTGAGGATATTATAATGGTTGAAAAATATCCTATTGAACATGATTCTTCCAATAAAAAGGAGGAAGTGGGTAACTCTAACCCAAAAATATTATGCCAAAGAAAATATGGAAGACCACCCAATGATGAAAAAAATAAGTGGCCAAAATAAAATAGATAGGAAATACAAATTCTTTTGGTAAGATGAAAGGGATATGTAGTTGTAAATTCAAATTTAAATGAAAATATTATTCTAGAATTGTGTGGGCTTTAAAAACCATGATACAATAATATCTCTTTGGTTATCTATTAATAAGTATATTTCTCATCTACATAATATTTTGAAACCTAATATAATTTTCTCTCAGACGATTTACTCTCTTCATAAGATGGGATATCATATCATAAATACAAAGCAGTCTATCAATGAATCCAAAATACATTGGGTATTATCCCATCCATGTATAAATGATGTATCTTCTATCAATGCTTCATAACATATTGTATCTCTTACATATAATTTTTTTGGGTAAGAAACATTTTTTCTCATTCATATACTCTTAAAATTTTAATCAATATATAAGCTATTTATGGTAGAATATTTAGGTTCTATGTTTCTCAATAAAAGGATCATAGAATCTTCTTAGTGATTTCTATATCATTCTAAATCTATAGAAGAAACGTTTTATTTCATAATCTTCTATTTCAAGAAGATATTTTTGGGCATGCATTGATAATAGAAATCAATGTGAGGTTAATTTATCTATTTCCAAGTACGCTTAGTACATAAAGAATCTTAATAAAATTGTGGCCATCAAATAGGATATGGTTTTTGTTAATTTTATGGGTCATGATGCTTGTTTCGCCGTTTACTACACCATACATATAAGGACCCGCCCTTAAACCTTACTTAATCTTGAATTAAATTGAATAATTTACATTTAGGATCTTTTTAGGTTTAGAGTTTTAGACAATTAGGACAGAACTATTACATCTCAAAGATTAAAAAGTAGACGCATGTACTCAGTTTCCATTTTTTTCAAAAAATAAAATCTCTTGAACAAAAGAGTCATGTCTAGTTCCTTGTTTTAGAAAGAATAACATTTCCTTGATCCATCCTTGAACCTATTCCACTTTATGTCCTATGAAAAACATTTCAAAAAAACATGGGATGAGCATAAAAATCTCAGTAAGGGTTACAACAATACAGAAAGAAAAAATTAGTCCATGTATACATAAGAATCAATGAAATCATACTTTACTCATAAAACATAATCACTTTAACATACCTCATGAAATCATATTATTTACGAATAACTCATAGAAATCATAAGACATAAAGGTAACTTGAGGCATTCATAACATTCTTACATATGGAGTAACCCTCATGGTTATGTTTGGAATACCCATCACACTATATTCCCTAAATCTCTTCGGAGAAACCTTATCGTTTAACCCCTTCACGTTACCCAATGCATTGGATAGCTATATCGGGCTCACCTGCACTTAGTTTATCACAGAACCACCTGTCTTCATAAAAAATGCCCAAGAACCATAACATAATCATAGCACATAACTTAAGCATAAAGGAAAGATAACATTCCCACATTGAAATAAGAATATAACATTTTAAGATATTGAAATAATAAATCCATTCTAAAAACCATTTTCAAAACCATTTAAAACATTTAATAAAGAGATTTTTGAATTAAAGTGTCCCATACCACTTTGATGTTTTTAACATTTTAAACCAATAATATCCATATAAATAAATCTTTAAAACAATTTTGAAAACATGGATATTAATGAGAAATATTTATAAGAATAAATCATTAAAACATTTAAAACGATATTTTAGTTAAATGATTTTTAACAAAATGAGAGACACTTGAATAAAATAATTGAGGAATAAGATTTAATCATAAAATTATAATATCATGAGGATAAAGGGATTCATGATATAATATTCCAAAGGACAGTATATACACCATATAATAGTGAATTTGTGCATAACAACAATGAAGTCTCAATTGAAATATAAAATGGGATGAAATCCCTTATAAAGAAGGTAACCTTAAATTAAGGATAAATCAATCTCATAATTATGTTTGAAAAATATAAATATACCCAATATAAGTTGATATTAAGTGTAAAACAACAATATGTCATTAAAACATATTCATAGGTTGACAAATTCAATAATAACAAGTTGAACCCAAAGAAATTGAAATTGGGTTAAGAAGTTCCTTTGGTAAAATTCGACAGCCTAACGGCGTCACCTTAAAATTCATAAAAATTAGTTGATGAGAGAGAAAATGTTATCTCATCACTTGGACATAAAATTTACATCAATAAGTATATATAAGAACATAGCCCAATATAAAAATATGTAAATTAAAAGACATAACAAAATATGTCTTTTAAAAAGAGGAGTGTGAGAGGTTCCCTTACCGATTTGGGCAACTTTCGAAACATACACCCCATGAAAGAAGGGTCATACAATGAATATGTAAATAAACATAAATGAGAGTATATTATATAAATAGTAAAATAATGGGTAGTACATACACCACACAAAAGGAAATAGTGGCCAATGTAGCGTGAATCTCACAGGAATAAAAAGTGAGATGAAAATCCCCTTATGAAAATTCGGCAGCCTAACGACGCCACATAAAAATTCCCAAAGTGGATTGATGAGATAAAATAGGGTCTCTCATAATATTATCATAAAATTTAATGCAAGAGGAATATAAAAGAACATCCCCCAACATAATAAAGTGGAGCTTAATGTAAGTTACATAAAAAAGAGTACTTAAAAAGAAAGAGAGAGGTAGGATCCCTTACCTCAAGTCCGACTTGTGTTGTTTGTTTCTTTATATTCATGAATAATAAACATTCTCAATTTATAATTTCTTACAGACCTCCTATAAAGTTTATAATTCAATTCATATCACATATTATAATGTTATAATAATTAGTTAATTATGTGAGTTCATATCAGATGTTTTTGTCGATGTTTGGTACATGAGTCAAAAATGAACTTGTTTGAAAATAATTGTCCATGTAGTTATAAGTAAATAATATACAGAATAGTATTAATGATTTAAATATCATATATATCCATTAAATATTCATTTAATACTACTCCATAACATTTGGAGAAAAAAAGAAATGAAATGCACCGTTCATGGAGACGGTAGGTCGTACGTACGAATGAACGCTACTTTCATTTCTTTGTAATATTAATGGAATTAAAAATAATTGAGAGATATATATTATAATTAAATTATAATAAATATGTTATATAGGTCACATAAGTTCATTTTTTTTATTATTTATACATTCCATGTATTGCATGAACGAGTCACATCACTTGAGGGGGCGGTAGTCCACACTTCCTCATATGAAATTATCGCATTTGCACAACATGAAAAGAATAAAGGTATGTTTTAAATATAAAATACAGAAGCATATATAAAACATAAATACCATATATATCATATATAAAATACAGTGACATCATAATGGACACCTTTAAAGGTGTTAAAAGAATATTGAACAATCATCATTTCATGAGGCAGTAATTTTCCATCCACAGAAATAGTATGTTCTTTAACCATTTGACGGATGGGTGTGAAAGTGTAGCTCTAATACATCCTATAACAACATCCTATTATATTTAAGATAATGTTTTTGTTACAAAATAAAGGAATAAAAAGAGTTTAGGGGGTTGGAGAAGCAAAATAAAACAAAAGAACATAAGAGAAGACATTACCATTAAATCGGGTAACTCCCTTTGGTATGAAATAAAAGGGTTTCTTGAAGATATTTCTACCTAAGGTGAGTAGTAAAAGATTAATAGAGGGATGTGTAGAGATTAAATGGGAAGGGTTTGGCCGAGCCAAAGGCTTGAGAGGTTTGGGTAAGGAGGTAGAGGTGGGGGCCTTTTATAAGAGGGAGGAGGGGCACTCATGGAAAGTCACGAAATGTTACTTTATTTTAAAATGAGATTCAGATTTTAAAGGTCCCACATTGATATATTTCTAGGATAATATGATAGCGTTCGAAATATACTCATCCAATAGGTTTTTTCCAAGTGTAAGTCTTAGATTTTACATTATCATTTCATTTTATTTAAATCGTTCATTAATGAGGTAATCGCTGCATCATCATGGTGTCGTAAATAAATTAATTTATTTAATGTCTAAATATTATAAAAAAATTAATATGATGTAGGAAATATTTTTATCATTCAAATTAATTTTTATAGTCTAAGAATTAATTTACATAGACAAAACTAAAATTGTTTTACTTGGGTGATACATACTTTTGTTATATTTTCATTTATAAAAAATATAAAATGATAAAGAGTCACTATCGCACAAAAGTTATTCCATAGGGTCCCAAAGTTTGGAACAAGGCATCCCATGGTCGGCCATGACACAAAAATTAGAGTTAGGACACATTTTGGGGTCATTTGTTATTATTATGATATTATTTTATTATCATTAACTACCCGATTACTAATTAATCACGATAATTAAAGATAATTACCATCGTTACTATTCATAATGTCCAAAAACAAAAGATTCTTAATTACATAATTTTTAACTTCTTATTCAAAATATGGAATCCATTTTACCAAATTACAAAAACCGAAATTGAAATAATTAAATTAAAAATAATTCCTGTTGTCAAAACAAATAGCGGGTTTTTTTGAAGCAATATCTATGAAAAGTTTGGCACTTGTTTATGACCATTTTCAAAGTGAAATTATTATAATGACCACCATTGAATTAAATGGTAAAAATATATTCTAATTAAAATTTAAAACTAATTAAAAAGATAATATTTCAATATATATAAATTAGATGAAAAAGCTGTTTTGATGTAAAATGCAGTATTTTTTACTATTCATTTAAAACATGAATATTGTCAGAAAAATACCAAAAATTTAACAAAAGTAAATTTCAATGTCCCAAGAATAAATAATAAGTTTATTTTGACAAATAGAGCTTATAAAATTGTCAAAAGTTATATTTAAAAAAGGTTCACCATCAAAAGGTGGTAAAACAATCTTTTAATAATATTAGAGTATTTATTCTTAAAATTGGATTCATTTGGATTTTAAGCCTCTAAAATTTATTGGATATATGTAAAAATATTTAAAAAACATATGTAATAATTTTTTAGTTATTTCTATTCATTCCCTCCATTACAACGGCTAGGCATTAACTATTATAATATTATTATATTATTAGTGTGCAATGTAAGATTTTAAAGAAACTCATTGTTGTGTATTGGGTACGCCATCAATCATAGCATTCCCTTTAAAGTAATATTAACATTTTATTCACAAATATTTATAAACATTAAGATGTAACATTATTTATTTACCTGGGATGTTACAATACATGAAATAATGAATTTATATCATCACAATATTCTAAAAATTATTTTCATTAGAGAGGTCAAATCTTCATTCTCATTCAAACTCAAAAAATGAATGGTCCTCAAATTAAGATTGTAATAAATTGGTTTATTATACATTGAATTCATTTGTTTTTAAATATTATTCTATGGAAGATATTCTAAATCTCAAAATAATGATGAAAAAGAAGAATTTTTTGAGTTAGGGATTCATTAATCAGATGGATAAATGTATTTCTCATCTTTAATCCATACTTCACATCATTCATGAGAATGGAACTACTGGTTATTTCTCCATGGGTCATGAGAAGTAAAATTCAATATATCATGATAACAATGACCTCTTAAATATAAATTAAATATTGAAAAGAGGAGCCTTAAATTGTAAATGTCATAATGAGGGTGACCAAAATAAAAAAAATTAAATTATCTATAATTATTTAGGAAACATAATAGGAATCGTCCCATTTTCACTTATATGTTGTTAATCTTGCCCAAAGATAGGACTTTGATGCTCAAGAAGTCTCATACTACACGAATATCTTTACTGGTAAAAAATATTATAGAATATATCATTTCAAGTATTTCTAATAATGATGATAATTTATTGATTTATGATATTCCACTTTAATTAGAGATGAAAGATCATATCTTTAGCCTCAATCAGGGAATCTCTCAAAGGTTGTATGGGTTCACAAAATCTTTCTTCCAAACCGAATAAGATATTAAAAACATTGATGTTCACATACTTAACAATAATTTTTTAAATTCTATCCATCTAACACATGGAATTAATTTTCAATTTATTTTATTCATTCTTAATGTGGAAGCAGTAAATGAGATTCATCTTTTTTGACATGTGGTCCATGTCAACACTATTGAAAATATTATTTGGATGATTCTTGCTAATTGGATTTCTAAAATTGCAAATGATATTGTGTCTAAAAATTATTTTGGAATCATTAAATGGGAAAATATCCAATATTACCTTATCACTACATCTACATGTGTTAATATTCTTTATATATCTACCAGTGGAGGTAATTTTTCCATCAATCATGATATTAAAAAATTCGTTGAAAATTTAGAATGGGGATTCATTTGAAAAGATTAATCTATATTTGGATTTTATGAGAATTGTATTCAATTGGTTATGATTATTTTTAGCTCAACCAAAGTCTCAGTTCTTTTTAATTAATCTCATGAGGGATGACATACATGTTCCATAGGGGTCAGATAGAGTGATTTACTCAGTCACATTATTTTATCTATCACTAAATATTACTCGATTTGGTAACTTCATAGCAAGGATAATGAAAATAAAATCTAATCTAAACAAGCTAGAAGAGGAATTGTAGCCCCAAACATTTATTGTGTTATGATAATATTATTATCTTTACTCAAGGGGACAAAAGGAACATGAGGAAGATAGATAATTTCTTAATAAATAATGGAAATGTCTCTGTGTTGGAGATTAGTAGGATGAAGATTTTATTATATTTTTGGAAATGTAATTCCTACAACTTTCTAGGTTGACATAATTAATGAAATTGAAAGTTTATATGGTGTTTTTACTTCAAAATCTCTCTGTATACCCATGTTGTTATGAGAACCACATGTCATAAATTTTTCTCACATTGTAAGAAAAATTAAAAAATAATTGGAATCAAGGAAATTAAAGAACTATCAATGGAAGGTAGGATCAATCATTTTAATGTTGCGATTGTTTCAAAAAAATTTAATCTTTATATGGTTTATAAATTTATGTATTCCCTTACCAAAAGTATCCGAACTTAAATGATGAACTTTTTCGTGAGTGTATGAATTCTTCAGAGAAGAATTGGGATTAATTTATAGAAACAATGTCGTCAATTTATTGAATTTGGAGGTCATGAAAAAAAAAATCTCTGTAATTGTAATCAGGCATTAAAAACTAGCTTTTCTGGTGGCTTATTAATTAGAATGTAGAGGTGATTCATTTTACCACACACATATTTCTATACAAGCTCATAAATTGGAATTTAAACTATGTGTAATCTTTAATTTAGTATACTATTAAGGATTGTTTCTATATTATTATATTAAACTCTCTTTGGATGGAAAACATCAAATATTCCCGAAAAATATGCTTAGAAAACTTGATAGGTATGCCTATTACAAATGTTTTAAATTATCCTCACCCATCGTGTGAAAGAAATGGGTTGATGATGGGGAATATTTTGACTTTTATGAAACTGATTTTTGATAAAATCATGGATATTTCCATGAATTAGAATTTTATCAATGCTGATGAAACTATTTACTGGGAACATTCATTCAATGGGTGAGTATTCTCAATGATTTTCTACTAATCTATTGTTCATGAGAATGATAAACACTAGGAAAAATACCTGAGAAAATGATTGATAATTCCATATAGGTTTTCTATTTCATAGAGGATCATTCACACTAATATTCCTAATAATGATTATTTATAGCTTGTTATCAACAAAATTTTCTAGACATGTGTTTCTTTTAATCATCTATGGGATGACATAGAACATGGATTCTCAGTTGTGCTACTATTTCTGCACTATTGATAGAAGCGGCGGAAATTTTTAAGCTGGTACTCCCCTATATATCCTATATCATAGACCATAATGATTCATGCACTAAACTACCACAATTCCAGAAGATGCTTCACCTTTTTAGTGTTTTTAACCTCAAAAAACCCCTATAATATTAACCAATTAGGGAAAATGTTTCCATGATAACATACCATTATTTCATTAGTCGGTCTTTTGTATGGATTATTGTTGAAATAGAATATGGAAATGTGATTCAAAATGGATTTTGGGGTAACTCTATTTCTGATTTTATGATTCTTAATAATCATAGTATTATAGGTAATTGTTATCCACATTTTAGAACCAGGGAGTTCATTGGGATTGATCCATTTTTTGGGATAGATTATTTGTAAAATATAGGAAACTTCAAAACAAAATCTAGGACCTTCTGGATATGGTTCAATTTTCATAAATCATTTTGGTGAAGTAGTGGGATGTCTCTATAGTCCTTTTAGAATTTCAAAAAATCTTGATGCTAAAATTATTATCATAATTAATGTGGTGGAAATGGAAAGGTACTTGGTTAGATAAACTTATGTCTTGAGTTTCATACCAACTATTTTTTATTGTCCATCAGAAATGGAACCATTCATTTCTCATAGAGGTTTAAATCTAAGTAGACCAACATATATGAATCTCTCTAATCCGTGATTTATATCATCACACCTGATTATCATGAAGAAAACATTTTTAATGATGTGTTTTCTAACAAATGTGCAACTACTATTCAGTTAACCTTTCTCAATGTTGTCCCTAATAATAACTCTTCCTTTTTGAGAATGCATTGTTGAAAAACCATAGTTTTGTATGATATAAATCTATTTTCATTTTAATAATGGAATCTTATTCTTATTAGGAAAATTATCAATCTCAAAAAAATTATAATTAATAAGGAGATAATATAGATGCTTCATGGTTAGATATATATGACTTCTGGTTGATAATAATATTAGACAAGATGGTCTTAGGATAACAAAGGATTGAGGTGCTGACCATGAAGTGTTTTTTATATTGTAATATATGAAAATTATTTCCATCATATATTTATAAAATAAAAATTCAAAAGGGAAGGGAGTGATAATAATATGATACTGAAAATAGAAAAAGATTTTGAGTACTAAAGAAAATGAGAATCAGAACTACAATCTTATAGAATATTATATGTTTCAATGCTATAGAGTGGTCTGGAGTTACAAAGAAAAGTTTATTCTTCTATATTAATTAAGAACACAAAGAGATTGAGATACATGTGTGCTTCGACAAAATATCATATTGTCTAAATAAGTGGAATGTAGGAGATAATCATATGGAAGTTTTATATCACAATGGATGATATGATTGAGATTAGAAGCCTTCTGATTGATACAATTCAAAGATGGATATACTGTCATCTTGTTTTTCTGGGGACTCAAGATTACTACTGATCCAACATTAAGTACTATCTAGTTAAATCAGGAATTTTTTTAGGTAATAATAATTGTATATAGATCCTAAAAATTGTAAGTTACTTATTTCATTTTACCTAGATATTTATATGAGTACATGTTATTGGATATACCATTTCAGTATATTGTTTTTGATAATACAATAGGATTTAGTTTGTATGATATAAAATCCAATATATTTTATAGATATCACCATCAAAATTTGAGTCAAACCCCATTATCAAACAATGGAATACATTACCGTTTTGATTTCTAAATTAATGAACTTGAAATCAAACTAATAAAAATGAAAAAATGATTGATCCATTCACTGAATATGTTTATAGGTAAACGAGATGGAAAAATATTATAACTGAAATTAATGAACTCAAATTGATTCACCCAATTTATTCATGGTTTCACCAACTATAGTGGATCATCAACACCTCCTATTAATATACTAATGTGATTTAATATTATTTTTATATTTCACATTATTCATTGTACGATGAGTTGGTTTTCCCATTGTGTGGCAAGGTTATATACAACTTTATTTTAGTACCCTTTAATGTTTATAGAAGTACATATTCACTTGTAAAAATAACATTTACCATATAAATATTTTAACATTAGTTATATAATAAACGATATTAAAATTGATTTTCACATATGTTATTCTATAACTGAAAGTCAATTATCATCAAATATAGTTTTCATGTTTGTTAATAATAAATTGATTACAAAAAATAGTTTATAAATTTAAATTTTTGAGAAATTATTTTAAAAATATATATATAAATTCTAAATATACTAATCCCGAATTCATATGTATTAATTCCCATCATGTTTCTTTAAAACTCTGGTAACTATTTTCAATCTAACTCATTCTGTTAATCTTTATAACTATTTTAACACTTCTAATTTATCCAAAATTGTCAAATTTCATTCAAAATTCTACCAACTCACAACAACTGAGCCTCATCCTATTCAAAAATTCATTGAATCCTAATCCAAATGTTTTTATGTAATTTGTATTTATTTTAATTTTTTGATTTATTTTTAATGATATTTTAATTTGTTTATGATATGCTAGTTTATTTAGATAACTTATTTATATTGAGTAGAATTGGTCATGATTCTACTTGAGCTGTGATGATGTTATCAACATACATTCTAAATGACTCCTGAGTTTTTCTTTGTAAATAAAATAAAAAAGTGAATAAAAAAACGTTATTTTTAGATTTAGATGAAACTAAAATAGGTAAATAATATTATAAAAAATATTTAGACATATTTTCATGTGTTTTTCTGTAATTTTTAATTGTTTTTTAAAATCTGATTCAATGAATTAATGTGTACTAGGATATTTTTTGAAACTTTTTTATAGTATTCCATGTTACTTATTCTAATAATAGTTATAGAAATCCACCTATAAAGCTATTTATTAAAATATACATAATTTTATTCCCCAATTCAAGTAAATTATTTAAATGAATAAATTTTTAAATTCGAGATTATTTCTTGCAAACAAGGCTTTATACCTTGGGTTCTAAAACCAATGTTAAAAAGTTACTCACAACATCAGATATATTAATGATAGGAAAAAACATGTTGTAACAAATAGATACTAAAAGTGTAACATCCCTGGTAAATAAATAATAAGATATTTTCATATATTTGTGAAATAAATATAAATTTTAGCTTAAAGGGGTTTCTATGTTTGATAGCGTAACCGATACACAACAACGGGTTTCTTTGGAATCTTACGTTGCACACTAATAAAATAATATTATTATTTTAAATGGTAGTTAACTCCTAGCCGTTGTATTGGAAGGAATGAACAAAACTAACTATATTATGATTATACATGTATTTATATTTATCCAATAAAAGTTAAAGGCTTAATATATGAATGAATCTAATTTTAAGCATAATTTACATTAAAAGGCCTATTTACCGCCTTTTAATGGCGAACCCTTTTTAAATCTAGTTTTGGTCACTTTAATAAATTCTATACGACTAAATAAAATTTTTCTCTAGAATGAGGACATCAAAATTTATTTTGGGTAATTTTTTGGTATTTTTTTGATAATGTTTATTTTATGGAATAGTGAAAATATTGTATTTTAATTCAAAACAATGTTATAATATAATTTATTTTTATGGTTAGATTATCTTTTTAATTAGTTTTAAAGTGAAATTGAAATATATTTTTACAATTTAATCAAATTTTGGTCATTAGAATTAATGTCACTTTGAAATTGGACATAAATTAGTATCAATCTTTTGATAGTTTTTAATTCTTAAAAACACACTCTTTGTTTTGACAGCGGAAATTAATTTTAAATTACTTTCTGCCACTTCTATGTTTTGATTTTTTAAAAATGGATTCCATATTTTTAATCCGGAGGCCCAAATTGTGTAAATAGGTAACTTTTATTTTTAGATATTTTGAATATTTATTTTAGTAAATATTATATTTACAGTGGTTAAAGGGTAGATCAGGTAAATAAGGGTAAAAAATAATATTATAATAATATAAAATTACCCTTAAACGTGTCATAATACTATTGGATGAGTCATGTCCGACCATGGGCATCTTTGGGTCTATTTTGAGACCCCATTGAGCCACATGGGAGTGATAATGACAATTTAGATTAATTAATTTAACGTGAAGACAAAATTGAAATTAACAACAATCGTTTAGTAATTAAATTTTATATGGAGTTATATAAGTCCTATGTTCGACTATAAATATTCATTATAAGTATAAAAGGATTGACTACATCATGGAATTTTTTTTATAATTTTTATACATAAAATAAATTAAATTATTTAGGACAAAATAATGATGCAGTTTTTACCTCATTAATAAATGATTTACATAAATAAGATTATAATGATTAAAATATTATACAAAACATGTCCAATTCTGATTGTATGATTTTTTGTCGAATATGAGTCATCTTATCTTCGACCTCAATTATTTTAGGACCATTATAAACCAAATATATTTTTATAATAAAATAATATTTTCAAACATTCCTCAAGAGCCCCTCCTCTCCCTTATAAAAAGAGACCACTTCTAACAAATTCCTCACACCTATCAACCCATTTGACTCGTCCAAACTCTACCCAATTAAGCTCTCTAAGTCCCTCTCCTCCTACTAGAATCCTTACCTTAGGCAGAAGGCACTTAATAAGTCCTTTGGTTCAAACCAAAATGAGTTACCCAAATTAATGGTAACAGTTTCTCTTAAATTGTTTTCTTTTTATTTTGTTTCTCCAACCCCTAAACTATTTTTATTTCTTTTCTTTTGTAACAAAACCAGTATCCTCAATATACTAGGATTTTTTAATGATAAGGATTCAAACTACACTTACACACACATTCATATAATCGATGACGAACAGAATGTTTCTGTGGATGGAAAACTAACGCCTCACGAAATGATGATTGTTCAATTACATCTTACCACCTCTCATGGTGGCCATTATGATGTCACTGTATTTATATATGATATATATTATGTTTATGATTTTTTTATGCTTCTGTACTTTCAATTTATATCAAGCCTTTATGGTTTCCATAGTGGTTAAATACGATAATCTCATTTGAGGAAGTGCGGACTACCGCCCCCTCAAAGTGATGTGACTTGTTAATGCCCTATGTGGGATGTATAAAAGATAGAGTTAATAATATTATATATTAAATTATATTGGAATTATAATATACCTATGTATCATTATGATTTATTTACATTAAAATCAGAAATATAAATGAATGTAGCGTTCATGCGTATGTATGGATTACCGTCTCCATGAACGGTGCATTTCATTTCTTACCTCTAAAAGTTAGGTACTATTATAAAAACATGTATATACAAGATATATATGATATATATGATATCAAATTCATGAATATCATTCTAGAAATAATGAACCTTTGACCACATGGACAACTTGTAAATATAAGGTGTTCATTTTTTACCCAAGTACCTAATATCGACAAAATGACCATTATTAACTAAAATGATTACATAATGTTTATAACATGGTAATAAGTGATATGAAAGGAATTATAAACTTTAAAATTGTTCTTAAGCAAGTATAAATTAACTTTACTTTATTATTTAGGAGATTAAATAATGAACGGGTCAAGTCAGACATGAGGTAAGGGACTTCGTCTCAATCTTCATTAATTGAGGAATTTTTAGTTTTATACAAGACTTTATTTTATACGGTGTATAAACCCATTTGACTTTTAATTTTATTCAAAGGGAATATTTTTATACTAAGCGTTTTACTAAAGGACAAGAAGGAATGTTTTTTTAACGTAAGTGGTGACAATGAACTTTCCACCACCGCGAGAATTATTTGATCTTTGGATTCCTAAACAAGCCGGAATGTTTTTAAAATGAAAAATAAATACCATGTACTATTTTTATGTATTTTGGTATTGAAAATGATTTTGACAATGGATTTATTATTCCAATATCTTGAAATGATATTTTATTATTGCAATGTGGAAATTTTATCTTTCCTTTATGCTTATGTTATGTGTTATGATCATGTTATGGTTTTTAGGCATTATTTACATATACAGGTGGTTCCATGATAAACCTAGGGCAGGTGAGCCCAAGATTGCTCTCCAATGCATTGGGTAACAGGACAGAGGTAAACGTGATTGTTACACCTACGAGATTAAGGGAATATACTATGATGGGTATTCCAAATTAACTCCCTATGTAGTTGTGATAGCTACAATGTAAGTATGATATGGATGCCACAAGTTACCTTTATGATTAATGATTTTTATGTTTCTTTCATAAATCTTTTGATTTCATGAGGTAAGTAAAAGATTTAATGTTTTGAATGCATTTATGAACAAATGTTTTCATTCTTTGATTTATAACCCTTACTGAGGTTTTTATGCTCATCCCGAGTTTGAAATGTTTTCACAGGACTTAAAGACGAATAGGGTCAAGGATGGGATCATGTAAAAGTCATGCTGTCTAAAACATGGATCTAGACATTAATCTTTTTTTTAAGATTTCATGTTTTGTTAAAAAAATTGAAACTATGTAGAAATTTATACATTGTAATTTTTTGAGATGTAATGTAATTGTTATGCCTAATTCTCTAAAACTCTAAACCAGAAAAGATCCTCAATGTGAATTATCCATTTAATTAAATATTATGTAATGTTAAAGGTCGGGTCCTCATAGTTGGTATCAGAGGTCGGTTTAGATAACTTTAGGTGTTAGTTTGTTGTTAAATAAATTTCCATAATGTAATTTATGTTAATATTGAAATCATATAGCATTTACAGATTACCATGTTGCTTCGCCTAAGATATTTCTTTGTTCAGAATGTTTTTCCATAGAGGAAACATGGTAGCTATGTTGGGAAGATATCAGGAGGAAGACAACCCACCAAATCAGCAACCTGAGATGGTTAGAATCGGAACTGAACAATTTTTTGCAGTGATGACACAATTGACTCAGGCGATAAACAGTGGTGGTATCCATGTACGAGATCATCCAGATCAACCACATAGGAACATGTAAGTAGTGGAGCATTTCATGAGGCAACATCCCCCATCATTCTAAGGACCATCTGATCCAGTGCTAGATGAAGGGTGGATTAAAGCACTGGAAAAGATTTTCGATGTCATGGGTTGTTCATAACATCAAAAGGGTAGTCTCTCTATTTACCGTTTTGAAGGTGAAGCTGATCAGTGGTGGTTGATAGTGAAACATATCAGGTATAGTGATGAGATTGATTCTCTCGATTGGGATGAATTAAAAGGTATGTTTCTTGAGAAATATTTTCCTATGGTGGTTTGTCTTAGAATGGAAAAAAAATTCCTGGAATTGAGGCTGGAGGTTGACTCAATGGATGCTTATGAAGAAAAATTCAATCGACTGGAAAGGTATGCTCCAAATTTCATAAGAGATATTGATAGTAAAATCAACTGTTTTTACTTAGGATTAAAGCCAAAGTATCAAAGGGATTTAGTTTCTCATGAGTTCAAAAATTATGAAAATCTTGTTTGTTTTGTGGAGAAGGTGGAAATGGAGTTTGCTGATGATCAGGTATTCTTTGACAAACAACAAAATAAGAGGTCGATGTGGGAGGTGAAAGGGGAGAACTCTTTAAAAAAGTCTAATTTTAAGAAACATAAGTTTACAGTTTGGGAAAACTATGGTAAAAAGCATGCTGGGGAATGTCTTTTGAATTCTGGTAAGTGCTACCGATGTGGTAAAATGGGACATAAGGCTTTTAATTGCATGGAAAAAGATCAAGGTAATGGTAAGACAAAATCTGATTTACAATCAGTAAAATGTTTTATGTGAAATGAAATGGGTCATTACGCAAATGAGTTTCCAACAAAGAGCTCGAGTGATGGGAAGCAGTCAGACTACAAGCAGAAAGGGGTGACGAAATCCTTTGCAACTACTTCAGTAGATGTTGGGCCATCAAATGAAGTAGTATCAGGTACATTGTTTGTTTGTTCAGATTATTTCAATGTGTTGTTTGATTCAGGGTCTACGGATTCATTCATTTATGAAAAGTTTTCTAGTAAATTGGGAATTCCATCTCATGATATAAATACTGAACTTACATTAAAAACACCTGGAGGAAATGTTGAGACAAAAAGAAAACATAAGAACATCCCTGTCCTTGTGTGCGGAAAGAATCTACCTGCAAAACTTATTTTTTCCCTCTAGTAGAGTTTGATTTGATATTGGGAATGGATTGGATTTCTGTTTATCATGCTAGGATTGACTGCAGAGCTAAAGAGGTTTCTTTTCAAAATAATTTTCATTTTTTGTACAAGAATTAACCCTTGCTTTTGATAACATATTAAGAATTCAAAAAACTGGTAAAAGATGGAAATGAATGTTACCTTGCACATATTGATGAAAACAAAGGAACTGTTCAGATTAATGATGTGTCAGTGGTAAATGAGTACCTTGATTTTTTTCCTGATGAGTTTACTGGTATTATACCTGATCGGGAAGTTGAATTTACTGTTGAATTATTTCTTGATGCAAAGCCAATTTCAAAACCCCCTTATCGAATGGCTCAAATTGAAGTTTTAGAGTTAAAGAAGAAATTGCAGGAGTTATTAGATAAAGGTTTCATTCGACCTAGCACATCACCATGGGGTGCTCCTGTCTTGTTTGTTAAAAATAAAGATTGTTCAATGAGACTTTGCATTGATTATAGAGTATTGAATAAAATCATTGTTAAGAATAAGTATTCTTTTCCTGATATCGAGGATTTTTTTGATCAGCTCCAGGGAGCTCAGTATTTTTCGAAGATTGACTTGAGGTTGGGGTACCATCAATTGAAAGTAAAGGTAGCAGACGTTCCAAAGACTGTGTTTCAGACTACATATGGCCATTATGAATTTGTATTTATGCCTTTCGGTTTAACCAATGCACCTCCAATATTCTTAGATCATATGAATAGAATTTTCCAGGAGTTCATGGATACATTTTTGGTTGTGTTCATTGATGATATTTTGGGTTATTCCAAAATAAAGGAGGAACATGAAAGTCATTTAAGGGTTTTCTTACAAAACATAAATGAAAAGAAACTATTTGGGAAATTCAGCAAGTGTGAGTTTTGGTTACAATAAATTTCATTCCTTGGTAACATTATTTAAAAAATGGCCTAATTGTTGATCCTGCAAAAACAAAAGTTGATGAAGAATGGCCAAGACCCACAAATATAACCAAGATCCATAGTTTTCTTGGATTGAAAGGTTATTACTATAGGTTTGTTGAAAATTTTCCACAGTTATCTAGTCCAATGACTAAGTTAACTCAAAAAGGTGTTAAGTTCATCTAGACAAAATAATGTGATGATTTTTTTCAGGAATTGAAAAGAAGATTGGTGAATGCTCCAGTTTTGGCACTACCTTCCACAAATGGTGAGTTTGTTATCTATAGTGATGCTTCATAGAAAGGATTGGGTTGCGTCCTAATGAAAAATGATTAGGTAATTTCTTATGCTTCACGTCAGTTGAAACCACAGGAGTTAAATTACCCTACAGTTGATTTGGAATTAGCTTCTGTTGTTTTTGCTTTAAAAATTTGGAGGCATCATTTGTATGGGGTGATGTGAGAAATATATACTGATCATAAAAGTTTAAAGTATATATTCACTCAGAAATAATTGAACATGAGATAGAGGAGATGGCTAGAATTAATCAAGGATTATTATTTCATGATCCATTACCATCCGGGAAAATCAAATAAAGTGGTCGATGCTTTGAGTCAGAAAAGTAATGTCTCATTAGCCTTGCTATATTTGGAACAAGATCCTTTTGTTATTTTTTTGACAAAATTTGGCATAGAAGTTGTTGGTGTAGGAAATTATTCTATTTTGATTCAAGTGTCAGTGAGATCATCTCTATCAGACAGAATAAAGAAAGAGCAGAAGGAAGATAGTGAGTTGTAGAAAAAGGTAGAGTTGGTTCAGAAGGGTAAGTTTCCTGAATTTAACATTGATAATGATTGTGTTTTGAGGTTTGGAAAGAGATTATGTGTGCCTTGTGATTCACAGTTGAAGAATGAGTTGTTATGTGAAGCTTATAGTTCTCCATTTTTAGTTAATCCTGGCAGTACTAAGATGTACATAGATCTTCAAGAGTATTACTAGTGGGATAGAATGAAAAGAGATATTGTTGATTTTACTGTGAATTGTTTGACTTGTCAGCAGGTTAAAGCAGAGCGACAGTTACAGAAAGGAATGCTTCAGCCTCTACCGATGCCAGACTGGAAATGGGAAAATATATCCATGGACTTTGTTGTGGGATTACCAATGAAATCTTGAGGTAATAATGCAATCTGGGTTATAGTTGACCAATTGACTAAATCATCTCATTTCATTCATACTAGAGGTACTTTGTCTCTAGATCAACTTCCTCGGTTGTATGTTAAAGAGATAGTCAGGTTGCATGAAGTTCCCCTCTCCATTGTATCTGATTGTGATCCCAGGTTCAGTTCTAACATTTGGAAAGGCCTTGAGAAGTCATTGGGTACTGAATTAAATTTCAGTACAACTTTTCATCCTCAATCAGATGGGCAGTCAGAATGAACAATTCAGACTTTGGAATATATGTTACGTGCTTGCTCGATGGACTACCAGGGAAGTTGGGACCAACATCTTTCTTTGGTTGAATTTTCTTATAATAATAGTTTTCATTCTAGTATAAAGATGGCTCCATTTGAGGCATTGTATGGAAAGCATTGTCGAACTCCAGCTTTTTGGGATGAAGTAGGTGAAAGAAAGATGATGGGACCAGAATTGGTAGAAGAGATGTTAGAGAAAGTTTAGTTGATTCAGAAGCACATGAGAGCAGCTCAGAGCAGATAGAAAAGTTAAGCAGATAACCGGTGGAAGGATATTTCTTTTGAGGTAGGGGATCATGTCTTTCTCAAAGTTTCTCCTTGGAAAAGTGTGATGCATTTTGGTAAGATGGGAAAGTTGAGTCCAAAGTTCATTGGACCTTATGAAAATCTTGAGAAAGTTGGATCAGTTGCGTACATAGTATCTTTAACTCTAAGTTTATCCAAGGTACACAATGTTTTTCATGTTTCGATTTTGAGAAAGTATATTCCAGAACTCTCTCATGGTTTGAGCCCAGAGGTAGTTCAGTTGGAAGAGAATCTCTCTTATGAAGAACAACCAGTCCAGATTCTTGACCGTAGAGAGAAAGTGTTGCGAAATAAGGTAACTCACCAGGTAAAGGTTTTGTAGAAAAACAATATGGTTGAAGAGGCAACATGGGAATCTGAAAATGCTATGAGGGAAAAATAACCCCACTTATTTTGATAAGTGGATAAAAATTGCGAGGATGCAATTTCCAAAAGGGGGGAAGGATGTAACATCCTAGTTAAATGAAGAATAAGATATTTTCATATATTTGTGAATTAAATATTAATTTTATAATAAAGGGGTTTCTATGTTCGATAGCATACCTGATACGCAACAATGAGTTTCGTTGGAATCTTACGTTGCACACTAATAATATAATATTATTATTTTAAATGGTAGTTAACTCCTAGCCGTTGTATTGGTGGGAATGAACAAAACTAACTATATTATGATTATACATGTATTTATATTTATCCAATAAAATTTAAAGGCTTAATATATAAATGAATCTAATTTTAAGAATAATTCACATTGAATGGCCGATTTACCGCCTTTTAATGGAGAACCCTTTTTAAATCTAGTTTTGGTCACATTAATACATTATATATGACCAAATAAAATACTTCTTTGGAATGAGGACATAAGAATTTACTATGGGTAATTTTTTGGTATTTTTCTGATAAAGTTCAGTTTTTAAGGAATAGTGAAAATATTGTATTTTAATTCAAAAATATGTTTTAATATAATATATTTATATGGTTAGATTATCTTTTTAATGGGTTTTAAAGTGAAATTGAAATATATTTTTACCATTTAATCCAATTTTGGTTATTAGAATTATTTTCACCTTGATATTGGACATAAATAAGTATCAATCTTTTGATAGTTTTTAATTCTTAAAAACACTCTTTGTTTTGAAAATGGGAATTAATATTAAATTAATTTTTGCCGCTTCTATGTTTTGATTTTTGAAAAATGTATTCCATATTTGGAATCATGAGGCCCATATTTTTTAAATAAGTGACTTTTATTTTTAGACATTTTAAATATTTACTTCAGTAAATATTTTATATATCGTGGTTAAAGGGTGAATCAGGTAAATAAGGGTAAAACAAATAATATTATAAAAATATAAAATTACCATTAAATGTGTCCTAATCCTATTGTATGAGTCATGTCCGACCATGGGCATCTTTGGGTCGATTTGGGGACTCCATTGAGCCACTTGGAAGAGATAATGACAATTTATATTAATTAATTTAATGTGAAGACAAAAGTGACATTAACAAAAATCGTTTAGTAATTAATTTTTATAGGGTGTTACATAAGTCCTATTTTAGTCTATAAATATTCATTGGAAATAAAAAAATATTTCCTAAATCATGGTATTTTTTTATAATTTTTAGACATCAAATAAATTAATGTATTTATGACACAATAATAATGCAGTTTTTACCTCATTAATAAATGATTTAAATAAATAAGATTATAATGATTAAAATATTATCCAAAACATGTCCAATTTTGATTGGATGATTTTATTCTAAATTTGAGTCATCTTATCTTCGACCTGATTTATTTTTGGACCATTATAAACCGAATATAAATTATAATAAAAAATATTTTCAAACTTTCTTAAAGAACCCCTCCTCTCCCCTAAAAAAAGAGACCACTTCTATCCATTTCTTCAAACCTCTCCAGCCATTTGACTCATCCAACTTCTACCCAACTAATCTCCCTACATCCATATCCTCCTCCTAGAAGTGTTAACTTAGGAATAAGGCACTTAAGAAGTCCATTGGTTCAAACCAAAATATGTTACCCAAATTGAAGGTAACAGTTTATCTTAAATTGCTTTCTATTATTTTGCTTCTCCAACCCCTAAACTCTTTTTATTTCTTTTCTTTTGTAACAAAAACAGTATCATAAATATACTAGGATTTTTTTTATGATAAGTATTCGAACTACACTTACACACACTTCCATCTAATGGATAAAGAACATAATTTTTCTGTGGATGGAAAACTAACGCCTCACGAAACAATGATTGTTCAATTACATCTTACCGCCTCTCATGGTGTCCATTATGGTGGCACTGTATTAATATATGATATATATTATTTTTATGATTTCCTTATGCTTATGTAATTACCATTTATATGAAGACATTATGGTTTCCATAGTGGGTAAATACGATAATCTCATTTGAGGAAGTGCGGATTACAGCCCCCTCAAAATGATGTGACTCGTTAATGCCCTATGTGGGATGTATAAAGGATAGAGTTAATGATATTATATGCGATATTATACTGGAATTATAATATACCTATGTATCATTATGTTTTATTTACATTAAAATAAGAAATAGAAATGACATTAGCATTCGTGCGTACGTACGGCTTACCGTATCCATAAACGGTGCATTTCATTTATTACCTCTAAATGTTATGCACTATTATAAAGACATGTATATAATGAATATATGTGATATATATGATATCCAAATAATTAATATCATCCTGGATATGATGAAACATTGACCACATGGACAACATGTAACTATAAGGTGTTCATTTTTTACCCAAGTACCAAATATCAATAAAATGAACATTATTAACTAAAAAGATTACATAATGTTTATAACATGGTAATAAGTGATATGAAAGGAATAATAAACTTGAAAAAGGTTATTATGCAAGTAATAATTAACTTTACTTTATTATTCATGAGTTTAATGAACGAACGGGTCAAGTCGGACACGAGGTAAGGGACTTCATCTCAATATTCTTTCATTGAGGAATTTTTAGTTTTGTACACAAATTTATTTTATATAGTGTATAAACTCCTTTAATATTTCATTTTATTCAAAGGGAATATTTTTATACAAAGAATTTTACTAAAGGACAAGAAGGAATGTTTTTTAAACGTAAGTAGTGACAATGACCTTTCCACCGCCGTGAGTATTATTTGATCTTTGTCTTCCTTAACAAGCCGGGATGTTTTTAAAAGGAAAAATAAATACCATATACTCTTTTTATGTATTTTGGTATTGAAAATGATTTTGAAAATGGATTTATTATTTCAATATCTTGAAATGATATTTTATTATCGCAATGTGGAAATTTTATCTTTCCTTTATGCTTATGTTATGTGTTATGATAACATTATGGTTCTTGGGCATTATTTACGTATACGGGTGGTTCCATTATAAACCTAGGGCAGGTGAGCTCGAGATAGCTCTCTAATTAATTGGGTAAATTTACAGAGGGAAACGTGAATGTTACTCCTAAGAGATCAAGGGAATATACTATGATGGGTATTCCAAAGTAACTCCCTATGTAGCTGTGATAGCTACAATGTAAGTATGATATGGATGCCACAAGTTACCTTTATGATCTATGATTTCTATGTATCTTTCATAAATATTATGATTTCATGAGGTAAGTAAAAGATTTCATGTTTTGAATGCATTTATGAAAAAAAAATCATTCTTTGATTTATAACCCTTACTGAGATTTTTATGCTCATCCCATGTTTAAAATGTTTTCACAGGACTTAAAGATGAATAGGGTCATGAATGGGATCAAGGAAAAGTCATGTTATCTAAAACATGGATCTAGACATGAAACTTTTTTTAAGAGTTCATGTTTTGTAAAAAAATTAAAACTCTGTAGAAATATCTACTTTGTAATTTTTTGAGATGTAATGTAATTGTTATGCCTAATTCTCTAAAACTCTATACCAGAAAAGATCCTCAATGTGAATTATCCATTTAATTCAATATTAAGTAATGTTTAAGGCCAAGTACTAATGAAAATGGATTTTATATATGTGGATGTACCAATACAGGTATTTATAGAAACCATGAAAAAAATAAATCAATATCACTAATTAAATCTAAATCATTTTATAGTATATATTTTTTAATAATTTTTTGTCTATTTAATATCCTCTTGTTTTATTC
This sequence comes from Viscum album, assembly GCA_963277665.1. Taxonomy (NCBI): domain Eukaryota; kingdom Viridiplantae; phylum Streptophyta; class Magnoliopsida; order Santalales; family Viscaceae; genus Viscum; species Viscum album. The sequence continues at coordinate 1,307,942,554 of OY728132.1, forward strand.
ATTATTGATTTTTTAAAACATTATAAAATATATTGGTAATCAAATTTCTATATATTTTCCCTTAGGATGATCATTTTTCCTTCTTCGTTAATATAAAATTTATTTAAATATTTTTTTCAAAACAACATTATGAGATAATGTTTGTATAATATTATTAAGGAGAAACAAAAACTACATTACCCATTGAATTACCATTTCCTTCATCAATACCATATTTTTAAATGTATAAAAAATATAAATATATTTTATTTTATGTATCACTTTTTTTATCTTATGAAAATGGTTAATGATGTTGTAGATGATTCTCGCAATGCCTAAACATAATTCTTAAAAATCAAGAGTACATTTTTCTAGAGATTTTTTATTTTCAAACAACTTAGTTTCAAGTGAGTGAACCTATTATAGTATATTGACTAAGTGACAGGTTAAATCATTAATGTTATTTTTTCGGTAAGAATAAAACAAATATATTTGTTAGTTTTTAGGAACTCTCTTTCATTATTAACATCTATTTTGGTATCAAGAGAATATTTTTTTATTCAATGATGAACTCTCATTTTCATGCTTTACAACCATCTTAATGATAACCCTAAGATTCATTATTAGGAAATATAAATTATTAATCTATTCCTCATTATTATATGCTTAATAATTATTTTCATCACTTGATAATTAATTATAGTTTTTTCACTATGTTATAAAAACATGTATGCCTTCAAAGTCGATTTTTTTATAGCATCCCCTTTCCCGTTCATATCAATTGTGACCCAACCTGGGTGTCACATTCATCAAGAATGCCTCTATATAAACAAATGGTTTCTAACCAATGATTAGGTTCTATGATGAATGTGAGGATATTATATAATAGTTTTTGATGATATCCATAGATCAGAGTGGATGCAATAATAATAAAAATTTATCACAATATAAAAGCAGATAAAAAGGGTGCACATAATAGTTAAATTGACACATTATTAAATAATTAATTACCATTATATAACACAATGATATGTACTATAATTTCTCATTACATACATCAAAGTATACTTTTAACCATTTATTATCCATGTACATGATTTCAAAATAAAAAAATCAGGGATACTGTAAAAAAAATGGATCATGAGTCCCTACTAGGTTTCAACTTTTAAACATAGCCAAACTCCCCCTTCTCACCTATCCAACACGTGGAATTTTATATAATATATTCTTATATCCATGATTTTTTTTCTAGTTTGTAGGAATATAAGAACATTGTGGGTATAACACAATATCCACCACCAATAGTTACCATTTACAACTATAGTAGTAACTTGGGAATAAATATTATGTTAAGATTATAAGTAAATGAAAACAAGTAATAGAAAAAATAACAATTTCATATCAGTGGGTGATCTCCAATCACTAGTGTGTAACCATACCAAAATTTTCAAATGCCATGGTGCCTCGAAACATATCACTTGAGTGCCAATTGGACATGATATACTAAGTCATAAGTGTCTTAGTGTCTAATCATAAAATTGAAGGAAATATCTAGGAATTATATCCTGATAATCATGTCATAATATTGTCCATAACATCCCAATGATACAAATTCATAGAGGAAATAATATCCACACAAAAACACATAAAAACATAGATCATGTTCTAACTACATAATCCATGAGGGGTATCTCTTTCCTAGTCATGACATGACACAATAATATAAAACATGACTCGTCTTCTGAATCATCAGAAGGGATGAGATCACTTTCCATACAAAAAATACACATATATAAATCTTGTATCCTTTCATGGAAGATTCACAATATAGTTGGTACATCCCCCTTCAATGGGAAATATAAACTGATTAGTAATAATATTCTATCTTAATCATTCCCAATTACAAGTGGGTATTACGATCCCAAAAAATTTAGATATTTTTTCCATAACAGTCAGAATAAAATCCTGATCATGAGAGTATAATATAATGTAAATATAAACCATCATTATAGGAAAAATCATTGATGGTAATTTCCTCCAACTATACCCATTAACAACATAAATTTAATATTATACCATAATAATAATAATAAATATGTCATGGAATAATATATTTACAAATAAATAATATATAAAAAAATTATATTATGTTTTTACAAGAGTGTTTAAAATAATTTATGACTAAAATAGGTCATTTATCTCATGCTAGAAATATTTCTCTGTCAAAATCAAGGTAAAACTATCCAGGTATTTGTAATCTTGAAATGGTGGACTACTTTCCTCCAAAACCAATTAAACTAGACGAACAATTTTTGGGATAGTCACATGTTTAATTTTTTTCATGCATAAACATGATCTATCTAAATTAAAAACCTATACAACATTAGTGGAGGATCTGGTAACCTTAGAAAGGACTATTACATAATACAAAACAAAAATAATTCCCCAAAACAGGTTTAAATTATATTTTCCATGCATTTTTCTTGAATTCCACAACCCTCAACAGATAAGGAATGAAAGATAACGATCAAAGGGTTTATAATGGCCATAAATTTTCATTCATAACAAATAAAAGTCAAAGAAAATCATGAACACTTGAGGGGGTTTCTGCATTGATACAATTGGATCTAACTTGTTCAGATTCATTAATTTTTTTTTCCAACTTATGGTTTTCTAAAAATATAGATAAAAATATAAATTATGGAATAACTAGAGATAAATTGAGAATGGTAAAGATAAATGAGTAAAGGATCGTAGTGGAGTGTTTGAGTAACTTTTATAATCCCCTATATTGAATACACATTAATTTAGATAATAATTATATATATTAGAAGTTCGAAGATGTTAAAACCAAGTAGAAGGAGGATCTGGGCCTGAAAATTAGAAATGAGGGATTTTTTCTCTCTCTAAGTAGTTTTTTTATTTTTAAAATGAAAAATATATGGTTATGTAGAAACCACATACAAAACTTGTTCTATTCCAAATAAAATTCCATCAAAAACCACTAAGCCCTCAATAATAAAAAAATAAAAAAGAAATATGCCAGAACATCCCAACATGTATTGCTAGCTCAAACAAGAAAATGTTGTAAGTTCCAAGATTACTATATTTAAACACAACAAACAATGCATGTTGATACATGATCTACCATAAACCATTAACCCCTGATTCTCTACTCGAACATGACCATATCTTTCCTCACTAGTGATAATTTTATTCACCAAAAATGATAAATTAATTAAATTAAATCATTTAAAAAACAATATATCAAATGTGTGGTGGTGTGGCCATTATGGTCATGGAACAACGCCCATTCCAGGGTAACCCTCATCGATTGGGGTCTTAGGTAATTCAAAAACAACTTGATCCATAATAGAATTAAAAATCATCCATTGAATGCCACATAACATATCAACCTCCGCTCAGGACACAACGACCTTGATTGGGGTTTCATTGTGGCATGGCCACCCAGGTCATAACGTTATTCCCCACCCCAAATTTGAAAATCCAAAATCCAACCATCAACCACTATGGCATGGTTATGATGTTTAGGGTCGAACCTATACCACAAGCACTCATAATGGTGAAACCCCAACTTTTTATCATTGAGATCCACCTATAAAAGGATTTCATCCAGAACCCAGGAAAAACCCCCAAGGCCCCCTCAAACAACTCCAATATCCTAAAAACACAAAAAATACACAAGGTTTTGAGAAAAACTTACTCCAGTTCATTATTTAATAATATGAGATCCTTTACAACCTCCACACAATATAATAGATTATCTATGAGGCACCTCATATAAATTCATTGATAAAAAACTACGGGGCTAACACATTAGCTATCCACACCCACACCCAAGTATACTACAAGATATGACTTTGTTTCAACTGCACTCATACTATAGAGAATGTCTTCTAATAAAGGATATTTCCATTCTAATCAACTATACAAATTTTTCATTCCTCAAATGATGCATCGGGCTAAAAATAGATGTCATTGATACTGATCACATGAATAGTATCAATGTGGTATTTCCTAAGTTGAAATACATGATATTAATCTTGTATATCACAAACACTCTAAAGATGTTATAATTAGTATAATTTCCTGAAACTCTATAGCAAAACATTGTAATCGATTGCATGTATGAAACACATCATTAAGGGTGTAAAAGAATATTTTACCCCAAGACATTACAATATATTTACTATTTTAAGAAATTTGAATATATTATATATATTGAAATTCATGAAACATCGTGTTATCTTGTGTTACACGCAAGAGAGACTTTCTTTGATATCTTGTCTTACACATATGGCTATGTTTTACCAAACTACAATATATTATTAAAATATATTTTTTAATATAACAAGATATAACCTATATGATAAATAAGATGTTTTGAATAGCATTAACTATCTTTATAAAATTAAGGTTTTTCATATATAAAAAATGAACTCAATGGTTACAAATTAATTAGAAATGAATATAAGAACCAATCGAATATAAAGTGAATACTAAAATAGGAAACTATTTTTATTCTCACCAAGATGTTTTATCCTAATAAATTAAATTAATAAAAATTATTGAGTTACATTAATATATTACATATTCCATAAAATATTTTCAAATTCAATCAATTAATTTGGTGGTCACAATATATGATCCAACCCATTATCATATTAAAAACTATATGTTTATAAAAGCTGTTTTACCACCTTTTAAGGGTGAAATATTTTAAATCAAAATTTTGGAACTTTAATATATTTTATATTTCAAAATAAAAATTATATATTAATATGGGAAAAATAATATTATTGTTAAATTTTTGTATTTTTCTGTGCAGAATCATTTTTTAATTAATAGTTACCAATAATGAATTTTAGTTCAAAACATATTTTTCATATAATTTATTTATAAGGTTAAATTATATTTTTAACTAGTCTTATATAACATTAGATCAATAATAAAAATATTATTCTAATTTAATCCATTTTAATCAATTTAAATATGAAACTGAATTTAAAATGTTGTAAATTTTTGAATATTTTTTTAAAAACCCGCTTTTTCGTCCTGTTTAAGAGATTATATTTAAAATAATTTCAGCCACTTATGTGATTGTAATTTGGTAAAATGGATTACATATTTAGAATAATAATAATTTATAAAGTCTAACTATTCATACTTAGTTTTTGACCAAAATATTAGTCAATGTAATTAAATTTATTTACTATGATTAGGGGAAGTACCAGCTTAATTAATAAAAAAACGTAACAAATAATTTGTAATAATATCCCGAAACTTGTATAAAAATTATTTTATGGTAATTTTTAGACTATTAATCAACTAAGGATGTAAAAGGATACATTTTTAACTCATTGGGCACAAGTATAATTTTGGGGGGGGGGTGGGGGACTCAAATGTTTTCATGAATACTTAATTTGTCCTTTCCCACACATAAAAAAGGCATCTTATCCACCCTATCTATTTAGATATCTTAATAAAATTTTTCTAAAACAATTGGATAAAAACATTACCAACATGCCAACCTTCATCATATAATCCTCATATTATGATGAACACAACCTAAGGAATCCATTTATTGCAAACCAAAAGGAGTTACCCCATGTAGAGGTAAAATCCTTTCTCAAGATCATTTGTTTTCTTTTTTATTATCCACCACCACAATTATTCTTATTACATTTATATATAAAAAAATATTTATCCTAAATATTATTATATTTTTTTGTTTAATGGGTTATACCAAAAATTTTACACGCTTCCATTGAATGGGTAACAAACATACCGTTCTGGTGTATGGTGAACTGCCGCCTCACGAAACAATGTTGGTCTATTTTCATTTACCACATTTCATAGTTGGAGCTACAAGTAGTTTATATATGTATGATATTTATTATATTTATATTATATTTATTTTTAATGAATTATTATATAACTCATACATTAATTTTTTTTTATTTTATGGTAATATTATAACATCTTTTCTAGATGTGTGGACTACCACATCCCCAATGAAATGTGATTCGTTCACACGATACATGGAATGTATAAAGAATGATTTTAATTAACATATGTAACATATATGATACTATAAATATACTATATTTAAAATATACAAATATATTATTTAATTTTCAGTCTTTTAATATAGAAAAATAAATTAAACTAGCATTTATGCATACATACGACATATTGTCTCCCTGAATGGTGCATTTTATTTCTTATCTCAAAATATTAATGATTATTCTTTTAATTAAAACTAAATTAAAATCATATTTTTATTTTAATAAATTTTGACTGAATTATTTGTTTTATAAACTAATGTGTAATCTGAAATAGTTTTTTACATGTTTGTTTATAAATTTAGGTACAATATAACCTTTATAGGTTATTATATTCATTCATGAATACTATTAATAATTTTAATGTACTATGAAATGTTTTAATTTTCATGGAATTAAGTAATTTCTTTTTATAAACATAAGTTTTAAGATTGTTCTTGAAACAATATTTTATTTTTTCAGTTGCAATAATATTAACATAATATATGTATCTTCTTAAAGTAAGTTAGAAAATAAGATTATTTATTTAAAAGATTATTTTATCAGTAAACTAATTTAATTATTAAATTTTAAGAAAAGTAAAATTATATATATATATATATATATTAATTCCCCTTTTGAACATCTTAAATACGTTGTATAATAATTAATATTAATTTATTTATTTTTATGTTTTGAGGTATATATTAGTTTCAATATTAAAATACCTATTTGGTTTGATTTATTTAAGATATTATTAATTGAGTAATAATATACATGTTAACAATTATTAATACAATTTTTAATGTATTATTAAACAATGATTTTTTATATTATCTTACAACGTAATCGAATTAAAACTATAAAAATATATTTAGAATTAAATTCAATAATAATAATAATAATAAAGTTTAATGGAATAAAAAATTATTTATATTATTCTTAAATAATACTTATAAATTAGGAATTTAACATAATATTAATATGTCATAATTTATGGATATAATCAATCAATTTATTTGATTTTATTTTATGTACAGATTTATTTACCTATATATATATAGGACAGAAAAATAAAATAATTTACTTCATTAAATATATTAATTATTTAATATAGTAATGTATAATATTAAAAAAACTAAGTATATTTTATTTATAGACATTTTTTAAATATATATATATAGAACTAAATATATACAAAAAAATGAAATTGAAAAATAAAAAAAAAGAAAAAGAAAATAAAACAAAATGAAACAAAAACATCTAGAGGTTTGGCCTTCCCTGAGATGCCAGTTCGACCTACCAACACTAAGCCCTAGCGACACTGGTCAACACCACCACCACCACCCATTCGATCACCCCCTTAGCATTTTATTCTTCCACGAAGTCGAGTCCAATCGAGTCATTTACACACCATCATGGTCACCAGTCGATGAACCTGTGAGCTATGATGACTTCCACCATTGACAACCATCTCCCACTTATCTATCGCTGTCTCCCTCCACTATTCATTGCCTTAACTCACATAACACACCAATGTTGAAAATATTCGGTTTTCTTCATCTAATACTTCTAGAACAATCTAATTACCAAAGAATAAACTAATTTTTTATTTCAAACCAAATCTATTTTGTAAGAATTGTTCTTGTCTGAGAAGATTTTGCTCATCTATATGCTTCTCTCTATATATATTCATACTTACATAGAACCACTCTATTTCTATCTCTTAAGAAAAAATTGATAAGCATACTCCAACCTTTTGTGTTTTTTTTCCTGGATTGATCATCAGGTTTATCAATGGAAGGATCCCCTACATTATTTTAGTTCGAACACCCATTGTAAAAGAAAACATTTTTAGTTTCCATGTTCAGCAGGTAATGGTGTATTATGCTTTTATTTTGAATTTTAATTTTCAAGTATATATATACATGTGTATATATACTTATTTATTTTTTCTAGTTTCACATTTTGAATCATATATATATATATATATATATATATATATATATATTATTCTAATAGGTTTTACAAATTATTCAAGTTAATATTTTTCATAAGATTTATATTTGTATAAGGGTAATTACTTTAATTAAAGCTATTATGCTTTAACTATTATCAAATTTAATATCCTTTTCTATGCATAAGTGTTTTTATATTCATGTTTAAGAATTATAATCATTTTTTAATATTTTGATTGTGAATGGAAGTGTTTAAAATATATGTATGTGGAATATTTATTTTTTTATTTATAAAAATTATGTACGTATAAATTATTCTGAAAGTTATGTTTATATAATTCATTTATGTGTGTTTATATATATTCATATAGATATATGCATTCATTTTAAATTCTCTAATCCTGAATGAAAACATTAATTTAATGATGAAGACTATTATTCCATGTTTCATAATTATATTTCGGAAATATATATATATATATATATATATATTCAATTTCCATTTTTATAATTTTGTACATGTGTATATTTGAAAACATATTCATGTCTTTATTATTCAATATATATGTTCATGTACTTTTATCTATTAATGTTATTCCAATTTTATAGTCATGTAAGATGAATTCATTCATGCTTTTATAGTTTCTTTTAAGAAATTATGCTACATGATGGATTCCACATAAACCCTTTTATATATTATGTATAAGGGCTCTCATATTTTGATGTAAATGTATAAATATATATGTGAATATATATATATATATACCTTCAAGGTTTAATGTTTATTTTAAAATGTTTTCTTTGATAAATTTATGTGTGATACATAATTATTTATTTCTTGTGATTATTTTAAGAAGAAAGAATAATATATCTATTATTTTATGTGAATAATGATTTACTATTTAAATAATTTTATATGAAGGTATTTAAACATTAAAGACATTATTTTACACATCGAATAAATTAAAAAAATGTTTCCCTAATAGTTTTATTTAATATTGTGTTTTAAATGATATAATTTACCATTTCATATTTAATTTGTTTTATGAATTGATGAATGAATGTTTTAATAAATGGATGTTCATTATTATTAACAGGTTATGAAAATTACAAATGACGTGATTTTTAGAATTTTGAAATCTCTCATGTAATTTCTTACACAATTTAATATTTATTTATATAGATATAATTGTATGTGTATTTTATGCATTATTATTTTTTTGAAATAAAAATCTGCTTTAAAAAATGTATATATATAAGGCATGCTAAAATGATTCTATAATAAATTGGACTTGGAAATTGTAAAAATGAAAGGGTAATGGAGAGTAAACCAATTCCTATAGAAATTGGGTAGTTCTAGACAACCTTTATTGTTTAAAGTGTCCCTATTGTTTTTATATACATTTTTCATTCTATTTTCTGAAAAATCTAAGGATACATTTAAAAAAAATAAATGTGATTTTTTTTCAAAATATTTATAATGTTTTGGAAAGCATAATTACTTTCCAATTCATTTTCAAAATTAGGTTTTCTATGGATTCTAAAAAGCATTTTAAAAAACTATTATATTTTGAAAAGTGTTTTCCAAATTATTCTTTCAACATTATAAGTATTTTTAAATGGATTTTTAAATTGTTTTCTCAAACTAGCTATATCTAAAAGTATTTATCAAAGGAATTTTCAAAGATATTTTCAAATGTATTTGTCAAAGGTATTTTATAAATGAATTATAAATTTCAAAAGAGTTTTTCACTGGTTTTTTAAAAACCACTTATAGTGGAATTTTTCTCAACCAATATTTTTATAAAATGTTTTCTGGTTCATTTAGATATATCATGGAATTTAGCTTCAATAAAGAACTAGAATGAGAAAAAACACATCACTAATTTTTTTGGTTATTTTAATTTTTATAATATTTTATATGGTCACATTTCTTATAAATCATTAACCAAAAAAGATCCTTAGAAGTAAATGTTTGAATATTTTCTTGTTACCTTTTATATAAAAATATACAATATTTTTTACTATGAGATCCAGAAGAACATGTCTACTGATCCAAAACTCTAAATACCAATATAATGAAAATATATAATATTAAAAAATAGCTTTAAGCAATTTATATGTTGAAATCATGATTTAGTAACGATAAAAATAAATAAAAAGTCAAAATATACTCAAAAACCAGGAATTTAACACCCAAAATAATGAAAATAATAAAATATTGTTATCAAAAGGATAATAATATATTATAGAAAGATAATGTATTATATTATAAAAATTAATATGCATTTTATATATGTTATTAACATGTTAAAACCCTTATAAATGAGTTTAAAGGATGATCACATAATAAGACACACAAGGTAAGAGTTTTCATCTCAAATTACATTCCATTGAGACATATTTTTGATTATATACCAATTAATTTTCTTATAGTGTATATCTATCCCCATGGAATTTGAAATCACGATTCCATCATATATCCTGGTATATTACGTTTCACATTGAATTATCTCATTCAATGTTCTTTTTTACATTAATAATACCAAGTGGTAAAATCTTATCTCTACAATCTCGCATTATTTTGATTATTAACTTTCAGTTTGAATAGTGACTTAATTATGATCATCTTTATAGTACATTAAATTTTTATTAAATATCCACATTATCTTGAAATGAATATTATAATTTCATAAACTGCATACCATTCCACAGATGGTTTTCACTTGATAGTAATTTGATTAACAATAGAATTATATTATATATCATCGTCATTTATTTAATAAAAATATTTAATAAGGAACATTGTTCATGATCTAAATCGACTACTCAAAATATGATGAATTAATTGGACATGATTTATATGGGTGGTTCCCAGTTATATATTTCCCCTCAATACATTAGTTGTCTCATAAGATGATTCAGTTGTTGAAATTACATGGGTTCTACTCGACATGTTACAAACCTTACTGTGAATTCTCTTGATGGTAAAAGTCACATGTACTTCAAAAACATGGCATCCAATAATTATAAATTTCCATAATTCAGAATCAAATTTAATATATCCTCGATATTTTTGATCGAAATATATTTGGATTCATTTATTTCTTAGTTTGTTGATTAAATTTAATGTGTTTTTAGTTTCATAGCTTCTTATATATATTAATCCTTATACAGTTATTTGATTTGAATGTGTTCTCAATTACATACCTTTCCTTGTTGATTCATTCTCATTGATTCATTATTTGTTCTAGTTTATGTACCGTTACTATGAATTTGAGCTCACCCATAATATGTTTCCTTTCCCAAGGTTTTGAATAAAAATATTTGAATAATCTTTTAAGGATGTTGTTCATTTCTATTATGACCCCTCCCTCCAAATATATATCTCCTAGGATAGCAATGAAGAGGGAGAGATAAGCCCCCCATGTCCCACCTTTAGTAGGCACCGAGATGGAGACCATAAGGAAGAGTGTATAATCTCACAAAATATAAGGAATTACTCTTTTATAGGAAAAAAGATCCGGAGATAAGATGGTAAATAAAAATAATTTCAAGAAAAAAAAATATAAACAAAAATAAAAAATCTATCACACATGTATGAACTAAATGTAAAATATTACAAGAGTAATAAAACGACATAGTAAGTACCAAAACATAGCTAAAAAGTGACATGACAACTCTCCCAAATGTCCGACCTTGTACGATCCAACATGGCCCCTGAAATCCTATTGGAATCCATAAAATATTTTATATAGGTAGGGTGGGAATAAAAGTATACTCAGTATGAAAAATCTGAAGTCACTCATGCACAAGTGGGAAGAGTGTAACACCCCGAGATTTTATGAAAAAATATGATTTTTAATGTCTTGTGTTGTACGCTACACCAAAAGAAGCTTGCACAACACACATCCTTGACTTGCCTTGCATTACACGCAATCGCAACCTTCCTCGATAGCGTGTGTAGTACGTAATACTGAGTTTCACGAAACAATGATATGCTATTAAAATATTATTAAAACTAGCCGTTATGAATAGTAATAACCACTTTTTAAATTTTATAAGTTTTAGCTCTCAAAATGGACTTCATTTTTGGATTCGGAGTATCGAATTTAGCCTAAGGTGAAATTTTGGTACTTTTCGGATAACTTTCATATTCTGATGAATAGTGAAAATTACTAAATTATAATTAAAAACAACTTTTTTAATCGAAATAATTAATAGTGATAAATCATTAATTTGAGTGGTTTTAAAGTATATTTAGAATATATTTTTTCAATTTAATACAATGTTGGTCATTGGATGTAATTTCACATTTAAACCAGACATAATCAAGTGTCAATCTTTTGATAAATATTGTTTCTTAAAAACACGCTATTTGTTTTAACAGCGGGATTTAATTATAAAATTAATTAATGCAACTTTTATGTTATGAATTTGGTAAAATAGACTTCATTTTTGAATTCGGAATATGAAATATAGCTTAGGATGAAATTTTGGCATTGTTCTGAAAAACATCAATTTTTGATGAATAGTGAAACTACTAAGTGGTAGTTAAAAAACTGAATTTTTCATAAAACTTAATTTTACCGCTTCTGTGAATGGAATTTCAAAAATCCGAGAGACACGGTTGATGTAAGTAAGTAAAATGTGGTTCAATGAGATGAAAATAATTTTTGGTGAATAGTAACTTTTTACTTTTATTTACCACGGTTAAAAGTAAATAGGGTAATTAAGGGTAAGAATGATATTAATATTACCCTAACACATGTCCTAATTCTATTGGACTAGTGTATCTCGACCAAAAACAACCTTAAGTGTAAAATATTATCATTTAGGCCCACTTGGATTAGATTAGGACATTTATTATTATTTAATTCAAAGAAGAGTTAAAAGAGTTAAAATCAAAGTTTATTTACTAAAACATTTTTAATATAGGGTTATACATAAGATAAATTAGATTGTAAATATTCATTAGAAAGCTAAAAAGAGTTCCTACATAATGGTATTTTATTTGTAATTTTTAGACATCAAATAATTTAATTTATTTATGACACAAAGATGATGCAGTAATTATCTTATTAATGAAATATTGACATAATTGATGTTATAAACACCAAACTAAATGTAATTTTAGACTTTTTATGAATTACACTAATTTTATAGGTTACTATGCTATATTATAATTGCTTTAATCAACTTGTTTCGAACATATAATTCTGTTAGTACTTTCACAAAAATCATATATCAAATAGTGTCAAAATTGACACAAAATAGTTTTTAAATCAAATATTATATTATTAATTGTTATTTTATTCCTAAAAATCTAAGGTTAGGCCAAATGACTTAGATAAGGATATATGTATTACTAATAAACAATTTGGGGTTCGTTTGGCATGTTATAGTAAGTGTATTAACCATATAGTGAAAGAAAACAAAAAGACATGGTAAAAGTTAAATTATTTAACTTAGAGTTAAATCTAATTGATAAGGTTAAAATAATACCCTAAACTTGTCTAAATCTTATTGGTAGATAGGATTTCGACCCAACCCCACTTTAGCGTCGAAATAAGACCCTATGGAACCATTATAAACCGATTTTGACATTAATATAAAATAATATTTTGAGGTATTCCTAAGGTGCCCCTCTCCTCCCTTATAAAAGGACACCTCCTCCCCCTCCTCCTCACACCAATTTGAGCTCTCAAGCTCGGCCAACCCCTGACAAAATCTCTTCTCCACTTCCCTAGAAACATCCTAGAGGTTCTGGTCTTCCTCAGAGACCAATTTTAGTGCCCTAAGAGGAGGTCTCAAAGAGGCGCTTCAAAGAAGAGGTAATTACCGTTACCAATTCTTTCATCTTTATTTCTTCTTCCACTTCTTCTTCTTAGGTTGTTTCATTATGAAGTAATAATATCAGTATCACTCATATACTGATATGTTATTATAAGTATGAAACAACCCTATTTCACCATCTATCCATCCTACGGAAAAAGAAATCACCGCGCGTGCGTACGTACGGAATACCGTCTCCACGACGCGATGAGATTCATTTTCAATGTTAACCATTTAAGAATGATTATAAAGTATATATAAGAAATAATAATTAAATATATGACATTATAAAGCTACTGGATTTATGTATATATATATATATGTATGTCATCTACTTACTTCCATTTCAAGACAATAAGGAAAGGAAAACAGCGTTCATGCGTACGTACGGACTACCGTCTCCATGAACGGTGTTTTTCATTTTATTTATCTATCTATTATATATTTATATACTGAATATATATGATATATAAATCATGTTTTATATTCTGGAAGTAAGTAAATCATGATATAAGTAATAATGATGTCAAGAACAACAAGTCAAAATACCTACGATAAATGAAACGATTTTACCCAAAACGCTTCTTTAACATGGAATTTACAAAAGAACGGGTAATATAATGTCATAAGTGAACCATATATGATATCATAACAATGAATATGATTCTGTAATAAGTCAATGAAATTATTTAAATCATTATACAGGAGGTTCGGACACATACGAAGCAAATCGGACCTAAGGTAAGGGAAATATCACAATCTCCTTTTTATCCGAGATTGTTTATTCGTAAGTATTTACTGGGATGTATTTTATCATCCACATCCATGTTTCATCAATATGTAATATTATTTCCATCCACCTACAATTGTTTAAATCCATTTTTACCCTTCGGTGAGTTTTTAGTAATATCTATGAAAGGAATCTTTTGTCGTACGAGGTATTTTTTTGACTTTTCCGACAAAAGTACGAAGAATGTTTTTTTTAACTTATACGGCATGAATGGATTTTTAAAACATTATTTACAAGAAGCTTCCTTTACAAGTTTTCAAGTTTATTTTTAATCAACTTCTTTTAGTTTAAATTTGTATGACATGTTAAGAAAGAAAAAAATGTTTTTGAAGAAGAAAGGATATTTTCCTCAAGAATGGAGTTCAAGTGTTTTATCAAAATTATTTTCCATCTAAGATAATAAAGGGTTCTGTTTTTATCCCTATTATTACATTGATTTGATTATGTTGTGATGGAATTATTTTTATGAATTCCATTATCTTATATGAATTGTTTTATGATGTCATGATGTTTAAGATTCCCATTTGTATTATATGGGTTATGTAATGATGTATGATTTATGATTTTGTGGCACACATAAGAAAGGATTCATTATAAGATGGGTGGGACCTATATCTCCCTACAATGCATTGGGTAAAGATTTTATATCTCATGAGATAGACATGGCTGGAACGGAAGGTTATTTCGGTTCAGTGATACAGGACTGAAACGAGGAGTGAACTCGGTTCAGAAAGGGACTTTTTCCACTAAGATAGTCTTGGAAATGAGTCATGACTAACAAGAAATGATTTTACATGATTATGTGTGCATGCCACAAAGTTTCAAGTTTTATGTTATGATTATGGGGATCTCATTTTCACTTCTATGATTTATCCCATGATATGATATTATGAGCTCTTTTGCAGGTTAAGATTTCCAAAAGCTATGTTCTTATGTATATGATGTGATTGATATTTATTTTGTTTACCCTTACTGAGCATTTGAGCTCACCCTTTTATGTTTTCTTTTCCCCAGGATATAAAGAAAGGTTTTAGGTTAAAAAAAAGGGAAGATCTTTATGGGAGATATTGAAGATCTTTCACCACGATTAGAAGATTACGTTCCGAGTTTCCAAAGACACTAAACTATTACGATCCTTGTGTGTGTATTTTTGTTATGTGCTAAGTATTATGCAAATGTAATGTAATGTCCATGTACGTAAAGATACGGGTCCTTACAGTTGGTATCAGAGGAAAGGTTTAGTCAACCTTTGGAAACTAGGATGCGAAAACGTTAGTGAAATCCCTAGAGATATTTCTAAGGTATGTCTAGGGATGCCCCTAAGGATAAGTATACATATAGGATATAGTCCTAGAACTATGGTAATGATATTAGATTAAACCAATAATGATAGATATTTAAGTTACTCCCCCTTTATTATGATTTTTGCATCTAACACTATTCTGTTTGGGTTTTATAAAATGGCTGGAAACAAGATGATTCACAATAATGGAGGATATGATAGACAATGGAATGATATTCTTCATGAGCAACCAAATGAAATGGGATTTGGATGTCCAAACATCATTATTATGCCAAATCAGCAATCTCACAATATGATCAATAAAGTAAAATTTGATAAGTTTCCTGACTCGACTAATAAGAGAAAGATGGAGTTCCATGATGATCATAGAGGAAAGAAAGTTCAATTTCCCCTATGTAAATCATGTGGGAAGAGGCATCAAGGAGAATGTTTCAAGGGAACTGGAAGATGCTTTGGGTGTGGAAAAGAAGGACACAAAGCAAGTAAGTGCAAAGGAAAAGGGTCGGTTAACACCATGGATGAGGATAATGGTATTGCTACGACATCAAAAATGGTTAAGTGTTTTAAATGTGGAATGTATGGGCATTATGCAAACAAATACCCTAAGGGAAAGACTCATGAAGAGAATCAGTATGGTCATATGGGTAGTATTTATGTGGATGATGATGAAGAGACTACAAATGATATGTGAGATGAAAGAATTTTTGAAGCTCGGTCAATGGTTTGAGAATGTAGTGGAATGATTACATGTTTATCATGTGTAATTTTGGAATAAAGAGACATCTATGGATTGTTACACTGTTGTCTTTCCTTGTGTTTTGAAAGTGTATGATTAATGTTACCAGTATCCATGAAAGGTTATTCAGATATTTTTGGAATGTAGGTGATATGCGCATAATGAAGGGATAAGGAGAAAATTAAATGTTTGATAGTATTCATGAGATCATGATTGATATAAGGACTAAGTGATATCATGGTTTGAGTATATAGAATTTTGAGGATTTCGGTATGTGAAAAGTGTTAACTTTTAACTGCATTCAAGTTTTCACTAAGGTTCAATGGGTATTCAATAGAGTACAAGATTAAGGCCTTTGAATGATTGGAATGTGACCAACAAGATATATCTTATGATATATAGGGATCAACGATGGTATTAAATCTCTGGTAATCGTTTTCACTATGTTATGAGAATGGACTGCAGTATTATGGATAAGCCTAAAGATTGGAATGGATTATGTTGGACATAAGTTAGTATTGTTTAAGGATAGATGTTTTTTCGATATTATTGATGGGATGTTATAGTAATATAGTTTTATAAAAAGGACAACCTGCAGGACGGGCGACAGCCCATTGCTTCAGACAAGGCTGTGGGAATCGAACCCACAACCGAAGTGCGACTGGCCTTTATCGCCTACCACTGGCCTACAGGAAGTCCCTGTTTAGTAGAAACTAGTTTTATTATATTAAGCAGTATGATATATGAAGTATAAGTCCATTTTAGGAACCATATATGATTAATCTCACTATAGAATGACTTATGTATATTTAATAACTTTTTCTAACCTTTTGTTTGAGACAGATGGAATGAACAGTCATTCTATCACATGATCTTCTAACACTTCACGAATAACAAATTCAACTTCATTTATTTAAGAGATGAAGTGGAAATTGTTCAAGGCACGAACAACAGTGAGATTGTACCAAAATAAAGTAAGTATTTATTCTAATTCAAATTTTCAACTTTAGGGAAATGATCTTGAAAACCAAAAATGTTGTCCTAGTGATCTTATAACTGATGAATCAGATGGTACCTTATATCATCACAAATCTATGGATTTGTGATTACTGGATTTTCCATAGCCATGTTCTCTACCACTCTCCATCAGAACATGATGGTTAGATTTCTCTTTTATATCCATATTTTCACCTATGTGGAAACCCAGTGATTAGTTTATTTGGGTAATCGTTACAATTCATACTTTAGTTTTTAAAGCCATGTTTTGGTATTCCTTTTTACGATGTGGGTTTCTATTAAAGAAACTTTCGAATAGTAAACCATTTATAACCCCGACGAATTTCGAGGGCAAAATTCATTTTAAGGGGGGTAGAATGTAACACCCCGAGATTTTATGAAAAGATATCATTTTTAATGTCTTGTGTTGTACGCTACACCAAAAAAGCTTGCACAACACACATCCTTGACTTGCCTTGCATTACACGCAATCGCAACCTTCCTCGATAGCGTGTGTAGTACGTAATACTGAGTTTCACGAAACAATGATATGCTATTAAAATATTATTAAAACTAGCCGTTATGAATAGTAATAACCACTTTTTAAATTTTAGAAATTTTAGCTCTCAAAATGGACTTCATTTTTGGATTCGGAGTATCGAATTTAGCCTAAGGTGAAATTTTGGTACTTTTCGGATAACTTTCATATTCTGATGAATAGTGAAAATTACTAAATTATAATTAAAAACAACTTTTTTAATCGAAATAATTAATAGTGATAAATCATTAATTTGAGTGGTTTTAAAGTATATTTAGAATATATTTTTACAATTTAATACAATGTTGGTCATTGGATGTAATTTCACATTTAAACCAGACATAATCAAGTGTCAATCTTTTGATAGATATTGTTTCTTAAAAACACGCTATTTGTTTTAACAGCGGGATTTAATTATAAAATTAATTAATGCAACTTTTATGTTATGAATTTGGTAAAATAGACTTCATTTTTGAATTCGGAATATGAAATATAGCTTAGGATGAAATTTTGGCATTGTTCTGAAAAACATCAATTTTTGATGAATAGTGAAACTACTAAGTGGTAGTTAAAAAACTGAATTTTTCATAAAACTTAATTTTACCGCTTCTGTGAATGGAATTTCAAAAATCCGAGAGACACGGTTGATGTCAGTAAGTAAAATGTGGTTCAATGAGATGAAAATAATTTTTGGTGAATAGTAACTTTTTACTTTTATTTACCACGATTAAAAGTAAATAGGGTAATTAAGTGTAAGAATGATATTAATATTACCCTAACACATGTCCTAATTCTATTGGACAAGTGTATCTCGACCAAAAACAACCTTAAGTGTAAAATATTATCATTTAGGCCCACTTGGATTAGATTAGGACATTTATTATTATTTAATTCAAAGAAGAGTTAAAAGAGTTAAAATCAATGTTTATTTACTAAAACATTTTTAATATAGGGTTATACATAAGATAAATTCGATTGTAAATATTCATTAGAAAGTTAAAAAGATTTCCTACATAATGGTATTTTATTTGTAATTTTTAGACATCAAATATGTTAATTTATTTATGACACAAAGATGATACATTAATTATCATATTAATGAAATATTGACATAATTGATTTTATAAACACCAAACTAAATGAAATTTTAGACTTTTTATGAATTCCACTAATTTTATAGGTTACTATGATATATTATAATTGCTTTAATCAACTTGGTTGGAACATATAATTCTGTTAGTACTTTCACAAAAATCATATATCAAATAGTGTCAAAATTGACACAAAATAGTTTTTAAATAAAATATTATATTATTAATTGTTATTTTATTCCTAAAAATCTAAGGTTCGGCCAAATGACTTAGATAAGGATATATGTATTACTAATAAACAATTTGGGGTTCGTTTGGCATGTTATAGTAAGTGTATTAACCATATAGTGAAAGAAAACAAAAAGACACGGTAAAAGTTAAATTATTTAACTTAGAGTTAAATCTAATTGATAAGGTTAAAATAATACCCTAAACTTGTCTAAATCTTATTGGTTGATAGGATTTCGACCCAACCCCGCTTTAGCTTCGAAATAAGACCCTTTGGAACCATTATAAACCGATTTTGACATTAATATAAAATAATATTTTGAGGTATTCCTAAGGTGCCCTCTCCTCCCTTATAAAAGGACACCTCCTCCCCCTCATCCTCACACCAATTTGAGCTCTCAAGCTCGGCGAACCCCTGCCAAAATCTCTTCTCCACTTCCCTAGCAACATCCTAGAGGTTCTGGTCTTCCTCAAAGACCAATTTTAGTGCCCTAAGAGGAGGTCTCAAAGAGGCGCTTCAAAGAAGAGGTAATTACCGTTACCAATTCTTTCATCTTTATTTCTTCTTCCACTTCTTCTTCTTAGGTTGTTTCATTATGAAGTAATAACATCAGTATCACTCATATACTGATATGTTATTATAAGTATGAAACAACCCTATTTCACCATCTATCCATCCTACGGAAAAAGAAATCACCGCGCGTGCGTACGTACGGAATACCGTCTCCACGACGCGATGAGATTCATTCTCCATGTTAACCATTTAAGAATGATTATAAAGTATATATAAGAAATAATAATGAAATATATGACATTATAAAGCTACTAAATTTATGTATATATATATATATATGTATGTCATCTACTTACTTCCATTTCAAGACAATAAGGAAAGGAAAACAGCGTTCATGCGTACGTACGGACTACCGTCTCCATGAACGGTGTTTTTCATTTTATTTATCTATCTATTATATATTTATATACTGAATATATATGATATATAAATCATGTTTTATATTCTGGAAGTATGTAAATCATGATATAAGTAATAATGATGTCAAGAAAAACAATTCAAAATACCTACGATAAATGAAACGATTTTACCCAAAACGCTTCTTTAACATGGAATTTACAAAAGAACGGGTAATATAATGTAATAAGTGAACCATATATGATATCATAACAATGAATATGATTCTGTAATAAGTCAATGACATTATTTAAATCATTATACAGGAGGTTCGGACACATACGAAGCAAATCGGACCTAAGGTAAGGGAAATATCACAATCTCATTTTTATCCGAGATTGTTTATTCGTAAGTATTTACTGGGGTGTATTTTATCATCCACATCCTTGTTTCATCAATATGTAATATTATTTCCATCCACCTACAATTGTTTAAATCCATTTTTACCCTTCGGTGAGTTTTTAGTAATATCTATGAAAGGAATCTTTTGTCGTACGAGGTATTTTTTTGACTTTTCCGACAAAAGTACGAAGAATGTTTTTTTAACTTATACGACATGAATGGATTTTTAAAACATTATTTACAAGAAGCTTCCTTTACAAGTTTTCAAGTTTATTTTTAATCAACTTCTTTTAGTTTAAATTTGTATGACATGTTAAGAAAGAAAAAAATGTTTTTGAAGAAGAAAGGATATTTTCCTCAAGAATGGAGTTCAAGTGTTTTATCAAAATTATTTTCCATCTAAGATAATAAAGGGTTCTGTTTTTATCCCTATTATTACATTGATTTGATTATGTTGTGATGGAATTATTTTTATGTATTCCAATATCTTATATGAATTGTTTTATGATGTCATGATGTTTAAGATTCCCATTTGTATTATATGGGTTATGTAATGATGTATGATTTATGATTTTGTGGCACACATAAGAAAGGATTCATTATAAGATGGGTGGTACCTATATCTCCCTCCAATGCATTGGGTAAAGATTTTATATCTCATGAGATAGACATGGCTGGAACGGAAGGTTATTTCGGTTCAGTGATACAGGACTGAAACGAGGGGTGAACTCGGTTCAGAAAGGGACTTTGTCCACTAAGATAGTCTTGGCAATGAGTCATGACTAACAAGAAATGATTTCCATGATTATGTGTGCATTCCACAAAGTTTCATGTTTTATGTTATGATTATGGGGATCTCATTTTCACTTCTATGATTTATCCAATGATATGATATTATGAGCTCTTTTGCAGGTTATGATTTCCAAAAGCTATGTTCTTATGTATATGATGTGATTGATATTTCTTTTGTTTACCCTTACTGAGCATTTGAGCTCACCCTTTTATGTTTTCTTTTCCCCAGGATATAAAGAAAGGTTTTAGGTAAAAAAAAAGGGATGATCTTTATGGGAGATATTGAAGATCTTTCACCACGATTAGAAGATTACGTTCCGAGTTTCCAAAGACACTAAACTATTACGATCCTTGTGTGTGTATTTTTGTTATGTGCTAAGTATTCCGCAAATGTAATGTAATGTCCATGTACGTCAAGATACGGGTCTCTACAAAGAGCATACTAAATCCCCTTTGAGAAAATAGTAGAAACCAAATTCACCTATCAAGGAATAAAATCAACCCTAGCCTCAACAATTAACAATAACCAAATAACTCACCTCAAGTAATGTAATATAATAAGAAACTTGATATTTGGGTACCCCATTCCACTTACCACTAGTTAAATGCTTATACCAAATGTAAAGCTTCCTAAAAATACCACAATCTTCTTTAAGACCCACATCCCAAACACACCCACCCACACTATTTCCACTAAACCACATCACACCTCACCAGTAGACACCTGGGCCACAAAAAACATCACATCTCGCTCACAGACACTTGGGCCTCATTATGAAGACACCTGAGAAAGCACAACATATTCCTTTCCAAATTATTGTAGGAAAACACAACTCACCCGCAAACACCCTAGGCCTCACAACCACACCACAACCTTCTTGAAGAGTCATGAGGTACCAATTCCTAGAAGAATAAGAAGAGAAGAACCAATAACCATCCATCCATCCTCCCACTGAGATGTTGGTAATGACAACCTCCCCCATAACATTGGGGGTGTTATACCCATAATTCCCAACACTAGTGTGTTGGTCATATAAATCACAAGGAACTACAAGTATATATATAGGTACCAATCACTCACCACAACCTAAGGGTTTTCAAAACAAACAACCATCCCACACAAAATTACCTTTTCTACTAACTCCAAATTCACAACCAGACAAACAGCTATAAACCCAAATAATTACCCCCAACAAATTCATTTAATCAGCTTCTATTATTTTTTTAACAAACCATCTGCTCATTCCATTCCTACACTGGGAACTACTGAACACATCACAACAAAAAACCACAAAGTCATCCATAACTGACCAAGAAGAAGGACCAATGTCATAAAACCCACTTCACACTCACAATTATTGAACACCTATCAAACCAATAACACCACCAGTCTTCAAATTCATTCTACCCCATCCTTCATCTCAATAAAAACACTGCCTATACACCTCATCACAACCACACTCGGTATCCTCACAACATAACAACACCATAACCATTATCATAAACAAAGTGCTACCCAAACTGTAGCCCTGTGGCCCAACCACTACCCAGATATAGTCCCACTACATAATAAGTTCATCCATTCAACAATAAAAAAATCTCTCAACCTGAGATTCCATTACACCACATTTTCCACCCCATACACACAACAACTCTCCCAACCACAACACTACACGAATAGAACAAACAAAAGTTCAAACAGAACCATACATAGTGCACATCCACATCAAACAACAATGTGCATTCAGATATAGAAACCCTCAATCTTTAATACCACTTCCATTATTCATGGGGGATCATAGAACAAGGTCAATCTAGGAGTATCCATTTATTTAACTGTGTATACAAGATGAACCAGATTTTCAAATTTACAAAAATGATTCACAAGCCATACACGTGTGTAAACTGAGACCAACAACGACCATGATTTTTTATAGGATACAACTCATACAATTCAAAAAATATATCAATAAAAATAGGTAAAATGGAACAAACATCATGACTATCTTCTTAACCTCTCATTTATTACTAAGGTAACAAAATCCGTTATGGTAACAAGTCCGATTATCTTTATAATAGGTTAGATTGTTATTGTTTTGTTTGGATTACACCTTAAACAAGAAAAGATACATTATCTTACCCACTCTACATGATACAGAATAATAGAAGACGTATGAATCCCTACTTAGAACCAAAGATGATCTTAAAATCCTCATTGCGCCAAAAACTGGGGGCGCACGAGTAGTAGGAATGAATCCTATGGAAAACTAGATTGATGGATACCGCATTTATACAAATATTGGGAGATGCAAGGTTCTGGTTGCAAAAAGAGAAAATAGAAGGGTTCATGGAAGATAGGATATCGGCTTTAGAAAATTCATGATCTTATATCAATTCAGTGGAGACAATTTTAAAGAATATAAAATTAAAATCATGGTCTAGACCACATGGAAAGGCCATTTTAAATTTTATAAGGTGTTTGGATATTCGAGATATAATTATAATCCACAGATATGGTGGAAAAGGCTTCTTATATACTCAAAGAGGGTTTTAGAATAAATTTACGTTCAATAAAATGTAAGAGGTGTGAAACTGGAAAAACTGGAAAAACTAAAAATGGGCCACTAATCGGTGTGTCACAAACAGAAAGTCACTAACGTGACCACCTAACATGATTCAAAGATGCGAGTCACTGATAGCGAGTCACTGATATGACCCGATGATGAATAACCCATTGATGCCTGACCAAACGATGCCCTAACTACCGATGCCCATCCTACCGATGCCCTAACCTACTGTCACCTAGAGAAACTGATGCCCTGACTAACTGAAACCCTGAACTACAAATTCCTTCCCTTCCAATAACCTAACAAAATAATTCTCGAACCTACCGACACCCTAACCTACTATTGGAAAACTAGATTTTTTAAATATTCATGAAATGAGTCATTGAGACTCTCTAAAATACCACAAACACAATATTTTCACAATGGAATAGACCGGAGAGGGCCAAGCCATTACATTAGATACCTAGAATACTATAATCTACCTTGTGAATATAAAACCCAACCTCGAAGAATTTGGGTTCTAGAAAACCACCCTGTAAGATACCTATCAAGTATAAACCCTCTTATATTGATCAAAAAATGAATTGAACCCTCAACATCCAAGAACATCCCCTCTAACATCTACTACCGCAACCGAGCATAATACACACCAAACAACCCTAAAATCCACACTACCTGAACACATCACAACACATGAAATTTGGAAACTCCTTCCCCCATATAAAGATACTATCTGCTTTGGGTGGCACTAACTCACCCACACGAGTTTAATTGTATTCGCATTAACACGTATCGATTCGATATCATGTCCTCCCATCAATATATGTTTGGATTTTTTTCACAGATCACTACACAAGGAAGAAAATCATCTTTTAGAAAAAAAGGTTTAGGAGTTACATTATAAAGAAATATATAACATGAA
The DNA here is from genome assembly GCA_963277665.1 of Viscum album. NCBI lineage: Eukaryota > Viridiplantae > Streptophyta > Magnoliopsida > Santalales > Viscaceae > Viscum > Viscum album. The sequence continues at coordinate 1,307,967,666 of OY728132.1, forward strand.
AAAAACTCAAAAAAAAACTATAGTTACTAGGCACACATCTTTGCTTCTTGCTCGTATGTACTCTCTCTTGGCCACCATACCTCCACAACACATGAACCAATGGAATTATCCATACATGTAGAGCCTTATGCTGATGTTCCTAGAACTCCACTATCGGCTTTAGAAACATTGCATCCTCTTTGATATCCAACTCTACCCAGTCATAGACATGGGAGTCATCATGAATATACCAACAAATCTGGGAGACATGAACGACATTGAGGATCTTCTCCCACTGTGGTGGAAATGCCAGCTGATATACCACCTCGCCAAGTTGTCCCAACACCTTGAACCTTGGAGAAAGCTTACTCCCTCACCTGAATCTCCAATGACCATGTTGAGTGGAAACATTCAAGAACACGTGGTCTCCAACCTTGATTTCCAAAGGCCTTCTCCTGAAGATGACATATGATTTCTTCCCATCTTGAGCTGCCTTCATCATCTCATGCACTAAGTGATCCTTCTAGATTGTTCTCTGCACTATCTCCAGACCATGAACTACTTCCTCCCCAACCTATCTATGACACAATGGTGAACAACACAACCTCCCATAAAATAATTATAAGTATTCTATATTTATGGTAGAGTCATATCTATTGTGGTAAAAAAATACACCTGGTGAAAGTGTCATACTCATGATCTTCCAATGTTTAGAACCTAGGCCCACAACCTATCCCCCAACATTTTTATGGCCCGCTCTATCTACCCATCTATCTGAAGGTGAAAAATAGTGTTAAAGTGTAACTGAGTTCCAAAAGAATTTTTTCATCCCCTATAGACTCATGAGGAAAATAGTGATCCAGGTCTAAGACAATAGATGTCAGAACTCCATAAAACCATACCACCTCATCTAAATACCTCCTAGAAAAGGAATCCATTACACATGACTCCTTGATTTCAAATAAGTGTTTTGATTTCACCAGACAATGCACTAATACCCAAATTAAATAGTAGCCACACTAATCCATAAGTATCCCTTTGATGAAATCCATCAATATGTCATCCCACTTCCACTCAGTTACATCTAAGGGCTGTAACAAAACACTAGGAACAAATTGATCAGACTTGAGAATTATAACACTAAGCACTTTTCCACAAACTATGCCACAACCCACTTCATTACGGGCCACTAAAACTGCTCTCATGATCCACAGTACATTTTATAGTCCCCTAGATGCATTTCAAATTTTGTGGAATGAAACTAACATAGGATTACATCATGATTCCCCATTGGAACAAACATCCTCTTGGGGATCCAAATCTGATTTTGACCATCCTCTAAGCAGCCATATAAATATTCACTCTAGTCAGTGCGATCTGACATCACCTCAACCTCAGAGTCTCCACATTGAGACTCCCCCACCTATTATATTAGAGACGAATGCACTATTATCTAATACAGACAACCTATACACCCATCCATTCATACATATATGTTTATGGAATCGAACTACCCCATCACCTTCTAAACATCTCTGGAATATCGAACCACCCATCTATATGAATAATTTCTCAATACATCATCCATGATGTCCCCCTTTCTTGAGATGTAAGAGATCTCAAATTCTTAATCTAGGTGAAACTCCATCCACCATCAATGTCATAAGTTTAGACCTCATTGGGAAAATATATACCACCAGATCTTATGATCCGTCAAGATCAAAAAGCACTCACTAATGATGTAATGTCATGAAAACATCAATGAAAATATGAACATTTCTAGCTATAGATCATGGGTGGTATACTTATGTTTGTGGGGACATAACTTCCCAAACCCAAAATAGATTACTTTTTGACAATACATCAGCACAAATCTTGTTCTCAAATTAGATGTATTTTAAAAAAACTCAAACACCACCCCTTTCATTGGCAACTAAATCATTGGAGAACGGAACAGCTGCCCATATAGGTAGATGGAAGAATACTGACACTACTCACTCCACAAAAAGGCCTAGAACTTTCTAGTCAATTATATAAATGGCATTGAAATTTTAGAAAAATCGTGTACAAATATCTGATAATAGCACCCAAGAATAAATAAAACTATGAACTTTTTTCACATTCTTGCATGATTCGTAAGAACCAATAACATCGACCATTGATGGGTCAACTACTGCACCATTATGAGACACCACGTGTCTATGGAGGTTAACCTCCCTTGTCTAAAACATTCATTTGGACAACTTTTCACAGTGCTCATGTCGTTGAAGAACCTCCAAGAAATTCCATAGATGCTCAGTATGCTCTTCATCTTACTTTGAGTAGATTAGAATTTAATAGATGAATATAAAGATGAAATGGTCTAGGAACTCACAAAAATAGAGTTCATGAGCCTAATGAACATGGTTAGTGCATTTGAAACATCAAAAAACATAACCACAAACTTGAAGTGTCAATAGCTGCACCTGAAAGAAGCCTTCCAGAGAAAACCCTCCTTCACCCTCAACCGGTGATAAACAAAATACATGTCAATATTAGAAAACCAAATTTATCCCCTTGATAGGTCGAAAATATAGTCTATCCTTGGGAGAGGGTATCCGTTCTTGACTGTCACTCGATTCAACCTCCATTATTCTATGCACAACCTCAAAACACTATATTTATTTTTTATGAAAAAGACCATAACACCAAACAAAAACACACTATGATGGATAAATACTTTCTTCATCATGTGTTCTGTCTAGATTCTCAACTCCCACAGCTCATATGGTTCCATTTAAAAAGGAGAAATCAAAATCAGACTAGCATAGGGTTGTAAGTCAATCCCAAACTCAAAATCATATTGAGGGGTAGAGTCATAAATTCCTTGGAAAAAACATCCAATATCTCAATGATAACTCCCAAAACCTTCACCATATCAGCACCCATCAATTAGACTGACTGCCCAGTCAACAAATAAAGAAAAGGCTCTACGTGCTGGCTACACACCAAATAACTACACTTGGAAATGAAAGCTACATGATGGATATTCATATCTGAAAACATTAATCTACTACATAAAAAATTGAAGAAAAAATGAATAGAAAAAACAATTCAATTAAAAGGATGGCATTATATAGCTGCATCTATATAAGAAAAAGAACCCCCCATAGTTTGGTGTGGCCCCAATATCAGTCTACATCCCCGAAAAATATAAAATAAGATGGTCTGACCATACACTGGCATAATCAACACCAGGGGAATGAAAAATATATCTATGTATAGTCCCAAAGAACCTGAAAGAGTGGGTATGACTAAGGAGTGAGAAACTGCCAAATCAAGAAATAAAAAGCAAGGGTACTGAACAAGCTAAACGTACCTCAAACTATCTTTGGCCATGCTGGAACTATTATCTTTGTGATATATAATAGACCATAGACAACTCTTATGCCTCTATCCAGATGTTTACATATCCAATCATTCTAGGTTTGAGTGCTATATGGAAAATCACAATGTCTTCCTCCACCTACTTATTCTCATATCAGTGGAGTGAGAGCCTGCTATCCCTACAGTAGAAACAGCTTGTCCAGCAACTACAGCTGCGGCTGGTGCTAAACCTACCCCCTCCACCATACTAGTTCGAACTGGTCATTGACATTGAAGATGTATATAGCCTCCATAAGAGAAACATCTTGGTCCTAGGTTCATGAAAAAAGGATGAGGCCCGGAAGGTCGAATCATGAACTATGGGGGCCGACTCCACAATGTGTGAAAATTAGAAGGCCCTGACGCCTGAGACATTCTACAGATAGACTTCCACATTGAAGAACATAGCTAGATCCCCTCTCACAGTATTCCTTCTAATGATTTCATCCCCTCAACTACCCCATCCTTCCTTTGAACCTATAAGTATGTCCGCAAGGTGAAGGGAGTAACATGGTAATAGAGGGAAGGAGGAAGTGACTCCTCTAAGAATCTCACCTGAGAGTCCTCATCTGTAAAGAGATCAATAAAATTGAGGAGATCCTTGATCATGAACTCTATTTCCTATACTAACATACTCCCATACTAGAGAGAGGGTAACTCCTACCTCTTCTCCACCTTTATCATCTTAAAAAACTAATTCCACCCATAACACCTTCTTAATTTCAACCCAAAGAACATATGTATCCTTCCTCTCCCTCAGGTAGAACATCCACCACTAATGTCCAGATCCCCTGTCTGGATAACCTCCAACGAAACCCATTACTCTGTCGAAGCCCCTATCTGGTTGGAGATGATCTCATGATCCTGGAGCCAACCCTCTGTTTCCATTGCTGAAACACTTCCCTTGTACATTCTAAAAGTATATGACCGGAAATCCCATGAGATTCTCTACCACGAGTTGTCCTCCTTCCCTAGAACAACCCTCTGTCAATAATTCGTATTTTCCTTCTGTTCCTCAACTACCTAAGCCACTCGCGGATGATGGTCGAGTTCTATAGCTGTAAAGGTATATAAGGAATACATATTTTTGAGTAGTATGGAATTAAATTTATGATCAATTTTATCTTTTTATTATTTAAATTCCCTACAATTCCCAAAATCAAACATGAACACTACTCATTATGATGAATGTTCCCTTCCTAGTGTCTCCACCATGAAATCAATGTGTCCTCACATGGTTGTTCAGTTGATTATGATTATTTTAATTGGATCATAGGGGCTATAAAATTCATTGTCCTAGCTGGTCTTCCCTAGACTATTTCTTGCCCCAGTGTCACCTAACACTATTTCCCTACCAACCCATGAAATCCTCACAATAACTAACTCAAAAATCCATCATATCATTGAAACATCACCTCTAATACCATTATTTCACAACCCCTTCCTCCAATGATACCCCTCATGGGTTGGAAGTTAAGAAAGATAGATAATGACCCATGAGTCCTGCCATCAGTAGGCCCTTGGGTGGCTACCAGCACCAAAGGTGTATAAGCTCCCAAAATGGAATGAATTACCCTTTTAATAAGAAACAAGAGTAGGATATGTGATGGAAAATCCCAAGAAACACCACACACTAAATATAAAAGTAAATACAAACTCCTTCCCACAAGTATGTTAAATAATTAAACTATTATAGGAACAATAAATGTCCAATGTGAGTACCAAAAAAGATAATCAGTGACACACAAACTATCCCAAAGGTCTGAGATAGTATGATTTAAAATAGTCCTTATAATCCTTCTGGAAACCTAAAAATAGTTTATATATGTTGGGTGAGAATACAATATACTCAGTAGGAAAAATCCAAATTCCCTTGTGCATAAGTGGGAAGAGTTAAACAAAGACATTGGGAGAAAATAGAAGAAACCAAAAGCACCTATAAAGGAATAATGAACACCCCATACTCACCAAGGAACACTCACCAAATAAAAGAAGTAAAGTAATATAATTAGCACCTCAATTTCTGGGTACCCAACAACACTTTCCACTTGTTAACTTCACATCCATAAAGAAAAAATACCGAACACTAGCACACTCGTCCACAAGCCCTACTTCAAAAACCTCCATACACACACTTAGGCCAAAAAACCACATCAAATCTCAATCATAGACACATGGGCCTCAATATATATCACATCTCACCCCTAGAAACCTAGGCCTCATCACAAAGAAACCCTAGAAAGAACAACACATCACATCCTGAAGACACCTTGGAAAAAAACACCTCTCCCACAAACACTTGGGCCTAATAACCGCACCACAAAATTATCAAAGAGTTTTTGGAGACCAATGCCTAGAAGTGGGAGTTGAGAAGAAAAAATAACCATCTATCCATCCTCCCACCATGATGTTAGGAAAAATACCCTCCCCCCTTAATAATGGGTGTGTTCATCACATATTTCTCAATATGGGATGGGTGATAAAATTAATCACATGGAAATACAAGTATATATATATGTTCAAAAAACTCAGCCCAACATACGGGTTTTCAAAGAAAACAACCATCGCACACAAAAAAACCATTAATTCTACCTCTAAATGGGACACACCATAAATAGTTATAAGCCCAATTCATAAACCCAATCTCATTATTTTAAGCAACTATCATTATTTATTTAAGAAACAATGTATTCATTCTATACCTACCTAGGAAAATACCAAACACAACACATGTGATAGCCACACATCCATCCATAACACACCGGGAAGAAGGACCAAGGTAAAACAACCCACTACACACCCCATTTTATGAACACCTTTACAACCACTCCCACCATCAATTTTCAATGGATTTACACCCTTTCCATCATATCAAAAGGAAAACCCCAACATACCTTATCCTAACCACACATGGAATTCCCACTGCTTAACAACACCAAAAACAGTAACATAAACATAAAACAATCTAAAACTACAGCCCCACTGCCCAACTACTGCAAAGATGTTGTCCCACTACATAAAATTTCATCCATTCCACAATCAACCAATATATCAACCTAAAATTCAATTACACCACCCGTACCACCCCATACACACAACCACACTCCTAGCCACAACACTACATGACCAACACCAACACAAGGTCAAATAGAACGATATAGAGTACACAGTCACACCAAACAACAATGTGTATTCTGATTTAGAAACCCTTGTTCTTCAATTCCACTTTCATTAGTCAGTGGTGATCACAGAAAAAGTTCAATCCTGGGGCATGTATTTATTTGACCATGAATATGTGATTATCCAGATTTCAAAATTTACAGTAGTGATTTATAAGCAATACAAGTGGGAAAATAGACACCTCCAATGAATAAGATTTTCAAAAGGATAAAACCCAAAATATTCACAACATGGATCAATGAGAATAGATAAATTTAAACAAACATAATCACCATCTTCCTATACCCTCATTTATTACAAAAGTACAAAAACACATTATCGTAACAAGTCATATTATCTTTATAACAGGTTATATTGTTATCATAACACTAGGATTACACCATAATCATGAAGAGAGATTAGATTACCAACACCACATGATAAACAATAAAGATTGAATAAGTGATCCCTACAGAGTACAAAAGATGATCAGAAACACCTCCTTGCACCAAATAAGATGGTGCATGAGTACTAGGAAAGAATCCAAGGGAAAATTGGATTGATGGCTACCACACAGATGTGACTCTTCAAGGAAAAATGGTTCTTGTCTCATAAAGATAAAACATAAGGGTTCTAGGAAGAGAGTTCCTTTTCATTATAAAATGTTAGATTTTAAATCAATGCTAGGGACACAATTTCAAAGTACATAAAATTCAAATTGGGGTCAAGACCACATAGCATGGCTATTTAAAAATATAGGTGGGCATTGGGATATTACAGATATAATTATTAACCTTAGAGATTGTGAAAAAAACATTATAAAATATTGAGGAAGAGATTAGAATAAATTTAGGATGAATAAGACATAATAGGGGTGAAATTGGAGAAACAAGAAATGAATCAGCAATAGATGAGTCACCAACTGAGAGTCATCAATGCGACCCACTTACGCCCAACCTACTGACACCCGAGCTACTGACGCCTAAACTACTAAATCTTAACCTTCCGATGCTCGACCTACCAATGCCTAACCTACCTGTGCCTTGCGTACAGACACCCTAACCTACAGATACCCTAACCTACCAATGACTGACATACTGATGCTTAAATTGTTGACACTCAACTGACTGCCGCCCTAACCAGTGGAATCCACAACCTACCAACTCCCTAACCTACCAACACCCTGACCTACCAATTTTCTGAACTAATAATTCCCCAAATAGTTATTAAAAAATTTTATTTATATAAAAATGTTGAAATGAGTCGCCAAGACACTCTAGAACGCCTCAAACATAGGATTTTCAAAAAGGAATGGATCAGAGAGGTCTGATCCATTATAATTTAATTTTATTATGTATATATTTTGATTTTTTATATCCAATGTACTAGGAGTATCATGTATACAATCTATAATTAAAATGTATATAAACTGGTTGTTCATCCAGAATTTTATTCCTCGCAATGAAACCAACAAAAGAAATTAAGGGACTAGCTCTGCGCTTTTGGGGTTGGGGTGTTATCGTTTGTATCATTGGTTTTTTAGAATCCACCTTTTAAACTATACTTAGAAAACATAGTTTATAGAATTTAACCTAATTCAGACATTGGGGTTTTGTATAGAAGGAAATACAATAATTTCGGTAAGGTATAGAATATGTGGTTCTTTATAGAAATATGTCCCATTCTGGAAACAACAAATGGATGTGGTTGTTGAAATGATGTACCTAGGGGTAACACTATGAAAATTTGTGTCATGAATGACTTGGAATAACCTTGTACATGAGAATGATCCTTATTGCACACCTAGTTTTATAGACCCAATAGAATGTGTTTGGATAATTTATGATTTTTTACAAACACTTATGAAGTATTTAGAAGTAATGATATACCTAATGATACTATGTTAATGATTATGATATTAGTATCGTAAGAAAATTTAAATTTATTTTATGTATTTCTATAGGTTTGGGATTATACATTATTTATCATAATGATTTGATCTTAACTAGTGTATTTCATTGATTAGAAATGGAACCTAGAAGGACGAATAATAACAATACTCAAGAAAAATGTAGATATTTACCTACAAAGAATGCCAATATATTTGGGTTTGGAATTAAGAATGTTATGAATATATTAGGGAAGCATAATCAGGATATGACACATAAGAATACCCAGATAGGGAAACCAATTCCCTAATGAGATTCTCTGACATTGGATTTATTTATGCGATAAAGGCCCCCATACATTAGTGTTACTACTAACCTAATGGTGGATGAGAAATTGATTAATTCTTCGAAGAAGATATTTTTTGTATTAGGATAAGGTGAAAAGGAAAATTTTACAATTGTACAGTATTTTCTCAACGATTATATAGATAAATGGTGGACTTTGATCTTGAAAACTGGAGAGTTAGAAGAAACATAACTCAAGCAATTTTGAATATTCAAGGATTAATTCTTCAATAAATACTCTTATCTTGATAGAAAAACTTAGATTAAGAGAATGTTACTTAGATTAAAGAAAATTTAAGTAGAATGTGTTGTGGATTATGAAGATTCCATTACCAGGTCAGAAATGTATGCTACAGATTCTATACAAAACATGAAATGCAACATTGATAACATATTTTAAGGGATTAATCTAAGTCTATAATGTGATATGGGGTCTCAAACCTTTTACTTAAAAAATTAATTATTTTTATGTGTTATCTAGAGAGATAAATAATTACCCAAGTATTACATATTCAATTGGAAGAATGTGAATAAATGGATGAGAGTGTAAAATATCCATAAATGGAAAAAGGGAAAAAATGATTTTCCCACATGTGATAACAATGGAATGAATCACCCTGGAAAATGCTTAAATGGAATAGGAGGTTGTTATAAGTATGAAGATATGGGTAACCAAGATAAAGAATGAAAAGAGAAGATAAAAAAGGCAACTATATAGTGTTACACTTGAAAGGATATGAGGCACTATCCAAATGAATTCCCTAAGAAAAAAGAGAGTATACCTCAGAAGAATCTCATTGATCAAGGTCAATCTTTATACATTTATATAACTAAATTTTAATGATTTATTTTCTCTTATATATGGATCAATGTATAATTTATTAAATGTATATTTTTTTATGATATCATGGTTATAAGTGTTATGGAATGTAAAAATATTGTACTGTATTTATTTTTCATCAAGTATTTTATAGAATGCATTGACTGGTACCGAAAACCAAGAAATGTGATTCAATAGAATGATCATCATTTTTGGAAAATAAATTGTTGAGGGAATGATAAGTCTTAATATATTCCTAGTGTTGACGTAATTAAATTTGAAAAAAATTATTATTGATTTTGATAAGGTAAATTTGATACTACTAAATAGCATGGAAGTAATTGTAAAGTGTTCGATCATAATATTTTGAAAGAGTAATACATTTATAAAAAGGATTATATTGATATTGGGATGAGGTTTTAGAGGTTAATATTCTATTTTTTTTCATATGATGAAACATGTTATATGAAATGATGTAGAAATAATTCATGAAACAATCAATGGATAACATTTTATTGATGAAATAGGAATATGTAGTGTATTTATGTTTTCATATATACCCATAGAATGAAATAATTTCGTAACACTTGAAAAAAATTTATTGAAATAAAAATATTCTCTTATTATCATCATTTTTTATGATATAAATTACCTTTTATTCTTATAACTGTTCTCTAGGGCTTTTTGGTCATCGAATTTCAGCTGAACATGTTCTCTATCATTCTCCATCAAGACATGATATTTATATTTCTCTTCCATCTCAATGTTTTCACTATTGTTCTCTTATATAGAGACCTAGTTTTAAGTAAGTATATGTGACCTTGATACATCCCATTATATCTTTTATAGAAGATAATTTATGAACCCTTTTAATGATGTGGGATTTAAACATAGGAAATATCATACAACATATTACTATGATCGAGTTTAAATTGTGAGGAAGCAATTCATTTAAGGAGGTGGGGAATGCAACACACCGAAATTCTAAAGTAAAACATTGTATTTCATAGAATGTATAAAACTAATCACCAGCATATAAGAGAATTTAATATCTTGACACATTATAGTATATTTACTATTATAAATAGACTAAATATATTTTATATATTTCAATGCATATAACATGGATTTATCTTGCATTACACTAAAGAGAGACTTTCTTTGATATCATGTGTTACATGAAAGGATGAGTCTTACCAAAAAAAAATATATAATTAAAATATTATTATTTAATAAAATATTTTATAACCTATCTATTAAATTGGTTATTATGAATATTATAAACTGACATGTGAATTTATTTGGTTTACAAAAATTATAAAATGAAATCATTGGTTACACATTAATTAGAAATTAATATAATAAGTAATCGAATTTAAATGTAATATTTTTATAGAAGAATACTTTTATGATAATAAAGATATTTTATATTAATAAATTAAATTTATTACATTAGTGTGTGACATTAATATATTTCATATTTAATAATTTTTTTTACATTCAATCAATGTATTTTATTTTCATAATATAAAGACAAACCTATTATCACACCTAAAAATCTATAATTTTATAAATGATATTTTACTGTATTATAATGGAAAAATAATTTTACAACCAATTTTTTGAAATTTTATAGATTTTATATGTCAAAATAAAAAAATTATTAGAAATAGGAACACAAAAAATTATCTTTGGGTGATTTTTTGGTATTTTTCAATGAAGAATCATTTTTTGATGAATAATTAAAAATACTAAATTTTCATTTAAAACTGATTTTTTGTGTAATTTATTTATACATTTAAAATATATTATTAATTATTTCTACATTCATATTATATAAATTATACAAATATTAATATAATTTGGGTAATATTAATCATTTTCACTATAAAATTAGAAATAAAAACCTAGCAAATTTTTGAACATTTTCCCATTAGAAACTCATATTGTCATTTCGTCTACAAGATTATATTTAAATTAATTTCTGTCACATATCTAATTTGAATTTAAAAAAATTGATTCAATATTTTGAATTATCATAATTTGGAATGTCTAATTAGGTCAACATAGTAGTTGACTGATATAAAAATGTCACTAAAGATGTCTAAAAACTATTTTATGGGCATATTACATCCATTCCTCCAATAAAGATTAATAGGGATTCATTTAGGACCCTTCAAGGTCAATTAAAATGAGAAACTACTGGAAAAAGCATATACAAATGGTTTGGAAAAAAATCATGGGTATCTGTCATAGCTATACCCATGATTTTCCAAAAGCAATGGGTATAGAGTTTAGTTCTGAACTATACCGATGGTTTTTAAAAAAATATGGGTAAAGGATTTTGTTTAGGACCTATACCAAAAATGTTTCCTAAAATCCTTGGTATTGGTGATATAAATTCCCACAGTTTTCCAAAAACCTTGGGGTTTAGGGTTGGGTTGATGACATATACCTACAATTCTAAGAAAACTGTGGGTATAGGTCAAAACAATAACATTGGATTTCTAAAAATCATTCGTATATGTTTTGGTTTAAAAAATATTCTCATGGTTCTCCATGAACCTTGTGTATAGGTAATCCCAATTGCCACATTTTTTTAAACCTTGGTTATAGATTTCTTGTTTAAGCATGGGAAAAAATTTCTATGGGAAAATCAATTTATGTGGTTTTCAACAAATATCGTAGATAAAAATATATATAGGTAAATATATGTTTTTATAATGATAATCATATGTGGTGTAGTAATTTGGAGCATATATTCTATAGAGTTGGTCCATTTCTCTAATTCGGAGGGAGGAAATTTTTAAAGCATATAGGCACCGTTTCCGAACAATGGGTGTAGTGTTATTGACAAAGTGGTCTATTTCCCACACACATATTACCGTGGTTCATTATAGTGGAAATAAAATTTTCAATCCATGAAAATAACTTAGATTTATACTAATGAACCCCCATACATGCAGTTCTTAAAACCATGGGTATAGTCTATACCCATGGGCTTAGGTGTTATACCTATGGTTTTAAATCATGGGTATATGGGTTTTTTCCAATAGTGTGGGGGGAACTCAAATATTTTCATGAATATCCAATGTGACTTTTTCCCATCTTATAAAATTACATATCTCACACCCTCTCTTCACACATCTCATGAAAATTTGGACAACCATCCATTACTCAAAACTACTCCAAAAACCCCTCTCATCATGCTTGATGCCTCCCTTTAGGTAGAAAGACACCGAAGTGATTTCCATGGTGAAAACCAGAATGAGTTACCTAATGAAGAGGTAACATCTTTCATAAAGATACATTTTTTTATTTTCATTCTCCACAACCATAATTAAAAATATTACATGTTTATATAATAACATAATAATCCTCAATATAAAAATATATTGTTATTTTAAGGGACCAACCTACACTTATACACAGTACCATTTATATAATAACTTTAACATCTTCAATATACTAATATATTATCATTATAATATATAATGGATTATTTTAGATATCATATGTGATATATATGTTACAATAACTATACATTAATTATAATATACGTATATAAATATATTGTTTTTTATTTTAATACAACAAGGAAACAAAATTAGTGTTCATGTGTACGTATGACCTACTATCTCCATGAATTTGACATTTCATTTATTATCTCCAAATATTATTGATTATTATAAAAATCAAAATAATAAATATATATTTTATGATAACATCATTGTTTAAATTATGAAGATTCTAAAATCATGATCTAAGTAAAATAAACAAATAACAAGTCAAAACAATGTTGAGAAACTAGGCATTTGACACCCAAAATAGTGAATGTAATGAATGATTACTATCAAATAGGTAATAAGATACAATTAAGTGATAAAATATGATATTATTGACAAGTTTATGGGTTTTTATAATTTATTAACATGTATTTAATTCTTATATAGGATTTCAAAGGACGTTCACACATTAAGAAACACATAGTAATTGTTTTCATCTTAGTTTTCATTCCTTTGAGGAATATTTGTTATTATACTCCAATTAATTTTATTTTGGTGTACATACTGGCCCCTTTTTATTTAATATTATGATTAGATCATAATTCAGGGTATTTTAAGTTACATTAACTATGTAATGCAATGGGGTTTGACTTGAATATTAGCAAGTGGTAAGAGATTATATTTACAAGATCACATTGTATTGATTGATAATTTTTTCTTGAATTAATCTCTTCCTTATGATAATTTTTATCTTTAGTTTAATTAAAATTTTATATACAATTTTCATGAAAAGTATATAGTTATTTCATAAACTATATACATTTTACATATAGAGTTAACTTGATTGTTATTTGATTAACTATGGAATTATTGAAAAGTTTTTATATTTTATTCAATTTGGAAATTTAATAATTCACATTGTTCCTAAGATAAATTTATTACTAGATATATTAGAAATGATTTGGATATGTACAACATAGGTGGTCCCCTATTATGGATATCCCCTCGATGCATCTATTGTCTTATGAGATGAATTAGTTGGCCAAATTAGATGGGTTTTAAACAACATGTTATAAATCATCTTGTGAATTGTCTAGAGTTTAAAAGAACTATGTATCTAGGAAACAATTATTCTAATAATTAAACATTTCCCTCGGTCAGAATCAGTTACAATTTCTAGGATATTTTATTTCAACAAGTTGATAGAATTATTTCTTTCTCAGTTTATTGATTAAAGGACATGTATTTTTAGTTTCTTACCTTTCCATATTACATTATGGATTATCCAGATATTTTAATTAAATTTTCTCTAAAATAAATAACATGAAATGTTTATTTACTCTCATTTATTTATTATTTCTTCCTCTTTACCTACCCTTATGGATAATTTGAGCTCACCCTTTCTGTGTTACCCTTCCCCAGGTTATGAAGAATTAATTTTTAAATAATATTTAAAGGATGCAGTTGCATTCATTTTTTTTGTATCATGTTTTTATTTTCTATTTACAAGGTATTATGGTTATCATGTACATAATTAGGATTTCCAAAACAAAAAAATTGATCTACCATTCTAGATTTTATTCCTTCTAATCATACCAATGTAATAAAATAAGGCATTGACTTAGAGTGTCTAGGGTTAGGGTGTTATAATCATTTTGACATAATATCAACCCTCTTAACAACCTAAAAGGAACCCCATAAAAGGATCTAATTTTAGTTTAATTTTAAAATGATTTATTTCAAATAAGGTTAACACATTCTAGAAAATTAGGTTAAGCAAATAAAACTCAAGATGATGGTATCTCTAGATTTCATAAGAATGATTTTTTACTCTAGTAGTCACTATCCACTTATGAATCCACTAGATAATATATGAAATATCCCTAATGAAGCTTGAACGAATTATAGATAAACCCATACATCTATCAAGAACAAATGCGAATATAAAAGACTTTTATATAAGTAATTGAAGGGTATAATCTCAATCGATACATGAAAAATATTAATATTGGTGAAGTCAGATAAGGTCAGGGGAATCTCCAATGAACTAAAAAAACATAGAAACATTATCATAACATGTACACTAAAACTTGGATTATAATATCATATTTATTATAGGTCTAAAGATTAAATGTTGTGTTCAAATAGACACAATTATCAAGAACCTTCCATTGAATATACCATAACTCTCTAGTAAATCATGCTTCCTGATTTGGAATTATCATCCTTATATCACAATGAAAACATAATATCTCTTAAAAATATAACCATTTTTTTATCACTAATATAGAAGGTCTCCATGATTGGAAATAAGTGTATCCCATAGTCATTATCTTCAAAAAATCTTGTATTGTATTCCTACCTTTCGGATAACCATGAAAACACTATATAAAAATAAATCATTACATACTCTAATTTTGATATTAGAATGGGTAATGATTAAATATGTCTCATGGTTCTATAATGATCGTACATAACCTACAGATATGTGAGGCACCATGAAAAAAATCACAAAATATAATTAGTTTTTTCAATCCATTTTTACTACGTATATATATGATTTAACATGTTGTAAATCCTTTAATGAACAACCCATAATGAGGTGTGTGAATCCTATAGAATCCCAAAATTTTCATTCAAGGATATTACATTATTTTAAATTAATATTCATTAAATTAAAAAATTACACACACATGAGGATTACAATAGTTTAGTACATTTGGAAACAAAGAACAAAATTTCTAATTTGGTGAAATATCATCAATGATTGCCAAAAATTTCATCCCATTTATTACCCTTCATAGAGATTTACTACAAAAACACTTTCATATCCTAGAGAAAAGAAATATATGAAATGGTGATATTAGAAGCTCAGTAAGGGTAAAAAAATAGATATAAACCTGTGATAATATAAAAAATAAGATAAGCATAAGTGTATTTGATAATGAAAAAAATTAATTCGGTTAAAACCATACCTGTTATATATCATAAAAATGAGTAATAGACTAAATATTGAATGGTTATAATATATTAATCATACATAAATAATGGAATATGAGCCATGATAGAATAGCCTCCCCATAAGGCATGGATATTTGGAGTACAAATAATTTTATAACATTGTGAAAATTTATAAATTTAAAAAAGATCACTAATTAAGTTAACAACATGAAATTAGAACCATACATAATGTTATGAACATGTAACTAGGGCGGCACAGAACATTGATAACATTTAATAATGTTCAAACATGATATAAATTTAGTAAAGGATTAATCCCTAGATAATCATAGTAAAAGATTCTGTAATTCTATAAGGATCACTCCTCATTCCATCCATATCTTATTGTACTGGGTTGACTCTCCATTATTTCCGGTTTTATCTCAAGAGTCTTGACCCAATCCATTGGAGGGCGATAAAGGTCGCACCGGTCACATAATAAAATCTTAAATAGATTTTCTAAAAGATAACAAAAATTTATCATATCATAACCCAACAAATGAAATGAGTATCATAAACATGTCATTATATCATAACTTATAGAAAAGGGAAAGGTTCCATAATCATTTCATCTTTCCATAACTTGTGAAAAGTGGTGGATTTCTTATGTGGTTTATTATAATAAAAATCATGGAAGAGAAAAATAAATCATAAAAAACATGTAATCATAATTATAAAACATTAAAGGAATGAATAAAAATTGAATATTCAGATAATTTCCCCAATATCATATTACCTATATCAATGTTTGTGATCTTATATTGAGAAGTATTTTTAAATCCCATAGGGAGTATTTCTTATGTAAAATAACAATTCATTGAAAATAAATTTCTTAAAAATTCAAAATCCTTTTAATTTAAAATAAAATTTGTAAAACAATAAATAATCAATTTTAATTTATTATAATAATTTATTGAAGAAAATATAGGGTCAATTTTAAAAAACTTTATTTAAAACATCAAACAATTTGAATAAATTTTTTATTAAAGATAACTTTGAAAACATATAAATAAATCTTTGAAAACTAATTAAAAGAATTTTTTAATGATTAAAAATATTCAAAATCATTTTCCTCAAAATTCATTTTAAATTTTCATTTCAAAAAATGGTAATTTTTTTGGAAAACATCGTTTTGGAGGAAAACTAATTTCTGACATGAGAGTGAAATAAAATTATTTTTTCATAAAAACATTTTTCAAAACATTTTTAATACCAAAGTGTAAAAAATGATACAATTACATAAATAATATAATTAATAACATTGTTACAATAAAATAGATGAGTTTCTTGAGAGATGGATCATAATTTTTCATCAATGGAAGCATAATCATAGATAATCCCAATAAATGATTATATTGTATCAATAAACACATACCACTATTGGAACATTCAATTGTAATCCTATTGAAAAAGTTACATTACATGAAGCTTGAAATATCATTATAATAAGTATTTTCATGATTTAACTATCTATATGGGTAGTATATACACCTTTTAAATGAATATGGGTGTGCAATGTAAGATGTGTATCAAAGAAAGAATATTGAGAAAAAGTTTACATACCATTTTAGTAACATGGAAATCATGAACCCAATGAAATATAGATCCTAAAGGGATATGTTATTAAAAATAATTTTTATTAGAATAATAAAAAATAAATTTGTTTTTTATACACACCACATAAAATAAATATGTTTTGAACATGTCTCATGTCTCACAATAAAATAAAAGTGACGCAGAAATCCCTTATTGCTTTAGTATCTTTTGAAAAGTAATCCACATAAAAGAATAAAAATATTAGAAACATTAATAAAAATTAAATTATATAGATTCATATTATCTCATTTTACATGGTATAATATAAACCACACATAAAAATTGAGCTGTGGATTTGATATAAGTCCCTCAAAAATAAAATTGAGAATTGAAATCCCCCTACTTTTAGAATTGAATTCCATCATTCAGGATAAAAACTCCAATATAATTAAGATATGATTGAAGAAAAGCTATAAAATCACTATATTCATATATATATATAATATTATAAATTAATAAAACATGAATTTATATTAAATATTTATCTTCACTCACTTGTTAATGTTATGTTTCAAGTAGTAACCAATTTATTTACATGTATTAGTTTATACTTATTACTTCTTGCCTACTAAAATTGATCATGATTTAAGAATTTTGAGAATATATTAAATTATATAAATATAATATAAATATAATATTTAATTATTTATATTAACCCTAAAATTTAGTGAAATGAGATGAAATACAAAGTTCATGGAGACAGTAGGCTGTATGTACGCACGAATGATCTTTTCCTATTTCATATCATATTGAAAGAAATGAAAAATTTAAATGATATATATATATATATATATTAATCCAATTATAACTATTATAACATATATAAAACATATTTTCATTAAAAATATCCTTTATACTTTCCTTGTAATGTTGAATGATTCACATCGCTTCGTAAGGGGGTAGTCCACCATATGCAAAAAATGACGTTTTCATATTCCCACAAAATGGAAACCACAATGGTATGTGTGATATAATAATTATAGAACCATAGTATTATAATATATATCCCATAAAATCAGTATTTACATCATTATTTGAAAATAATAAATTTGGTAATATAAAAGTGAACGTCATTGGTTCGCAAAGTGATAATCTGCCGTACAAACGAATGACGATTTCCTAACCCGTTTGTTGTAATTGTGTGTGGTTTTAGGTCTTATAATTAACATTAAAAAATAAAATTATATTTAAAATAATTATTTTATTGTATAATAATGATTTAAAATGAATTTATGTAGGTATAGAAGGATATTAAATAAAAATAACTTTTAGAAGAACATTAAATATTCTTCAGATATCCTCATTATGTTAGCACTATACACTTGGATGATTCGATTTAATCCAAAAACAATGTTCCTTGAAGAGTGTAGGAAATTTGGGAAGTAAAATTGATAGATATTGTTATATTAAATTTTTTTAGAGGTTTGAATAATTTGGTGGAGTGATTTTGTTTTTATAGTTGAGGAGGAGTGGAATTATTTTAAATACTAAAAAATATTCACTATTGGGTAGTCCATATTATCAAATTTTTATCCGAAAATACTAATTAAATTTTTTTTAGGATTTTATGGTACATGAATACCTTCACCACACATTTGTATACATTTTTTATACATTCAGTTGATTAATTTTTAGGTTTCCTTATATTATTATTATTATTGATTTTCATTATGATAAGTAGTTTTCTAACTAATGTAATTTAGTATTTAAGAATATGTAGAAGTGATATTATTATATAATTTTTAATCCATTCTTATAAATGTTATATCTAATTTATGATGCATAAATCTTGTGAGTTTTATAAATTAACATTAAAACAATCACATGTAATGCGTAAAAACACCGTTATAACCGTAATAGTGTTAACATAGTTTTTATTATTATTGGTCAATATAGTCATTATAATATAATAATTTTCCATTTTTGAAACAAAAATTTTAATTATTAATATTTATAAATAACTTTATAGAAGACTTGTTCTTTCGTAATTTTAATTCAATTAATAAAATGGAATTTATTATAAAACGACATTAATGTTAATTTTTGACATTATGCATTTAATTAAAAAAAGTAAGAAAATAATTTAAATGAAATAAAATAAGTTATCAAATATTTTAAATTATATACTAATATACAAAAATAATTTTAATTTAATCAATCCACTTATAAGGCTTCTAGTACCATTTGATTTATTTTCCTATTAACTTAATAATTCATGCGTTAGTGTTTATTAACAATTTAATGTAATTATATGAAATTTAAAAAATTAAAATAATTTATAATGAAAAAAATAATTTATGTTACCAAATAAAATTTATAACTGAAATTATGTGGGTTTTAGCATATTCCAAATCTTTATATAGATTAAAAGAATGAAATTTAAATATTTTTACTTTTTTCATTACATAACTTATTGTATGGTTTAATTTCATTGGAACATGTTGAAAAAACTCTTAAAATAATATTATAAGGTAATAAATGTTGAAATATTTCTATAAAATAAGTTTCGAATAGGTTTTGGTTAATTACTTCACTTTATATTTTATGTTTAACCTCTATGTAAACTCATTTTTCCATAATCGCTGTAATTAATATTAACTATTTTCATTCATCATTATGGTCAAAAATTAAGTTTATTTTATCATACATTATAAATTATTCTTATTAAAAATTTGAAATCCATTTTTCAATATTATAATTCATAAATTATGAAAATTTTAATTTAAATTACACCCTGAATACATGTTGAGATGGCAGTTTTCCATTAATATTTTGAAATTTTCACTCTTTATAAAAAATGGATATTCTCAGAAAATACAAAAAATTATTCCTAAGATAATTATAACATTCCAATTTTATAAATAATGTTTAGTTTTTCTAATAAATTTTATAATGGTGGAAGAATATAATTTCAAATTATGTGTGTCAATCACGATTAACCCAACTTTTGGAAAGAATATTGTTTATTATAGAACATTTGTTTTTATTTTAAATGATTATTATTTTAATTTTATAAATAAATACTTACTAAACATTGAATTATATATATATATATATTTTTTTAAAAACGTTGATTAATCCTATTAATTTCCCCCAATTCAAGGGCGAGGAAATAACTATCATATTAATTAATAATATTTATAGTATATTTCTGTTTGATAAAACTTAGTATTGTGTGTTACATAAGCCAAACGTAGTGTTGCATATACCTCAAGGAAAACTCATTATTTCATTTAGTGTAATCACAAATTTTTGTATAATTCAATATAATCCATCAATTAATTTTAATTTATTTGAAAAAAATAATTCATAACAATTTTGGGAGTCGGAAATCCTTCATCTGAACCCTGTGAATGTCGGCGGGTATCAGAAATCTACTATGTAAATATAGGGAATCATTTTTATCATGGGAAAAATCAAGTGGTGGATTATAACCATATATAATATCTATCCTAACTCTAAATACTAATTTAAAAAACCTACTTTCTATTAAGCTCCCATGGATTTAAGAGGTGAAACTCTAGGATGTTAGGGCCATTCTTCGATGATACTCCTAAACAACAAGGTATATCTATGTGATGAGTTTCATCAATTTATAAAATATTCTTTCCTCTTATACCACCTATTCTAGAGACTTACAACTCATCATATCATCCATCAAATTCCCATTTCCATGGGTATATGCTATTAAAAGTTCAATAAAAATAAGGTACCCAACCCACCTCTTATGTCAAAAGCACCTACCATGCTTGGACAATATATAATTATGGATTAATGGTTTATATATTACATAAACCATTGTTTAAAAGAAATTTCCACCCATATTTTAGCATTTTATCATCCTCTATCATATCCATGTTACAAGTTAGTTAATTCAACTCATTAATCCTTAACTTCCTTTATTAGCAAGAAACCAAAATCCTATCCTACATTATCATGAATCTTAATCCAACCCATGATGTATTAGAATATTGGGTATAATATTGGCCAGATCAACTATGATGAAAATTTATATAGATTCGAAAATCTTTTCAAAATTATGAATGATCTCCCACAAGGGTCAAACCAGTCTATTTTCTCCCCCTTTATGGTCATTGTTTTCATTTACACTACATGTTTCAAGAAGTCCTAAATGAATATCCAATAGTATATTTAAAATCCAAGGATTTTATATATGTCATAAAAATTCATTCATCCTTACCAAGAAATAAAAACATAAAACTTAAATGGGTCCACTAATATAAAAACCTCACATATCATGTTGCCAATGAAAGTAAACACACATATCAATAATAGAAACATTGAGAGATTTTCATTCAGTAGATTTTAATTTAGTTTATGAAATATCATCTCAAAATTCTAAGCTTGTTCCTCATATAAAAAGTTGTGCACTCTAATACAATCAATAAAGACTACCATGATGAAATATAGATATGGTTGGAAGTTCTGATTCATCTTTGATGTGAATAGCATTGACTTGAAAATTAATCCAAATTTCATCTTATGACACTCATAGAGGCCATACCTACATGTATAAGTGGTATAAGGATTATCATAAGGTCTCAATAATATATGATGATAACATAACCAGAAGACAATCTTGGGGAACAACATGATTGTCCTTATCTGATCAAATTGGTCCTAAATTAGAGGAGTATTATACTTGTTTGTGACTATCACATGATTCAAGCACTCATAATCTATGTATATTCCTAATAAACTCCCTTCATTATAATATAATTTTATAGAATAACTGTAAGGGGGCATGATTTGGTGAAAAACTGCCCTCCCCAATGGTCTTCCAGTTGAACCATCATCTCTCAAATCTTTTCAAGATACATATCCTTAGGAGAAGTGAATACAGAATTCACACCTAATATCATATGAATCATAATCTCAACCACTCCCTCAGGTGGAAAAATAATAAATTCCTTAAGAAATAATTATTTTCATTGGTCAGAAAAAATTATAAACATTAGATACAATTTCACATCATCATATAGAACAACAATAGTGAACTAAGCTAAATGCATTCTGAGTAGTCCATGCTTAGAACGTGAATACACAGTCTACAAATCCCACTATATAAAATGGGTTTGAATGTAACACTAATGTTATTTATAATTTTCCAAAAAATGATATTAGTTGTTTTATTATTAATACAAAAGTGACAAATCCATACATAAGAAAACATTAAAAGTACACTTATCTAACAAAAATAAATCCAAATGATAGATATATCAAATAGTCTTGAGGGAACACTACGAAAATCTATAAATACCCTAATATTACAACCATTAAGGTAAACATATTGAAATAATCCTAGTTGTCTAATTAATCACAAACTCCAAATCCATAAAATAAATTAGTGGTTACAAATTATTGTGATTCCAACAAATTAAATAGATAAAATAATAAATTAAATTCAACGAAGTTTACTTTTCAATTATTCAAATGAATCTCGTAATAATAAATTTTTTCAACTATATAGAATGCTATTTACTTGAATCTAATCCTATATCTTCAACTCGGAATTTGTAACCACTCTAAGGTGAACTATTTTACTACCCCCATGCATCATGATTTTCTCTACTTTTTAAGTGGATAAAAGAAATGAAATTACTACCCAATAAGTATTACACAAGATCCAACTAATAATCGTTGATCTTATTTAACACCACATAAAATAAGAATACATAATGTGATATTATTATAATGTTATAGATGCCCCATCTACCACTAATAAGGGAACTCCACATGCGATCTATGGAACTGCTATTAAGAATGCCCCTACCATCCAAACTGATTGGATATTGATGAATTCCTACCATATTGGGAATAAGAAGATCCATGTCATAGACTGATATTCTCATCACTAGTCATGTGAGAATCAGAAAAATTACTCTTTAACTTCCATATGATCCTCTATTAATTCCAAAAAATAAACAGATAGTGACACCTTGTGATTTTGGAATATATTATCCTTTAAATATATTATGTTCAATAACTTTTTTAAAACAAAACCCTGAATTAAAACAATCCATGAAATATTATATTCATATTATTAAGTCTATTTTAGGATTAATAAATCCATAATTAAATAATATTCATTTACATAATGAAAATTTCATAAATTTAAGGGATAAATAACTAATATGATTTAATATTGAAAAGATTGTTCTATATTAGATAAATGTTTATTAAGTGTTGAATATTGTTCTAAAAAAATACAATTAAAAACGTGTATATTATTATTATATTTGAACTAATAGATTAAAATTATATAATTTGAAAATAATTAAGAAATAATATTGAGAACATATAATGATTTTAAAGGTCATTTTAAAAAAAGGATACTTTATTTATATTTTTAATTTTCATTTAAAATCTAAATTTAAAATTTTAAAAAAACATATGTTATAAAATGAATTTATCTTTTTATTCATCATGAAAATATTATTATACGATAATTTTTTATAATTCTCTTTGAAATAATTTATTTTTTAGTGAATAGTGAAACATAATATTTTTACGTAAATTTTATTTTTTATGATTATTTAAAGAAGAAAATTGCACCTAAAAAGATATAATATAAATTTCATAGGAAAAATATTATTTCTCAAGTGAGGTTATGTTGTTAAAAATACAATTTGGAATTAATAATACAAATTTTTAAATTTTTATAACTAAAAAATATTTTCTAATAAAAATATTTTTAATATTTATCATTTAATTAATCTCTAAAAAGGTGTAAATAGATTATGGATTTATTTAAAATTTAAATTGAACTCTATTTCTAGTAATAAAAAAATAAAATTTCCAAAAAATAAAAAAATGATAATTTTATCTTTAACATGACATTTATTCTAAAAAATACACACTATAATAAAATTGTATTTACACATTACATGTGCTACTATTAAAATTATCTTTTCTTTGATATAGAAATTTTACATTATAAATTTTATTTAATATTTAAAATAATTAAGTCAAAATTATGCGATCTGTTCAATCATTATTTTTTCACTGAATGTAAATTAAATTGGAAAACATTTTTTACAACGATAAAAACGGAAAATGGTAAAAGGGATGAATCTAAGAGTAAAAGAATAAAATAAATGATTAAAACATTTTTGGAAACGATTGGTTATGTTATTATGTTACTTAACTCATCCCTAGACAATTATTTTACACTTTTTTCCACATTCCATGTGAATCATGTGCTCTTTTTACAATAACGAGTTATATTTACCTAATAATCATTTCCTTCACCAATAAAATGTGATCACTAACACTTTATTTATTCAATTATAATAAATAATTATATTGAAAAAAATACCATAGTTTACATTAGAATCTATAACCATTTCCCAAAAGACAAGTTATTTCCAAAGTAACTAGCTACAGATCCTTATGATGTTATCCAATAGTTAACATCCAAAGCGAGGGTAATGCTCGCAACCTAGATTTCATAATTATTATTTTTATTATAGCCCTTAAAAACTATTATATCAATGAAATTATTAACATAAGTATTAATGATATCATTAAAGATAAATATGATAATAGAATATCTATTTTCTAGCTTCCTTAAAAAAATTCTTAAATTGAATCGGTCGACATGCGTATATACGGTCTACCGCCTCCATGATTGACATGCCTGATTTTTCATCACCAAATTAAATGGATGGTTATAATTGTATATTTCAAGGATTAATATGATATTTATAAAACTATTAATATTAAATTATTATAAACTATTAACTATTTTCTTCCTGATATATGGTAAAAAAACATGTCACCCATTCGTACATGTAGGATACAATCTAAATGAATGTGATGTATTCTATTTTTACCTGTAGTTTTATTTTATTCATCCCAAAATAATTAAATGTGATTAAAAAACTTGAAATTAAATAAATAACATTATTATTATTTTCTAATAATTATATTATACCAAAATATTAACACTATTATATATAATTATATATAGATTATAATTTTTTTGTGGTTGGTTTAGCCACTATCATGAGAAATGATATAAATTTATATCATGGATATCTAAAAATAAAGTACTAGTGATATTGGAAAATAATAATTAAATAATTTTTTTTCAAGGATATGAAAGTTAAATTGTAATATCTAACCTTTTATCATGATATCATCATTTGGTTTGTTAAAAATTACCAAAACAGGTTCATTTCCATCTTTTTAATCATGAATCATAATTAAATTACATAAGATATGAAATTAAAAAAATATAAATCATTATAAAAAATATATTATACTACATATAATTATATTGTAATTATAAAATTGGAATCAATAAATAAAAATTGATACTTCAATTACAAAACTATTACTAAACAAAAAATTGATCCTAATAATATCTTATGATGAAAATAGTATATAACTGGAAAAAATAATTTTTTTAAAATTAAAATATAATATTTTAATAAATTATTATAGGTATTAAAAATTTTATGAAATTTTTGATTATGTTGTTTATTTTTATTATAACTTTGGTTAGTTAATGATCAGATAAGTGGGATTAACTGTAAGGGTTTTGTTAAGTCATTTTTTGTTTATAGAGTTGTTATAATTATTCCTAAAATTTTTATTACATGTTGGTTTTTATATGTCCTATTATTCAATTATATTTAATTTCTTATTTATTTTCATAGTATTTAGATTTATATAACACATAAAATATTTTAAATGTTACCAAATTTATAAATTATTTTTTTGTAAGGGTGTCATCTAAAACGTATGTTATTTAAGACATGTTTTATATTATACCCCATTTTTAATTTATGATATGTATATAATTAATATTTTAATTTATATTTACTTATTTTACCATTTTTTAGGTGTTTTATGTATCATATAATTTATTATATTCCTTGTCTTGTTGATTTAAATGTTATAAAATTCATAAGGGGTTTCTTATCACAATGTTGGTTCTATTAGACTTATTCCAAATTAGTTACTTATTTTATATTTATGTGGTTTTTTCAAATCTATATGGATATCCTTTAATATTATCTTCTATAAAATATTGTTTTTTAAAATTCCATTTAATTTTATAAAAATTTATGTCTTTTTTCTCAAATGTTAACTGTGTTTTAAGGGGTTTTTGTTAACTCAAACACCATTTCACTAATTTATAATGGGTCATATTGAAAGTGTCACTTATATTCATTAATTAATCCACCATAATCTTTAATGTTTTATTTTATTTTTCTCTATATAAATGGAATCTTGTGACTCAAATCTTCCTCTTCCCTGAATTTATTCACCATAAACGTATTACATTATATGAATAATGTCTATTTTATTTAACAACAATTTTCCTTCCATGTCTCAATTTTCCCTTCCCATAAATATTTTAATTTATTTTTGGAAAACTAATTTGGTGTTATCTCATGTAAAATTGATAATTATGTTCTTCTATTTTTAAAGTAAATGTCTATTAACCTTTTATATGATATGTGATTTCAACAAAGAAATTTTAAAATATTTAAATTGTTTTCCTTTGATTATTTATTGTATTTTATTCCATGACACATTTTTTTAAGATAATATTTATATAATTTATAAGGAAATGTAATTAAATGTTGTTTTATAAAATTATATTTTTTAAAAATATTACACATTACCTATTTAAAAATAACTTTTATCTGTAACGTGTAACTTATTTAATTTTACAATAATGCTAAAAATCTTCTGCAAAAATATATTTTTAATTTTTTTCTATGTGAAAACCATTTTCACCACAGTTTTCGTTCATTTCAATTAATATTCTATTCCATATGTTAAAATTATTTTCTAGATAAATTAAAATGATAATGGTTTTGAAATGAAAATAGGTATTTCCTTTTTGTTTTTAAATGTTATTTACAAAATTATCTTGGAATGATAATTTTAATCTATGTCAACATATAAAATAATACTTATCTTACATTGTGGAATTATTCTTATAACACTAAAAACCCTAATTCAAAGTACATATTATAAAATTATTTACAAATGTTTTCCTATAACTTATCAATTTTCCACTGGTTAATTAATCGAGATTTAAAATATGGATGTTGACATGTTATCTTAGAACATAAATTTATGGATGATTTTTATTGAAAGGATGCATCCAATACCATCCTCTAATGCATTGGTTGATGTTATATATGTCATGATATCAAGGAGGGTAAAAAAGTAGTATCCCATACCTAATATGTCACATAGGTATGAGCCTAATCTCGAGAGCGTACATGAGTAGTAGCCCATGCCAAAGAGGGTAAATTGGTTGAATCCCACACCCGATTGGGAACATAGATATTATCCCATTCCCATGAGGGTACGCGGGGAGATTTCTAAGACCTAGAGGGTATGTAGGTAGTATCTCAAGCCTAGAGGGCACATGAGTAATATCCCAAGTCTAGTAAGGTATATGGGTAGCAGCCTTATCCTAAGTGGGTACACAAGTTGTTATAATAAGGCCAATGAAATTAAAGGGCCACTAAAAAAATCCCTCTTTGTGATGGGAAACATGTTGCAACTCCAACTCTACTATGTTAGTATTTCTAATTTTTTCTACTATTCCATTTTTCTATATGCTTATGTTATTATACCAAATATTATATTTATTATCTCATCTTTCTACACTCTTATGTCATAATATTTTTTGGCCATTTGTGATCAAAGGTTATTCTTTTATGTATTTGTGGAAAATCATATTTTTTTTATGAAATTTCTTATAATATATTCCTCACATTCCTATGATTTATTATATTCATATTATTTATACCTTGGGAAATGTTGTTCAGTTTTTCACTTAATGGTAATATGAGTTTACCCCATTTTTAAATTTATATTCCCCAGATTATTAAATTTAGTATATCTTATGAGCTGTGTAGATGGGAGTCTAGAATAGTTCATTTATATATAAATGTTCACAAGTATTATAACATATGTTTTTTCCATATATGATCCTTGGAGACACCGAAAAATATATTCACTGGATTTCATAATTATTTTAAAGGATTAATGTTATACATTTGGAAATAATATAAACAAAAGTTTTCATCATCTCACTTTGTATTAATTATAGTTCTTAAATAATGTTTTTAAGAACCCATTTTAGGAGTGTGGGTATAGGGATCCTCCCAAATTTACTAGATGGTATGTCTAAAGACATATTTCTATCTATAGTAAGGGTCTGATTAATAACTTCATAAAATGACATAATCAAAAATATATTCTGCTAAGGATAAATTAAATATATCATCTCATACTAACAATGAATAACTCTATTGGCCTTATCACTTTCCCATGAGGGTGAAACCCATAATAAATCGATAAAACTGGATTCTTATTCCATCACATTCATGATCCCCTAAACAAGATATACAAATTTTATAAACCTATTAGGTCTCAATATCTTGATGAGTAAATGATTAAATAAACAAGGCTATATGACCCTATGATGCATCTATACATTATAATATACAATGAATATTACCTCATAAAATTGATTGATTGGTCTTTTAATCTTATTCACAAATTCTTCACCCAACTCTGAAGGGGTGTATCATGATGAAGGAAGATAGTCTACATATGATCAATCTAGATTGTATTAGCATGTGGTCTACCATCTGTAGAAAATAGATGATGAGAACAGAATTGAATCTTTATTATTTTATAATACATTTAATGTACACCTTTAGGAACTCCTCATCCTCTATAATGTTTTGTTTTAGGTAGAATCCCATGAAACTAGAGATCAATTGGATGTATAAATGCAACTGAATATAGAATCCTAAATATTTTATACACTTTATTTAACCATTTATTATACATAACATAGATAAAGAAGATATATTTTTATAGTTTGGTTGTAAAATTATATACATAAAAGAATTATTTCTAATGGGGATACAACTTCATTATAAAAAAACTATAGAACATTCCCTTAAAATCCACTGATTAACTAATACAACATGGGATATCCTGGGGAATAGATAAAAATAGGGTGAGAAATAATTCCAAGTAAGGGAATAATCATGTGATAACATGAATTACATAAGTATATGTGAGTTAAGGTACATAACATGGACACAAAAAAATTTATAATCCTAATCATGAACATCGAACCATAAGAAATGATGATTAAATCATTGCATCATAGGAATGTGGTTCCAACATAATTTATGAAATCATATGAATAAGTCAATGATAAACACCAAAACATCATAAAATATGGTTCTTATGAAAACTTAGTTTTCACCATAAAAGGATTAAGATGAAATAAATACAATACCTAATTCCTTGGAGGGCTATGGGATCAACCATCACATTCATATAATTTTTAGGAACTCATATTCCAAAAATATCAAACAACATAAGAACACATTTTTAAATTTTAATCCCATGATTAAGGAGATTGGGTAAAATATATGGAAGCCCAAATATATTAATTATATGTTTTACTAGGTAATTAAACTTGTGTGGAAATTTTAATGGGTATTCACAACACAAATGTTTGGCACGTAAAACAATGAAATAATTTCTGTAGACAAAAAAATGTACATGAAGGACCATTGAAGAGATTAATAAAAGTGGAAGGTGGTATACAGTTTCATTGATACATATTCAATTGTAAAGATATGTGTAAAAATACATGTCTACATGAAAAATTTTAAATAAAAAATCAAAATACAAATAAAGTACATGATTAAACTAGAGGGGGAAGATAATCCTTTACCTTGAGGGGGTGATACTAAAAACATATTAGGAGCATAAAAAGATCATAGTAACACCTTGGGAGGAATTTACAGTGGGATAAATAGTGAAAATTAATGATAAATGGGTTTCTAGTGAAGGGTAATGATAAGTTGGATGTTTGTTTATATAAAATTAGAGGATAATTATTTTTTAATTCTAAACATAGGATTTGGACTCTATGTAAAAAACTGAACCATGGTAAATGCACATGGTTTATTCAAAAGTTTATTGGATTTAAATATATATTAATATATGAACTTAAATAACTAATATAATAGACCTCATGAAGAGAAAGTGAGTGAAAATAGAAAGGAAGCATTTTCAAAACTGTGAAATACAATATATGTTTTGGAAGATTTAAAATAGTTTTTTAAAATAAATAAAATAATTTTAAAACACATTTTTTGAAGGTAAAATCTATTTTTTAGCATGGATAATTTTTGTAGTAAATATTACATCAATTTTTGTCTATTTTGATGACATAATACATACCATATTTTTATACCATATATAATTTTTAAACTAAAATTCAACTATGTCAAAATGTTTTAAAAAATTAACCAATGGATTATTTTGAAAAATTTATTTAAAAAATAAAGTTAATTTTACCAATATATATATATATATATATAAATTACACATTAAAAAAATTATTTTAGAATACTAGTTTTAGGATAATAATATCATTAAGTGCTTTATAAAAATTACATTGAACATCATTAAATTATATTATTTTTTACATATAAATATATTTAATTAAATAACAAATTTATTATGAAATAATTTTTTTTAAAAAATTCTATAATTCATCAAAATTGGTGTTTCAATTGTAACTAAAATAATTTCCCAAAAATAAAATTTTGGTTTCATTGTATAAAAATATAATTTTTATCAAAGTAAATATATAATCATGTGTGTATAAAAATAAATAATGAAACAGGATAAAAATGATAATTTTATTATTAAAAATATATTTTAAAAACTTTTACAAATGGGGTATATATATAAAACCTCTTATTACCCCATCATTCACCCTAATGGTACGATTTGTGATGGTTATACATTCATAGGGTAGTTTAGTAAACACGGTTTTGGTGGTGATCTCGATAAGAATGATATTCTCCCACAAATGGGTCCAATAACATTTTATGTGATTTTTCTCGACTTTGGATTGGTCAATGACAAAGCCTATGGATTCCATCTACCTTTGAAGCTCTGATAAATGGACTTCATAGAGTACGATCCTACCGGTCGAGGCTATCAATTCTTCCTTCTATGTCTATTTGATCTTATAATAATGCATTATACATAAATATATTAACAATCACTATTAAATATATGTATAATCAATGGTTAAGATTATTAAAAGTATTTTAATCCCATAATATAATTATGGCTACATTTTATGATAGTTTAAAATAACAAATGAAATATCGTGCATGAATTTTCTAAAACAACAGTACATAATAATGTATTTATTCATTCTGAATATATTTTCATTTATAAAGGTTTTTCACATTTCATTCTTCCCCCTTTGGATGGTTCTTCCCAAAAAAATATTTCATACACTAAAACTGATCAGTGTACTTTTATTTCATCACCTCTTCTAGTTTCATTGTTTCCACCTTAGAGATGTGGTCCTATGACAATACTTTGACTTGGTGATTTATCTTTTTATATTTAACATTGTCTCCATGTTCTATAATCTTCACTTGATACTCATAATAAGAAGGATTTTAATATGTAGGTATGACATTTATATTCAATACATTTCATAGTTTTTGTATATACATCCTTTGTATATTTAAATGTAATACATCATGTATTTGGGATATGTTAGGTGAGAGTGAGAGTCGATTTTCCACAAATCCAATGACATCAATTATTGCAAAGGGGTTGATGTATCTAGGAGTAATATTTCCATTCATTTAGAACCACAATATTTTCATTCACTATGACATAAAAAGGAAAACCATATCATATATCTCAAACTCTAACTCTCATCAATGAATGACTACACAACATTTCCGGTAAATTTTCATTTATTTCATATAAAATCTATTGTTTTAAACCATATATATCATCTAATAGAAAATATTAGGTTGTATTATATTCTTCCCTCGAACATCATCCCATTATATTTGTGTCTAAAAACTTTTCTCTTATAGATCCCCAGAAGCTTCCATTTGAATTATAGAATGGAAGTTGTCGTTATGTGAGAACCCCACTAGTGGAAGCTGCCAATATTAATATCCTTGAATATGTATTGGGGAATATCTCAACATATCCTCCACTATTGGAATTGTTTCTTTAGGATCACTATCCAATTGATGATGATTTTAAGTTATGAATCTTAGCTCCATATCCAACAATGGTTGAAGGATTTTACAAAACATAATGGCGAACCATAGATCTTGATTCTATATGATAGAGAGTGGCTCTCCATGCAGTATTAACACATATTTTATATATATCATAGCGAGTAGTACAATAGATGAGTCTTACTTGATAGTAATGACATGTAATAAACATATAAGGAAATTAAATACCCCCAAAATAACATTATTACATATAGATATAATAGGGAGTATTATGATGCAATACATGGTTATTTTTCTCATTTCCATATTAGTATGGATTTTCGTTGAATCAGAAACTTATACTTAGGTTGTTTATCCTTAAATTTTGGAATAAAAATCATATGGTACAAATTATGAATTATTACTTCTCATGTTATCCCACTAGATTTTATTCCTTAGATATCTATACATCTTAGTGATTCCTAGATTAAAAGTTAAGGATTATATATGTGTATCCTTAAGAAGATCCCTCCTCAGTTTAGGATTTTATGGGAAAAAAATACGGGTTCCAAAACATATAACTCTATGTTTAGTAAATATGAACATTAGAATATTTAAAAAAATTTTATGTTGATATTTAATACATTATTGGGAATTTTTGACCCTATCAATAACGTATGGTTGAGAAGTTATTTGATAATGTTTGGATAGTGATTCTTTGATGATTCCCTTTTACATCCATTTCATGTCCAAGAGGATCATACCCAATTCAATTAACATCATGGATATCATTGTAAACTACTATCTAATTATAGAATCTATCTCTATATTCTAATTTATAGTATTTTAGTTGATTGAAGATTAAAAATCTTTGATCATCACTAACAACCATTGTTGGTGGATATTTATATCCTTTTGTGTGAATTTATAATTAATTTTTATTTGATCTATATATATTTCACAATTTTCCCTATAGAGTTTGTGACATCAAATAATAAAAGATAATATCAAATAATCCAATTTCACATATCACATATGGATGTTCTTCTCATGTATCATTTAATAGAGGAAGGCATAATCTATAACATTATCATTTTGAATGAGTATACATCCCAGTCCCTTTTGTTCACATTCCTATATATCAGAAACCCTTTCCCACTAGTGTGTAATTCCAGAACATGTGAATTGGTTAGGCTCTTATTTATCTCTTTAAATCACTTATTCTATTTTGTGATATAGAAGAAAAATCACACCATTCCCTATCATATTGGTTAGTGTATTTGAAAATATTGATAAGTTTGTCACAAATTAACTGTAGTACCAAGATAATCTTAGAAAAAAATCGATATATTTTACATATGTTATTATCCACCATATTTAAATTTCATCTATTTTCCATGAATCCCCAAATATTCCTTTACTGGTGAAAAAATTCCCTAAAAATTTTAATTTCTCAATCAAGATATCTCATGAACTATCATTCATATATAGATTTTTCATTTAGAAGTTATCTTGAAAAACATTTAAATGCTCATTATTTCCAACTTCTTTTTGAGTAGATATGAATATCATCTATAAATACATCTAAAAATTATTGAAGGATAGTCCCTAATGGCTCTACACATTATTTCATGTAAGATAACTGGAGCATTATTGAATCCAAATTTCATCACTATGAACTCATAGTGCCCTTACAATGTATAAAAAGTAGTCTGGGGAATATCCTCCCTCTTCAAGATTATATACTAAAATCCTGATTAAATATCCAACTTTGAGAATCACGATTCTCCACATAGGTGATCAAACAAGTCATCAATCAATGATAGAGGATGATGTTTTTTTATTCTGATCTTGTTGAGCCCATGATAACCAATTTAAAAGTCCATTGACCAATCTATCATAAAAAAGGACATGTTCACACCATGGTGAAGAACTAAGGTGTATTAAACCATTATCAATATTTACTTGTAACTATTTATTTAGATCCTATTATTCAACAGGGTCCATTATGCATATAGTAATCTATATATGAAAATATCTCGGTATAAGTTTGATTAAAAACTCAACCTCATTGTTTGGAGTATGATCACGAAATTGATCAAGGAACCCGTCCCAATATTCACATACAATGTTAAATAAATTAAGAATTATCTTTTCCTTAGTCTCA
Organism: Viscum album; assembly: GCA_963277665.1. Classification (NCBI taxonomy): domain Eukaryota; kingdom Viridiplantae; phylum Streptophyta; class Magnoliopsida; order Santalales; family Viscaceae; genus Viscum; species Viscum album. Next base: position 1,308,002,612 of record OY728132.1, read on the forward strand.
ATTATTTGATCTATATTGTCCTTTTTCACTAAGAAATAATATGCATGATTGAGATGATTCTTTAATAATAGATCTATCCTCTTCCTGACACTTATATAAAAATTAAGGGCCATTTGTGATGTCCTGGGTGATTTCATTCTCTTGAAAATTTATTTTAACTCCATACATGGTAAGATAATCCATACTCATTATTTCCTTGAATTCCACTAAATTGAGTACCATAAGGGTTGATGGGAAATTTTTCCCACAAATATTATCAGTAGATAAGATATTTTATTTGGATAAAATAAATCAAAAAATTTCAATTTTCACAGATAACTGGACTTCTAGGTTTTGAGGTAGTGTTTGAATCGTTCTAATAAAAAGATGTGGTTAAAATGAATTTATAGAACTAGAGTGAAATAGTTCAGTAAGTATCTGTGAATGAATTTCTAATGTACAATTCACAGCATAATATCTAGGATCCACCCCAATAGTTGTGATGGAATACAGATAACCTTTATCACTAGGAAGTATAGGTTTTTATTACTTGTTATCTTCAACATCCCTTGGCATAGTGGATCGGTTCGCATAATGTTCAAATTAATTACAATTAAAAAATTGTACAATAGGCTGAGGGTTTATTAGACCATTGTATTATTTCACCACATTCATGGGTTTCTCCTACATGTTTTCACAATATATGATCCATAGTATGCTACACCTAAAACATTTCATTGTACACTTCATGAAAATTCTAAGACGATTGTTTCTTCACTTCTGACAAGTGGCATATTAGAAATTCCATCCACTATGTGATTTTCCCATCACTCACCAAAAATTACACTACTTTATTTGATTCACATCATCTAAATCATAACAACCTATAGATTCTCCCATATCTTTTTCTACTTTGAGGGAACATCTTATTTTTTTCCATAGCTGTGATGGTCACCAATCCTCAAATTATTTCCATAATTCAGATGTATCCCACTAAATATGTCTTCAACATTACTTTTGTGGTCAACTACATGTTAGAGGCATATCATTAATGTGTTGTGATGTTTCCTTATAAAAACTATTTTATTTATCATCCTTTTTCTTGAAGATAAGGAACTCCCTATGTATTTTATAATATAGATTTTGAGGAATAAAATTTCAAATTTTTTTGACAGCTTTTTTCCCACTACATATCTTCCAAAAATGCTTCAGGATTTTAAATATTTATCAACATCCAATATTGATCATATTTTCTCTCCAGGGGATAAAAAACCTGCATGAACTTCTATATCATAGATAATTGAAATAAATGATTGTATTTTCAGTGGATTTGATCTATTGTTCTGTGAATAAGGGATAATAAGATCCCCAAAAATTTAGAAGCCATTTTTTGAATAAAGGTCTCAATTGAAACTATATATTTATTACGGGGATATGGGTTTTCCACTTGTTTAAAATTTATATTAAATACTTTTTCTAAATGAGTAGGTTTGTTATTTAATTTCTCAAATATTACTCCAATCAGGATGAGGATCACATTCAGGTAGTCAAAACATTTCCCATCACATTGCAAATTGATATGGTTCATTTTATTTTAATCAAATGATTAAAATAAAAAAATGTGGATGTAATTTTGATAAAAATAAAATAATTAAAAGTTAAATATAAAATTTTTAGGGATAAATAAAGAATTAAATATATTCTATAACCAATTAATTTTATGATTTCAATCTAATTTTCGAAGGTCTATTTCCTGAAATTAAATTTCATAGGAATTTTTTTCCCATCATAACAGCTCAAAAAATAATATGATGGACTGAATAATATCACATTAGAGTGTCTACTCAGGTGTGTATTCTTAGGTCTATTTATTGTTCATTTGGTACCATTCAAGTTAATATGAAACAATATCATTCATAGTTATTACCCCTAGGTATATTTATTGAACACTGAATACACTTTCCTGTATATATACAAGGATTCATTATTTCATATAAAACCAATAACTCTATATATATATATATATAATTAGTGACATTTTCATTTGTTTATTCTTATACCAATGTATTTTTGTATGTTTTTCAAATATTAATCACTAAAAATAACATGAACTTCATCTGATGCCAAAAATAACAACCCATATCCTTTATATTATTTCGTTATTGATTTATTACATAATGATTGACATAATACCTTCCATATTGATTGAGAGGAATAATTTCTTTGGGAAATTAGGTAAATAACATAATAACATGAAACATAAATAGATCCTCATTTTTTAAAAATTCCTGAAAATTCCCTAAAAATCCATTGATCATATAAAACAAAACAAGATAACATGGGTATGCACCTAAAAAAGGGGTGATCTATCATGCGCACTAAGGAAATAATCATTTAATTACATTAATTATATTAGTACGAGTGTGTTAATGGGCCTAATAAAATGAAATAAAAATGTAAAAATAGTAATACTAAACATAAACATATAACAAATGATGATTAAGTTAAGGAATAATTGGAATATGATGACAACATAAATCATGACTTCATAAGAATAAATATTAGATAATAGTCTAGAGATCCTACAATAGTGATAGTTGGATAATATTAGGTTCTCCATACATATTTTTTCTTATGATAAAAACATTCACTATTGAATTAAAGGGATATAAAATTATGGATCACCATTCACATTCATATCATGTACACGAATCTATATTCCATATAGATCATACAACATAAAAACATCTTTAAAAAGTTTTAATAAAAAAGTTATGAAGTGTATGTTACAAAATTTGAAATACCAAATTAATAAATGATATGTAAATCCATGTAATTACTATTGAGTTGAAATGTGGATGGATATTGAAAACAAAAAATTTAGGCAAGGAAAATTATGAAATAAGTTTTTCAACAAGTTAGGTGCACATAAATGTTCATATAGGGGATTAATGAGATTGAATAGTGGTTTATCCTTAATTTTCCATAATTTTGAAAATTAATATATTTATAAAAACATATGTCAATATGAATAATTTGATATAAAAATAATTTATGATAAGTACATTAATAAATGTCAAGTGGATGAGAATCCCTTACCTTGAGAGGGTGCTTCTAAAATAATGGGAAGATGCTCATAATAGGCTGAGAACACTTCGTATGATATTTATAGTATTTGATAAAGAGTAAATTTGTGTTAAATGGGGATTTAGTGAATATTAATGATAGGTTGGGAATGTATTATTTTCCAAAGAGAAGAGAATGTTATTTAATTTTTAAACACGTGTTTTGTACTCTAATTTAAAACAAAATAGAATCTTTCCCTTGATTTTTCAATAGTTTATTCCAAAAAATATTTTTTTACAGTATTTTATAATTGGATTATCCAAAATCATTTAAATAATACCCTTAAATATTTGGATGTGAATCATGGTTATAAAGAATTGTTTTTATAACATAATAGTATAATATTTGTTTTGTAAGATACATTATAGGTTTATGAAACCAATAACATGACATAAAAACATTAAAAAAAATGGGAAATTGTTTTTTTCATGGTTCTATTTTATAATTTTTATTACATTACCTTTGGGATATTTAGATATCATAATAGGTATCATATATTTATACAGTATTTCATTTTTATAGATAAAAATTGATTCAATTAGAGAATTTTAGAAAATTAACCATTGGATAAAATATATATACTCATTTTATAAATAATATTGAATATATAGAAATAATATTCTAAATATTATAATATCTATATTTAAATAGAATTATTATTTATTGAAATATACCAGTTTTAATAACAATAATAACCTTCTAACCCTTTTAAAAATACATTTATTTTCTTAAATTAGGTTATCATTTATATGAAAATAAATATTACATAATCATAAAAAAAAATTGAGAATAATATTTATCTTAAAATTATTGAATCTTTCAATATTAGGATTTTAATTGAAACTAAATATTTCCAAAAAAATATAGATTTGGTTTCTTCATATCAAAATGTAATGATTATCAAAATAATTATATCATCATGTATATATATAGAAATGATGAAAATGGATAAGTATATTATTTGTTTTATTAAAATTAAATAACAAACATACTAATAGGGTCTAGAATCATATCCCATTATTACCTTAGAATATGCCTTAATTGTAAGGTGTATGATGGTGGGAATTTCTTGTGGTGGTTCAATGAACATGGTTTGGTGGTGGTATTTAAAACCTTGATCTTTAATTGTATATAGATTCACCCGTGTTTTAGTTGTTGAATATCATCATTGGCTTAGTTAATGAAAAATTCTAGTGGTTCTATATACCTCGATGGAAATGATAAAACAGATTAATAATGTACAATCCTATTGGTCGAGACCATCACATATTCATTATGTTCTAATTAGATTTTATCATTACCCATAATATATCCTAATCTTAAATTTAATTATGTAATGACTATATTATCAATGATTATGATGCTTAATGGCATTTTTAGTGTATCCTATTATTCAGGATGTATATAATAAAAGTCCAAAATATCATATTTAATATAGTGTATATGTGTTCTATAAAAATAATACATAATGTTTAATTTAGTCATTCAAATGTAAATTTCATTTATAAATGTTTTGTTAATTTTATAAAGTTTCAACATCAATAACCAATAGTGGGACTCAATTTCCAATCATCAGGGATTAATGTTTCTATTATTCCAAAATGATGACTTAGAATTAAATTCATTATAAGTAACATATAATTGATTGGACAAACTGTAATAATTTGAGCACCGTACTATACTATACACACACCCTATCTTGCTAGGGGTGTCACATAATCTCAGGTGATCTCTCTCAATCCCTGAATACCAATTATATTAGGGGTACAATTCTATTCACCTTGGATTCAAATTATCAATTACTAAAAAGTGATAACATAATATAAATATAATCAAGTTTTAGAATAATTATACCATTGAGATATATTAACAAACTATATATAATTTTTATTCAAATAATGAATAACTGAACCCTTATCCTAATCAAGGTTCTAAAATAAAATAAATCTCAGGAATCTCATATAAATCTAAAACTCCCAAAGAATGAATGAATACACACACTCTATCCACCCAATGTTTGGAGTATAACTACAAACAAAAAATTGGTAATGCAAAGCATCAAAATTGAAAAAAAATCCAAATCATATTATTGAAAACCAGGAACAACAATTCTATCATTGGTATTCGGAAAATTATTTGAACATGTGTTAACTACACCGTATCATAATTTAAATATTAGATTACAAATAGTTATTATCTCACATCTAATGTATCCAAAATTGTAAGAAAGAATGAAATACATGTATATTATACCAGATTACAGTATCCTCGACTCAATTCACATCCACACTGATCCAACATTCCTGTTACATACCTCAAGCACACCAAAATTTTCAGTATATATTGGTAACCAAAAATAAGGGTCTATATAGAAAGTTGGGAGATAATAAACTCTTTGGTAAAAATTAATATAAATTATATTGTAAGTAATTGTAATCAAATTTCATTATAATATATAAATATATAAAAATATAGGACATCACAACTAAATTAGAATCAGTACGAAAACAAAAAATCCCAAGATATTACATAGTGATGTGTTTCTAAATATCATTAAAAATAAATTAAATGATATGGTCACCAATTAGATGACCATGTATTAGATATCTAAAATAAAAAAAATAAAGAAGACTATAATGAAACCATATCCCGATTCATTGTGTGATCAAGTTCTGGTAATCTATTCAAGATCCACCAACTCAATCAACATATATTTGTCCTTTTTTTAACATGTTTCCATACCTAGGGGACTTTTTCTTGTACTATGTATATTAATCAGTGTGAGAGTACAACTCAATATGGAACCACTAAGAGTGTCTCTAAAATAATCTATTATATTAATGTGCATGTAAAATTTTATACGCTTGTAATTAAATAATAATTAATGAGAGAACTAAAAAATATTCCAGAGCCACATGTGATACATACCCACCCATGACTGGCCATACCTACTCCAATTAGAGTCTAGGTATCTCTAAACATGACACATGTATATTCCTTGGGAATCACAACCAAACTCATGTAATGTTGGTATAGTGTCCCATCATAACATAGTAGAAAACTCATGGGTAGTACACCAAGAAAATAATGTGATTAAAGTGGGAATAATGTCCCAGTGATATCAATCCACAATAAAACCCCAAAAGAAGAAGGAAAACCTCCCTAGTCCCAAGCCACCTAATAATTAAGGGAATCTTTGAAGAAAGAAAAACTCCCTAGTCCCGATCCACCTTAGAATAAAGGGAATATCATTCCATAAGAAACCAATCCCAAACTAGAATGCCATCACCTTCCATTGAAGACTAACCACATGGGAATTACCTCCTAATTGATGGGGGTAATAACTAATAATTAGCTATAACATCCCTTCTTTATCAATATAAAGTCTATGAGTGCATTACATTCCATTTAATAATGGGTATTACGATTCATAATAATGGGAATAACCTTCTAGTCACATGAAAACCATATAATGGTAATAAAATCCTTCATCATAGGAATATAAATTATGAAAGTGAATAGAAATCCAACCATATATAGAAATATTATATGTAATGACATCGGATTTTAGGAATCACATTCAATCATTGAACTATATGCTAATAATTTTTTTAAAAAATATTTTTTCTATATTTTCAAATGAATTGAAATACATTTGGAAATAAATCATTAAAGATAGGAACTAAAATATTAATACATAATTCATTTACAATAAAATTATATAATAAAATAATAATAAACGTTTTATTACACACCATGGATTATTATATCCATTAAAATCTCATAAATTAAAAGGATCTTGTAAATAAAAAATTTAAATATTCCACACTATTACGTCAACTGGGTAAAATTCTCCCTTGAGGATCACCAATAGTCAAAGAAAACATATAATGAGAAAAATAATTGTGAAATTAAGAATAATATTTTTATCTAGAAAATGAAAACTCTGGAAATAGGAAGGAAACCATATTAAATGTGAATGGAATGAATGAGTTCAATAAGGCCATATATAGAATAAAAATTAAATTATTATAAATATGGACATTGGAAATATTGTCATTCAATATTCCTGGATACAATATAATACTAATGTTTTTAAATTTTAGTAGGAAATATAAAATAATATTATTAAAAAATAATTAATAAAGAAATAAAATATAATATTAAAAACTTATATATATATATATATATAAGTATTGTTTCACAATGTATTGTTATTGATTTTATTATATATTTTAAATTTAAATGAATTATATTAATATTAGAGGATAAAAAAAATTATTTAGAATATAGATAATTAAATTTAATGGCATTTAGAAGAGAATGTTTAGTATAAAAGTAAATTTTTTCAATGGATTTTTTTAGTGATGTGTATTTTTTATCTAATAGTTACCCTAAATATATTTTATTGAAATTTTTTAATAATATTTTCTAAAGAATAAATTAAAATCCATCCAATATATATTTCTAGTCATGTAATAAAGATAAATTCATTTTATGCATAAAAATGTATTCTCTCCACAAAATGTATTTTTATATTTTATGCATTATTATTTTAAGAAACTAAATATATAATGGATAATATATGTTGATTATTTGAATAATATATTAACATAAATTTAATTAGTAATTAATTTTAAATATAAATAAGAATATTAATTATTTGAAAAGCCACTTTTCATTTTTTTCATATTACATGTTATGCTTCAATATAAAAGTTAATAATAAATTATAAAATTTAAATTTTAAATAATGAAATTAAATTTATTATTTTTCATGAAAATATTATATAGATATTAATTTTTTTATTTTTATGAAATAATTTATTTTGAGGTGAATACTGAAAAATATAATTTTCTCTACAACTGTAGTGTTTATGAATATATCAGCAAAAACATATATTTTTTAAAAATATAAAATTTTTCTTAAAAATTAGGATTCAATGAATGAAAATTATAAATTTAATATTAATATTTTTAATTTATAAACCGATGCTTAAAATATCAAATATTAAGAAAAATCTGTTTATGATAAAAACTATTTTTAGTTGTCGTCTTATAATTATATTTTCACTAGGTGGAAATTGGTTTTTATTTATTTTAAATACATATAGAAATTATTTTATAAACAATAAACCAATTAATTTCCTTAAAGATTTATAATTTTTTCATGTATAAAATATTTATTCTTAAAAATATAATTTTTTTCTAATTATGTTTTTTTACCCGTTACATGTGCTAATGTTAAAATTAATTTTCCAGTAAAATAAAAATTTAATTTGATGAAATTTATTTCATATTTTAAATAAATATGTTCAAATTAAATAACAAATGACATTTTATTTTTTGGCAATAAAATTAATTTACTTATGGGAATATTTATTACCATGTTTAAAACGATAAATAATAAAAGTGAAAAATCTAATAGTAATAGAGTTAAGGTAATATTTAAAAAATATGTTAAAATGAATGGTTTCAATATGATCCACCATAATTCAACCTCCACTCTATTATTTCCCACATTTTCTTTACGTTCTATGTAAAACATGTGGCCTCTTTATATTAAGAATTCATATATGAAAAATGACATTCCCTTCACCTATAAAAGAAGATCATCTCCACCACATTTGTCTAATAAATACATTGAATGAAATAAACAAAAAAAATGACCTAGTATCTCATTCAATTTCTACCCACATCATATAATTCTTGGTATTTCCGAAAGAACAAGCTATGGATCATTAAGGTGTTACCCAAGGGAGAACAACCCAAGGGAGAGGTAATATTCTTAATTGATCTCTCTTAATTGTGTTTTTCTTCTTCCCAATCAAAATTATTATGAAATATCTATTAATAAAATTCATAAACATTTTTATAATATTATTATACCCTTCTTCTACCATCCTTAAAAACCATTACGAAATGAAAACATCATCACGTGTACGTGCAGACTACCGCCTCCATTAACAACATGCTTGATTTTTCATCATCAAAATACATGGATGGTTTTAAAATTATATTTAATAGAGTGATATTATATTTATAGTATTATATTTTCTTAAATTATAAATAATTCTTTGGCTTATTTCCATTTTATGGAATGTGAATGTGTTGCCCATCTGTGCATACGGACTACATCATCCCAAATGTTTATTGTGTTTTTTTGTCTAATATTTTCCAACATATAAAAATATATTAAAATATTATTCACCACCATAAAATTATATAAATTACTTCATTATTATTGTATAATAATGATATTATTTAAAATGAATAACTTACATAATGATACTCACCCACAAATTACAGCTTGTTCTTATTTGGGTTGGTTAAACCACCTACTTGAACAATTCTATAATTATGTGTCATGGATGAATAGGGAAAATTAAATAATACTTTTATGTGAAATTAATTATAAAATTATTCTTGGTTTATGGTTTTATAATTATTTTATAAATATAATATATTTTATTATTATACCGTCCTTTTATTTATAAATAATTATCAATAGAAGCACATCAACATCTTTGTTATCATGAATCATAACAAAAATACTTATCAAAGGAAATTATAACTCTATAAATATATATAAAAAATACATTAAGGTAACTATTATGATCTCATAGTTATTAATTTTTAATTTTAAAAAATATTTGAGATTGTAATTTTGAAACTATTACTAAATAAACAAGTGAAGTTATTATAAATCGATGGTGAAAATAAAACATAAATAAGTAATATATTTACAATAGTTGGTTATAAATTAATTTTATAAAATGTTATATTCATGAATAAGGTTATAAAATATGTTATTAATATAGTTAATATTTTTATATAATATATTAGAGAACATTCGTCTAAGAAGTATTTTGGGAATGGTTTTTGTTAACTCAATTTTCATTCACTCAGTTATGATTATTCTTATTGAACATTATTCTTATAAGTCATGTATTTTCATTACAATGATTTTATTGTTGTTTAATTAATATTTAGCTATTAGTATTTACTATTAATTCTTAAATATTCCCTCTAAATGTTTTCTTCATTCAAAATACATTGTTTATACGTTGTTTACCTAATTGAATTTCCTTTATAAAGATATAATAATTATTCCTAAAACCTATTCTTATAAGTTGATTTATTTTACTATATGATTACCTAAAATATAAATTCTATATTATTTTTTTATGTATTCATAACTCTTTTACATGAATTAAAATATTAATGATTAATACTTCATTGATTACAATATTCATAAGTATTTTATCTTGACTCAAATTTCTTTCATGAGTAAAAATGATTCCTTTTTTAATATTTTTTTACAATATGGTTATTATATATTATATAATGGTTCTATATTTCATTATTTCCCTGGGGAAAATAATTTCTTTCTTAAATTTGTTACAATGATTTTTTTGTTTTTTAGAAGTATATATTTGGTAATAATAAATCACATCCTCTTTGATGGTGGTTTCTCTTCCATGTCAATATTTAATCTTTATAATAGTGTATTCATTTTTTGAAACATATTTTTTTATATAATAAATAATTAATATTTATATTTTCCACATTTCAAAAGGATGTGTTGTTATCATTTTTAGGATATTATTTAAAAGGTTATTTTCAAAATATTAGTGAAATTTCCCTTCCATGTTTGTATTTTTATCTCACAATTCATATTATCTATAAAAAGTTATTTCATTTTCGAGTATCTATTATTGTGATTCATTCTAATGTATAATTTTAATAAGTCATCCCACCTCTTTGATAATGACTTATGAAAGTGACTCTTAGCTTCTTCTTTTTATGGTGTTGTTAACAAAGTTTTATAAAATAACTTTTATTATTTCCCAAATATTTTCCTCTGTATGTTAAATAGAATTGAACATATTGAAAGTTATGTTTCATGGATTACCATCTATATCCTCTCATTCTATGTCATTTTTATTATTAAATAATGGTATCAAAAAATTTAATTATTTATCCCTTATATTTTTATATTTTTTGAAGTGTTAATCATAGGAATGAGTTTTAATATATCTTAACAACCTTCAATGTTCTTATGTTACAATTGGGATATGAATTTTTATTACCATTAAACATATATCACTATATGGATTATTATGATGTAATTTAATTTAACAAATCAGATAACTATTGAATTAACCATATACCCATCACTCTATATGGTGATAGTATTAGGGGTACATAAATAGGGAGAAATTTCATATATTGAATGGAGGAATATTTACAATATGTATAATTTAATTTTAAAAATTATTTTTAATTATTAGTAATTCATGTTGGTTATATATTGTATAATTGATTCATTGCATAATATATTGATGAATTATACAACAATAATAATATATGGCCTTTAATGTCCCAATAATGTATCAGTAGGTGACATGAGTAAAACTGGATATGATATTTTGTGTATTCCTATGCATTTTTTTAGTTGTATTTGTTTTAGTCATGACATCAAGTAAATATATATAGATAATGACAATAAATTTATAATTTTTTGAAACATGTCCATGACTAGTCCGATATTATGTATTCTTTAATCATGAAATCAGTTATTATTGTCCATCTATTTATTTATATTGTTAACCATTGATTTGTTACAAGATTTTTTGATCAGTTATTTATAATTATTTGATTATGATTTATTTCTTGAAATATTATTCATTTCATTATTATTCTATAATAACATATATTATTTAACTTCCATAATATATAATTTTTTCTCACCCTTTTCATGCTTATATTTCCCTAAGTTATATTAAAAAGTATTTAATATGATATGTCTAGAAGAATAGTATGCGTGGAAAATTTATGTTAGATGATGAAGAGTTATTATGTATTAAGTAGTTAATATGGTAGAGGGAAGAATTTCCCATTTGAAAAGAAATAAATGTGTTATATTAGCAATTGATATGTCTAAATTCTAAAAAACTGTAATCTTAAATTGTTTTTGTAATGTTTTTAATGTTTTTTTTTGTAAAAAGCATATAATTTTGGGATAGATACATCAGGTAAAACTCATAATAAAGGTCATATCTTCCTAAATACATATTCTAAATCATATAATCGAACAATATAAGGTTTAATAAGTAATATAGAAGAAATATACATTAATGTTTTCATAATATTTAACCCAAATTAAATGAAAACTAGGTTAGTCATCTCAAAACCAACTTATTTATGACCACAAAAAGGTAGTACTAGTTAGATACATGAAATATAGAAATAATAGATTACACATAAAAAAATATAATTTAAAAAATAAAATCCATTATAGGTAATCTCTCATGTTCCATAAGATCCCACTGAGTGAGAAATGTTGGGGCCCATATGAATGTAAACACCATGAGAGAAGGGGAGGGGAAAGAGTGTGTACAAATTATATTTTTTTTCTTCTTTTTAGTTTCATAGGACGTATGTATCTTCTTCCCTATATGTAAGGTACATGATCAATCTATCAAGTTGTCATGATTATGAACAGACCAACATTAAATATGAAATCAGAATTTAATGAATAAGAAAAAAAACTTTAATTAGTTCACCACTAACTTATTAACCATGTATAATACAAATGGATTTTCTCTAGTGTACTAGAATCCCTATACTCACTTTCAGTGGAATACTTTTTTACTTCACTATCAATCTGGGATAGGGTACACTACCATTAAATGTTTTGGGAAATACCCACTATCAATACAACAGACAGTCCCTCTTCTTATCCTTGGTGAAATAATTTGGTAAATGACGGTCAGTTTATATATGTGATGGTATCTTCATAAATAAAATTTATAATAAATATCTCTTTATCATAATTAGAGAAATTATGTTTTGTTGTGATCTATCTTTAATTCTCTCCCTACCCTCCATGGAATGATGTGAATTACTACTTAATAATAATTTTTATTTCATTCAAAAAAAGAATAGAATTTTTTCCTCAATGTAAAACTAATATCCCAATATAATTATTTTTCTCAGGCCTTAATCAAAATTAGGATTTGTTAGTGTAACTCTTGTACTCATTGAGAGTTCTTCCTTAAATCATATATGATACTTCAATAGAAATATTTTAGTAGTTTTTTACTTATTCTTCTCTAAATTATATATAAATATATTTTATAATATATCCCTCTATATGTGTATTATAGATATTCAATACATCTTCACTAATCCATACATAACTTCTATAGATAGTTTTTAATGATTTCCAAAACAATATCTCCTTTTGTTCTAATTATTTAGAACAATTTTATATTTCTATGTGATCCATCATTATTCCATGATACAACATGATTAGTGTGGTCAAAAAATGAGTTAAAATTTCATTCATCCTCAAAATATCATGATCCAAAACTATCACATTAAAATAAATTCAAATCTTCAAGATATTAATCAACTAACCTATTCATGACATAAATTATTCCATAAAACATGATTATATACATATCTTAGACTTTCATTATATGATATCATTATTTACGGAATGATTATTTTCCAAAAACTAGATCAAAATTATTTAAAAAATCAAGTGTTAAAATCTGTGATGAATCGTCATGTAATCCTCCATTAATCGTCAAAATACCTTCCCTAGTTTAGCAGAGCAACATACATGAATGATCAAATTATCAATAATATATTATGATACACTATATTTCATAATCCTCATATAGAATCATCATAAATCATATTTTATGATTTTTCAAGGGTAATGAAGGTTCCCATATATATTATATTATCTGCCTTAGTTACACTTATGTATGCTTCAGATCAACTCTTACTTATTATAAGGTAGTTCAACCCTTTTCAACTTTCTTATATAGATGAGCCTTAAATGCCATTATATTGAACCATGTGAATATTATGTATCACTACGGTAAACCATAATATATGGTTTTGGTAACCTTAAAGTATTTTAATTTTTTTAATTTTTTTCATGTAATAATTACATACCAGCTTAGTGAACTTTAAGTATTGATATGATGTATTTAAATATTGTCCTTGTGAACTATATATTGAAACAATTGGGCCATATGATGTATTTTATTAATAATATAGGTTTATGTTATTGAGTTTACTATTTTTATATACATAGTTTTTTTGAAGAGTATATAATAATTAGGATAAATGGGGATAAATGGATTTGATTTTGATCATACACATGGGTAAAACATTAGAATGGAATGAATTTTTTTTATAGTGTTCAAGAGATATTTTGAAGATAATCTAGTTTTATGGGAAGATTAATCATAGTATTATTATATATCATGGTCATGAAATGTGTGTATTACTATAAATCAATGTCTTTAATTCTGTATATTTAGTAGAAATAAAATATATTGGTTATGTGAAGATTTTTATCCATGATATATATGATTTTAGATGAATTTGAAGAAGTCTATAAGTGCCTTTTAAAGGTTTCAGATGGTCATTAAGTAAAATATTTTTCTGAAATTTATTTTTTATGATGGGAAATATTTTGGAATATCTCTAGAAAATATATCATGTATCAGATTCTATGAAAATGGGTAAGTTTCATTTTCTTAAAATAAATTGACATATTCCATATGATTTTTTTCTAGTGAGGAGTTATAAAAATGGAAAATGATGGAGTTTGGTATGAATCATTTATATTTACATAAGGATCATATATAATTCTATAAAGATCATATAAACTATATAATAGTAATTAGAAATAAAGTATGAGTATTTCAATGTTAAATGAAAAACTTTAAGTCTCATTATCACTCATAAATGATCATTTATAGACACTATAAGAGTCATTCCATAGAAAAGGATGTATATGTAAGAACCATTGAGAAATTGTAAGGGTTGCCTTATTTTAGTTATGGTCATCAGTGTAGTAAGAAAGAAATGTTTTTAAAATTATTCATATTGTAAGGGGGATTCACTAATTCCATAAGGATTATTGGAACACTCTAAAGGGGTCATTGCAAACACTATAAGGGTCATTTTTCAGTAAAGGATTAAATTCACCCAATGACCACACAATTCATTTATGCTAAATGAACATCATAAGATTTATTGTCCATTTAAAAAATAATGGTTAAGAGGTAGATCAAAGGATGCATAATTTTTATTTCTTTTATGACATATAGTGAAATTATATAAATTAGATGATGAATGTTATATTCTTCAATGTTTCAAACATCAAGATTCGGGATACACATATTACTAAATCTATTGGTTTTGGTGTTAATAAATTAATATATGTTCGTTATGAACAGTAATAAAATGAATCAATTATTTAATATAGACCGTAGAAATAATCCAACCCTAGGTATATAGATTGAGGAATATTTGTCGCATAATGAGAGTTCAAAAAATTATAAGAAATGGATCATAATGTTAGTAATAAATTTTAATTTAATACTAATAATATGGTAAAATATGATCAAATAAACCTATTGAAATTTTTTAATAATAAAGATAATATATTTTTTGATGAACATTATGGATATTATTAAAAAATATGAAAACTTATCATTGTTTCAATATTTAAAATATTGAATTTATCTTATATAAATTTATCACGTAATAAAAGGAAGAGATTCAATAAATATTGGTGGAGGCTTTAATTAGAAAAAGATCTTGAGGCCAGGATTAATGAATGAGTTTCTATCTTCACCAATGTAGATAGATATATCACATTCCATTGTATTTTTCGATAAGAAGAAGTGTAGGAGAAAGAATAGATCAACGCCGCTACTGATATATATATATATATATATATGTTTAATTAATAAAAAAATTGTTTTCACAATATTTAAAATCATATTTCTAATCGAATAAGAATATAGATAGAATATATAGAATAAATACTGTGATTATATCTGTAAATACTTAAGGAAGAAGGATCAAGGGAAGGAGGATTACCAATGATATATCTATTATTTAAAAAGGAGTATAATAGGTTAATTATATTTTGGAATATTCTCATTAAGGGATTTTTTCCCTATAATTATTTTTGGAATAAATAGAATCATCCCACACCATGATTTGATAAATCTCATTTTTCATGAAGAAAAATGGTTGAAATAAAACTGAAGTTCAACAATGCATCTATTTGGATTTTAATGGGGAATAAAGAAATTATTTCTATGACAGTTATTGGGGGACAAGTAAGTTAATAAATAATTGATTTTTAATAGAGTGTAATCTTTAATGGAGAATAAACAGAATTATTTCTTTTTATGGGGTTTTCAAGCAGAAAATATTATAAGGAATTGATCCTTGGAATGAGGTGATAATGCCCAAGTGAATCTAATAGACTAGTACATTTTATTATATTTTAGAACATTATCACATAAAAAAAATTCTCATTAGACATTGAAAATTTATGTGAACCAGGTAAATATCCTTCAATCAATAGATTCCTAACTTTTCTATATTTTCATTTGATATTTTTTGAAGCATTGAAAAATAAAAGTAAGTGAAAGGATGAAAATATTCATTCCAAGGTGGGGAAAATATAGTAAACGAAATAGTAAATCTGAGAAATGGTTCAATCAACCTAAACCATAATTTAATACTTCTCAGGGTCTCTCTAGTAAAAAATTCGGTATTAGAGACAAATAGATTTTCCATGGAGTTCAACCCAAGTATATATATATATTTTATCTCAATATATCTATGATAAAGACCACATTATTTAATCTGATTAATTTTTTCTATTAAAAGGATATTTTTTATTCAATAGGTTCATGACTAAGATATTTTTTTAAATTTTCAAAAATATAATATTTTGAAGAAGAATAAATAATTATTTAATTATGTGGTGACCAACAATATTTATCAACATAAGTATAAATATAGTGGTATACTTGAAAACCATTCACAATGATATTTTTATGATATGTAGACATTATTGGATAATATATATGGAAAACTTGTCTAATTAAAGACTGTTACATGGCCTTTATCCATATGAGATTGATAATCTAGTTACAAGGGATGCTTATGAGAATTCTAGATGAAAGATTTCTAATTTATAAATTTAATATGAATATTAACATAAAGATGAATATTGAGAATACAAAATAGTAGTAGTTGTTAAAAATTATAATTATGTTTCTATATTTTATTCTAACAATGTTTTTTAATATCCTTGAAAATCATAAAATTCAAAATCACCCCATGAGGTGTCTAGAAGTGGAGGTTCAAATATTGACAGGGACATCAGCTAAAAGTGTAAATATAGATGATAATTACATATAATACAATAGAATATCTAATAATTATTGGAAAAAGTATATGAATGGCAAATTTTTCATGAATTAAACTATGCATTTATTTTTGAAATATAGATCAATAATTATAGGGTAAAGAGAGCCTAAGTGGAATATTAGAATAGACCATGTCTGTAAGTCATGAATCTCAAGGTATTAATAGTATAAGAAAAATGGGTCCCCAAATACCTAAACAAAAATAAGTGAAAAAATGTTGGATTTTCAAAATAATATATTTTTACACAAAAAATATGGTGATATGGAAATAAAATGTAGTAGGTGTAGAACCAATGTTTTCTTAAGGAAATCCTCTATTATAATGACATGTATATATATAAATATAATGTAGAAAAATATTATTATGTATGATAAAAATTTATATTATTGGAGAAAAAACATGAAGCTCAATGAAAGGTGAATCATGAATCTATAAGGATTCACTGATAACGTACCACTAATAATGAAAAGAATAATATTTTTATAATTATGAAAATGGATGAATCTACATTATAAGTTATCTAGTGTATAATGCACATGAAGAAGGAATCACCTTATAAATAAAATTATAATGTTTATTTATGTCACGACCCCCTCCCACCAAAGATACCCTTCCTGAGCTGGCAATGGTGAAAGGGAGATAATGACCCCCGAGTCCTACCTCCAGTAGGCCCCAGGGTGGCGACTAGCACCAAGGGTATGAGTTTTCACAAGTATGTGAGTAATTACCCTTTTTATTTATTTAGGATCGGGAAATAGGAAAAGTCAACCACCAAAAAGGAAAAATAACAAGTGTATAGAAATAAACCCAAACCAAGCCCACATGCATGTTTAAACAATTTTATAACAAGGTACAAGTACAAGAAAGCTCAAAGTACAATACCAAAAGAAAACAAGAGAACAAAAACTGCAACAACTCCAACTGTCCGAATAGTAGGGTCCCGCACGACCCTGGTAGTCCTCCTGGAAACCTGAAGGTAAACGTAGGATGAGCATACAAGTATACTCAGTAGGAAAACCTAAAGCTCTCATGCACAAGTGGGGAGTCATCCTAATGTCCCGTGAGAACAACAGAAGAAACATAACAAGGAATTCTATCCACCCAACCTCACCAGCCACACTCACCAAAACACAAGCACAACAGGTAGTAGTATATAAGAAACAAGAGTATTGGGTACCCCGCACTAGTTCCCTTTAGTTAGCTGCTCTTCCTAACGATGAACGTCTTGACGCTGCCACACTCTCTCCGCCTGCACACACCTGGGCCTCACAACCACATCTCCCACCCGCACACACCTGGGCCTCACAACCATGTATCCCGCCCGCACAAGGCTGGGCCTCACAACCACATATCCCACCCACACACACCTGGGCCTCACAACCACATATCCCGCCTACACACACCTGGGCCTCATCCCGAAGATTCTTGGGAAAAAGCAGAACCTGCTCGAAGAGTCTTGGGCCTAAGAAACCCCAATCGAAACCTACCTGAAGAGTCTTAGTAGTAAGGTCACCTCAAGCCATCACAGTCTAGGGGAGAAGGAGCAGGAAGGAGCTAGTAACTAAGGGAAAAACACCCTCTGCCATGAAATGGGAGTGTTTGGCACTAAGTGCTCCACATGGGTGGGGTGCGATAAAACACAAAAGATACAGATATATATATATACCAACCACACATCCCAACCTATGGCTTCTAAACAGAGAAACTGAGCACGTGCCTCGACCCTGCTACTACGAAGCATTCATACAACAAACAACCCCAACCCCATTTAGGTTTTCACATTTTAGCAGAATTAGATTATTTAGTTCCATAACTACTGGGAAACTATCCACAACCAACCACATCAAATGTTCATAAAACATATCCCTGCCAACCACAAAACAAGTTAGGAAACACAAGAAACACAACCAAGCCCTTCTTATCAACCAACCAACCCAATGATTGTTATTCACATTCCATTATCATGCCCCACCATTCATTAACTGTTCCACTTATAATTTATTAACCACAACCCATAGCCTGTTCACGTTCAAACACATCCCTATAGCCTCGCTTCCAACCACCATAACCACAACAACACCAAAACCCATACATCATTATCCCTTTAATACCATTTATCGCAGCCCTGCTGCCCGTTACCAACACAACACTCACACCAATCCAAAACCAAGCCAACCGCAGCCCCGCTGCTCACCCTATCCAAAAAAACCCACAAAACACCCCCATCACATGCCATGAAAACCAATACAACCCCCACATGTTCATTATTCCATTATGTTCAACCGGGGTGATCACACAAGGGTTCCATATTTTCATTTAATCAGCCAACTTTATGTGATTAACCAATTTCCACATTCCACAAGGTTCCATACACAAAACAAACGGTCTAGAAATATATGGAAACATTTAATTTCGCAATAAATGGCCCCCAATGACCGTTATTTTAGTAGGCAGAAGCTCATTCAATTCACAACATAATATCACAAGATATAAAGTAACAGCCATCACAAGCTTCCCAACCCCGTTGTTTGACCAGTTATTATCTTTCTTTAATGGTTCAACTGTATCTCATGAAAAAAGTGGATACCTACCCCACATGATTTACAAAAGAGATAGAGATAAAGGTAAGATCCCTACCTCAACACGTTCTGATCACAGTGCTCTCCCGGATCAACTATAGAAGAAGTCTGTCAGCGTCTGTCACCTCTGTCGGGTCCCGGAAAAACCTCCTCGGGTGGAAGTCAGAAATGAAAGGCCGAAGGAAAGACAACGGATACAAGCTCAGAAGTTCCGCCTTGTCATCACAATCTCGTGGCCGCTAATGGATCGAAAATCGAAGCTCGAACGAAGAAGTTAGGGAAGAAAGAGCCTTCGAGTCTCTTGGGAGAACTCTGCTCAGAGGGAAAGGGGAGGAGAGGGGTGAGTTGAAAGGATGAGGGGACCCCTCCCTTTATAGGCTAGAAAATGAAAAGTACATGACGTGTACTATAGGGTACATGGCGTGTACTTTGTTATTTTACATGGTCTCCACGCGGCTTCCAACATGGATCCGCGGCCATTAACTGGTCAACACATGGTTTGAGGGTAACGCATACGTGGGGAAGGACTACATGACGTTTAGTTTAGACACACAGCGTGTACTCATTTATTGCACACGGCAAGGACACGGCTCCAACACGGTACACGTCCGTGGACTGGAAATGCGTACGCAGGGATGAACTACACGGCGTGTAGAACTGGGAACAAGGCATGCACCCATTATTTCACACAGTGAGGACACGACCTGCAACACGGGGTATACCCAGAAAGGGGGTACATGGCGTGTACTCAAACTACACGTCGTGTTGTTTCAAAATTATGGAAAGTGTGGGAAAAGTCCATTTTAACCTCCAGAACACTTCGTGACCTTCTTTTTGACAAAGGAATGGGTCGGAGAGGTCCGGGCCATTACATTAGATACCTCTTAAAACATTATCGTCCCCGAGAATTCAAAAACCAACCCAGAGGAAACTCAACAAGATACCTCTTAGGGTTCTCGTTATAACAGGAACCCAGCCAACAACCCTAATCATATGTGCTAGGAATTCCTTCTCATATGTCAAGATATTATCCGCTTTAGGCAGCACTGACTCACCTGCATGGGTTTAATCGCATCCTCATTAATGCATCTCAATTAAGAATTGGGTCTTCCCACTTTCATACATTAGGATTTTTCAACTCACACTACCCCCAACACCACACAACCAACACACTACCCGAACATGTGGTTTGGGGAAGAATTCCTTCTCCTATGCCGAGATATTATCCGCTATAGGCGGCACTTACTCCCCCGCACGGGTTAAATCGCATCTGCATTAATGCGTCTCGATTAAGGATCATGTTTTTCCCTTTCCCCACACATCCGGACATGTCACACATTACCTGGGAACAAGGAAACAAAAAGGTCTTACAACTGACAAGCCAAGTATTCAATATGTCAAAGGTACACAGTACGACATCAACACAATTCTCAGAAGAACAAGGGAAAACACAAGTCAAAAAAACTCCGGGTACTGAGCGTGCATCTGGGTCTCCCGCTCCCAAGTGCTTTCCTTGAGGCCACCATGCCTCCACAAAACACGAACAACAGAATGGTTCGTCCACGGAGCACCTTCTCTTTATGATCCTTGATCCTGAATGGTCGTTCCTCGAAGGTCGCATCGTCTCCCATATCAAACTCTCCCCAGTCGATAACGTGGGAGTCATCGTGTAAGTACTGATGAAGCTGAGAGATGTAGAAGACATCATGAACCTTATCCAACTGAGGTGGAAGGGCCAGCTGATATTCCACCTCACTGACTCGCCTCAGCACCTAAAAAGGTCTGATGAACCTTGGTGAGAGATTTCTCCCTTTCCCAAACCTCTGCTGCCCCCTTCACGGGGAAACCTTCAAGAACACATGATCTCCCACCTCGAACTCCATGGGCCTCCTCCAACGGCTAGCATAAGATTTCTGTCGGTCCTGAGCTGCTTTCATCCTCTCACATATAAGCTGGACTTTCTCTGTGGTTCTCTGCAATAACTCTGGCCCAAGACCTACTGTCTCACCAACCTCTGCCCAGCAAATGGGTGGGCGACATGGCCTTCCATACAAGGCCTCAAATGGTGCCATGCCAATATTAGAGTGGAAGTTGTTGTTGTAGGTGAACTCTACTATAGGCAAGTGTTGTACCCATGATCCTCTGAAATCCAGAATGCATGCTCACAGCATTTCCTCCAACGTCTGGATAGTCCGCTCTGTCTGCCCATCAGTCTGGGGGTGGAAAGGAATGCTAAGGAGTAGCTGGGTGCCAAAAGCATGTTGTAACACCCTCTATACTCGTGAGGTAAACCGAGTATCCCGATCTGAGACGATAGTCTTTGGAACTCTATGCAAAAGTAACACTTCATCTACGTATCTCTATGCTAAGGTACTCACCGGGCCTGACTCCTTAATTACTAATAAGTGAGCTGATTTCATCAGCCGATCCACCACTACCTAGATAGTATCATAACCACCCTGAGCTCTGGGTAGTACTGTGATGAAGTCCATTGATATTTCATCCCACTTCCACTCGGGGACATCTAAAGGATGCAAAAAACCACTGGGAACACAATGTTCATCCTTCACTTGCTGACACACTAGGCATTTAGCCACAAACTCCGCTACTATCTGTTTCACCTCGGGCCACCAAAACTGTTTCCTCAGGCCTCGGTACATTTTTGAATCTCCTGGATGTACTGCCAAGGCTGAGATATGGAACTCACGGAGAACTCCCTCACACATTGCCTCTGGAACAAACAACCTTCCATGGAAAAGAATCCAATGTCGGCAGTCTTCTGACCATCCCTCTGGAGCGTTCCCCAGATCGACACGATCCTGAATCACTTCCACCTCGGTGTCCCCCCACTAAGACTCTTCCACCTACTACAGCAAAGAGGACTGCACCATCATCTGAAACAAACAGCCTCTAACACCTTCTACTCTGGCATCCAAGTACAAGGCAGCCAACTCTCCAATTGTTTTCCAAGCATCAGTGGACTCCCTAACCACTTCCTGATGCGACTTCCTTCTTAGGGCATCAGTCACAATGCTTCCCTTACCATCAATGTAAGTGATCTCAAAGTCATAGTCTTGGAGAAACTCTACCCATCTCCGCTACCGTAAGTTCAGGTCATGCTGGGGGAAGATACAACGCATGCCTATGTGATCTGAGAAGACCACAAAGTGCTCCCCAAAGAGGTAATGCCGCCATAACTTCAGTGGAACCACTACTGCTGCAATCTCTAGTTAATGGGTGGCATAGTTACGCTCATGAGGGCATAACTGCCTAGACCCATAACAGATCACTCCTTTCCTCCGCATCAGCACACACCCAAGACCAAGGACAGAAGCATCACAAAAAACCTCATACAATAACACTTCCTATGGAAACCTGAGTGCAGGAGCACTGAACAACTTCTCCTTTAGGTAGTCAAAAGCCTTCTGGCATTGCTCGCTCCATAGGAAGACCTGGTCCTTCCTCGTCAAAGCTGTCAAAGGAGAAGAAACTTGAGAGATGTCTGAAATGAACCTCCGATAGTAACCTACTAACCCCAAGAAACTACGAACTTCTACCATGCCCTTGGGTGCTTCCCAAGAAACAACTGAATCCACCTTCGACGGGTCCACTGACACTCCATGTTGAGACACCATGTACCTAAGGAAGTGTACTTCTTTAGTCAAGAACTTACACTTCGACAATTTCCTGTAAATCTGGTGGTGTCGAAGGACTTCCAAGACTTCCCTGAGATGCTCAATGTGCTCCTCCTCTGAACTTGAGTAGATTAGGATGTCATCGATAAACACAACGATGAACTGGTCCAGAAACTCCCGAAAGACAAAGTTCATAAGTCCCATGAACACATCCGGTGCATTCGTAACTCCAAAAGGCATCACCACAAACTCGAAGTGCCCATACCTACACCTGAAAGCCGTCTTCGAGATGTCACTATCCTTTACCCTCAGCTGATGATATCCAGATCATAGATCAATCTTGGAAAACCAACCTACTCCCCTTAGTTGGTCGAAGAGATCATCTATCCTTGGGAGGGGATAGCGGTTCTTGACCGTTACCTGGTTAAACCTTCGGTAGTCTATGTATAGCATGAGACCACCATATTCCTCCTTCACAAACAAAACTGGAGCACCCCATGGCGATACGCTTGGTTGAACAAAACCCTTCTCCATCAGATTGTCAATCTGAATCCGCAACTCCCGCAACTCCGATGGTGCCATCTGATAAGGGTCCATCGAAATCAGATGGGCACCAGGCTGTAAGTCTATCCCGAACTCATCGTCACTTCAGGGGGGTAGAGTGACAACCTCCCCAGGAAGAACATCGAGGAACTCCCCAACAACCTCTAGAACATCCATCATCTCTGTATCACCTAGAACCACTGATATCCCACCTATCAAGGATAGGAGAGGCTCCACGCGCCGGCTTCCCACCTGATAGATCCTCTCGCCAACAAAAGCTACACGCTGCCCATCCATGTCAGAGAATGCGACTCTTCTCTGGAAGCAGTCGATAAAGGCACCAACAGAAAAAAAAACCAGTCGATGCCTATGATGAAATCATATGGCTGCATCTGTAACAGAAGAAGGTCCCCACTAGATCGATGTGGTCCCAACGTCAGCCCACATCCCCGGAAAACACAAGATACACTGGTCTGGCCTCCAAATGGTGTTCTCAGTACCAGTGGCACGGAAAGTCTCTCTACGTATAGTCCCAAGGAATGGGCTAGACCAGGTGCAAAAAAGGAGTGTGAAGCTCCTGAATCGAACAAAGTAGAAACAAGAGTGTTAAACAAAAAAATCGTACCTCGAACCACCTCTGGTCCTGCTGGAGCTGTCAACTCTACAGCGTGCAACTATCCATGCCCAGCTCCTCTACCTATCTGATGTCGTCCACTTTCCCGACCACTCCCTGGTCGAGGTCCCTGAGGAACACCCGGAGGTCGGCCACCTCCCGCAAAGTCTGCCCTCGAAGGAGCATGGTCTTGCTGCTGCTGGAAGGGCCTCGCCGGTAACTGGTGCTACTGAGGTGGGTGTTAAACCTGCCCACCTCCACCATACTGATCTCGGGTCGGGCACCGACTCTGAACGTGCCCGAAACCTCCACAAGAAAAACACCTTGGTCCTGGGCACATGAAAAAGGGATGAGGACCCGACGATCTGAAAATGAACTGCTGGGGCCTGCTCCCCACTAGCCTAAACCTGGAAGCTCCCATCGCAGGAGCCCTGCTGCTGACTGCCTTCCCCTTCAACGAGCCTGGCTGGATCCCCTCTTGGGATGCACCTCCCAGCGGGTGCATCCTCTCTACATCCTCTGCCTTATTCTTTACTTCCATGTATGTCAGAAGGGTGAAGGGGGTGACAACATACTGGAGTGAAGGACGAAGCGCCTCCTCCCAACGTCTCACCCGAGACTCCTCATTCGGAAAGAGATCCGGAGAAAAGCACAAGAGATACATGAAATTAATCCCCAGCTCTCATACTGACTTACTCCCCTGTTGAAGGGAGAGTAACTTTTGCCGCTTCTCTGCCTTGATCATGGAAGAAAGGAATTCCTCTTGGAATTCCTTCTCAAAGTCAGCCCAAGGAACCTCTGCCTCTATCCTCTCTCTGAGGTAGAGTGTCCACCACTGTCGCGCCACGCCTCTCAGATGACTGACTGATAGGGGAACCCAGTACTCCCTCGGAGCACAGATCATGGTAAAAGCGATCCCTAGCTCCTCAAGCCACCCCTCCGTCTCTGTATCCGAATTACTACCCTCTTACTTCTTGAGGGTCTGCTGCTGGAAAGAATAGAGAGTCTTCTGCCACTGGCTATCTTCCTCCTCTCGGTCAATCCTCAACTGATCGACCGCCTGAATCTGATGGGCCTTAGCCATCTGAGCCTCCCAGGGATGACGTCTAGGTTCCATAGCTGTAAGGTAAACAAGGATCTCCTAGGCCCAAGTAGTAAGGAAAACTCAAGGTATTATTTTATCATTTTATTTCAATTTCTTTCCCAGAACACCCAAATAAAGTAAAACACAATCATGATGATGGATGTACTTTCCCTAGGGTCTCTACCCTACAATCAATGTAGTCTCACTTGGTTGTTCTGTAGGCTCAGAGTCCATGCATCAGATCACGGGGGGCCCTAAAATCCAGTGTCCTAGCCGGTATTCCCTGGCCTATGTCACACACCATGATTGACTAACATTGTCACCCTACCATCCCATGCAATCCTCACTGTGCCTAACTAAAGACTCTATCATATCTCTTAACCATCACATCTGATACCATTCTGTCATGACCCCTCCCACCAAAGATACCCCTCCTGAGCTGGTAATGGTGAAATGGAGATAATGACCCCCCCCCCCCCCGAGTCCCGCCTCCAGTAGGCCCCAGGGTGGAAACTAGCACCAAGGGTATGAGTTTTCACAAGTATGGGAGGCGTTACCCTTTTTATTTTTTTAGGATCAGGAAATATGACAAGTCAACCACCAAAAAAGAAAAAGAAAAACTGTATAGAAATAAAACCAAACCAAGCCCACATGCATGTTTAAAAAATTTTATAACAAGGTACAAGTACAAGATAGAACAAAGTACAATACCAAAAGAAAAAAAGAGAACATCAACTGCAAAAACTCCAACTGTCCGACTAGTAGGGTCTCACACGACCCTGGTAGTCCTCCTGGAAACGTGAAAGTTAACGTAGGGTGAGCATACAAGTATACTCAGTAGGGAAACCTAAAGCTCTCGTGCACAAGTGGGGAGACATCCTAATGTCCCGTGAGAACAACAGAAGAAACCTAACAAGGAATTCTATCCTCCCAACCTCACCATCCACACTCACCAAAAGACAAGCACAATAGGTAGTAGTATATAAGAAACAAGAGTATTGGGTACCACGCACCAGTTCCCTTTAGTTAGCTGCTCTTCCTAATGATGAATGTCCTGACACTGCCATATTCTCCCCGCCCGCACACACCTGGGCCTTAGAACCACGACTCCTGCCCGCACACACCTAGGCCTCACAACCACGTATCCCGCCCACACACACCTGGGCCTCACAACCACCTATCCTGCCCGCACACACCTGGGACTCACAACCACATATCCCGCCCGCTCACACTTGGGCCTCATCCTGAAGATTCTTGGGAAAATTTAGAACCTTCCCGAAGAGTCTTGGGCCTAGGCCACCCCAATCGAAACCTACACGAAGAGTCTTGGGTGTAAGGTCACCTCCAGCCATCACAGCCTAGGGGAGAAAGAGCAGGAAGGAGCTAGTAACTAACAGAAAAACACCCTCTCTCATGAAATGGGAGTGTTCGGCACTATGTTCTCAACATGGGTGGGGTGCGATAAAACACAAAAGATACAGATATATATATATACCAACCACATAGCCCAACCTATGGCTTCTAAACAGAGAAACTGAGCACGTGCCTCGACACTGCTACTATGAAGCATTCATACAACAAACAACCCCAACCCCATTTAGGTTTTCATGTTTCAGTAGAATTATATTATTTATTTCCTTAACTACTGGGCAACTATCCACAACCAACCACATCAAATGTTCGTAAAACATATCCCTGCCATCCACAAAACAAGTTAGGAAACACTAGTAACACAACCATGACCTTCTTATCAACCGACCAACCCATTGATTATTAATCTATTTTCATTACCATGAACCACCATTCATTAACTCTTCCACTTTTTATTTATTAATCACAACCCATAGCCCGTTCACATTCAAACACATCCCTCCAGCCCCACTACCAACCACCATAACCACAACCACACCGAAACCCGTACATCATTATCCCTTTAATAACATTAATCACAGCCCTGCTACCCATTACAAACACAACACTCACACCAATCCACTACCAAGCCAACCGTAGCCCCACTGCTCACCCTAACCACAAAAACCCACAAAACACCCCCATCACATGCCACGAAAACCAAGACAACACCCACATGTTCATTATTTTGTTTTGTTCAACCAGGGTGATCACACAAGGGTTCCAAATTTTCATTTAATCAGCCAACTTTACATGATTAACCAATTTCCACATTCCACAAGGTTCCATCCACAAAAAAACGGTCTAAAAAGATAGGGAAACATTTAATTGCAAAAGAAAAGGCCCCCAACGATCGTGATTTTCAGTAGGCAGAAGCTCATTCAATTCACAACATAATATCATAGTATATAAAGTAATAGTAATCACAAACTTCCCAACCCCGTTGTTTGACCAGTTATTATCTTTATTTAATGGTTCAACTGTTTCTCATGAAAAAATAGGATAACCACCCCGCATGATGCACAAAAGAGAGAGAGACAAAGGTAATATCCCTACCTCAATAGGTTTTGATCACATCGCTCCCCCGGATCAACTTTAGAAGAAGTCCGTCAGCGTCTGTCACCTCTGTTGGGTCCCAGAAAATCCTCCTCGGGTGGAAGTCCGAAAGGAAAGGCCAAAGGAAAGACAACTAATCCAATCTTGGAAGTTCCTCTTCGTCGTCATGATCTTGTGGCCGCTGACGGATCATAAATCGGAGCTCGGACGAAGAAGTTTTGGAAGAAAGAGCCTTTGAGTCTCTTGGGAGAACTCTGCTCAGAGGGAAAGGGGAGGAGAGGGGTGAGTTGAAAGGAGGAGGGGACCCCTACTTTTATAGGTGAGAAAAGGAAAAGTACATGGCGTGTACTTGGTTATTTTACACAGTCTCCACGTGGCTTCCAACACGGCTCCGCGGCTGTTGACTGGTCAACACACGGTTTGAGGGTAACCCATACGCGGGGAAGGACTACACGACGTGTAGTTTAGACACACGTGGTGTACTCATTTATTGCACACGGCAAGGACACAACTCCAGCACGGTACACGGCCATTGACTGGTAATGCGTACGTGGGGACGGACTACACAACGTGTAGAACTGTGAACACGGCGTGCACCCATTATTTCACACAACGAGGACACGGCCTGCAACATGGGGTATACCCAGAAAGGGGGTACACGGCGTGTACTCAAACTACTCGGCGTGTAGCTTCAAAATTCTGGAATGTGTGGGAAAAGTCCATTTTACCCTCTAGAACACTTCGTGACCTTCTTTTTGACATAGGAAAGGGCCGGAGAGGTCTGAGACATTACAATTTAATGGAATTTAGAGATGAAAATAATAATGAAATTTTATTTAGTATCATCCACTGCACTACAAATCATAAAAAAATAATGATATAGACGTTCTTGTATGGATAAATAAGAATGTTGAGGAATACACATGGGATAGATCAATGAACGAAACATATTATGGTGGTTTTAATCCCAAAACAAAGACAGTACCCAATCCATATAAAATAAAAAAATCATTATCCAAAATATAAAATTAATTATATACATTTTTATGGAAATGAAAAATACTATAATTATTTGTAATATAGTTAATGATAGAGTGTTAATTCTACATGACTAACCCCATTCATCAAAAAGATAATGTCATTGGTACCTATATACTCATGTTAATTAAAATTTTCTAAATATTCATTAAATTAGAGGTAGAATTAATGATGAGAAAATAACAAATGGGGTGGTTTTTTTATCATTGATAACATGCTATTTGGATAAATGGAAATTAATATAACTGGTGAAATCCAAAATATCAAAATTATTATTTTCTATTAGTATTGAAAATGTAGTTAAGTCTGAATTTTACACAACAAATGGTGAAAAAACCAAATTTAATTACAAAAATAAATCTATAAGTTCCATTATTTAATGAAGTTACATGTTGAATATGTAACTGTAGAATAAAGAGTCTAATCTGTAACTATAATTGTGTTAAAGACAAAATAAAATATATCTAGTTGTATCAAGACAAATATGATGATTTGAAGTGGAAACAATATATAATTATTTAGTGGTATCTAGACACTAAGAAGTAGAGAACTACTTAGAAAGAAGAAATTATAATAGTTATTTTTAATGTTTTTGAGTTAATATAATAAAAATTTTAATAACTTGTTTTAATTTACATGATTTCAAATTATAATAAAAATTAAGGACCATTACCAACTAATTGTGTCCTTAAAATGTTAACTATTTCATAGATGGTTGTATAAATAGTGATATATTTTAGGTCAAGCTAGTGACAATCTATCAAATTCTATTAAACCATACCATGTTAAGGTGAATTCCATATAATAAATAAATTTCCCATGTAATTAGGGGTATTAATAGTAGATCATTAAAATTGATATTCGTTAAGATAAAAATCTCTACGTCTCAGACAAATTCTATTTTATTATTATATAATAATGATATTTTGTGAGTATGATTGAGTTCACAAGATGTGTAAAGGATTGAAATATCAAGTTGAATTTGTTTATATGAGTATGTTACAAACATGGTCGACTTTGATGTTGTTAACAAAATAAATTTTTTTCTTCACTAAGATCTACATTAATGGGATTAATGTTTTTGTTAATAAATCGTATTCAAATAAGTAAAAACCTCTCTCTAAAATTCAATGGAAAGTGTAGATGGTTTCAGAAGAAAAGAAATAAATATGGAGATACATTCAAATAATGAATTATTTTAAATAAAAAGTTTTTTAGCATAAAAAAAAGAAGTTTATTCATTAACAAGATTTATCAAATAAGTAGTAAATGGGGATGAATATTCATTAGATAATGTTTTTAGGGAAATATTCTTAGAATATTATGAATAGAGTATTATTTGTTGACAAAGATTAGGTATCCCAATATCTAATGTATCCGAGATGTTTTTATGGTATAAGTGATAAATGAAATCTCTAAATTAGGATTCAAGAAACTTCAACAAGCCCATGGAATTCATTTTAAAATATCACCAAATATCAAAATAAAATAGGGTTTTAAAAATTAGAGTATGGATGAGAATATTAACCTATATGTTTCTATGATAAAGGGGGATAAAATACATGTGGATTCGTCTATGGAGTTTAGGTAAATTAGTTGATATATTCTAAATATTAATCTCAAATTGAGAATAATCTTTTATTATTTTTTTAATAAAATGGGAGAAAGAGTTCTAGGATATATATATATACATAAATAGTATTATCTATTCAAAGAATTAATTATAAAATGGTGAAAGATTATTCACTTCACTATATAGTTCATTGATTTAATGGGGTTTTTTCTAAAACTCCAAAGTTATAAAATGTTCAAACCAGAAAGTTATATATTGGATTTATAAGAAATATATAGTAAATTGAATGAGTTTATTAAAATTTCCAACATTGATTTTTTAACAAGTAGAAAAGAGTTAGAATAAATTGTGATAGATGAAGTTAATGGTGACCATATCAATGCGTCACATATTAAAATGGTATGAATTATTGTTCTGGTGTTAATGAGATATCTAAAAGATAAACAAAGTGTATAGGAAAATAAATCATAGTATTATTATATATTATTTACATAGAATAAGTGACTCACTATTTATCAAGGGAATTAAATATAGTGCATTAAAATGTGAAGGAATATTCTGGAGATGCGAATATGTCTATTCATGATACATGAAGTCTATAAGATCCCATTGAATATTGTAGAATATAATAATATGAACTACATTTATTTGAATATTTTATAATTTTTCATATATATTAGAATATATATGAAAAATTATATTTGAATAAGATAATTTGAAAATGATTATCAATCTAATAATAGTCAATAGGCTTATTGAGTAAAAGTCATTCATGTAAGGAGTTAGAGAAACTGAAGTACATGGGGTTATATAATAATAATTATGATTTTTATAATTATTATATAAATTTTTTTAAGAGTTTTTTGGACTATATATGAGTCATTTGAAATGTCATAATATCTATACATAGAAAAGGTAACTATATATGAGTCATTCCATTTCATTAAATATCATTTAAAAAATATACTAGAGTCTTTCCATGAAAAAGAAATATTTTATAAGTACTTGGAATATAATAAATATGAATATGTTTCCAAATGGGACATCATGGTAACATGAAGAAAAAATTTGGAAAAGAAATCAAACTGTATCGGTCATTTCAAAATTTGGTAAGGAACATTGGATCACTCTACGTTGGAATTTTCAGATATCATAGATTTTATTATACATAAAATTTATAGATTCACCCTATGATCAAAAAATTATTTTACATGATGAAATATGGTAGTTGGAAGGTTGATCAAATCAAGTATGATATGATTTATTTCCATTATCACATATTGTAAAAAGATTAATATCTAATGAATACTATTCTATTTTTTAATGTTTTTAACATCATCATTGGGGATAGTATCATGTTTCAAGCTATTTTTTTTTGTGCTAATAAATTGATATTTATTTTTTATATACTAGAAATGAATGTCTTTACACCACAAAGAAGATAATAGAGAGAAGCCAATGTTGGGTTTATAGTTTAAGGCATAGTTGTACCATTGGGATATTTCCACACTACAGTGCCACATGAATCACAATTTCAATTATCAGTCATAAATTATGATCCATATATTAAAAAAAATAACCAAATAAACCCCTGGATTAAGTGAAAGGATAAATACCAAAAAAAATTAAATTATATCACAAATATTATAAAAAACAATATTGATATTTATGACGTTTTATATATTTAAAACATAGAATGTATCTCATATATAAATATATCATAATGTTGTGAATAGTTTGGACTAATAGTCTTTGAGAATTTAATGAGAATGTAGTCTCATGATTCATATTAACAAAAGAGTTTCTATATTTTGAAATATGGAATCATATATCATGTTCTCTTCAATGGTTTGATAAGAAATAGAGAATAATAATAAAGAGATTAATATCGATACCAATATTTATAAATATTCACAATAAATAAATAATAAAAATAAAGAGTATATACAATACTAAAGATCCCATGAAAAATAGTAGAATAAGGAGGAAGTGTGGAATGGAAGAAATCCATACATCACTTTCACTACTATTTAAGTCACGACCCGTCCCTCAGGGCCCGTGCCAGGACTACTCCAAGCCCGCCTTCCATAGGCCAGGGGCTAGAGACTAGAACCGAAGGCATATTCCCAAAAACTAGGAATGTGTTACCTTTATAACCTGTAAGCACACGTAACCAAGCACACAATAAGATAATAATACAAGTAAACTGAACTGTAAACAGAGTGAGTGCAGTAAGTAAAAGGGGCCAGAGTACAAGCCCAACTGGAAAGTACAAGTACATCTGTGATAAAATACAATTGAAAAAAGGGAAATTTTGCTAATGGGTTGTCCTATGAGGTTCCTACCTGAAGGGTAGGTACAGATTGTCTCATCAGCACTCCACATCCAGCTGTCTCCTCTGCGTACTGAAATTCCATATGGTCCACCTCCTGGTACCGTCCAATCCTGGCACTCTCAGCCTCAGTTAGCGTTGTATGTCGTCTGCTACCAACACAATATGGTTTAGGCATAGCCCATGCAGGGGTGAGTATAATGATAATCAATAGGGACCTTGAGACCCTCTAGTCCTCACAAAATCCATCAAGGATAAAATAAGAGTTATGAAATCAATAAATAACCTTACATAGGTACATTCTCATACATATACCTAAGTTATTGAGTAATCAATCTCAATCATGAGGAAAGCATAGAGATAATGACTCTGCTCACACCAGTATTTATTCTAGGGGTAGTATCAAGTAAAATTTCTGGTCACATCGTTGAACACCTCGGCTACTAGATAACTCCTCCTCTATCAAGTACAGTGGGCCTACAACATCATACAGAGGCGCTTCCCACTAACCTTGGACTGCTAAGGTAGTCATCCTTTCATGTATTGGGGGTCTGCCGCGTCACACAAAGGCGCTCCCCACCATTGGTTTGTCACGTTACACATAGGCACTCCCCCTCGTGTCCTGCTAAGGTATTTCTCCTATTGAGTACCATCGTTCTACCACGTCACCAAGGTGCTCCCCAGTGGGCCTGTCGAGACACTCTGAGTTGAAAGGGTCAGCAGTCGTCAAGTCTCAGGTAACCCCTAGGTCATCGCACTATGCTAGCTCATATCTTGGAGTATCTACTCCACAAGCTACTGGTTGATACATCAACTTCCATGAAGTCCTACAAAGAAGTGTCTCAATGGTCTTACACGTTGTAGAGGTCTCAACGCAACAGACACCGCGCCAATCAGACACTAGTTCTGTGAGTTATTAGCCTTTTAGTCCCGGGGGCCCGGTTGGATTTGTGCTCCATCCAACCTGACCATTCCCTATATTAATCCAAAACATAGTGGGGTATCACTCAAAGGGATTGACTCGCTCTAAGATTACTAGTGCTGCTAATAGTTCATCAAACAGACGTCTCGTGCCAAATTTAAGGCCCAAAGAAGTAAAAGGGTCGTAGTGGGCTCGTGTCCGGTCTGACCTGGTCGGACCAATCTGGCCCAACCCGGCCAGGGACCACCTGGTCTGGGTTGAACCATCACACAGTGTGGCCCGACCCATGAGGGATGCGCGGATTCCGTGAGGGCAGATCGATTAAGTGGTATCACGGGGGTGCGAACTGGCTACGGGTAACACGAGGGCATAGACCGACTGCATGTCATGAACAGGCCGCGAGGGTGCAGACCGGCCGTGCGGGCGCGGACCGGCCGATGGGTCGTGGACCAGCTGTGGGGTGGTGGACCGGCCATTGGGTGGCGGACCGGCCGCGAGGTGGTGGCGGACCGGCAGCGTGGCAGCAGACTGGCAGCGGGGCGGCGGACCGACCATGGGGCGGCGGACCGACCGCGTGGTGGAAGACCAGTCATGGGGCACGGACCGGCCGCTGGGTGTGGAATAGCCACGGGTCACAGAAAGGCCATGAGGGCACATATTAGCTGTGGGGGCGCAGACCGAATGGGGGTCATCGGTCTGGCCGCGGGTCAAAAGACCGACCAAAGGGCGGTGGTCTGGTCGCGAGATGGTTGTCCGGAGGTGGCGGCTCGGCAGACGGTGGCGGCGGCTCAGTGGATGGCAGACAGTGGCTCTGTAGATTGTGGATGCGGTTCGCTGGATAGTAGAAATGTGGGTGGCGGAGCTGCGGGTGGCGGAGCCGCGGGTTTGGAGCTACGGGCGTGGAGGTTGTGAGGTGGCCGGGGCCGTAGGGTGGTGTCGTTGCGCTGTCGCCTTTGTCACGATGAACTCCACAAATCATCATAAGAATTGCGAATGGGTCGGGACATTTTTATTTGGCCCGTACCCTTTGCAATAGGGTGGTAGCAAATAGCTCTACATAAACAATAATGAAGAACATCAAACTTTACCATCTCCAGTAGTGATTATTCCCAACCCACCAAAGAAAATCATCCGCATTCTTTTTTTTAAAAAAGGAAGAACATGGGAAAATAATCACACACTAAATAGAACCCTACCTCGGGTTGTTTGTTGATGTTGGAGAGAGAAGAAATTTTGGACATCGATTCATAATAGATGAAGACGTTTCATTTTGGAAGAAGTCTCGAGGAAGAAGGACGAAATCGAGCTCTGCATTCTTCGTTGGTGGAGCATTCTTCGTTTGGAGGTGATGTTCTTCATTGGGGAACCTTATTTCTCACAAGGCTCTCTCCTCTCCCAATTCCAACCAAAAAAAAGAAAGAGGAGCCAATGTAATTAACCTAACAAAAAATTATGTGGGCCCACCCATGATGGGGTAATTAATGTACCACATTAGAACAATTAATTAGTTCAATTAATTGGCCTAATTTACTGGCTCAATTTAATTCCAAGGGTAGAATATTGAGGAGTTGGGAGGTTTCTCTCCATTTAATGAGAGAGTTTAGAGGCTTAGGCCTCGATTGGTCCCCACCACCATAACCTCTCATTTGTGGTTTGGATCGAGTGGTCCCCACCACCATAACCTCTCATGGGAGGTTAAGGTCCGGTGGTCCCCACTTCTCAACTTCCACATAGAGTTGTTACAACAAATAAAATTAAAAGTGTGTTAATTTTATTTTATTATTTCCTTGAAAAACCCAAAAATTATCTTTCCCCCTCGACCATCTGTCATTGAGGTGAAAGTTTCTTTAAGCGAATAAAGGCACATCGAGTTCAATGGTGCCCTCAGATTTCAATTTTGTGCACCTGTTCAAAAATTAGAAAAACCGACTCGCACATTTAATGAACGTACCTGAAAAAGTGTTCATAAATTCATTCTGGGAACTATAGGCCTCGGAATCACACGCCGTCAACTTTCACGGACTCATAAAATTCCCATTTAATTAATAAAATTACATATAATTTTAGGGTCTTTACATTCTCCCCATGTCAGTCTTTACATCCCTGTAATCTACAATTCAAAACTAAAGGAACAAGTGGGGGGTAATGAGAAAGCATAAGATCCTCCCGCTCCCATGTGCTCTCTAGAAGGTTCTCGTGCTACCAGCGAACACGCACCCGAGGAATCAACCGTCCACGAAGGTCCCGTTCCTATTGATCCTCAATCTCTACTGGAACCTCCATAAAATTTTCCCAATTGTAGACATCTAGATCGCCATGGTCGATGATGTTGGAAGGGTCATGAACATATCTCCTTAGTTAGGACACATGGAAGACATCATGAACCCAGTGCAACTGATGTGGATGAGCTATGTGGTATGCCACCTCGCCAACCCAACTGAGGACCAGAAACGGTATGATTAATCTTGGAGATAAAATTCCGCCTCAGCCAAATCTCCAGAAACTTCATCAAGGTGAGTCCCATAGAAAGATGCAGTCGCCATCCTTGAACGCCAGAGGTATCCGTCGCCTATCAGCATATGAGTTCTACCACCTCTGCGCATTCTTAATCTGCTCCACGATGATCTGCACCTTCTCTGTGGTAGCCTGTACAATCTCTGGTCACACTAGTACTGACTCCCCAGGGGTAGTCCAGCACAAAGGTGATCTGCATGGTCGCCCGTATAACACCTCAAAAGGTGTCATTCCAATGGTGGAGTGATAAATATTGTTGTATTCAAACTCCACCAAAGGTAAGTGATCCTTCCAGCTGCGATCGAAGTCGAGGAAACAAGAACACAACATATCCTCGAGGGTTTGAATGGTCTGCTCAGTATGGAAATCCATCTGAGGATGGACGGAAGTGCTGAAATGAAGTTTTGTCTCGAAAGCCTCCAGCAACCCCTTTAATAACTAGGAAGTAAAATGTGCATCACGATACGAGAGATTTTTCGAGGGTACTCCATGTAGCCATACAATCTCTTGCACAGAGAGGTGTCCCAAGCTCTCTACTGAACCCTATTCATTGATCGGTAAAAAGTGGGCCAACTAGGTCAGTCGGTCGATGATCACCGAAATCGAGTCATGTCATCTGGATGTATGTGGATGTCCTGTCATGAAGTTCATGGATATCCCATCCCACTTCCTCTCTGGGAAATCGAAAGGTTGAACCATGCCTACTAGTACCTGATACTCCGCCTTCACTTGTAGACATGTGAGGCACCGAGAGAAAAACTCTGTTATTGATTTCATTATTCCCGGCAACCCATGCTATCGACGGAGATCCTGGTACATATTCTCCACTCCTGGATGTACTTCTAGAGGGGTTGTGTTGAACTCCCTCAACACATCATCATAAAGTGACACTGGTACCATGTTATGTCCTCTGAAGATGATGACGTGCTCCCCACCATCAAAAAATCCATCATGTGCATGTTCTATGGATATCTGAGCATGTCATGTCTCAAAGTCAGCATCCCCACATTGTGCCTCCCTGACTCGCTGAAGAAGTGGGGGAGTGACTGTATGAGTCTTTAGAAAAGCAGCCCCATCTCTATCCACAAAGGATATATGTAAAGCAGCCAGCTGCTTTGTCGCCTCACCTAGCAGTTGAATACCAGAACTCTTGTTGAGTGCATCTGGAACAACATTCCACCTACCAGGAGTATAGACTATCTTTAAGACATAGTCCTAGAGGAACTCAATCCAACGTCATTGTCTCAACTTCAGGTCCAGGTCATGGGCCATCCTCCGAGTTTCCTACCTGATGGGTAGGTACAGATTTCCTCCTCAGGACTCCACATCCACCCATCTACTCTGTGTACCAACACACCCTATAGTCCACCTCCAGGTACCATCCAGCCCTGGTACTCTCATCCTCAGTCAGTGTTGTCCGTCTTATTAACGAACACAACAAGGTGCGGGCATATCCCGTGCAGGGGTGAGTATAACGATACTCATTAGGCACCCTGAGACCCTTTAGGTCTCTCAAAATACATCAAGGATATAACATAAGGTACAAAATCTACAGATAACCATACATAGGTATATTCCCATACATATACCTAAGTTATTAAGTAATCCATCTCAATCATGAGGTAAACACAGAGATACTGACTCAGCTGACACCAAGAATTA
The DNA here is from genome assembly GCA_963277665.1 of Viscum album. Taxonomy (NCBI): domain Eukaryota; kingdom Viridiplantae; phylum Streptophyta; class Magnoliopsida; order Santalales; family Viscaceae; genus Viscum; species Viscum album. The sequence continues at coordinate 1,308,040,945 of OY728132.1, forward strand.
TTCTAGGTGTAGTATCACGTAAAATTCCTAGTCACATCATCGAACAGCACAACTGATGGAGAAATACTCCTCTATTGAGTATAGTGGGCATGCCGCGCCACACAGATGTGCTTCCCATTAACCATGTATTTCTATGTTACTCCTCCTGTCAAGTACCATGGTTCTGCAACGTCAAAAAGAGGCACTCCCCACCGTGGATCTGCCACATCACACAGAGGTACTCCCCCTCATGGTCTGCTGAGGTACTTCTCCTATCGAGTACCTTGGCTCTACTGCATCACCAAGGAGCTACCCACTTTGGTTCTGCTGCATCACCAAGGTTCTCTCTACTGGGCCTGTCGAGTCACTCCAAGTTAAAACAATCAGCAGTCATCAAGTCTCAGCTAGCCACTAAGTCTCCACACTATGCTGACTCCTCTCTGGGAGGATCAGATCCACAAGATAACATTCAATACCCCAACTGCCACTAAGTCCCTCAAATAATTGTCTTAATGTTCTACCACGTCATAAGGGTCTCAACACAACAGACGACGCGTCAATCGGATGCCCGATATGTGAGTTATTATCCTTTTAGTCTCAGGGGCCTGGTTGGATTCACGCTCGATCCAACCTAACCATTAACCATATTAATCCAAAACATAATGGGGGTATCACTCAAAGGTACCGAATCTCTCTATGATTTCCAGCACCACAGATGGTTCGTCAAACGGATGTCTGGTGCAAAAGTTATGGCCAAAAAAAATAAAAGGGTCGTAGTGTGATTGAGTCTGGTCCGACCCGGTCGGACCGACCCGTTGGGTTTGGCCCGGCCTATTGTGTCAGTCCTTGCCCACGAGGCCCATGAGGGTACCCTGAGGGAAGCTCGACCGAGGGGTACTTTGAGGGAACAGACCGGAAATGGGTACCATGAGGGCGCGGACCAGACGCGGGCACCACGAGGGCGCAGATCGACCGTGAGGGCGTGGACCGACCGTGGGGCACAGACCAGCCACGATGGCACGGACTAATCATAAGGGAGAGTACCAGACGTGAGGGTGTGGACCAGCCGCGGGTGCACGGACCGACCGTGAGGGTGTGGACTCGCCACTAGTTCCCAAACTGGTCGCGAAGACACGGACTGGCTGTGCGGGTGCGAATTGACTGTGAGGGTGCAGACCCACCACCGGGCGGTGGACCGACCGCGAGGGCGAGGACCGACAGCAAGGGCATGGAACCATCCACGTGGGTGTGGACTGGTTGTGAGGGCATGGACTGGTAGTGGGTCGGCAGTCCGGCCTTGGGCGGCGGACCAGCCGCGGGGTCACAGTCCGACCACGGGATGGCAGTCCGGAAGCGGTGGCTTGGCGGACGACAATGGAGGCTCTGCGGACGGCGGCCACAACTTAGTGGATGGTGGTGACTGCAGCTCGGCGGATGGCGGCAGCGACTCATTGGACAATGGCAGTGGCTCTGCGGACAGCAGTGGCGCCTCGGAGGATGGCAGATCCGCGGGTCGCGGAGGTCGCGAGGCAGTGGTGGCCGCATGGCGGTTCTGTTGTGTCATCTCCTTCATCGCGTTCAACACCACAAATCATCACAAGAATTGCAGAGTGGTCGTTCAATGTTTGTTTATCCCATCTTGAGGGTACCGGAGGAGGGCGTAGGGTACGTAGTCTACGGTGAAGCATCAGGGAATGGACTCAGATGTGTTCTGATGCCGGAGTGAGCAGTGATCACATATGGTTCTCGACATTTGAGACATCACGAGAAGAACTAAACTAGTCATGACCCAGAGATAACAATAGTGTTATTCACCTTGAATATGTGGCAGAACTATCAGATGGGAGATCATTTTACCGTGTACTCTGATCACAAGAGTCTCAGGTATATATTCTCTTAGAAGGACCTGAACCTGAGACAATAACATTGGCTTGAGTTCCTCCATGACTATGACATCGAGATAGTCTATACTCCTGGGAGGGAGAATGTTGTTGCAGATGCACTCAACAGAAGGTCTGGTATTTAGATGCTAGGTGAGGTGATGGAGTAGCTGGCTTCTTTATAGAAATTCTTTATAGATAGAGATGGGGCAGCTTTTCTAAAGTCTCTTACAGTCCATCCCCCACTTCTTCGGCGAGTCAGAGAGGCGCAACATGGGGACACTGACTGCGAGACATGAAGTGTTTTGATATCTACAGGACAGGAACATGATGGATTTTCGGAATGTGGGGAGCAGATCATCCTCTTCAGAATTCATACCATGATACCAGTGTCACTTCAAGAGGAAGTGTTGAGAGAGTTACAAACTTCCCCTCTAGTGGTATTTCAAGGAGTGGCGAAGATGTACTAGGATCTCTGACGACTTCACTGGTGTCTGGGAATTAAGAGAGCAGTTCCAATGTTTGTCTCCCAGTGCCTCACATGCCAGGAAGTGAAGGCAGAGCATCAGATACCAGCATGCTTGGTTCAACATTTAGAGGTCCCATAGTGGAAGTGGGATGGGATATCCATGGACATCGTGACAGTACATCCATGTACATATAGGGGACATGACTCGATTTGGGTGATCATTGACCGACTCACCAAGTCGTCCCACTTCTTACCAATCAGAGATCAGGGTTCAGTAGAGAGCTAGGAACACCTCTATGTGTAGGAAATTGTAAGGCTACATGGAGTTCCCTCAAATATCGTATCGAATCATGATGCATATTTTACTTCTCGGCTATGAGAGGGGTTGCAGGAGGCTTTCGAGACACAACTTCGTTTGAGCACCACCTTCAATCCTTAGATGGATGGCCAGACTGAGCGGACCATTCAGACCTTCAAGGATATGTTGCATGCTTGTGTCCTAGACTTCGATCATAGCTAGGAGGATCACATACCTTTAGAGGAGTTTTCATACAACAAAATCTATCACTCCACCATTGGGATGACACCTTTCGAGGGGTTGTACTAGAGACCTTGCAGATCACCATTGTGCTGGACAGACCCTGGGGAGTCAGCACTAGTGGGACCAGAGATGGTATGGGCTACCCTAGAGAAGGTGAAGATCATCCAGGAGTGAATGAATACTACACAGAGCAGGCAGAAGTCGTATTTTGATAAGAGATGGAGACCTTTGAAGTTCGAGGATGGTGACCACGTCTTTTTATGGGTCTCACCTCGATGAGGTTTGCAGAGATTTTTCCAAGGCGGAAAGTTATCTCCAAGATTCATCGGACCTTTCCAGGTCCTCAATAGGCTTGGAGACGTGGCATACTTCTTATCTCTTCCACCTTAGTTGCACCGGGTGCATGACATCTTCCACATGTCACAGCTGAGGAGATACGTGCATGACCCTTCCCACATCATCGACCATGGTGATATAGATGTAGATGATATGAAGAGTTCTATAGAGGTTCCAGTAGAGATTGAATATCGATAAGAATGAGTCCTTCATGGATAGTCGATACCTCTTGTGTGCATTCGCCGGCAGCACAAGAACTTCCACGAGGGCACATGGGAGCAGGAGGCTCAGATGCGTGCTCATTACCCCCACTTGATCCCTTATTTTTTAGTTGTGGCCTACGGGGATGTAAATCCTATGTTGGGGAGAATGTAAAGACCCAGAAATTTCATGAATATTTTTTAGTAAAATAAAATTAACAAACATTTTTTTTGTAACCACTCTACGTGGAAGTTGTGAAGTGGGGACCACTGGACCATAACCTCCCATGAGAGGTTATGGTTGTGGGGACCACCCAATCCTAACCTCCCATGAGAGATTATGGTCGTGGGGACCACCCAAGGCCTAATCCTCTCAACTCCCTCATTAAATGTGGAGAAACCTCTCTCTCCTCTCACAATTCCAACCAACAAAAATATAGAGGTGCCAATATAATTAACTTAAGAAGAAATTATGTTGGCAAACACAACTTGGTGTAATGAATATATCACGTTCGCAAAATTAATTATCTCTATTAATAGGACCAATTTAATAGCTCAATTTAATTGAAGGGGTAGAATATTGTGGCGTTGGGAGGTTTCTCCCCTTTTAATGATGGAGTTGAGAGTTTTAAGCCTCAGTTGGTCCCCACCACCATAAAACCTCATGGGAGGTTAAGTTCCAGTGGTCCTCACTTCTCAACTTATACATGGAGTGGTTACAAAAAATAAAATTAAAAGTGTCTTAATTTTATTTTATTATTTCCATGAAAAACATAGAAATTATCTTTCACCCTCGACCAACTATCTATAACCCTGATATTTTATGTGAGGTATATTTTTTTATGTAATATTTTATATGGAATGGAATCTTCCACTACACACAACACTAGCTTGGCATGCGTTACACGCAATCGTGACCTTCCTCGATAGCGTGTGTAGTACGCAATACCGAGTTTCACTAAACAACGATATATTATAATATTATAAACTAGCTGTTATAAATAGTATAAACTGAATTTTGAATTTTATTACATTTTAATTCATCTTATACATTTTCTAGAATGAGGTATGAAAACAAAATCAGTTTTTTGGATAAAAGAAGTGTTTTTAAAAAAATGCAGTTTTACAGCCTTTTGATGGCGCACCCACTTTAAATGTAGTTTTTGAAAAGTTTATAAGTTAAATTTGACAAAATGAAAATTTTCCTTAGAATCAGGATATAAAAATTTACTTTGTATAAAATTTTCATATTATTCTAATAACTTTCATATTTTAATTAATAGTAAAAACACGCTATATTTTAATTAAAAAAACTTTTTTCATCGCAATACTTTATATGGTTAAATAATAATATTTAATGTTTTTAAAGTATAAATAGAATATATTTTTACCATTTAATATAATTTATTTCATTATCATTAATTTTACATTGAATTTATAGGTAAAAACATTTCAATCTTTGGCAATGTTTTAACTTTTAAAACCCGTTTTCTTAACAACGGGATTAATTTTAAATTAATTACTTCATCTTATGTGTTTTGAATTTTGAGAAATTGATTCCATATTTGGAATCAGAGGGTCTAAATTATGTTAATAGGTTTATTTTATTTTTTTTCATATTTTGAATAGTAATTACGGTAATTTTTATTTACTACGGTTAAAGGTAAATAGGGTAATTCAATGTTAAAAGAATATTATAATAATTAAAAATTACCTTGAAACTTGTCCTAAACTTATTGGATGTGTAGTGGCCGACCATGGGCATCCTTGGGTCGATTTTGGGACCCCATTGAGCCACTTGGTAGTGACAATGACAATTTGGATTAATTAATTTAATGTAAATACAAAATTGACATTAACAAAAATCTTTTAGTAATTTATTATTATAAGTGGTTATATAAATTATATTTTCAACAATAAATATTTATTAAAAATATAAAACGATTTCCTATATAATGGTATTTTATTTGTAATTTTTAGACAATAAATAATTTAATTTAATTATGACACAATGATGATGCAGTAATTATCTTATTAATGAAATATTGACATAATTGATGTTATAAATACCCAAATAAATGGAATGTGAGAATATGTATGAATTAAAATAATTTTTTATGTTAGTATGACATGTTAGAATTGATTTAATTAACTTATTTCGAACTAATAATTTGGTTATGATTTTCACAAAAATCAATTACCAAATAGTGTCAAAATTGACATAAAATATTTTTTAAAACAAATATTATATTATTAATTGTTATTATATTCCTAAATATCTAGGGTTCGGCCAAGATACATATATCATGATAGGTGTATCATTAATGGAACACTTGGTGGTCTCATGGATTTATATGGTATGTTTATTAACTATATAATATAAAAACTACAAAGTGACATGGTAAATGTCAATCTAATTAACTAAGAGTTAAAACCAAAAGATAAGGTTAATATAATGACCTAAACTTGTCTAAATTCTATTGGATGAGATGATTTTGACCTATCCCCACCTTAGATTCGAAATAAATCAATTTGGAGCTATTAAAAACTGAATATTACTTTATAATAAAATAATATTTTTAGTTCTTCCAAAGGTGCCCCTCTCCTCCCTTATAAAAGGGCACCTCCTCCCTATCTTCCTCACACCAATTTGAGCCTTCAAGCTCAGAAAAACCCTGCCCATTTCACTTCCCAACTTCCTTAGAACCATACTAGAGGTACTGGTCTTCTCAAAATACCAACTCTAGTGCCTTAAGAGAAAGTTTAAAGGAGGCACTTCGAGAAAGAGGTAATACCTTCTACCGTTTTCATCAAGTTCCATTCTTCTTCTACTCCCTCTTCTTTAGTTGTTTCATTATGAGGTAATAACATCAGTATCCCTCATATACTGATATATTATTATAAATATTAAACAACCCAATTTCACCTCTTATCCATCCTACGGAAAATGAAATCATCGCACGTGCGTACGTACAGAATACCGTCTCCACGTCGTGGTGTAATCTATTTTCCACCACCACCTTACTTGGATGGGTATAATGGTGTAAATAACAACGATATATGATTATTTTAAAGTGAAACTGATTCTAAAATAGTATATATACAGTCCAATACAATTCCACGATCATGGGAACGATATCATCGCTCGTGCGTATGTACGGAATACCGTCTCCACGATGTGATGTGACTCGTTCTACATGATATTCATTGCATAATGATAATATAAATTAATTTAATGAATGAATATGATATATATTACACTAATACCATTCTGGAAATGAGTTATCTATAACCCAAAGAGAAGAATAAGAATTTATTCGACAAAACACGCATAAGAACAAAAAAAGTAATAAACACCCGAATAACAAGTAGCAATGAAATATTACTAATAAGAAGCTAAGAATATAGCCATAAATGATATCATAACTATGATTATGATTCTGGAATAAGTCAATGAAATTATTTAAATCAATATACAGTAGGTTCGAACACTTACGAAGCAAATCGGACCTAAGGTAAGGGAAAATATCACAATCTCATTTTTATCTGAGATTGTTTATACTTTGGTATTTACTGGGGTGTATTTTATCATCCACATCCATGTTCCCTCAATATGTAATGTTGTTTCCATCCACCTAAAATTGTTTAAATACAATTTTACCCTTCGGTTAGTTTTTAGTAAAGGATATGAAAGGAATGTTTTTCATTTTTCATATGAAGTACTTTTTGACCTTTCCGACAAAAGAACGAGAAGAATGTTTTTTTAACTTATACGACATGAATGGATTTTTAAAAAATTATTTCCAAGAAGCTTACTTCTCATGTTTTCATGTTTATTTTTAATCAACTTCTTTTATTTTAAAATTGTATGAAATGTTAAGAAAGGAAAAAAAATTGAAGTAGAAAGGATATTTTCCTCAAGAATGGAGTTCAAGTTTTTTTATCAAAATTATTTTCCATCTAAGATAATATAGGGTTTTGTTTCTATCCCTATTATTACATTGATTTGATTATGTTGTGATGGAATTATTTTTAAGAATTCATTTATCTTATATGAATTTTTTTATGATGTCACGATGTTTAAGAGTCCCATTTTTATTACATGGGTTATGCAATGATGTATGATTTCTGATTTTGTGGCACACATAATAATGGTATAATTATGAGATGGGTGGGACCTATATCTCCCTCCAATGCATTGGGTAAAGATTTTATATCTCATGAGATAGACATGGCTGGAACGACAGGTTAAACCGGTTCAGTGAAACAGGACTGAAACGAGGAGTGAACTCAGTTCAGAAATGGACTTTGTCCGCTAAGACAGTATTGGATATGAGTCTTGACTACTAATAAATGATTCTCTATGATTATGTGTTTATTCCACAAAGTTTCATGTTTTATGTTATGATTATTGGGATTACATTTCACTTCTATGATTTATCCCATGATATGAAATTATCATTTCTTTTGCAGGTTAAGATTTCCAAAATGTTATGTTCTTTGTAATATGATGTGATTGATTTTGATTTTGTTTACCCTTACTGGGAATGTGAGCTCACCCTTTTGTATGTTTTCTTTCCCCCAGGACAGGAAGAAGGTTATTAAGTAGGATATGCCAAAAGGGACTCTAGATATGATGAAATAAATGGGAGACAATGTAGATTCATTATGAACGAGTTGTTTATGTTTCCAAGTTTCTAAAGACACTATACCTATACGGTCCTTTCATGGTTTTGTTATATGTTGTAATAAGTGTGCTTCAATTTTAAAGTACTAACAATGTATGTAATGTATGGGTCGTTATAGTTGGTATCAGAGGAAAGGTATAGTCAACCTTTGGAAACTAGGATGTGAAAGCCTTAGTAATAAAACTAAGGATATGTCTAAGCATAGAACACAATCTTAGTGTTTTAGAAATGGCCATGAAAAACCTAATATAAGACCTTAAGTGTGAGATTTTATTCCTGATTATATGGTTTTCTTATTATAATTATTGTTGCTCACACTATTCTTCTTGGTTTTAGTCAATGGCTGGAACCCGAAGGAACCGTGTTAATGCGTAATGCAACGGGAAATGCAATGATTGTCCCCCTGACTAACCAAACGTTATGGGAGCTGGAATGAAAAATCGTGCAGCCATGATCACACGACTTTCTCAAGCTATGAATCATGTTGGACTTTCAAACGAGCAAAGGAAAGAGAAAAATTCTGTTGAATCCTTCATGAGGTAGCGTTCACCTTCATTTAGCAGGTCTTCTGATCCATTTGTGGCTGAACAATGGATCAGTACCACTGAAAAGATATTTTCATTTCTTTAATGTTCTGAACATGATAAAGTCATCTTATCAGTGTATCATTTGGAAGGTGATGCTGATCAATGGTGGAATATTATTAAGAATACGAGGAAAATGGATGAAATTGAGTCCATGGAATGGGACGAGTTCAAGAACTTATTTTTCAACAAGTACTTCCCTGGTATTCTTCGAACAAATATGGAGAAGGAGTTTCTTGAACTGAAGCAAAAGGATGATGAATCTGTTGGTACCTATGAATCAAATTTTACAAGACTTGCAAGGTACGCTTCTGGTATTATTATCCAACCCGAGAGTAAGATCGATCGATTATTTAGTGGCTTAAAACCAAGTCTTCGAAGGGCGTTATCCATAAAGGACTTAAATATCTATGAGGAAATAGTTCGATGTGCTCTCAAGGTTGAGATAGAGATTGGAGTAACCCATAAGTCATATGGGTTTGATAAGAAGAGTAAAATGGAATTCAAAGGAAAATCTAAAGAGCACACTGAAAAGAAGATGAGTTTTACCTTATGATAAATGTGTGGAAAGAAAAATGGAGGAAATTTTCTTAAGGGGATAAGAAAATGTTATAAGTGTGGAAAAGAAGGTCATCGAGCAATTGAATGTCCAAATAATGGGAAGAAAATGTCTAATGATGCAAAAAAAGGAAGGGATATACAGAATGAACCTACTACACATCAATGTTTCAAGTGCAAGGAAATGGGGCATTATGCTAATCAATGCCCTAATCCAAGGGCTGATGATGATGATCGAAATTAAGAAACTCTTATGGCTAAAGTCAAAGTAATGTCACATGCAATTTATATCAGTGATGTGGAGTACGATAACAAAGTGGTGAAAGGTACACTTACCATCCACTCTAAAGTAGAAAATGTTTTATTTGATTCTGGATCCACCCACTCTTTTATTTCTGAAGAATTTTCTAAGGGTATCACCGTATCACCTCAACAAATAGATGTTGAGTTAGCTGTGACAACTCATAATGGCACAACAGTCGCATCAAATGTTTATAATTCTTCTCCAATTGAAGTTTGTGGGAAAGTGCTTCCAGCAAATCTTGTGATCCTTCCTATAGTGGAATTTGATGTGATTCTTGGCATGGATTGGCTTTATTTATATGGATCTCATATCAATTGCCAAAGACGGGAAGTCACATTTCATATTCCAAACTAATCTACGATCTTCTATCGATGCAAGGATGAACATATCCTTCCAGTGGAAATTTCTTCCATCTTATGGGTCTTGATTCCACTAATTGAAGGTTATTTATCTCAAATGGTTGGTGAGAAACTCAAGATTAAAAATATGCCCATTGTACAAGAGTTTGACGATGTTTTTCCCGAGGAATTTCTGGGTCTTCCACCAAATCGTGAAGTAGAGTTTTCAATAGAACTCGTACTGGGTGCTTTTCCTATTTCAAAGACACCTTATAGAATAGACCCAATTGAGTTGCAGGAATTTAAGAAGCAACTCCAAGAGAATCTTGATAAGGGATTCGTACGCCTTAGTGCGTCACCTTGGGGAGCACCTATTCTGTTTGTTAAGAAGATAAATGGATCAATGAGACTCTGCATTGATTATCAAGAACATAACAAGATCACTATCAATAACAAATATCATCTCCCACACATTGATGACTTATTTGACCCACTACGCAGAGATCAATACTTTTCCAAGATTGATATTCATTTAGGGTATCATCAATTAAGGGTAAAAATGGAGGATATACCAAAGACGGCTTTCTGTAGAAGGTATGGACACTATGAATTTATAGTGATGCAATTTGGACTTACTAATGCCCCTGCTATCTTCATGGATCTGATGAATAGAGTCTTTAGAGACTATCTTGATCAGTTTGTGGTAGTCTTTATAGATGATATTATTGTCTATTCAAAGATCAAGGAAGAACATGAAGATCACTTGAGAATTATATTGAAGACCCTGAGAAAGGATATGCTTTTTGCCAAATTTACCAAGTGTGAATTTGGGATTCAAAAAGATTCATTTTTGGGTCACATAATCTCAAAAGAGGGGATATCTGTGGATCCAACAAAAACAGAAGTTATCGAAAGATGGTCGAGACCAACAAAAGTAACTGAGATCCGATGTTTTCTTGGTTTGGCTTGATATTATCGACGTTTTTTGAATGATTTTTCACGATTATCTAATACAATCACCAAGTTCACTCGGAAAGGAGTTAAGTTTGTTTGGACGGAGGAATGTGAAGAGAATTTCAAGGAGTTGAAAAGAAGGTTATCCAGTTCACCTGTGCTCACACTTCCTTGTAGTGGAGAAAGGTTTGTGATCTACAGTGACACATCCAAGAAGGTATTGGGGTGTGTTCTTATGCAAAATGATATGGTGATAGCTTATGCCTCACGACAATTGAAAATCCATGAGAAAAATTACCCAACTCATGATTTGGAGATAGCTGCGGTAATATTTGCATTAAAGATTTGGAGGCAGTATCTTTATGGAGAAAGGTGTGATATTTATACTGATCATAAAAGTTTAAAGTATATTTTCACACAAAAGGAGTTGAATATGCGCCAAAAAAGATGGTTGGAGTTTATTAAGGATTACGACTGCTCAATTCATTTCCACCCTGGGAAAGCAATCAAGGTGGCAAACACATTATGTCGACAATACCATGCCAGTTTATCCATGATGAGGATCAAAAAAGATCCAATATTTATGGATTTACAAAGGATGGATCTTGGAATTATAATGGAAGGGGGAAAATCGTATCTTTCTCAAATGAATGTTCAACCATCTATACATGTGATGATTAAAGAGGCGCATAAAGAAGATGTCGAGTTACAAAAGTAGGTGAGAAATGTTCCTGAATTCAACCTTGATTGTGATGGGATAAAAAATTTTAGGAATCAGGTTTGTATTCCTCCCATCCCAGAATTAAAGAAGGAGCTGCTGGATGAGGCTCATAGTTCTTCATTCTCTATTCATCCGGGAAGCACGGAGATGTATAGGGACCTAAAAGAGTACTTCTGGTGGGATGGCAGGAAAAGAGATGTTGCTTAATATGTCTCTTGATTCTTGGTTTGTCAGCAAGTTAAATCTGAGAGACAAAAGTCTAAGGGGATGTTACAACCATTACGCATACCATAATGGAAATGGGAAAACATCACAATGGACTTTGTCACTGGAATTCCTAAAACATTCAAAGGCAATAATGTTATCTGGGTCATAGTTGATCGTCTTACAAACTCTTCACACTTCATTGCTATTAGAGAGGATTTATCTCTGGATCAGCTTTCCAGGATATATGTAAAGGAAGTGGTAAGATTGCATGGAGTACCACTTTCCATTATATCTGATCGGGATCCGAGGTTTAACTCAATGTTCTGGCGAAGTCCTCAGCATACTCTGGATACAGAGTTGGGTTTCAGCACTGCTTATCATCCTCAGATAGACGGTCAGTCTAAGAGGACAATTCAAACTCTAGAAGATATGTTGAGAGCTTGCTCTATGGATTTTAAAGTTGGTTGGGATCAACAACTACCTTTGGTGGAATTTTCTTATAATAATAGCTTTCACTCCAGTATTCAGATGGCTCCTTATAAAGCTCTCTATGGAAAGAAATGCAGGACTCCAACTTGCTGGGATGATGTTTGTGAAAGAAAGCTATTAGGACCTGATCTTTTTGATGAGACAACAGAAAATGTCAGATCTATTCAACAACACATAAGAGCAGCTCAGAGTCGACAAAAGAATTATTCCGAAAACCGATGAAAAGGCCTAGTGTTTGAAGTGGGTGACAAAGTGTTCTTACGAATATCTTCTTGGAAGAGGGTCATGAGATTTGGAAAGAAGGGAAAGTTGAGACCTAGATATCTCGATCCTTTTGAAATTATGTATCATGTTGGGAAGGTAGCTTACCGATTGGCGCTTCCACTGAATCTCTCTCAAGTTCACGATGTGTTCTATGTATCTCTACTGAGAATGTACATACCTGATCTTTCACATGTACTAAGCTCAGAAGTTGTACCGCTGGAACAAGATATTTCTTATGAAGAACATCCGATAGAGAATTTGGATCATAGTGAAAAAGTCCTATGGAACATGACCACTCGCTCGGTGAATGTTTTATGGAGGAACCACCAATTAGAAGAAGCTACATGGGAACCTGAGGATATGATGAGGGAAATGTATCGTCATCTGTTTGTGACAAAGTGAGGAATTTCGGGGGAGAAATTCATTTTAAGGGGGGTAGAATATAACACCCTGTATTTTATGAGAAGTATATTTTTTTATGTAATATTTTATACGGAAAGGAATCTTCCACTACACACAACACTATCTTGGCTTGTGTTACACGCAATCGCGACCTTCCTCGATAGCGTGTGTAGTACGCAATACCGAGTTTCATTTAACAATGATATATTATAATATTGTAAACTAGTCGTTATAAATAGTATTAACTGAATTTTGAATTTTATAACATTATAATTCATCTTATACATTTTCTAGAATGAGGTATGAAAACAAAATCAGTTTTTTGGATAAATGAAGTATTTTTCAAAAAATGCAGTTTTACCACCTTTTGGTGGTGCACCCCTTTAAATCTAGTTTTTGTCAAATTTATAAGTTTAATTTGACAAAATAAAATTCTTCCTTAGAATCAGGATATAAAAATTTACTTTGGACATATTTTTCATATTATTCTAATAACTTTCATATTTTAATGAATAGTAAAAACACACTATATTTTAATTAAAAACAACTTTTTTCATCGTAATAATTTATATGGTTAAATTATAATATTGAATGTTTTTAAAGTATAAATAGAATATATTATTACCATTTAATATAATTTATTTCATTAGCATTAATTTTACATTGAATTCATAGATAAAAAATTTCAATCTTTGGCAATGTTTTAACTTTTAAAACTTGTTTGCTTAACAACGGGAATAATTTTAAAATAATTACTGCAACTTTTGTGTTTTGAATTTTTAAAAATGGATTCCATATTTGGAATAAGTGGGTCCAAATTATGTTAATAAGTTAATTTTTTTTTGATATTATGAATAGTAACTACGGTAATTTATATTTACTACGGTTAAAGGTAAATAGGGTAATTCAATGTTAAAAGAATATCATAATAATTCAAAATTACCTTTACACTTTTACTAACCTTATTGGATGAGTATTGGCCGACCATGGGCATCCTTGGGTTTATTTTGGGAGCCCATTGAGCGACTTGGTAGTGACAATGACAATTTGAATTAATTAATTTAATGTAAAGACAAAATTGACATTAAACAGATCTTTTAGTAATTAATTATTATAAGGGCTTATATAAATTATATTTTAGACTATAAATATTAATTAGAAAGCTAAAATGATTTCCTACATAATGGTATTTTATTTTTAATATTTAGAAAATAAATAATTTAATTTATTTATGACACAATGATGATGTAGAAATTATCTTATTAATGAAATATTGACATAATTGATGTTATAAATACCCAAATAAATGTAATTTGAGAATTTTTAGTAATTACAATAATTTTATATGTTAATATGACATGTTATTAATCATTTAATTGCCTTTATTCTAACTAATAATTCTGTTATGACTTTCACAAAAATCAATTACCAAATAGTGTCAAAATTGACATAAAATAGTTTTTAAAACAAATATTATATTATTAATTGTTATTATATTTCTAAAAATCTATGGTTCGGTCAAGATACTTATATCATAATAGGTGTATCATTAATGGAACACTTTGTTGTCTCTTAGATGTATATGGTATGTTTATTAACTATATAATATAAAACATACAAAGTGACATGGTAAATGTCAATCTAATTAACTAAGAGTTAAAACTAAAAGATAAGGTTAATATAATGACCTAAAATTCTATAAATTCTATTTTATGAGAGGATTTCGACCTATCCCTACCTTAGCTTCTAAATAAATCAATTTTGAGCTATTAAAACTGAATATGACTTTATAATAAAATAATAGTTTTAGTTTTTCCAAAGGTGCCCCTCTCCTCCATTATAAAAGGGCACCTCCTACCTCTCTTAATCACACCAATTTTAGCCTTCAAGCTCGGCCAACCCCTACCCATTTCACTTACCCACTTCCTTATAAACCTAATAGAGGTACTGGTCTTCTCAAAAGACCAACTCTAGTGTCTTAAGAGAAAGTTTAAAAGAGGCACTTCGAGAAAGAGGTAATACCTTCTACCGTTTTCTTCAAGTTCCATTCTTCTTCTACTCCATCTTCTTTAGTTATTTCATTATTAGGTAATAACATCAGTATCACTAATATACTGATATGTTATTATAAATATGAAACAACCCTATTTCACCTCTTATCCATCCTACAGAAAACGAAATAACCGCGCGTGCGTATGTACGGAATACCATCTCCACGCCGTGGTGTAATCTATTTTCCACCACCACCTTACTTGGATGGTTATAATGGTGTAAATAATAACTATATATGATTATTTTAAAGTGATATTAATTATTAAATTGTATATATACACTCCAATACAATTCCACGATCTTGGGAACAATATCATCGCTCGTGCGTACGTACGGAATACCGTCTCCACGATGTGATGCGACTCGTTCTACATGATCTTCATTGCATAATGATTATATAAATTAATTTAATGAATTAATATGATATATATTACACTAATAATATTCTGGAAATAGGTATTTATAACCTAAAGAGAAGAATAAGAATTTATTCGACAAAACATATATAAGAACAGAAAAGTAAAAAAAACCTGAATAACAAGTAGCAATTAAATATTACTAATAAGAAGCTAAGAATATGGAAATATATGATATCATAAAAATGAGTATGATTATGGAATAAGTAAGTGACATAATTTAAATCATTATACAAGAGGTTCGGACACTTACGAAGCAAATCAGAACTAAGCTAAGGGAAAATATCACAATCTCATTTTTATCTGAGATTGTTTATACTTTGATATTTACTAGGGTATATTTTATCATCCACATCCATGTTCCCTCAATATGAAATATTATTCCCATCCACTTACAATTGTTTAAATCCCATTTTACCCTTTGGTGAGTTTTTAGTAAAGGATATGAAAGGAATCTTTTTTTGTTTTTCGTACGAAGTACTTTTTGACTTTTCCAAAAAAGGTACAAGAAGAATGTTTTTTTAACTTATACAACATGAATGGATTTTTAAAACATTATTTCCAAGAAGATTACTTTACAAGTTTTCATGTTTATTTTTAATCAACTTCTTTTACTTTAAAATTTTATGACATGTTAAGAAAGGGAAAAAAAAATTGAAGTAGAAAGGATATTTTCCTCAAGAATGGAGTTCATGTTTTTTTATCCAAAATATTTTCCATCTAAGATAATATAGGGTTCTGTTTCTATCCCTATTATTACATTGATTTGATTATGTTGTGATGGAATTATTTTTAATAATTCCATTATCTTATATGAATTGTTTTATGATGTCATGATGTTTAAGAATCCCATTTTTATTACATGGGTTATGCAATGATGTATGATTTATGATTTTGTGGAACACATAAGAATGACATCATTATGAGATGGGTGGGACCTATATCTACCTCCAATGCATTGGGTAAAGATTTTATATCTCATGAAATAGACATGGCTGGAACGGCAGGTTAAACTGGTTCAGTGAAAAAGGACTGAAATGAGGAGTGAACTCAGTTCAAAAATGGACTTTGTCCGCTAAGATAGCCTTGGCTACGAGTCTTGGCTACTAAGAAATGATTCTCTATGATTATGTATGTATGACACAAAGTTTCATGTTTTATGTTATGATTATTGGGATTACATTTCACTTCTATGATTTATCCCATGATATGAAATTATGATTTCTTTTGCAGGTTAAGATTTCCAAAATGTTATGTTCTTATGAATATGATGTGATTGATTTTTATTTTTTTTACCCCCACTGAGAATTTGAGCTCACCATTTTGTATGTTTTCTTTCCCCTAGGCCAGGAAGAAGGTTATTAAGTAGGATATGCCAAAAGAGACTCTAGATATGATGAAATAAATGGGAGACAATGTAGATGCTTTATGAACCAGTTGTTTTTGTTTCCCAGTTTCAAAAGACAATATACCTATATGGTAATTTCATGGTTTTGTTATATGTTTTAATAAGTGTGCTTCAATTTTGAAGTATTAAAAATGTATGTAAAGTATGGGTCGTTATAAACTATCGTCAAGGTGAAACTATCCATAAGCGAAGACCGATGCTGCGAGTTCAACGATGCCCTTGGATTTCAATTCTGAGAACCGGTTGAAAAATTTGGAAACCCACTCACACATTGACTAAACGTACCAGAAAAAAAGTTCAGAAATTAATTCTAGGCACTCTCAGCGTCAGAATCACGCGTCGTCAATTTTCGCGGAATCGTAAAATTCCCATTTAATTTAAATAAATTTACATTGAGTTTGTGGGACTTTACAGTTGATGTTAGAGGTATCAAATGATGTTGGAGTACTAATACAATATGTTGTATTAGATGAAGAGTACATCAAGATAATTTTAGTTCTTAATTATCCAGTTATAAAGGAGGTTTTTTTATAATGATTATATTGAGGAATAAATAGTCTCAACCCCACCATGATGTGTTGATATCATCTAGCATGAATAATTAGTGTAGAATACATGGAAGTAACTAATGTATTAATCTATATGTTGAATAAAAATTAATAAAATATTTTTATTATAATCCAAGAGAATGAATTGTTGATGTTTTTATTGGATCATTTCTTGAAGGGAAATTGTGTAGTGAGCCTTGGGTGAGGAGTATCTGAGATAAAAAATGTGTAAGGTAGTGTGCCTTTGCATGAAGTTACAATGAAAAAAACATTATCCATTAATGTAGTAAAAATTATTGGATTTTTGAACATTTACACATGGACAGTGTGTTCTCCTTTTATGTATCCCTTTATGGTGATCCATATAAAACTATTTTATGATATCATTAAATAATTTATTTGAAGGAAACAACCTATTTTCATCCATGAATAATATAAAAAATTATTTCTTCATGTATATTAATATCTTAGATCTACTATTCCTTATAAATAGAGATAATACAAAAGGGTTCTCAAATCCATTATCTTCAATTTTTTCAAGAGGCAAGGTTATCTTTATTACACTTGAAATTAGATATGGATGGAGTTTCAATAAATCAATAGCAGGAGTAGTGATAAAATAATTAGAGAAATTGATATTAAATAAATAAATAATTTTATATTATAAAATAAATATAACACCACATAGTGTCTCTGGTCCTAAATCATATTCCACCCACACTTGTTATATATTATTCAATTTAATCACATTCATGTTAGATGAAGGGCTTTTCTATGACCAATCCTTGGTTTGTTGTTTTCACCAATAATATGAACGACACCTTCCACTATGTCCTTGAGGTTTTGGTCTTACAAAATTGGAATAATTAGATTGAACTATAGATCCCATTGGCGCAAGTGATCATAAACCACCTTTCTATAGAGTACTCAACAAAAAAATGAAATATTTCCAATCTACCAACATGTATGCAATGTTCTTTGGATGTTCTCCAAAAAATGGTTTTACATGTCCTATGTTTCCTCATGGATGGATCAGAAAGGGCCATATCTACATTGGTTTTGTTGAATACAATAGGTTTGGTCATCATGGTTCACGTAAACTTCCTTTTTTTAAAATCACCATGATTCCCTTTATTCTTGAGTAATCCTTCTTCACATTCTTATGACATGAAGGGAGAATCCACCATTTATGTCATTGTTACAATTCCTACTATGCGTAAAGGCACTGAATCAACCATATAAGAAATGTGTTATTATGTAGAACAATCACATAATATAAAAAACTTTTTTGAATTCCAATATCATTTTAAATTATTTATACTTATTTATTGGTAATTATTTCATGTAAAAGTTTATCAGCCCTCTAAAATGATTAACAAATTCCATTATAGTTCTAATTTTACACTGGAAGAAAACATTAAATATAATTATATATATCCATGGTATTATGGTAATAAAATTTTGTGGAGACAAATTTGAATCCATTTCACTCAAAATTATCATAAATCTATTCTGGAACCCTAGACTCACCCCCTTGCGGGGTAAGACATTAGAAAATAAATGAAACACAATTCCACCATATAGAATTTAGAGTTTCCAAGAATTTTATGATCCTTTCAATCATATTTATAAAATATTCATCCTCTTGAGTTAAATTAGTTACTTATGAAGATAAGGGGTTATAGAAAACAAATTTGTCCGATATATCCTGGATTTGAGTTTAACGAGCATCAACATCCATATCTTGGGTAGGCCCAGTTTTAATTTTTTGTTCAATATCATGAAATATCCAAAATATTATCTCAACAAAATTATAGTCAACTAGAGGTTTTTCATGAAAAAAGAATCTATGGACCCTTTTACAGGGTCAAAGAGGGATCCTCGTGGAATAATTTTACATTAAAAAAATAAAATATAAGGATAAATTTATTAAATTGATAGGAATATATTTAAATCCATGATATTGTCTTATATTAATCTTTGTTAACAAAAAATTAACAATAAAATAATAAATATTAATGAATTAGGTTAAAACATGTAATTGAAAATCTATAATTTCATCATTGTAATATTAATCCACACAGTTTCCCAAATCATACCCTAATTTTATCAAAATCACTGGATAATGTGATATAGATATACACTTTGTCTTTGATATTTCTTAAACGATGTGATATATTTCTTGAACATCATATAACTCTGCTATAAATATTCACATATTCAAATCATGGTATGTATCCTTGTCACATTACTAAATTCACACCACAACCCATTCTTCAAGTAGAGTTTCCTTAAAATAGTTAGAAAACATGGTAATCAGAATTAATATTGTCATGATTTCAATGAAAACATAGTGACCATGAAGATGATTTTTCATATAGATTCTCACTCAAAACCCACCCAACAAATACTAATTATCCTATCTCTTTTATATCATGATATTCTAAAATAACATAAAACTAAACCTTGATATAATACCATTTAGACTTACTAATCCATGCTACTAAATCATAGTACATATACAAGCCCTTTACAAGGATCGAAGGTCCCTCTAGATCCTCATGTGTTTGAAACTATTACCACAGATTCAAATATTAATTTTAAATATTATTTTTCCCATTAGTAAAATTGTATCATTAAGTGATTATCCCGAAATCATATAATTAACATTACATATATTGGAATGTTTTTTTCAATAATAAATTAATAACAATCCACCAATAAAAATATATTTCAGTATGAAAATTAAACCCCTAAGTTAATATCATAATAAATGTAAACTAACACATTAAACCAAGTTACATACATGATTAGTCCAATGATAAAAGTGGAATGCATTGAGAAGATAATATATTGAAATTTAAGAGGTAAAATACCTAAAAAAGTTAATGTAAAATAATAATAAATATTATCTAACCATCTATTAGAGAAAAAGGGCAATTCCCTTCTGGTCCCCTCATCTAGACATAGTCCAAGTTATCTAGAATAAAACTCTTCTCTAAGGGGTATCATTAGTTTACTTAGATTAGTCAAAAAATGATTACATACACATGGAGGCGATATGTTTTGTCTGTTCCTATCAAGATAAGAAGGATCCAAACATGTAATTCATGTACAACCTATAATAAACATACCCTAGGAAGCTAGTTTTTAAAAAATAATAATCATTTTTCATTGATTTTAATGTTAAAATGATATTATTGAGTTACATTAAAATTACTTATTATAGATACAATTATATAGAATCATAAAATATTAAGGATTGTGTAAAGAACCAATGAAATATCATGGGATAGACCATATGAAACAAAGGTAGATAAAAGTAGAGGAATTATAATTTCATATATAATGGAACAAAAGATAAACTATAAAATGTATCATTATTCCAAATCATGGAACTATATAAAGTATGAATACAATTGATACCCACAAGACATGGAATAAAAATCACTAGGGTTGGAATATAGTGGTAGAAACAAAGAATATTCACGTGGATGGGTAATCCCCTAAGCTTATGATTATATGTGTCTCAATCCCCCCAAAACCCAAGGAATCCTATGAATATCTAAGTAGTTTTCAAAATCATCAAAAAAAATTTATGAATCACATTCAATCTATGTTTTTCAAATTTTATAAACATCTTTGAAAAAATATAGTTTGAAAGAAAATTCAATTTACATGATCTATGACCACTCAAAACATAAAAACGTCTTATATATACAAGTTGACAATTCATTATTAATATGTGCCACCCAATTATATAAAGAAATATGATTTTTAAGTAAAATTAATATATAATTTCCTTAAAACACATGGTTAATGATATATAAAACCATTCCAACTATACACTTTTTATGTGACACTAAAATGTTTAAGAATGACGTCTAAAATACAAAACACACTATAGTAATAACTCCAAAACAATATTGATCCTATAAGTTATCAATATCTGATGAAAAAATATAATAAAAAATATTATTTTTATATATTATAATAAAAAAATAATTCATGTATAATATTTTTATAAGAATTTTATACAGACCACCAAGATGTGGTAAAATGAATTCTTCTATTGTAGGTATGTAATGCCCTGAACCCAGTTACCCAGGGTCGGTGCATTATTACATAACATTGGCATGATCACATGATAGATCAAGGCTCAAAAGACCGATTAGTTTAGTAGCCTTGGAAACACTACATACATTCATAAAGTTTTCATTACATCAAAAAAACATCTTTTCTTCATATCCCCTAATACTATCCCTATAGGTCATTCAAAAATTACTTCTTCATAAACCTGGGAAAAATAAAAAAAATTGAAAGGGGTGAGCTCAGATGCTCAGTAAGAATAACATTATAGCAAAAGCATTCATAGATAAGCATAAACACTTAAGGCAATTTATAACTAAAACAAAAGCCTTTTAAACTTGAACTTCCGCATAAAATGGAAAAGATAAAATAAAATAATGTCGTTTACTTATTCACATTGATATTCTACTAGTCGAATGATCACATACAATATCAATAACCACTTTCATAATGATGGAATGCATAATTCCAGACTATCATAACCACATAGCCAAGGCCTCGTGCCAAGACTACAAATAAGATTTTTCCAAGGCCTTGTTCAAAGACACTAGTTTGTCTCATGAGACCTACCGATTCATCGAGGAGCTATAGCAGGCTCTACCCATCACATATTAAGTCCAATGCATTCCCATATGAAAAGTTTTAAACATAACATACACATTCGTATTAAAACTAGCATACAAAATGTCAATACTTTAACCACAAACCATGAATGGTATAAAAATAGCACATCCACAGTCAAACATAACTCAATTGATACAATATGGAAGATTTTACTGTATCACATTAACCTCAATCAATAATAATGAATGATGTTTCCATATATGAAAATAATCATCAAAACTATTGGAGGGAAATATCCCCCTTTTTCTTGAAATCATTTAAAAGTCACATTATTTGTAAACAAGCCATTTACAAATAGATTTTTGAATCAAAGTGTCCCATACCACTTTGAAACATTTAAAAGGAGGTTTAATTTTAAAACTTAAATGTCCATATAAATAAATCCTTAAAACCTTTTTTTAATACATGGACATTAATGAGCAAGATTTAGAAGAATAAGTCTTTAAAACATTTAAAACGGTATTTTAGTTAGAGTTTCTAACCAAAAGAGAGACACTTGAATAAAAATAATTGAGGTAATAAAAACATTGTAATATCATGAGAATAAAGAAATTCATGATATACTATGTCAAAGTACATTATATACACCACATAAAAGTGATTTGGTGTATAACAACGAAGAAGTCTTAATGGAATGTAAACTGAGATGAAATATCTCATAAAGGCTGTATCCTTAGGTTAAGGATAAATAAATGACATAATTATGCATGACAAATATAAATACACTAAATATTATTGTATATTAAGTGTTAAACAACAAGGACATTCACACGTATTCTTGTAAAAACAACACCAACGAATTGGATGTTTAACTCAACAAATGGAGAATGAGTTAAAATTACTCTTATCAAATTCATATCAATGACGTGAGAAATTATAAATGGAGTGATTATGTGTATCAAAAGTATATCCACAGGAAGGGGAGTGGAAATTAAGACATAATCAAATGAATAGTGATTCCACACATAATCTTGGTGTAAAATATCAATGAAGTATGCGTAAATCCGAATGAGTGGAAATTGAAATTTCAAATTCCCTTATCGATTTGGTAACTTATGAAACATACACCCATGAAAGAAGGATAATAAAATGATGATGTAAATATCCATAAATTAATGTATATTAAACAATGAATACAATCATTGGTAGTACACACACCACATGCAATAAATAAGTGGCGAACAATGGAATTTTCACAGAATTAAAAGTTAGATAAGAAACCCCTTACCTTGTAATTTTCCTTGGTTGGGGGTAGGTTAACCTCCTGTATAATGTTGAAATAATTGTTATTAAATTATTCATGAATCATATACATTAATATGATATCATAGATGGTATTTTAACATTTCTTTGTTAATAATATCTTAGAATTATCGTCGTTTCAGGTGTTAACTTACTCGTTTTCTTTTATATGTTTTGCTACGTAAGCCATGTTTGTCATGGATAGGTTGTATCTTATTCATATCCAGAATTATATCAAGTCCTTAAAAATTAATTTAAATCATCAACTGATAATTATACTTTAATGGATACGATAGAGAATGAATCTCATCGCAGTCGTGGAGACAGTAGTCCGTACGTACGCACGGGCAACAATATCATTTTTTGATATTAAAATAATATATAATTTGATGGTATATCATATATACAGAATAATTATCATGTTATATTTATTATTTTTATGAGTTACATATCATTATTATACCCACACAAATAATAAAATATTGAATAACAATTACACCACGACGTGGAGACGGTAAGCCGTACGTACGCACGTATAGTGACATGTTATTCAAAGGGTGGATAGAATAATGAATATGGTTGTACCATATTTATAATAACATAAAATTATATATAAGTACTGGATTTATTATTTTATAATGGTGATAACAAATAAATAAGAAGTGTAAGAAGAAAGGAACTTGAAAAGGGGTGGTGAAAACATTACCTCTTCTTCGGGTTCTTCCTTTTGATTTGATCAAAATGGATCCTTAGGTTGGCTTTCTGATCAAACTAATGCCTCTAGGTTGTATTGAGGGAAGTTTAGAGAGTATTTGGGCCGTGGTTGGATGAACCAAAAGGCTTTGAAGGTGTGAAGAAATGAGAAGGGGGAGTGCCCTTTTATAAGAGGGGTGAGGGGCACCTTTGGAAAAGCTAAAAAAAATAATTTATAATAAATTCATATTCGGTTTCTATTGGCTCCAAAGTTTATTATTCAAAGTTTAATGTGGGGATAGGTCTAAAACCATTCAAAAAATAGAATTTAGACAGGTTTGGGTCACTATAGTAACCTTATCGTTTAGTTTTAACTCTTAGTTAATTAGTTTGACATTTACCATATCACTTTGAATTTTTATATTATATAGTTAATAAACTTACTATATACATCCAAGCGACCCCCCAAGTGGTAAATTAATGATATAAATATCATGATATAAGTCTCTTGTCCGAACCTTAGATTTTTAGGAATTTAATATCAATTAATAATATAATATTTGTTTTAAGAACTCTTTTATGTCAATTTTGACCCTATTCAATAGTTGATTTTTGTGAAACTCATAACAGAATTATTACTTCAAAAAAAGTAAATTAAATAAATCCTAATATGTCATATTATCCTAGAAAATTAGTTTAATTCATTTAAAGTCTTAAATTATATTTATTTGGGTATTTATAATATCAATTATTTTAATTTTTCACTATTATGGTAATTACTGCATCATCATTGTGTCATAAATATATTAAATTATTTAATATCTAAAAATTATAAATAAAATATAATTATGTAGGAAATCTTATCATATTTCTAATTAATATGTTAAATTTAATTTATCTTATGTATAACCCTATATTAAAAATGTTTTAGTAAATAAACTTTGATTTTAACTCTTTTAACTCTTCTTTGAATTAAATAATAATAAATGTCCTAATCTAATCCAAGTGGACCTAAATGATAATATTTTATTCCTAAGGTTGTTTTTGGTCGAGATACACTTGTCCAATAGAATTAGGACATGTGTTTGGGTAATATTAATATCATTTTTCTCCTTAATTACTCTATTTACTTTTAACCGTGGTAAATAAAAGTAAAAAGTTACTATTCACCAAAAATTATTTTCATCTCATTGAACCAAATTTTACTTATTTATATTAACCTTGTCCCTCGGATTTTTCAAATTCCATTCACAGAAGCGGTAAAATTAAGTTTTATGAAAAATTCAGTTTTTTTTAACTACCACATAGTAGTTTCACTATTCATCAAAAATTGAAGTTTTTCAGAACAATGCCAAAATTTCACCCTAAGCTATAATAGATATTCTGAATTCAAAAATGATTTATATTTTAAAAAATTCTAAACATATAAGTTTCATTAATTAATTTTATAATTAATTCCCGCTGTCACAACAAATATCGTGTTTTTAAGAAACAATATATATCAAAAGATTGACAATTGTTTAGGTACAATTTCAAAGTGAAATTAATTATAATGAACACCATTGGATAAAATGGTAAAAACATATTCTAATTATACTTTAAAACCACTCAATAATATAATTCATCACTATAAATTATTTTGATTTTAAAAGTTTTTTTTAATTAAAATTTAGTAATTTTCACTATTCATCAAAATATAGGTGTTATCCGAAAAGTTACAAAATTTCACCATAGGATAAATCCGATATTCCGAATCCAAAAATGAAGTACATTTTGAGAGATAGAATTTATAAAATTTCAAAAAGTAGGCATTACTATTCATAACGGCTAGTTTGATTGGTTGTGGTGTATTAGAATCTCGAAGTTGCGTACAATGCACGCCATTGCATTATTTGAAGGGAAACGTGACGTGGAAGCTTGGGGTTTTACATTATCCCCTCTTTCAATAAATTGTGTCCTCACAATTTATAAAATTGTGCTTGGGAATATAATGGAAAGTCCAACATCGGAAAAAGAGTCAATAAACCTAGCACTTTAAAAGAACAAAAGAGAGGTATAAAGGTCAACCAAGATAACCCATACTCGGATTCCATGTAGGAAAACATGGATATGGATGATAAACTAAGTGTCATGTTCTGATGGAGAGGGATAGAAATCAGGATCACGAGAAAGTTAACAATAAGAAAACCACAAACGTGTGTTGGGACAAACAACCATTAGTCTCCTAGTAGGAAAGTAAACAGACAACATTTTTTTTGTTTGAAGTTACATTACATAAGGATGAGGAATTCATTTATGATATTGACTAAGAATATAAAGATATATACTTAAATTTTAAGTATATTTTCATTCTTTAATAAATTTCCACCACTAACACATTTTTTTTAAACGATGAGTATTCAAGAAGACTTGGTCACACTGGAAGAGCTAGAATAAACTTCTATAGAATCACCTGATCCATGCAGGATGAACTATATATTTACATTGTCTTTAGAGATTAATCAAAACCAAAATGGTTAGTACAAGATCTAATGATCCCCCAAAAGGATATTCCTTGAGAGAAATAAACAATAATATTAATTTCCAAAATTAAACCAACAATACCCCCGAAGTTAAATAAATACCATTCAATAATCAATTGTCCTTAAAATCCTTCAATATAATTAAAACTAATATTGAAAACCAAAACTTATTAAGAATGTAGTCTTCCACGTTAAATTGTATCTCCAAATGACATTAATTACTCTTAAAGTCACATACTTAAAAGTAATTAACCTAATCATTTCCATAAATAACCCAAATCATTATAAATCCACAATAAAAACATAGATAAAAATCCACCATTACTCCTCAAATGAAATCCCATACTATTCTATTTTCCTTGGGCATATAGTGTTCACACCAAAGCGAACAACTTCCAAAATAACATTTATCACTTAATCACCAAATCATTTTCCTATACTAAGTGTATTCATTATATAAGACATAAGATCCCAAATAAAATTATTATTGATCAATAAAATCATTTAACTACAAATAATAGTCACACTAACCAGGGACTTCACGTAGACCAGGGGTAGGCGATAAATCACAATCACACTTTGGTTGTGGGTTCGATTCCCACAGCTTTGTCTGACGCGACGGGTTGTCACATGGTCTACGTGTTGTCCTTTTTCAAAAAATATATTTTATAACATTACCAAAATGAGATAAATTTGATAACATAATTTAACCACAAATGTTATATCATACCTTGCATTTTCATCTTAAATTATAATGATTTGTAATTGCCTCAAACCCAATGATCATATAAAACCAAATGGTTATTTATAACCATATCCACAAGAGAAAAGATAATTCTTCCATAAATATAATTCTCACATGGAAAACTCTAGGGTTAAAAATACAAGTGAAAATTATTCCAAAGTAAACCCTTCAACAAGGAACACTATTAATTTTTAAACATTTATCCAACCATTTATTTCCACATAGCTTCTTCTCTGACCATGAAAATATCCTATAGAATAGGACATTCACTTGGGTAATGGCCAGGTCCCCTACATTTACAGCAAATGACTGTAAATGGATTCTTGGGACAATTTTTATCTTCTTCCATAGTACACTTCATTTTTCGTCGGCAATTCTTCACTTTATGTCCTTCCTTCCCGAACATAAAGCATTTCTTTGTCCCCTTGAGATACTTTCCTGGGTGTCTCCTTCCACATTTCCTGCATGATGGAAATTGAGGATTTCTTTCTCCGTGGTCTCCACTACTGGAGCTCTTATCATTCATCACCTTTCTCTTCT
This sequence comes from Viscum album, assembly GCA_963277665.1. Taxonomy (NCBI): domain Eukaryota; kingdom Viridiplantae; phylum Streptophyta; class Magnoliopsida; order Santalales; family Viscaceae; genus Viscum; species Viscum album. The sequence goes on from OY728132.1 coordinate 1,308,068,738, forward strand.
TTGTTGAGTCTGGTAATTAGTTAATATATATACTATTGATCATATTTTAGGAAAATTGATTTGGCATAAAGATGATATCTTTTATGACTATCAACATTCCATTTTTTTGCTCATTTCCACCACCGTTCCCACCTTTTACATCATTCTCAAAGTCACTATGACTTCCTTGGAATCCAGCCATTGACTAAAACTAGAAAGCATTGTGTGAGTAATAGTAGTCATACAATCATTTTGAGATTAACATGTCACCATATTCTCAATTTGAAACACATTTGGATTAACCAAGGTCATTTACTCTCATCTTATATATATAATACATTAAATCGGTTTGTAAAGAAAATGTAAATTATCCTAAGCATATCCCACGGGAGTTTCGTAACCAAGTGTGCAGCAAGGCCCGTTGTCGTGCGCCAGTTCCCGTTCGAGTCTAGCTCAAAGCGGTGTTGTCGGGTTTTACCCCAAGGTACATCTGTGCCAGAGCCACCTCTACCTGCTCGTATCCATACATGGATTTATTTCTCAGAAAACTCACAAAATCTCTACAATACCAAAATTATAGGAAGTTCTTATATACTAATCCTCAATGTTCATCATAGGTCTACGTGCTCTAATTAGAGTTTATCTAAATCTAGCTTCCAAGGTTTGTACTAAACTTCCTCTGATACAAACTGTAACACCCCGACCCCAGTTACCCAGAGTCAGTGCATTATTACATAACATTCTCATGATCACAAGAAAGATCAAGTCTCTAAAGACCGATTAGTTAAGTAGCCTTGGAAACACTAGATACATTCATAAAGTTTTACATTACATCAAAAAAAACATCTTGTCTTCATATCCCCTCATACTATCCCTGCAGGTCATTCATAAATTACTTCTTCATAATCCTGGGAAAAATTAAAAAAATGAAAGGGGTGAGCTTAGATGCTCAGTAAGGATAACATTATATAAGAAGCTTTCATAGATAAGCATAAACACTTAAGGTGATTTATAACTAAAACAAAAGCCTTTTAAACTTGAACTTCAGCATAAAATTGCAAAGATAAAATGAAATAATGCCATTTACTTATTTACATGGATATTATACTTGTCGAATGATCACATGGAATATCAATAACCACTTTCATAATGATGTAATGCATAATGCCAGACTATCATAACCACATAGCCAAGGCCTCGTGCCAAGACTACAAATAAGATTTTCCCAAGGCCTTGTGCCAAGACACTAGTTTGTCTCATGAGACCTACCGATGCATCGAGGAGCTATAGTGGGATCCACCCGTCACATATTAAGTCCAATGTATTCCCATATGAAAAGGTTTAAACATAACATACACATTCGTATTAAAACTAGCATACAAAATGTCAATACTTTAACCACAAACCATGAATGGTATAAAAATAGCACATCCACAGTCAAACATAACTCATTTGATACAATATGGAAGATTGTATTGTATCACATTAACCTCAATCAATAATAATGAATGATGTTTCCATAGATTAAAATAATCATCAAAACTATTTGAGGAAAATATCCCCCTTTTTCTTGAAATCATTTAAAAGTCACATTATTTGTCAAGAAGCGATTTAAAAATAGATTTTTGAATAAAAGTGTCCCATACCACTTTGAAACATTTAAAATGAGTTTTAATTTTAAAACTTTAATGTCCATATAAATAAATCCTTAAAACCATTTTTTTAAAACATGGACATTAATGAGAAAGATTTAGAAGAATAAGTCATTAAAACATTTAAAACAGTATTTTAGTTAGAGTTTCTAACCAAAAGAGAGACACTTGAATACAAATAATTGAGGTAATAAAAACATTGTAATATCATGAGAATAAATGAATTCATGATATACTATGTCAATGTACATTATATACACCACATAAAAGTGATTTGGTGTATAACAACAAAGAAGTCTCAATGGAATGTAAACTGAGATGAAATCTCTCATAAAGGCCGTATCCTTAGGTTAAGGATAAATAAACGACATAATTATGCATGACAAATAGAAATACACTAAATATGATTGGATATTCAGTGTTAAACAACAAGGACATTCACACGTATTCTTGTAAAAACAACACCAACGAATTGGATGTTTAACTCAACAAATGGAGAATGAGTTAAAATTACTCTTATCAAATTCATATCAATGACTTGAGAAATTATCAATGGAGTGATTATGTGTATAAAAAGAATATCCATAGGAAGGGGAGTGGAAATTATGACATAATCAAATGAATAGTGATTCCACACATAATCTTGGAGTAAAATAATCACTGAAGTATGCGTAAAGCCGAATGAGTGGAAATTGAAATTTCAAATTCCCTTATAGATTTGGTAACTTATGAAACATACACCCATGAAAGACGGATAATACAATGATGATGTAAATATCCATAAATTAAAGTATATTACACAATGAATACAATCATGGGAAGTACACACACCACATGCAATAAATAAGTTGTGAATAATGGAATTATCATGGAATTAAAAGTGAGATAAGAAACCCCTTACCTTGTACTTTTCCTTGGTTGGGGGTAGGTTAACATCCTGTATAATTTTGAAATAATTTTTATTAAATTATTCATGAATCATATACATTAATATGATATCATATATGATCTCTTAGCATTGCTTTGTAAATAATATCTTAGAATTATCGTCGTTTCAGGTGTTAACTTTTTCGTTTTCTTTTATATGTTTTGTTACATAAGCCATGTTTTCATGGATAGGTTGTATCTTATTAACATCCAGAATGATATCAAGTCCTTAAACATTATTTTTAAATCATCAAATGAAAATTATACTTGAATGGATACGATAGAGAATGAATCTCATCGCAGTCGTGGAGACGGTAGTCCGTACGTACGCACGAGCAACAATATCATTCTTTTGATATTAAAATAATATATAATTTTATGGTATATCATATATAAAGAATCATTAGCATGTTATATTTATTATTTTCATGAGTTACACATCATTATTATACCCACCCAAATAATAATATATTGAATAACAATTACACCACGACGTGGAGACGGTAAGCCGTACGTATGCACGTATGGTGACATGTTATTCAAAGAGTGGATAGAATACTGAATATGGTTGTACCATATTTATAATAACATAACAGTATATATAAAATACTGGATTTATTATTTTAGAATGGTAATAACAAAGAAATAAGAAGTGGAAGAAGAAAGGAACTTGAAAAGGGGTGGTGAAAACATTACCTCTTCTTCGGGTTTTTCCTTTTGATTTGATCAAAAGGGATCCTTAGGTTGGCTTTCTGATCAAACTAATGCCTCTAGGTTGTAGTGAGGGAAGTTGAGAGAGTATTTGGGCAGGTTTTGGATGAACCAAAAGGCTTTTAAGGTGTAAATAAATGAGAAGGAGGAGTACCCTTTTATAAGAGGGGTGAGGGGCACCTTGGGAAAAGCTAAAAATATTAATTTATAATAAATTCATATTCGGTTTCTAATGGCCCCAAAGTTGATTATTCAAAGGATAAGGTAGGTATAGGTCTAAAACCATTCAACCAACATAATTTATACAGGTTTGGGTCACTATATTAACCTTATCTTTTAGTTTTAACTCTTAGTTAATTAGTTTGACATTTACCATGTCACTTTGTATTTTTATAATATATAGTTAATAAACATATATATACATCCATGAGACCCCCCAAGTTGTCCATTAATGATATACCTATCATGATATAAGTCTCTTGGCCGAACCTTAGATTTTTAGGAATTTAATATCAATAAATAATATAATATTTGTTTTAAAAACTCTTTTATGTCAATTTTGACACTATTCAATAGTTGATTTTTGTGAAACTCATAACAGAGTGATTACATCTAACAAAGTCAATTTACTAAATCCTAATATGTCATATTATCCTAGAAAATTAGTTTAATTCATTAAAAGTCTTAAATTATATTTATATGGCTATTTATAATATCAATTATTTTAATTTTTCACTATTATGGTAATTACTACATCATCATTGTGTCATAAATATATTAAATTATTTAATGTCTAAAAATTATAAATAAAATATTATTATGTATTACATATTATTATATTTGTAATTAATATTTACAATCTAATTTATCTTATGTATAAAGCTATATTAAAAATGCTTTAGTAAATAAACTTTGATTTTAACTCTTTTAACTCTTCTTTGATTTAAATAATAATAAATATCCTAATCTAATCCAAGTGGACCTAAATGATAATATTTTATTCCTAAGTTTGTTTTTGGTCGAGATACACTTTTCCAACAGAATCAGGACATGTTTTAGGGTAATATTAATATCATTTTTACCCATAATTACTCTATTTACTTTTAACCGTGGTAAATAAAAGTAAAAAGTTACTATTCACCAAAAAATATTTTCATCTCATTGAACCACATTTTACTTCTTGATATTAAGAATGTCCCTATGATTTTCAAAATTTCATTAACAGAAGCGGTAAAATTATGTTTTATGAATAATTCAGTTTTTTTAACTACCACTTAGTAGTTTCACTATTCATAAAAAATTGTAGTTTTTGAGAACAATGCCAAAATTTCACCATAATATATAATTGATATTCTGAATTCAAAAATGATATCTATTTTAAAAATTTCTAAACATATAATTTGCATTAATTAATTTTATAATTAATTCCCGCTGTCACAACAAATAGCGTGTTTTTAAGAAACAACATATATCAAAAGATTGACAATTGTTTAGGTCCAATTTCAAACTGAAATTAATTCTAGTGAACACCATTGGATAAAATGGTAAAAATATATTATAATTATACTTTAAAACCAATCAATAATATAATTTATCACTATAAATTATTTTGATATAGAATGTTGTTTTTAATTAAAATTTAATAATTTTCACTATTCATCAAAATATAAGTGTTATCCGAAAAGTTCCAAAATTTCACCCTAGGATAAATCTGATATTCCGAATCCAAAAATGAAGTCCATTTTGAGAGATAGAATTTATAAAATTTCAAAAAGTAGGTATTACTATTCATAACGGCTAGTTTGATTGGTTGTGGTGTGTTAGAATCTCAAAGTTGCGTAAAATGCACGTCATTGCATTATTCGAAGGGAAACGTACCGTGGAAGCATGGGGTGTTACAAGGTATCCATATATCAAGGGAATCACTCGATGCTTATCAAGGACCTCTCTAATAATTCTTGTTTACTAAAAATTAATCCAAAATGTTAGGATAAGTGATAGCTAGAGAGAATCTACATTGAGGAGTTTATATGATTAATATCAACATCCTTATATAGGGGTTGAACATATTTATAAATCCATCCAAAACCCCTCTATAAAACAGCAATGTTCATCTATATTGATGTGGTGTTTCATAAAAAATTCTGCAATAAAACACATTGGGTTGTCTATATCATCCCATTATTAATAAGATTAACATTTAAATAAATATACATAATTTTCAAACTCCTCATTATAAATATCTTATAAGAATTCAACTGATTATGATAATAGGGAGTGAATATTTTAAGGAGAACCAAAAATTATCTTACAATATGTTAATCTCTACTCATATCAACCACAATATATTTTATACAAAAATTATTTGACACCAATAATACTTGTCCAATGTAATTTCTCAATCCCAGATTCCACTAAATCGATTCCTCAAGATGGTTCTCCACAAGAACTCAAGTACAATAGAATCAAATATAATCATGCTGTAATGAAATGAAATAAAATAATTTTCTTAAAATCCATGACATATATATAACATCTATCAATAACTTGGTCGATCACACATATAAAATAAACAACATAAAATTAAAATGCATCAAGATCTACTATAAACCCTAAGCCATATCACCCACCTGATATTTGATATGCTATCAAGAATATCAATCCCAATCATTAGAATATACATGGAAGACTCACTTAACAATGGAATCATAGGCCTTAGCCTGATTCATCATGCATTTGTGCTCAACCCAAAAGAAAACATGAGGTATATATTCACACCTACATTCACTTATAGGGGTGATAAAAATATATAAATTGTAAACCACCATCATTTAATCGATAACATGCTATCATAAGTGAATTATCATGAATGTTTCCTAGCCTTAATGAAACATAACAAAAATACATGAAAATAAAACCACTATTGATCCTACTATCAAGGAATCTTATTGATCGTACCTGCTTCAGAAAATGTTGGGTTGTCTCTTAGAACGTATTAAGGAATATGCATCCCAAACAACGTACATACTACACTTCAATAAAATCCCCAACGAAACCTCATGATTTTACTCTTATATATTACTCAGTACCAAGATGCTTTAGTCTTACGTTCTAATTCCCTGTGGATGTTCAAACACATCCCAAAGAATTAGTCTCCCATTTAACTGAAGTGTCTCAAATATTAGTGCATGGATCATCATCACAACACCTAAACCATGGATTTAGAGCATTATTACACCATTCATACCACCTTATATAAAATTACTTCCAGGTGAATCACTCCTGAACTCAAACCATACATCATTGTACATAAAGCATTAATCCGGCACCTAAAACCTAGTTTTATAGTTTCATTCCACCATCCAAAACACCTAGTATACAATAATTTCCTAGAGAATTAGTCTAGAAATCAAACCATATGTCATATTTCGTAGAGCATATGTCCGGAAACTAAACCCATAGAAGTAGATTTTCAGTCCACTATCCTAAAATATAGTTCATTGAGCACCATTCCAACACATAATCTCATGGATGCAAAGCAAGATTCCTCCTCCAATAATTGTTTTCCTTGTCAATTAGTCTAGAAACTACTATCATGAGGCCTTGAGAGACATTTTGTCATTTAATCTCATGGTTCATAGAGCATCAGTCGGGCACCTAATCTCTTGGTTCATAGAGTAATACTCTAAAACATAATATAATATATCATAGAGTATAACTCCACAAATTAATATCATATATATATACACATGCACATCACATCTAAAAAACTAATCAAAATAAATTTATGGTTCCTTAGTCCTGTAATCATACCATAAAAACTATCGATATCCGAACACCGGCACCCACTCATGATCTTGATAATTATAAATGATTCACCTAGATCATTAAATATACATATAAACAGGAGTATCCTTCCATATATAATCAAAACTAACACTAACTTAGAGTCATTTCTCTAAGGATTCTTTGGGTTTAAAGGTAGAAATAAAAATACTTTTCGTAACATGGGACACAAATAAACTCTCCACACAACACTCATAACATAGACATCACACATCTTGAAACAAAATCTCTAGAAACTCATGATCTCACAAATATTAATAGAATTAATCCTAACAAGATAATATCGTAGTGAACATCCCCATTATAAGTAACCCTAGGTTGAATCGAAAACCCAACATCTCTATCAAATCTATTAAAACTCCCCAAACAACCTATTATAAGTCCACGAAACACCACAAGGTTTCCACCATTGTGAGATAATTAAAAAAGTCAGAATGGACTACTCACATGTTCAATAATTACTATGGGGTGCCAAAACATCACAAAACAATTTGTTGAAAAATGAAAACTTGGGGTACATATGTGTACATGGAGTGTACTATCAGACCATCACCTAGATATGTACTTCTATATGTCCATGATAGGAATGTAGTCTTTCAATGTACATCTACAGGGTTAAAGAATACACGTGTTTTTCATGTGTACCACTAAAAGGATACATACACCACACTTGGGGTATCATCCCATGTATATTGCCATTTGTCCATGTAATACAACATATAGTGTACCATAGTAAACATTGTTTAATTTTCAAAAAATTTCTACCCAAGTACTCTTTAACATGGATAGGTACATGACATGTACTTAATGTTCTAGGCATGTACTTTAAAATTGTATATCTTCCCTAAATGGAAAGAAAACATGATGTGTGTTCTTAAAACCAAACACTGTGTTCTATGGGTGTTTGGATGGGAAACCACTATTAACCTCCTGAAACAATCATTTCCCCCAATGATGAAAATATGGACTCCCATGCAATCCTTACCATCCATAATAGGGTTCTAAAACATGAAGACAACCAATCTACGATGATCAAGCATTAAAATCAAAAAACTGGCCTTCCCTGTAGTGTAAACACTTATGATTTAGATCTAAATTTGGAATCTATTTCCCCATGATCCCTTCATGATCACTATATTGGGTGATATCCATTGACATCATTTCCCCCCTTTTCCCATGTAATAATTATCATGCGAGGAAGAACCATCTACCCCTTCTCATGTCATGCATGGAGAACCAAATGGGGTGTGAGACTATTTTTACATAATTTAAATAAATATTTAACCAATTATTTAATTAATTAATTTCATATTTAAACACTGGACATGATTTCTGTAACTCGAACAAGGTTTATACCTCATATATGACCCCCCAATTTCAGACACTATCATGGAGTCATAATATCATTATTTCAACCCAAACCTGCATGAATAAATTAATATTCAATTCATTACATATAAAATATTCCACTTAAACCTTAAATGACTTTAAATTCCCCCAAAGTCCTATGATAGTTTAAAATATCTCTTCTAGGATGAACATAGTGGTCATAAAAATTATCTATAAGCATAGTATAGGAGAAAAGGAGCATTTTACCCCTCATGGGACCTTGATATGAAATGTTCATAATTCTTGTAGAATTCAGAATCCAAAAAAACAGAGGACTTTACAATATCCCTACCAGAGACATTATCTTCCTCATAAAGGCACATTGGTCTTCCAACCACATATCCATACATACCTTTGTAATAAAACAATGATAAATAATTGCATTTTTCATGAATATTCCAACCAAGTTTATTTGAAAAACTCTAATGAATTTTGTAAAATCCATAAAATTTGATGCCATATCTTTATACAATTAAAAAAATCTAGGATTGTGCCACAATGAACTCATCAATCTTGAGATGTCACAACATCCCACAAAAACCTCAGCTTGCTCATGGTTCTCCCCACTAAAGAAATCACCCTCCAAAAAAATTATTCTAATCCATGAAACTTCCCATCATTGATGTTTCCAATCAAAAAACATCTTCGGTGGTCCACCAACCCACTCGTTTTTTACAGAAACATAAAACCTACCCACCGATGGTTCATATCAATATGTCTACTATGATACTCTTCACAATAAGAGTATCTATACTATATCCTATAAACATAACACCTTTTCCCCCACCCATTCCCCCAATCAGAACCAAACCACAGAACTAGAAATTTTTATCTCTTTCTCTCACTACAGTGAAGAAAAAAACAAAAAACTACCCCATATTCCCAAAATATGAGAATAAAACCCATTGATATTCTTCAACATCTAATCCATAATGAGTGCCTCACTTATAAATGATTGATAGTTCACTCCAACAACAATTATTTAAATATAACACTCCACGAGTGCCACCTCTAAATGTGCCTTTTTCCAAACTAAAGTGAAATCTATATCGTATGGATTTGTGATGATACTCTCTCAGCATAATCAAGAAGGTGTCAAAATATTGATAATGATCATATATAGGCTATAAGTAAACTAATATATCATCAAAAAATATGACCACAAACTATTACATTCTAAAAAATCATTATTTTATTATTAGGGCATCTGGTCTCTATACCCAATACCCTCTCATCCCACCCACAATGATCTTAAACCTACTCATGACCATCTTATAAAACCATGAACCTCAGGCATACACATCTGTGACATTAGATCCACAATACAAACCACACAATGCATCACTATTTCTCATGTCTCCCTGATCCCATTATCAGGTAACCAATACACACTACCATGTAACCCAACCACAGAAACTAGCATGACATTATGATTTATACCCAATAGAAACTCATCTCACAAGCCATAACCTTAGAACCAAGAGCACCTACTATGATTATTATGTTGTCGATAACCACTAGGAACAACCTTCATGTGGAACCATTACCTAGTATTAGACACCAAAATGAATTTATCCATTGTAAAACCAACCATAATTCTGAATCACTAACAGCCAAGTACTCCATAAAAAATGATTCCAATGAGACTAACCTCAATACTAGATTTACATTTCATTAACCATTATCAGATGTCCCAAAACATCTATATGTATCTCAATTTCCTAAAATTACACATAAATAATCCAATCCCTCTCATGGGTCATCCCTAATGTCCATAAGGAACTAAATACCTCAACTAAAATCACATTATGAAGTTCACTTGGTTAATCTACAAAGGTCTATTCCATCTCATATAAGACCTCAACTCACGGGATATCTAACACACTCACATTCCAATATCACACATCATCATAATACCCAAACACCAATATCTATGATCTCACATCCAAAATAAATCACATGTCTAACTAATCATCAACAACTAGCAAATCCAACTTCTCTGATAATAAGTACATAAATCCTCTCCCTAGTGGACAAGGCCACACAACAAACATCAAACAAAAAACATCCTTCAAGTTTTCTTACAGTCATACACATTCACCATGATCACCCACTAGGGTAAAGTCATCTACTATTCCCAAGGACCACATAAAAATCCTCATTTTCGAGCAACACATTGTAGATCCATAGAACAATCCATTAGAAGGAAATCCATAAAATCACACACTAGAAGCCCTATTACATGTAGACCCTATGTTAAAACCATGATGTATGAGACACATGTTTCCTCTACAATCTACGATTAAAAAATGCTTCTTTCCAATTCCCAAGAGCCATAAATCCATAATAAATCTACATATTCATAAAATAAGTTCATCAACCAAGTTGAAAATGATATATAAAACTGTAATGTAAAAACCCAAGAATATAAATCCCAACACTAGTAACCTGAAATTCCTTCCAGAATATGTGTTCATGAATCATTAGAAAATATCTATCATAAGTTACAATACATTCATATATCTCATTCTTATGAAACCAAAAATAGTAAAATAATAGGAAACTAACTCCTCTCATACCTCATTGTAACGTCCCAAACTGGATTCCACTAAACTAATACCCTAAGCCAGTTTTCCAAAATACCTAATGCACACCACCTTGTATACCAGAGGCTCCCGACTAAAAAAAGATTTCTAAATGGGGTCTATAAATAGAATATACCCCCTTATAAAAGTTCACAATCGGATGTAAATAACCAATCGTCATAATCCAAAATGTATGGTGGAAAAGTTAACAGACTAAAATCAAATCATGCTGTAATGAAATGAAAAAAAATAAAGTATAGAGTTTTAATTCAATTCATAATATATTGATATCCCACTAATACTATCAAATAAAAAATATAAAAAAATGAAAAATAAAATACATCAAGATCTACTACGAACTCTAATCTATATCACCTCCCTGGTCTTGAGTATCCGGTCGAGAAGCTCTTGCCTAGTCAGTATACTCTATATGAGAAACTAGCTTAAAAATGAAAGCCAATTCCTCGAAATAAGTCACCATGAATCAATGATTATCTAGAAATAATACATAAGGTTTGTACTCAAAATGAGGTGGACATACTGGGGGTGGGAAATAAATATCAATAGGCCACCCCAATGGTGAACCTATAATGTATAATCATATGTGCATGATCATTCAATATGCTAATCCTATCAAAAACACAACCCTAATAAATAAAAAGAAAACCCATATAGATCTTTGTGTGCATGACTATGATCACCCATAACTACTTTTTCCAATGTTAATGTGTTTCAAAGCAAGTCTCAATGACCAGACATACCAAACGACATACTTACTCTAATTTCATAATAGCCCTAACAAAACCTCATGTCTTTACTAATTATCTATTACTCGGTACCTAGATGAATCAGTCATAGGTACTCATTCCATGCTAAAGTACAACAAAAACCTATATAATTAGTTTCAAATCTCACCCACATGTCTAAAACAACAGTGTTTGAAGCATTAATCCATTACCAAACCCCTTTATGTAGAGCGTCTGTCCCCCATCCATACCGCCCAATATATTATTATTTCATAGAGATGAAGTATATAACTCAAACAATACTTCATAAGCTCCGCATCAACAATCGAGTATCTAATACCTAGATTTAGAGTATCAGTACACCAACCATACCACCCAGTAAACTATTAGTTCCTAGAGAATCATTTGGTCACTCAAATCATACAACATAGTTCTTGGTGCAACATTCCAAAATCAATTCATGAATATGAAAAGTTTCAATATCCTATCCCACACTATGGATCATATTTCATCATTATTGCACTTAATATCAATGATTCTGAGTGTTAGTCCACTATACTAAAATAAGTTTCCAAAGAGCATCTATCTAGAAATTGATCTCATGATTACAAGATCATTATCCTAGTATCTAATCTCATGGTTCCTAGAGTGTCAGCTAGGAACATAATTTTATGGTTCCAAGATAGTCATTAAAAAAACTATTATAATGGTTCTTTTTGTATCAGTACAACAAACAATCTCATATAAATATATATACACCCACATAAATTCCAAGATAGTTGATAAAAAGCATCATGTCTGGAGCCTCATTCCTACACAAATGCCATAACAAAATGCCCTATACAAACAAAAGAACCCACTTAGGGTAACCATATCCATTGAGAACTCACATGGTTCATTAAATCTAAATGTAAATAGTGGATTCCCTCTATGTATCTTTAAAACTAGAACTAAAGTGGTGCAATTTGTCTTAGAATCATATGGGTCATAACATAAGTGGAGATATCCCTCTACCAACCTATTGTCAAAACTAAAGTCATATGAAAATGCTCTTCACAGGGGGTTACACATCACGAAACCCAGTCTCTAGAAACACACAAAATCACATGACTCAATGGTTTAATTGTCATATGAGAATAGCCTCATTCCCAAACCCTTTTTAAGAAACCTTAGGTTGGTCCGACCACCCAACTCGTCCATCGCCCTTTTTCACCACACAGTCCCACTAACCAAAGATAATATCTTATCCGACACCAAGTTGGGTCTTCAATGAAATAATACCACATCCCCCAATCATTATAATGACCCTTCCCATGTATCACTCTCAAGAGATATATGAACTAACATTATGGAGGAAAAAATATCTATCATAAATTACTCCCCTCAAACGTCCACCTACAAATCCTTGAATTACCCCAAGGGTTATACAATTGTGATCTACTCCAAAAAAACACTCAGAAAAACTACTGACAAGTCCAATTCCAACTCTAGGGTTCCAAAACCTCAACAACCCCTTTTCTAGAAAAAGTACACCATACATACTTATGAGTACACAACATATACTTTCAATCTTTAACCATTCAATGTAATCTCACATGTCCCAAGAAGACGTGTGGTATTCTTGTGTAATAATACATGTCTAGGTAACAATTGGGGTTTAGTTGTTTGCTATTGCACAACCACTTACCCCAAATATGGGATTCATTCACATGTACATTGCCTCATGGACATGTATTACTACATCACATATACTTCTCCAACCTCATATCACCATGTACTCTTCAACGTGTCAAGTTACATGGCCATATAATAGTACATGGAATTTACATAAAGTACATGCCGTGTACTTCCAAAAAGCCCATCTTCTCAAAAAATGAACCCTTGGTATGGGTTATTAATACAACACATTGTGTAGTCGAGGTTTCTGAATCGAAAACCCCTATAAATCACCCTAAACCCACATTTTTATTCAATCATGAATAGGTTGAACCCCATGGGGTTCTTAGTTGTCATAATAAGGCACTAATACATGAAAAATCTAATATATGGTGATACGGGAATAAGATTAAAAAACACACCAAATGGTGTAAAATAGAATGTTTCTAGACTAAATATACTTCCAGAAGCCACTACACCTCAGTCCAGTCCAGATCTCTGGCATGTGTGATGTTTGGGGCTTCTTCTTCCCCATTTCCCCTTGGACCGACCATCACATAAGGAAGATAATTATCTGCCTTCTACAGTCATGTGTGGTGAATCGAATGGGTGGGGGAATGTTTTTACCTAATTTGATTTATTAATTCCACATTTAAACACTCAACCCAAGACCAGGAACCCAAAAAAATTTTATTACATAACTAGGATAAACCCTATACCTGACTCAACTGTGGAATCCGAATCATTATCCGAAACTCCATTCAAAAGATATTTCCACTCAATCCCACATGAATATTTTATTATTTAGTTAATTAAATATTTATTGTTCCTTAAAAACATGAACAACTCAGATTTTCACTAAACTTCTTCCACATGGTAATAGATCTATTCCGGGTCAAATAAATTGTTAAGAAAAATTACCCAATATAATCCTCTAGGGGAAAATGAATATTTTTTCCCTCAAAATCCCCTTATACAAAAAAATAAAAATTCAACTAAAATTTATAATCTAGAAAAAAATGAGTCTTTATGACCAAGACATGGTCTAAAATGTGATTATATGGTCATCCTTTTAGTGAAAATATCCATAAATATTACACAAAAACTAAAATCCTTAAATTCTTTGTGAATATTAATTTTATGTTACGACATATCAAACAACAAGACAACCCATATTAAAACTCATCTTGATATCGTCCAAACCTTTTTTTGGAAAGGGTATCATAAATTTACAATATATGTTACTTAATATGTATTAACGTGTGAAATTACATAAAAAAAATACTCTTTTATAACCTCAAAAGAACTTTAAAGTGGTTTTCAAAGTTTAAAAAACATTGTAACATTCACATGACCACAATGTGTTTCCCAATGTTACTTTGTAATGTTGACAGAAATTATGAAATATTTACTTCAAAATTGTAAGAGTAGTGAATCCTATTGAAAAATATCAATTATACTCATGCAATAAATGATTTTTATATATTATCTATTAAACCAAAATTTCTATTTTCATATTTCTAAAAACTGAATAACATGCAAGTATTCATTTTTCATATGATTCCTTTATCCAACACGTCATTTAATAATTGTACATGGATTGTTTCAATGTCATATATATACTCATATGTTCTCAATTCCAAAAGTGTAGAATAATAATCTCGATAAATAAGTCACATGTAATTATTATTAAGAGGATGATAACATCACATAACCCTTATCCAAATAGATAAGAACGTCATATATACAATCATGGTAAAGTCTTACACTTCCATGTATATATCAATTGGGGGCACAAATTTCATACTCAATATTAGAGGTGAAAAATTTTATCTTGCATATGATCTAAATTATAGAATGATCAACAAGATACCAAACCACCCATAATCCTATTACCCTCATGGATTGAAAAATAAAGAAATCAATGTACCCCAAATCTCATTTTAGGTATTTAACTGGCCTCTAAAAGGAGGAAATACCAATATAAAAGACACATCCCTAGTATACCAAGGGAAAAGATTATTACAATATATGTATTATATTATTTTTGGTTAACTAACACATAAAAACAACTTTTAGAATTTTAGGAATATTTTAAATCTTTGTTTGAAAACATTCTTCTAAAACATTAATCTTTCATTATAACTTATAATATTAAATGATAAAAATTAAATTAGGGATAAATCAACATTAAAGAGGTTAATTATAATTTCACTACATAAAATATATGTAGCTAATGTGAAATAATGATAATATAGAGTCTTACGTTTCTATAACTAGATACATTTTATATCCTTTAACTATTATAAGATATATTGACAAAACCATAAATTAGTGACTATATTATTGGAAAAACCTATGATTTTATAATGTTTTCCATTGAAATAAAACAATATTTAATAGATTATTTTACCCACAACACCAATATAAAATGAATCGTTATATAGTTTACTAAAATAAAATTTTACAGTACAAGAAAAAAATTAAAAAATTATGATAATAAAATATAAAACATCATTATTAAAACTATAAGAGGAACTCAACAATATTTATTTATAATAATCAGGATCATGAAATCATTATCATCATGGTTCATATAAATTATTATATCCTATATTATATATATAGAAAGAATGATGAATAATAGATATTTTATAAACATGTTGAGATCGATTCCAATGAATATGATTAATGATTATAGTAATATATGTAAGGATATATATAAGAATGAAATATGATTAAAAATATGGTCATTTAATATAAGAATATTTCAATAATGGTCTTTAGAAATATGGTTTTTTGGAATTCATGCATGTATTAGGCACATGAATGTTGCATAATTTTTAATAACCAATTGAAATTATTACAATTAATAAATATTAAATAATAAAACAGAAATCTATTATCAAATAAAAATATCATATAAATATATGCATTCCATATTATTATTAAGATTAAAAAGAATTATTTTTATTTATTTATATAATTAAATAAAAATATTTTAATATAAATGATCATAATAATTTATTTGAAAGAAGATAACAAATTAAATTTGATTAGATATTTGTAAAGTCTTTTAATGATTAGAAATAGATATTTTTCAAGGATTTTTTCTAAATGTTTTGTATTTTTATGAAAAAAATTAAATTTATCATTTTCAATTGAGGAAGATAGTTTCTTGTTTCAATGTACAGAAAATATATTAATAATCATTTAGTTTGAAATTGATATGATATAATATTATGAACATTTAAGGTTTTAAAATACATTTATATATTAATACAGTATATATATATATATATTTCATTTATAATATTAAATTTTCATATTTATAAATTTAATTATAATATATAGAGTTCATATTTTTAATCAACACATCAAAAATCGAAAATTTATATAATTTCATTTTTCGGCATCAAAAGAAGCTACCAAGGTAAAAAATTAGTCGCCATAGTAAAGAAACAATGATGTAAAAGTGTTTAAGAAGTTTTACAAAATTTAAATATCAAAAAAAATATCTCTAAATTTTATATATGTTGGGATTAACAGCCCATACAAATTATTTTCTAAATTTTATCGACTTTCCATGATAAAATTACTACCTTAAAACATTAGTAATCAATATTTATAGAAATTCAACTCAAAAATAACCTTTAAAAGGATCCCTTTATAGCCCTTACAAACCACTATCTTCCATATGAAAACTATTGAATCATATTATTTATCTAATAATAAATTATTTTAATAAATTTTTGTATCATTTGTTTTCATAAAGGAATTGTAAGTCCAAAATTTTAAATAAACCCTTATAAGGAAGGACATAATTTATCAATGTATGTAAATACTTATTCACTAGAATTTTCAATTACTACATCAGATCCAATAATTAAAAATATATTTATATACTATAATTATGTCATAGTAACTTTTTTATGATTATTATTAAATATTTATTAGTTATATAACTTTATGAACTTACGAATTTGTTCATATAACATGTTCTTGTTTGGATTTGTAAAAACACCTACATGAGTGATGCTATTTTATCTTCTCCAATTCCAACATGAATGAGTATCATGGAATTAATTATAGAATTTTACAGTATGAAATATTAATTTAAGTTATGAATATTTTTTTTGTAATTGTTACAAAAAAAATTATCAATATTAATTAACCTTTTGTTGTTGGTGAATTACTCAAAACATGCTCATCATGGAGTCCATTTTCCCAATCTACACACATACCATACCAAAAGGGAAAATGGGAATACATTAATAATAAAAAATGATATGACTAAATTTGTTAATCTAAGAAATATGAAATCTTTTTTAATAAATGTGAACTAATATCACTATTGTGTTTCTTATGAGATATAATCAATATTTAAAAAATCTAATAAAGAAATTAATGGGAAAATAATTATATGTGTGCAATGAAATAATATAACTAAATAGTATAAATTTTAATGTATATGGAAAAGAGTATTAAATATTTTATTATAGTATATTTTTTTTATATAGGAGGTTAAAGATCATTCATGAATTCTAGAGTAAAATTATTGTTTTATTTCCAATCTAATTTTGAAATTAATATTGTTCACTAATAAATATATTTGGTGGAAATTGTATTTTTTTTTCAAAAACATAAAATAATATTTATAATGGTTTCATTCTAGAATTTTATATGCATTTTACTATTCCACATCACTTTGTTAACAATTCTTCCAAAATAACTCTTATAAATGGGTTCAACAATAAATATTCTTCTATTTTGGAAATATTTCTTCACCATGTCTATATTCATTATATAATTTCATGGAAGTCATTATATGTACATATATTAATATGAAATCTCATTTTCTATTTACAGTGAAATTATTTACATTTTTTTTGGATAGAAACCTTTTAAAAGTTTATGTATTATTTTTTTTTGATTTGAATCATTATATTAAATTTAAAAAAAAATATTCATTTTAACCCTGTTGATAGGATATCATTTTCCATACATTATAATTTTTTTCATTATGAATATTCCTCCCCAGGTTATTATTATTAAAAAATTCGACTTTTATTACCATTATTATTGTTTAGTTAAATAATTATTACCAATACTAAATAATATTTCATCATAATTTGTGAAGAAAATTTCTAAAGAATTTTTCTTCCATTACAAAAAATCCATTAATAATTAATATACTTCCTGAGGATATGATCTAATGATATAATCAACCTTCCACATATTGATGGATTACAATAATGTATTATCGATGATTTCGTAGAACCCATTTATTTCCCAGAAATTAATTATCATTTGATGAGATTATGAATATTTTCATGTTCATATGGTATTTAAATGTATGGTATATAAATATGTGAATATTGGGTCTCTTATAGAACACCAATGAATTGGGGAAGGTATATATATAATCAAAACATTTTGAATGGGTATTGGACTTAAACAACTATGTGAATCCTTACACTAAGGGATGTGTGGGTGTGTTATACCTCCCAAATTCATTAGTTAATGTTTTCTATCTCATTATATGATAGGTCAGTGATTTCAGAGTAAATTATTTCCTTTAAGGGATTCTAAGAAACATGGTATGATGGTTTTAGTCATTCACATTGACCTAAGGAGTGATTTTATATTCATATGTATATCCTATTCTTATACTAATGTTAATATTTCATAGATCATGAATATTGGCTCATGTTTCCCCACTAATACATCATATATATGATGTTATTCCATGAGTTAGGATTTTTGAACTATTTTTCATTGGGTAATTTTCTTTAATGCTATTACTATATACATTGATTATATTATTATAGTAAAAAACTCGTACTATTCTATCTTTTGGTATTCGATTGATATCTCCTGTTTTGAAAATTTTAGGGAATCTAAGCTCACCCAATCATATGTTTCCACTCCCTGGGTTATGAAGATGAAAATTGTGTATAATGTGTCAAAATATATATCAAGTGTGAATACTGTTAGTTAGAGTTATTTTAAAATCAATAAAATAATGTGGTCGTGTATGTAATCTCTAGATATCTTAGAACTATAGGGCCTGGGGAGTGTTTTATTATGATATATAATTAATAATCATTTAAAATGATGTAATAATATTTTTTTTATTATGAATAGGTCTCATCAGTTGGTATTAAAGTTTAGTGTTGTTATTATTAGTGAATATGTTATGAAGATTAAAATAACATATGAAAAGAAAACTGTTACGGAGAAAAAGTGATTTATGAAGAACCAAAAATGATATAAGTTGAAATGAAGGTGTAAAAATGTATACAATCAGAGAAATGATTTTCCTCAATATATGATATCTTAATGGGATTATTAATGTTTACATTGACCTTTATGGTTTCTAGTTAATAGATTGAAACATTAGAAATTAGGTTAAAATTGAACTTAATGGACAGTGAAATGAACTTCCTGAAGAGAATTCAAGTGGGATGGGTGCTAGAGTGAAAAAGTTATGGGTAAATGTCACCAAACTCTTCCAATATATGTACAATAACATGAATCCTTTTGAACACTGATAATATTCCAATGAGGGAAAATATGACCATCAATCCCTCTGTATGGATACATTCATTACATGTTTTTGTGTTTCGAAAATACACGTTCCAAGTAATGGATTATCTTGAAACGGTTTGTTTAGATATTTATAATTTAGAATTTGAATTTTATTATTTCTGAACCCCTATTTAGATTATATTCTATGTAAAAAAAATCAACTCCAAGGAATGATAAAAGTTTATGGAGATATTTTGAACCATTATTTTAGATAAAAACTTACAAATAAAATATGGATAGAATTTCATGAGATTAGAAAAATGAGGATTAATATTTTGGTACATATGAAAAAAAATCATAAGACATGTATAATATTACTTATGTTTTTTCATTAAATGTATAAACATATAAATCATTTTTTTCTATAAAAATAAGCCTTTAATGATAATTAGGTATATTGGGAATTTTTAGGTATCATGACATTTTTTGATTCTCTATAGAGGTGAAAATAAAAAATGGAGTCTCCTATTATTATTATAGTTTTTGCAGATGAAGGTAAAAATAGAGTTTTGAGGAAACATAAATGACAAAAAACCATGTTATAAAGGTAGGTAATAATTATAAATACTAAAAATGTTTAAATAATCATATTGGAAATATACACAAATGAATATGTAAATTCTTTATGTGTGGAAGAGATGTTTATTTGAATAATTAATTGTTGCGAAATATGAGAGGGACAACTAAGGAATATTGATTGACCACCTCAATTAAAATATTCTGAAATATCAATGAAAACATATGATGGTATTATGATATCATAAAAATTATATAACTCTTCTATGGTAGAAGATTGGGGGATGAAACTTCCTAAAAATATGTCTATTATTTCTTTAATGGAATTATACGTGATAAAAGACATGGATTATCTACCCCTATATAGATCACTTACCAATTATAGGAATAATTAAATATCATTCCATATAACAAATCTCTGTATTATCAAATATAAATGGAATTATTATTATGGACACCCTTTATAATAAAATTTTAAATATAGTCCATGATAACAAATAATTAGCAACAATATTATCCAAATAATGGAGAGGAAATCAATTATGGGTACACGTCTATTTAGTAAGAATATATGGATGTATTTATTGATGAATTACCTAATCATACCTCAAACATTTTTTCTATGTTATCAATTGAACTCAAACCAGTTTCTATTGACATTTTAAATGGTCCATATTGAATTGATCACATCGAATTGAATGATTTGAATAAGTATCATTAAGGGGGTATATAAAAAACATATATATAATTGTATATAACTATGTGGTGAACTAACTCTATTTCTAAAGAATTTAGACCGATCAATGCACTATTCAATCGATTGTCATTAACTTAATAATATAATGATCATCAAGATCTACATTACATGATATAATAATGTTTTTAATCTAATTAGTGATGTATATTTATTAAAAATTATTAACGTTTGATAAATATATTTTTAGTTACTAGTGAAAATTGAGGATATAAAAAATATTAAATTTCCTACTATATGTATAAAAAAGAATTCATACTTATTCCATTAATACATCCAAATCCCCACTTAATCAATGTGTAAATGATTAATAGATTTCATTGATATTACCTCAATTATATTTTGGTAATTTGTATAGATGTTTTATCATATTTTCTCGGTGTAAGAAACCCAATGTTGATCATTTATTGATTTTTCTATAAGTATGCTCATGAGAATTTCTTGAGGTAAGGATCATTTAATTTGGGTTTAGCTCGTGTTTCATTTCATTTTGGCATAGACCCTATGCTGGGTCAGGGGCAGGTTGGATTGTTTTTGGAAAAAAATAATAAAAGAGTGTTGTAAGAAAGCTATAGGAAAATTACATGATGTGTAATTGGGATAGAAGACATGTAATCCAATTACATGTTGAGAAATATCCTAGCTTGGAATTTTTATAAAGTGTAATGAGTTTTTCAAGGGAGGAAGAGCCTGATCATTACACTATGTTTATGGAAATTACATCTCATTTAATTTCTCAAATATTTTTTTAAATAGTGGTAGGATCCATATTATATTGGAAATAATCTCATCATACCCCTATCACATGTGAAGGAGAAACCAAGAAGGGACACAGTTAGGCTTTGCAACTGGCTTCAGATATGGAATCTATTTCTTCCACCATCAGTCACATTGGAACCACATTAGTGAGAACTCGATTCATTTTTATCCATTCTCTATTCATCAGGATATAAGGTGTGCTATTTCACCTAAAAATGATTTATCCTAATTTATTTTTAATTATCCATCCTTAATATTTCTTATACAATATGACAAATAAAAAATTAATACTAGATGAGAAATACACTACAAATATAAGGTGGGTGTTCTATAGTTTCTTTTAGTTTTCTAGTTCTTAATAGGACTGTCTTCCATTATAACGACTTGTAGACATTCTTGAATAACACTTTTGCTTAACTGCATTGTTGGGTTATGTTAAATTGATCATGTTAATTATTCCCTTTGCTTCCTCTACAATGTGTTGGTGATTTTTTCCACAACAAAGGTCACCAATGGCGTGTAACTTTTGAATTTACCAAGTTTGTTCATAGTATGGACACCCAAGGTGTGTGATTTTATGCATTCCTAGTTATAGGAGGGATGTTTATAGGTTAATGGTATTTAATATCATGATTGGGAGATTTACTACCTCCTTTACTTGTGTTATCATGTTTTCCAATTCTTAATTTGATTAAATGAATTAAATGTAATTAGTTAAACGAGTTGGTATACTATTTGGTTTATGTTTTTTATTTTCATGAGTGGTTTACATAGCATGATGTAACATGTGGGTTGGTATACTCATGTGATTTGATTGATTTTGAATGGTGTTAGATAGGTGGGAAAATAATGTAAAATTTCACCTTGTGAATGTATTACATAAGTAAATAATATAATGTGTGGTGTATGATAAATGATATGAATGAGTGTATGTTTTGAATAAAAGCCATAGATGGATCTCCATGGATCTATAATGTGGTAGTGGATGCCATGGATAGTGTATGATCCATGGGTCTTGATTCTCTAGTATGACTTGAGATTTTCTACACCTTAAATTTTGTTTGATTGGAATAACATAGGACATTTTGATACACATTATTCATATACTCTAACTAGTATTTATACAGAGTTTCCACCAAGATTCTCTTGGGACATGTCAAGGATGCCTTGATCTTAGATAACATGGATCTGACCGTTCATGGCCTGAAACATTGGTTATTACAATATTTAATTGTAAATGGGATACACATAATTATATGGAACGCCTTTGAGTTATATTACATGCTTGGTTAAATGGCTCGACCATGAGTTTTCTGAAACATATAGACGTATGATAAGTTTGTTATTGTTTTGACTAGTGGGGATGTAGGGTGAGGCTGTGTGGTTTGCATTTGTTTTCTTGTAAATTAATTTTTAAAAGATGACACTGGTATTGCATAATTCCTTGTGAGAAAGTTGGTTATCACTTATATGCAGTGGATACATGCCATGTGGCATTTACATTTAGTTCATGCTTAGCACCTTTAATGACTTTTTTAGCAAGTTATATTTTAAATCGTGGATAGTATAGTTCTTTGGGTGGTTTCCTATAAGGATGATTATCTCACATCCAATTTGGCCCACATCAGGGACCAAAATATATTATATGGTTACAGATGCAGATAGGGGCAAGCCCCCTAAAATAGGTTGTTGAATCTCACATTGGGGTAGGGGAGCGTGAGACCAAGATGGGGCTTGCGATGTGATTAGGAAAGTTTTTGGTCTCTTTTTCAGTGTTTTGGGTACATGATTTTTCTATAATTCTATGTACCTATTTTGTATATTTTCTAGACATATGGAATGTACCATCATCATTTTGGTATATGAGACTCTTTTGTATTTTTCATATATTTCTATCATGTTTATTTTTCAATTATATGCTTGTTATACTGACTCCACAATTGATGGTAATTTTAATTAAAAAAATTCACACTATGGTAGTGATAGAATAGTCTACGCACAAACACACCAAATACCCTCATGACTAGTTGGCATGCTTTGTTATTTAGGGATACATGCTTGATGCCATATAGTCAACCGGGATTGGGGAACTCTTGAGTGGGAACTAGGTCCGAGATGTCACAAAGGGGTATCAGAGTGTCTTTATTTTATTTTTTTCCTTACCAATTGGAGATAATATATAGGTATAAGAATGTAATATAGTTTTGTAATGAGTGGTGCCCAAGAGTAGCTACATTGCATATAAGTAAATTCCATGTTTCCTCAATCTGAAGTTCTATTTTTTGGATTTTTTAATTTATAATTGATTTACTTCCACTGTTGGGTGATGCACTTATATTGTGTTGTTAATATTGATATGATTGGGGCTCTATTTATATTGTAACCCAATGTGATGAGGTTTCTCCATCTCAGGAATCAAAAAGGTACCTTTTTGGAAATCACTTTTCATGCATTATTCAATGCAATTTAGAATGCATTACATGATGAATGTTGTTGTGATAGGTTATGTGATAGTTTTCCCTATTTTTGTTATATATTATCTATAGTTGGTAGATGAAGTGACTTAATATTTCAATTATTAATGTGTATGGGCCCTTATGGATTGGTAAATGATACACTGTTTGATGAATTTGATCAATTCAAATTTTATTTTGTAAGGATTATATGGAAATATTATTTTGGTTAATGGGGTGTTATGGTCCCCCATGGATTGGAATATGGTGAACCATTAGTAATATCTGTAATTTATGATTCAAATTTTTAGTGGAAAATAGAGACTTGACATTGGCCTTATTTTTAGTGGGAAATAGGAATTTTTTAGAGAAATTTTAGTTACATCTCGATGTACAATCCTCTATTTAGGAGAAGGTTAAGGGTTTTAATTGAATATAGGAGGGTTTTATCTATCCTATGCTTTTAAGCTTTGAAATTTCATGTTTCTCCTTTTATGAGTATTTCTTTGGCATTATTGAGGAATGATGCCATGAAGAACTCTAATCATACACCAGGAGGGTGGCATCGAATGTTCTCTAGAGGTGTTGGCCCATGGGATACCAGTGGATCCTTCTTTAGTACCTACTACGACACTAGCATTAATTCTGGACATAGGTGATGAGGTAGAGTTTCATGTGAAGATGTTTTTCTTTTAACCAACTTTTCATGGTTCAATATAGCATACCTTATATATGGCTATGCTAACACGGATGTTCTAGTAGTAGTATCCTCCCTTGTTTTCAGGGATGGAGGTCCACATGATGTTATACTATGGATTGAGACTAAACTAGAAATATTTGAACATCTGGAGACACCACCTAAGAGGAGAGTGAGTCTCATGACATATAAGCAAAATGAAGCAGAAAACCACTGGTTGGTTGTTTTGAACTAGGCTGAAAGGATATAAGATATGGGTTGGAATGGTTTCAAGACCCAGCATTGTGACTAGGTTAAACACAAGACTCTATAGGAAGAGTGAGATAGTGAGTTAATGCATCTATAAAGGGGTTCTATGACTATTGTGTAGTACACGACATGCTTTATAATGTTGTAGAATTTATTTTTCAAATGTACCTTTGTGACGAGATATCTAGAGAGAGATGATTCTAGGAAGGTCTCTGACATGCTACCAGATCTCAGGTCAATGTGTTTAGGTTAAACTTTATCACCATGAGTAAATCAGACACTAATCATATAGAATAACCTAATAAAAGCTAGGGGAATACCTGAGGGAAGCTAAGGCCATAGAGATTGGTAGTTATGATTCTCGATCTAGTGGTCTAGCATCTACATGAAGTACAGTTTTGAGGCTTCTGATGAGTTCAGTACCAGTTAGACTGTGAAAAATTGTAGCTTGGTGTTTTTTCATCAGTGTGGAAGAGAAGTCCACAAGAAGAATCTGTGTGACTACAACCTAGTAGAGTGCTATGCTTATGGCATGACAAGCCTTGTGTAGGATTTTTACTGGACCTTCCATCAATCATTCAGTGGTAGGGTGTCATCTTGAAAACTAGGTTCAGTATTAAGTTTCTTAGATTAACATCAGGAAGGAATCACGAGTAGTTATGGTCATTCCGGACGATCTAGTGCTGGTTATGGCTATAGTAACCAGACACCAGCCACACCTAGACATCAGAGTCGGCCTACTTGAAGTAGTGAGGATGTGTCACATAATGATTTTATCAGCTAAATAAATTTAGAACAACCTACCCCTGAGGAGCAGTGTGTCGAACCATCTATGATAAGAGATATGATCTTAGTATATTCTACTATTGCATCTTCTCAATTTGATATAGTTGCATTGCATAGTTTCATATCTTCACCTACGGAGAAGAGACTTAGGGTCATTCTTTTTTACTATTACAGAATTATGACACTAGAAACTCTATCAGGGATTATAATGCAGGGTGTAAAATAGTACAATGGGTGCCCGCATGAGTTTGGCAGGTGTCACTTTGTCTTGGATAATTATTTCCTCTAGATTAATGAGTTTAAATTCATAAATGAGATGAATTGGAAGGCGGATTATCGAGATTACATTTACTAA
The DNA here is from genome assembly GCA_963277665.1 of Viscum album. Taxonomy (NCBI): domain Eukaryota; kingdom Viridiplantae; phylum Streptophyta; class Magnoliopsida; order Santalales; family Viscaceae; genus Viscum; species Viscum album. Next base: position 1,308,095,389 of record OY728132.1, read on the forward strand.
TATCACTAGAGGGTCGATTTTACACCACCAAAGGGTGTAGTTTATATTCATAAGGGTGAATGGTATATCCGGATGGGCTGAGTTGGACCAAAGTATCATGGTATGGATGGGATGATATCCAAGTTAGGCGGTTTGTATCTAGATTATCAAAGAGTGCATTTTTTGAACTTTCTTCCAACAATTGTTCATTTTTTGGATGTGGTCCTGAAAAAATTAATTGTTTTTCCTCTTTAGAGAGTGGTTCATTTCTCCATCGAACTAGTTCCCAGGAAAGTAATGGTATCCATTCATTGACAACGGATGGCTAGGATAAAGATGATGGAGCTCAAGAGGTTGGTAGAGGATTTTGAGGAAAAGTAGTTTATTTCAACCAGTACTTCTCTCTGTGGGGTTTGCTACTCCATTTTTCAAAAAAAAAAGATGGTTCCCTTAGGCTATGAGTGGATTATAAAAATTTGAAATATTTGAAACGTAAGAAAAAATATCCCATTTCATGGATATATGAATTGTTTAATCATTTTCGAGGAGTGCTAGTGTTCTTGAAAATTGATTTGAGATCAGGATATCATTAGGTGAATGTTTAAACCGCATACACTCCTCATTTAATAGTTTATTGTAAGTATGTTCTATATGAGTATTTGGTAATGTTGTTCAGTATCATGAATTACCCAATGGTTTCCATGGTGCTAATGAACAATGTTTCCCATCCTTACATCGTTACATCGGTGGTGTTTTTCATGGAAGATATGTTGGTATATTCTCACTATTGACACGACCATGCCAAAAAACATGAGATTATTTTGAATACACCGAGTGAAAATTATTTATATTCAAAGATCACAAAGTGTAACTTTTGGGTGGATCAAATTCACTTCATGGTCCACATTATCTCGGAGGCTAGAGTATAAGTAGACCCATAGATGATGAGAGTTATATTTTTTTGGGAATATCCCATGAATGTTTTTGACATAAAAAAATTCATGGTTATGGTTTGTTAATACATGCATGTCATACATGACTTCCCTCTCATATAATTACTACTGTTGACTTGGCTAATAAGAGAGAGATGTTTGTGTGGTTTGACTCTTGTGGGGAATCCTTTTATAAACTAAAATAGAGATTGAAATTAGCACTACTCCTAATACTTCGAAATATGGGTAAGAGCTACACTATGTATAATGACGCATTGGGTATTGGACATGGATTAGTGCTGATTCATAGAGATCGAGTCATGGAATACATGTCTCATTAGCTAATGCCACATGAGAGGAACTAACTGACACATCATCTTGAGTTAGCTTCAGTTGTTCACGTAATGCATTGTGGGATTCATTATTCACTAGGAGAGAATTTTATGGTGTGCATGGAACAAAAAATCCCCAAGTACATATTTACATAGCGTGATCTAAATTTGAGACATCACAGGTTGGTGGAGTACCTGTGGTATTTTGATTTCATGCGTACCAACATGCTTATTAAAAGAAATGCATTTTTCGATGCACTGAGAAATAGAACATAGATATATGCAGTTTAGCAAGGCAATATAAAGTTATATCTAATGGGTTTTTTCTCTGATATGCACATAAATGTGACATGCAGTTAGGGGAAGACAATTTTACCATCCTTATAAGTGACTTCTAAACTATTGGATAGAGTGAGGACGAGACACCTATCAAATTCTGAGGTCCTAGTCCAACAGAAAAGTGTAAAAAGTGAGGATCCATATCCCATTTAGACCATATTCGAGGATGATATTCAACATATCCATGAATGTGTATGGGTTTTAGTGGATTTCATGAGAAGCTAATGAAAGACTTTCACACTTCAACTTGGGCAGTGCATTACGTAGTCACTATGATTTTTTGGACTTATGCCAGTAGTACTGGTGGACGAGTATAAAATTTGAGGCAGATGGTTTTGTTACCAGGTGTTCCACCTATCAGTAGGTGGATGCAGAACATCAGAAACCATCCAGGATTTTACATTAGTTACCTATTTCCAATTGGAAAATGAGATGATGTCACGAATGATTTCTTGACAAGATTACTGAGGTCACCTTGAGATAATGATGATGTGTTGATTATTGTGGGAAATATCATGAAGTTTTCTCATTTCTTTCTGATCAAGGATAACTTTAGTGTGGATTATTTTGGATGTTTTTATATTTATGAGATTGTATGACACCATGGGGCCTTGATCACAATAACTTTAGATAGGGATTCCGTCATTATGTCACATTTCTGGTAGGATTGTCATAGGGTGCTTGGTAAAGAGGTGATTTTGTTCACAACATAACACCCTCTGACTGATGGCCACTTAGAGTGTACGATACATATGATATAGGAAATGTTTTGAGCATTTGTCATGGATTTTGGGGGCTCTTGGGAGAAGTGAATTCCCCTAGTTTAATTCGCCTATAATAAAATCTACCAAGTGATGATATAGAGCGAACCATATGAGGCGTTGTATGAAAGGACATGATGATCATCCATGTACTCGTTAGAGGTATGTGAGGTAGCATTACATGGAAAATGTCTTGGTTGGAGTCTTCTTAGAAGGTGTAGTTGATTCTAAAGAAATGGTTTAATACACAGTCTTGATAGAAATCTTAGGTTAACCACCGAAGATGACCACTCAAGTTTGAGGTCAGGGATCAAGTATTTTTACTTGTTTCATAGTGTTTGGGACACAGGTGGATTAGGATATTGGGTAAACATTCACCACTATGTGGTAGGACATTCTAGGTTTTGGGGAGATTCGAGTCACTAGCCTATCAGTTTCAATTACCTAAGAGGTACTAACTCTTATATGATGTCTTTCATGCACCTCAGTTGTGCGGCTATAATTCAAACCCTTCTCAATATTTTCAGCCTAAGGAGGTTGTGTTTTGGGTAGATTAATCCTTTAAGGAGAATCTTATACATATTGTTTATTGGATAATAAATGTTATCTTAGGCCTTCCAGTTCATGTAGTATGAGTTCTTTGAAAACACGAACGTTTAAAGAATAAGACATGGGTGTGGGAGGCCGATGTACATGCTCAGTGGATGAATATATTCTTAGATGAATAGGAACCATCATTGAGATGTAAATTTGAGTATAGAATGATTTAAAGAGTTTTGGGGTTTGTAATATCCTAGGGATTTCATGAGGTACAGATATTTTACTTTTGGTTAAAATCATGTTGTGTTTCCTTTTCACTTAGACACTATGTAAAGTCGTGGGCTAGTTCGGTAATTTTTTGAAATTAAGTGAAAATTGGGTTGTAGGCTAGATGCCAACCCATTAAAAGAAATTTAATTGGTATACATGATGTGTAATCCAATTACACAATTTTTAATGGTTTATCTAGGACCTTTCATGATGAGTAAGGGTTTTTCTAGGGAGGAAGACACCAACCATGACATGATGTGTAATGAAATTAGACGTCATGTATTTTCTTGATTTTTTTAAAAAGAGGTAGGAGCCTCAATTATTTAGAAAAAATGCTCACCTCACCCATTTCTCATGCACAGGAGAACTTAAAAGGGACCAGGGTTGGATTTTCTCCCAATTGTAGATTTCAACTCCATTTATTCTACCATCTGTCATGTTGGAACCACATTATTGAGTACTAGATTCCTTTTTAGCAATTATCTATTCTTTCAAATATAATATTCGCTATTTTTTCAGAAGATGATTTTCCCTAATTTCTTGTTCCTCATAAATTATTTAGATTTTTCATAAAACAGGATGAATATAAAAATGATACAGGATGAGTACCCCACTACAAAGATATGGATTGTTTTCTATAATTTCTTTCTGCATTTTGGTGGTTTATATGAATATCATTGATTATGCCGACCTGTAGAAATTATTGTGCCACCAAATGTTTGAAATCCTTTGTTGGGTGGATTTATGATTATATGTTAGGAATTACCTTATGTTCCCATGTGATGTGTTGGTGTTTTCCCCCTACTGAGGTCACCCATGGGGTGATCATTATGATATTACCCATTTTATGCCATTTTTGGACACCAAAGGGGTGGGCTTTTAAGTTTTCCATGTTCTAGGAGGCCATTTTATATCTTAATGGTATTGAATAGATTTCTTAAGATATGTACTACCTACTTGACCCATGTTATCATGTTGTGCCAGGAATAATTACGTTAAATTGATTAAATGGAATTGGTTAAACAAGAGGGTATACATGTTGGTTGATTTTTTAATTTATAAGATTGGTTTACATAGAAAGATGTAATATGTGACTGGTTATACTCATGTGATAGGATTGAATGTGAATGGTGTTAAATGTCAGGGTATACCCTTCTGAAAAGTCTCTTTTTGGAAGGATTACATGAGTAGGTAGAGACATGCATGTTGTATGATAAATGGAATGTATTATTTCATGGTTGAATAAATGATATTTATATATCACCATGGATCTCAAATGCAATAGTGGATGCCTTGAATAGAGTATTCTCCTGGGGTCTTGATTCCGTTGGATTCCCCTAGATTTTCTCCCCCATGGATACATATTTCTTGTCCTCTCTTAAGAAATGTTGATACACATTCACTGAGGAATCCAACAAGTTCCTATATGGAGTTTCCACCCAGATTCTCATGGGACTCAATGTGGATTCCTTGGTCTTAAAAAAATTGGACCCAACCCATCATGGTCTAACACATTGATTATTACAGCATGGTTGTTGAAATATGATAAACATCATTATAAAACATGGTCGTGGGTTATATGACATGCTTAGTTGAACGGATTGGTTGTGTATGCTCTGAAACATATGGATGTATAGAACGACCTTGTTTGTTTGGATATGTTTACATCTACAGTGAGGCCATTTTCCTTACTTATTTTTACTTTTGGCTGCATTTTTATGACATGACGATTGTTTTTTTGAATGCCTTGGTAGGCGGTTGGGTATCACTTGTATTGGATAGGTTCCAGGAGATTATTACTTTAAAAAAAAGGTTGTGTAAGAAGCCACATTTAATTATTATAGAAAAGAAATGACCTTTTTTAACAGTGTAGAGAGAGACCCATTACATAGCATGAATGCCCAGTGGGCTTGTAGCCCATTACATAGCCTATAGGCCCAAATTTTAGGCCCAATGCCCATTCTGTGTATAGTAACATGCTTTCTACAATACCCGCACATTACTGACACCGCTACAGTGCCCTGCGACCGCTACAGTACTTGCCAATCGACATTGTCATCGCTGCTAACAAAAATTATTTCTTTTTTATATCTTTTCAAATTATACATCCTGGATAATATAGATATTTGGGTGGTTGCCTACTAGGATTCTTATCTCACACCCTATTTTGGCAACCTTTAGGATCGAAACAGATTATATGGTTATAGTTCCATATAGGGGAAGGAACCCTAACATAGGTTATTGATTCTGAAATTGCAGTAGAGGAGCATGGGACCACGTTGAGGCTTGCGATGTGACTTGGAAACTTTTTGGATTCTTTTTGGGGAGTTTCAGGTACATGTTTTTATTATATTACTATGTACCTATTTGGGTTTTTTACTAAACATATGGCACATATCATCATTATGAATGTATATGATACTCTTCTTTCATGTTCATATATTCTTATTTTGTTTATTTATTATTTTTTTACTTGTTATACTACTTATGTTATTGACTAGTATTGATATCTCATTGTGTCACACTCTAGTAATGAGGGCACGAACTCCCCCATTGAAAAAAACAAGTTTGTCACTACTAGTAAGAAGCCTCTAGATGGGGAGATGTGGATGAGTCCATATATAAAATAGTTCTTAGGGTATTTTTTAGTGGAATCTAGGTCTAAGATGATACACTATAGACCATGAGAAAAGAAAAATTTTATTCCCATTTTTGTAAGTGTTGAATATGAATATTTTTTAAAGAAGGTCATGCCTTTGTCAATAGACCAGAGCACTAATTATTTAATTTATAAAATTAGTTGATTACATTAGATGAAAAGAGGGTAGTTTTTTACAATCATTTTCATAAAGCTGAAACAGATCAAGAGGAAAGTATCCAACCATGCCAAAACCAATTTGACACCTTTATTGGCAAGATCATCTACAACCACATTGGCTTCACAGAAAAAATGTGTAGCAATGAAGTTGATCCCCAGTGGAAAATCCATACAATTCATCCATCGATGGGTGAGAGGCTAGGCAAGATGAGTCACTCCATTCTATAAAGCATGAACAATGGTGGTCGAGTCACTTTCTATCCAGATGGTCATCCAAGTTTTTTGAATGGAATAAGTGACAATATTGATGACACCCATCATCTCTGCTTCTAGTGACAAAGCGGTTCCACAACTACTAAAAAACAACCATAACACTGCCCATGAAAATCTATAAAAATCCCAACACATCCCTCCAAACTAGGATTACCCTTTCAGGCACCGTCAACATTAACTTTAATCCATCCTGGCATCAAGGTTGCGAGAATACTTCAAAAGTGTGCTTAGGTGGACTGTAAATGCCCTCAATCTGAAGATTGTGAAGAATCTCAATGTCACCAACCGAGATGTTACAATGTGATTTTTGAATTGACGTTGCTTCATGAATTGCAATGAGTATCCTAGAATTACCAGAATTTAAGTAATATGAGAATTTATTGAATAGGATAGGATTTTTTTCATACCATTTAACATGAAGAAGTTCTGCAATGGTAGAGACAATTTTTTTTTTAATTTTCTTTGAGGAATCATGATCCACACATCTCTTTTGATGCAAGTCAATAGAATCAATAATCATCCATCTACAATTAAAAATGTCAAAATGTAGTTCCACAAAGTAGAGGTAGTAGCACATGACAGAAAATATTATTAGCATCAACCATATTTTGATTTCATAAATTACAATCGGGGCATAGTTGAAAACCAAAAGATTGAAGACAGAACTCAGCGGTAATTCTATTATGAGAAATATGCCAAATAAGACTGAGTCTTTTTGGGGTAATAAATGGTTTGTTAAAGTAATTCATCTTGTCAAAGTTGGACTCAAGTCATGAAAAATTATGGCTATAAAAAATTTGTGTGTCAATAATTCCATTATGAGTTGGTTCCCATATGAGGAAATCCTCAGCGTTAGAAAAGGGACAATTTTCAATAATATGAGCAATATTGTCAGGGATTTTATTTCTAGGGGAATGAAGAACTTACCCTATAGTGGAGTTGATATTCTAAGAAGGGGAGTCAGAGGATAACCATAGATAAGAGGATTACCAGTCCAGTTATCCATCCAGAAGTTTATATTAGAATCCACATTAACCATCCATCTTGAGATGTCCACGATGCTATGGAAGGTTTTTCGAATGGAGGGCCAAATTGAGGAGGTAATTTGATTAAAATTTAATTTTTTAAGCTTTGAAAGAAATATTTTCTTTAATAATGAAATATCATCAGAGTTTTTATTGATTAACCTCTAGGTGAGCCTAGCCTGTAGTGCTTTATTAAAACATTTGAGATTTTTTATTCCAATACCTCCCTTATCAATAGGCATACAAAATGTGTACCAAGGGATTGTGACGTGTTTTCATTCAAGAATATTTCCCATCCAAATGAAATTTTTTTATGTAAGTGTTCAGACTTTTCATTACATCAGTCATCCATTTATTAATCAACAATGAGTAATACATTTTAGAGACAATATTTGATTTAACTAGACAGATTCTACCTGCCATGGAGATGGATTTACCCTTCCAGGAAGAGATTTTATTGATTATTTGATCCATAATTCCATTAAAGAAGATTGATTTTGGTCTTATCCAAAAGATAAGTACTCCAAGATAAGTGAAAGGGAGAAAACCTTCTTTGATTCCAAAATTATTGATGATAAGGATTTTTTTGTTTGAAGAAAAAAATTTTATAGAGAAAATCGATGATTTATTCCAATATATGGATTGACAAGAGTTTTCTTCATAATGAGAAAATTAATCTTTAAGAACCTAAGTATTCTTATTCCCTCTATGAAGGAACAAAATAATATCATCATCATACATGAGTTGAGTGGGGACATTGAGATTCTTGGCAGCCTGTATGGGCTTAATCTTATTCTGATTAACCATTTGGGAGAGTAGTATACTAATATAATCTTTAGCAATAATAAAGAGGATGGCCGAGAGGGGGTCTCCCTGTCCAACACATTTGGTTCAATTAAAATAACCTTTAGGAGAGCCATTGATCAAAATGGAGATGAAGACAGAGATAAATAAGTTGTTAATTCTTTTGATAAATATATCATTAAAACCAAAACCCTGAAGCCATTATAATATAAAACCCCAATCAATTGTATCGAAAGATTTTTTAATGTCAACCTTTAGAGAAATATTCCCACCTCTAGTAACTTTATTATGAATGTTGGTGCATTCATAGGCAAGGAAAATGCAATCATGTATAGAGAATCCTTTTATAAAACCAAATTGATTCCATGAAACAATTCTGTTTCATATTGGAGTGATTATATTTGCTAAAATTTTATAAATTATCTTGAAGAGATTGTTAATGAGGGAAATAGGCTGAAATTGGTGAATCTCAAAGACATTATCAACCTTTGGAATAAGGTAGAGGAACCGAGCATTAAGGCCATGAAGGAGTACACCATTGTAGATAAAGGATATAACAATCTTACAAACATCCATGTGAATGGAATCCAAGTGTTTTTGGAAAAAACCATTATTAAACCCATTAGGTCCTAGAATAGTATCCACCTTTAAACTAAATATAGTGTCTTTAATTTCATGATGAAGGGGGGTGCTAATATGATAGGTATTGTCATTCTCCTCAATCAAGGAGGTGATAATATCATCTCTGAGGTCCATAATGTCATCAAGACCATTAGAGATGTTGTGAAAATTGGTAACCACGTGATTAGTAAAGGCATCCTCTGAATCAATGAGAATTTTATTATGCATAAAAGTGGTGAGAGGATGACTATCCTTCTTTATCCTTAGAAGAGAACTATAAAATTTGGTGTTTCAGTCTCCATCAATGAAACATTTAAAAAAAACATTTTCGCACGTTATCTTTGAGAGTGAGAAGAGAGTTGAGTTTCATTGAGATATTAATTTTCAGTTGAGTGTTACATGAAAAATAAGAGGTGGTGTTATTGAATTGAGTTTGAGAAATTTCATTTTCCAGGATGGAGATATCTAAGTCAATTTTCATACCTTTGGTTCTAAACCAGCCATTAAGAGGCTATTTTAGATGTTTGAGTTTCATAATACATGGAAAGGCATCATGTTGATGGTTCACAGATTGCCAAAAATCTTTGATAAAAGAAGTGCAATTAGGGTCATCAGACTAGGAATTATTAAACCAAAAGGGGATGATGGGTTTTGAAATCTTGATGAACATATTGAAAAGAATAGGATGATGATCTGAATTTATCCTAGGAATAGTAATGCTAGAAATAGTGTCCCATTTTTCAAGAGATGTATAATTCACAAAAGCTCTATCATGTTTTCTCACAATTGTTATAGTGTCTTCTGTACCAGGTATATTTGAAAAAAAGGATTAAATTCTAGAATATTGGTGTCCTCGATAGTAGCTCAAGATTCACATGAGGAAATGTAAGAGTGAAAATGACCTAACATATCACTATGAAAAATAATGGAATTAAAATCTCCAATAACAATTCACGGGTAAAGGATATTGTGAGATAACATGAGAAGGTCATGCTGAAGAGATATTCTATCCTAATATATATTCTTAGCATAGATCCTAGTGCAAAAAATATTTTTATCATCATGACAAAAGTCACAAGGAAAAATTTGTTCTGATGTTTTGACAATGTTCATATTTTCTAGAGTTGAATGGTAAAAAATCCATAAAGAGTCAATTAAGGATCCATCATTACAAGAAACTATAAAATAATAGTTCAGGGAGAGAAGATTCATAAACATAGTGGTAAAATTGATTTTTGGTTTGGCTATTGAAAATAAATAAGGCTTATGAGTATTTAAAATTATTTTTAGAACAATTAAGGTGTCAGAGTTTGAAATACCCTAACAGTTCAAGAATAAATGATTTATTTGGAATAATTTTTGGGGTTAGATACCCCTTTTTATGTTGTACCCATGTCATTTTTACTCTCAGATCTTATGATTTCCATAGAGGAGTTTAGTTTAGATACCTTCAAAATTGAAGCATGACTAGGGGAGGTTATCTTAGACTTCTTAGGAGCAGAATCTTGAGTATGTAAAGGTGGAACTTTAGTTCAAAAAGAATTGTCAATATTTTTCCCCTTAGAATCTATAGTAGATGCATGGAATTGTGTACTATCAAAAACAGAATCCTTTTCCAAAGCATAATTATCATAACAGTCGGTATTGTCATGTGGTAAAACATCCAGCTTCACGTTATTGGTATTTTCCAAGGAAATAGAGTCACTACCTTTAGATTCAGCAGATTTATTGTTCTCTATAGTGACACAAACAACATCTAAAGCAGGTATTTCTAATGAAACATAATTAGAATAATTGTATTTTTCATCAAGGATAGAAGGAAGATGAAACTCATCAATAGTAATGCTAGAGTTAGAATGGTTACATGAATCCAGATTATCTATCTCAATACCTTGCATATTCTATGAATCAGAAGTATTATGAGAGCATGTATTGGATGCAGCATTACAGGTCTAAGCTAGGATAAACGAAGGGACCTTTCCGATTACCTTTGGGATTCAATCCATCAGTATCCAGATCTTTAGAGGGGGTGATTAAGGTATTTACTTGGCCAGTGAAACAGGATTTTGAGGCACAAACCTCCTCTTTTTCCATAGAGCATACAGGAGAACCGGCTGTGGTAGTATCCCAATAAGGCTCATTATCTTTGTTTGATTCTAAATCCAAGTTAGATTTCATAATTCCAAGGACCATATCTTCAACTTCCTTACTTATGTTATGCTCAATAATGAGGGATTCAATGTCATCAACCATTTCATCCCAGGACATACCTTGTAGGTAGAAAAGCATTAGATTTTTTAACCCAGATTTCATTTTTCTTTTTAGAAGTTTCATGCACATCAGTTACTAAGTTTTTGTTTCTATTATTGTACCATACTTCCTTCCATTCATTTTCAATTGGAGGCACAACCTTCTTTCTCATAGTTCGACAATTTGAAATCTTGTGACCAATAATTTTGCATACCTCACAAAAAGGGGGTAATCTCTCATATTCCAGTTTAATTTCACTCTTATATTCCAGAGCATAGAAATAAAAAATGTTTGGCAGTTTAGAATCAAGATTAACCTCTACCATGACCCTTTCATATAGTCTATGTTCAGCATTTAAATTCCTTTGGTCATTCTTTATAGGTAAATCAATACAAGAGTCTATGTCATTGAGAATTTTCGGATGCCAGAAATAACAATTAATTCCATGCAGCCTAACCTAAAGTTGAGCAGTTGAATTATGATGATTTTGTGGGTTAAAAGAGACATCCCACTCACTAAATCGAAGTAATACAGGATTGAGGACAATGTTTCCAGTTTTCCAAGCTTGATTAAGATCATCTTGTAAGTTTATAACAATGTGTTAACAACCATTACCTACAAGATTCAATTTCCAATTCAAAAGATTCCAACAATGAGAAATCCTAGTTTTAAGAACAGATAAAGACCATGGCTGATCACCTTTATAATATAAAACTTGGACAAGGATGGAAAATTTAACCAGTTGTGATCTTTGCCGAAGTGCTTCTGGATCATCCTCAATAAGAAAGCATCCATCAACAAGCTTCTTACAGAGGGAAGGCTTCATCTCCTTTATGCTACACTGATCCGGACATTTGAGATCATCGTTCAAGGATCCAGCCTTAGGTCACTCGGTAGCTTCCTGAATTTGTTGATATAGAGAAAGAGTTCCAACATATATAGAATAGGGGAAGGAGAGCACACATTTTGGGTCAAATCCTACCATGATTAGGGGATATTGCGATCAGATGATGAGATTAGGGTTAGGTTTTGCTAAAGCCAATCATGAATTACCCGTTGGAGCTCTCATCTCTCCCTCCTCAGCCTTTATCCACTGAAATTATTAGCTAATAGAACTAAATAATATCCTCATTGAATATGGATATAGAAATAATCGTTATTGGGTATAGTAATTTCATGATAGTGTATACATATAAATCTTTCAATGAAAAGGGTAATTGAATAATGTCCAAGACCAACCACTATAACAGAGATCAATATTTTACTTTGATCATTTATATACAATTGTTTCATAATAAAAAATTTATCAAAACATTCTAATCCATTAATCATGTTATCATAGAAGTTAGTTAAATTCAATTAGACATTGTAATATGTTTAAATTTTAAATTAGATTAAGATTAGAATGTTTTATCATTAAAAATTTTATGGTGACAATTTATGTTACTTTTCATTTGAAATCACATGATAATGAATACCATATATAAGATTTATAGATCACTATAATGATATTTTAATTAAATCGATATAATAATTATCCCTATAGTGAATAGTTTGTAATATATTTTTCATAGGAAAATAATGTCTATATGTAAAAATAATGAGTTGAACACCAAACACAGGAGATGATTGTAATTGATCAAAGACTATAAAATTAACCACATTGGAGGGAAAACATATAAAATAATTATATGACTGGTATGTTTCATGATACCTTATCCACTAAGAGTATCGAAAGAGACCAAATACTCATGGATTTATGGAGGATGGACCATGAAATCGCAAGAGAATCGGAGAAATACTATCACCACAAAATGAAAGAATAACATTAATTAATGTGAAGATCAAGGAGGTGAAGATTAAGGGTGTGGAGTTATTGATAATGGTAAGTAATATTCATGTTTCAGAAATAATGATGGAGAGGAATGAGTTATGGAAAAAAAAATCATTCACCAAAATATGAATTGATGGACTTATGGGAAAATTTATATACCTCTTTATTCTCTACCCATCATAGAATTTCAAAGATGTATAGATATCCCAAGGATATTTTTAGTGGTAAAATATGAATATTGATATTTCAATGTTTATATCTGGATGCTTTGTATTATAGGAAGTTAAGGAAAAATGGAATAAATTTAAGGATATGATTAATCCATTACCCTTACCTATATGTAAATGTGTAAAAATTCATATTTATTTTACTAGTTGTCTTCCTAGGACATATAAATGTAATAATTAAATTTGGATAATAGGTACAATGTTATAAATATATAGAATTACATTTCTATTTCAAATGATTTCATTCTCGATCAACATTCTAGGTGATATATAAACGGTGTGGTAAAGATACATTGAGTACCAAATTCCATTATTTTTTAAAAAAATATACAGATTACCTAAATTTTATACAAATATATTTTAATTTTGTTTAATATAGTGCTAAGATTCTACACATATTTTCATATTCATACTGATGATCAATAAAAAATCTATTAAAACATTAGAGAATATGTTGATATCAAACCAAAGGATTTAAAAGAAATTTGGGATCAACACCTTCTCCTAGTAGATTTGTTAAATAAAAACACTCATTATTATACAATTAAAATTTCACTATATGTGGCTCTACATGGGAAAACATATGGAACATAAACATTTTGCGATAATATTAGAGGGAAAATGTTTCAGGAACTAAATAATTCTCATGAAATGATAGATTTTTTTTGAGAAAGGTGAGATCAAACGCTATTGGAAAAATAGAAATATCTACAAGAGTCTGAATGTGGAAACATTACATTTATCTCTTTGAATCATATGAAAAAGGTCATTCGAGATAATTCTAGAGGATTTACCAACCTCCTCTTGTATTCCCATGTTTGAAAACACATTCGAGATAGTATTGGCTTCATGAAAATAATGTGTAATAATGTAGCACATTGGGGAAGGATGATTGAGACCATGATTCCATTTCACTATAAACCACCCAGAGAGATGAATTTGCATAGTGATAATGGCCTGAACAATAGTTATGGAGTCATATTAAAACCAAATTTTGTTCATACCCCTTTTTTGTGCAATAATTACTACATTAATAAATACCATCATCTCAAAATATAATATTGCTTCATTACCACTTGAACCATAATGATAAGCCATGAAATCCCCTACATAATCTATAAAGACTAAACCTTAACCAGCTGGCCTTGGGTTACCTTTGGATGACCCTTTAGTGTTAAATTTTACCCATAAATCATGAGGTGGAGGCCAAAAAACTTCAAACATGATATGAGTTGAAGGATAATACTCATGCACCTTTAATCACCACAATATAGAAAAATTAGTAATAGAGTTACTACAAACCATAGAGTGAGGGAGTTGGAATGCTGAGTTTCTAGAATATTGTCAGTGAGTGCAACATTGATGTTGAAGTGATCTCCCTCATGTAGTGGCCTGCTACATACTCACAGATCACATCAAACTATTCAGCACATGACTCCCTTAGGAGGATGGTGATCTTCTTTGATATGGAAGTTTCCAGAATTGAAACAAAAATATCATTGATGGTACCTACTTGGGAAGGCCGAATCTCAAAGATATCAAAAAATAATTTCAAAAAAGATGAAGCAGTTTGAAAAAGAAGATGATCCATGTTATCTTTGTTCTAGTGAAAAATAACACACTATGAGAAAAGAGAAATTCTAACTTTCTAAATATTGGCATTGATTAGAATTTTATTATAGGGAATTACACATAGAAGAGTAATCCTCGAAGCAAGATATATTTCCTAGTGAAACTCCCTATCCATTTCTAAGGACCCTAAAAAGTTTGGTTATATGAGTCCTTAGAGGTGAGATTACCATTAAATTCTAGCTCTCAAATGAAAAAATCAACCTAGATTAAAGATTCATACCTTGAAACAATCTGGGGAACATAGGGGGATGGGTGTCTGGGTTGGAAATTTGATCATTAATAAAAATACTATAATTAGTATCATTATCTATAGTTTCAATTATATCAATGATTGTTCCTCCATCCATGTTATCAAAATTGAATTTAAGGGATGAGTTCTCACTGAACAGCCAGTGGGAGTCCATGAGTATCTTGTGAAAACCCACCTTAATACTAGGCCAGATCAAAGGTTTCATATTGGAACGTTTCCTTTATTTTTAGTTTCTCCAAAAACCAAGATTGTAAGAAGGGTATAGAATTAGATTTAGAATTATGAAAATTCCAAATGAATTTATCTGGGAGGTATTTATTGAATATGTTCATCTTCATGATCCCAAGTCCCCCAATATCATAGGGTGTACAACATGCCTTTGATGATACTATGATAATATTTCACTCTAACACAATTCCTCTCCAAATGAATTTCCTTCATAAATAATTGATGGAATTTATGAATGAGGAATTCCATGAGTAAACAATGAAGGAGTAAACAAATTTTGATATTATGACATACTTGATGAGGTAGATTCATCCAGCCATTGAATATGATTTTCATTTCCAAGAGGTCATGGTTCTTCTAAGATGACTCGTAATATTAGTGGAATGGGGGGCCTCTGGTCTTCCCCAAATCATTGGAACTCCAAGATATGTAAAAGTAAGAGACCCCTCCCTTCGTCCTAATTTAGTAATCATAATAATTTTCTTCGAGGATGAATTTTTTTTTCCAAATTATATAAATGACTTTCCCCAACTATCTTACTGTCCTAAGAAACACTCCTAATAATTAAGGGCCTCTATAATGATTTTAATGTTCCTCTTATGAACATGAGAAAATATAATGATTTCATAAGAAAAAAATAGGTGAGATGGTGGATTTGTACCTCATGATTCTTAGATAGTAATCAAATCACCAGTTTCCACTATATGAAGGAAGAGCTAGCTGAGATAATACTCAATGATAGAAAAGATAATGGATGATAGAGGGTATGCTAGAGTCACCCCTACGAAGCATCTGAAATAACATTCTGGTGATCCATTGATCAAGGTATAGATGTGATCTGAATGAGGTATATTTTTCATCCACCTAATGAAGTTTCCATTAATTCCAAAAATTTAAGGACATTATATATAAAGACCAATCCATAGAATCAAAACCTTTTTTCAGTGAATGTTTATGGGAAATGATACCCCTTTTCAATTTCCTGATATGGTTCATACATTATGAATTAGAAATCAAGTAATCATGTATGTTTTTACCCTAAAAAAACCTAAATTGGTTTCAAGATATCTGCATATGTGAAATCCAAGCAAGTCTATTAGCTATAAATTTGGTTTTTATCTTGTAAATTTTATTGACAAGAGAAATATTTCTAAATTAACTTATGAAACTAGAATTAGTAATCTTCAAAATAAGGGTGATGAATTGGGTATTTAAATCCTAATAAAAGTATCCACCCTTAAAGAAATGTTTGACCATCTTACATACATCCAATTGAATGACTTTCCAGGAATGATGAAAAAATTGATTGGTGAACCCATCTAGACCAGGTGAGCTACCCTTGTCTAGACTGAGGATAACCACTTTGATATTCAACTCAAGTGGAGTGTAAGTAGGATGTAAATTATCATCCTTAGTGACTAGATTTGGGGTAATACCATCCTTATGGTCCACATACATTGATAGACCATTGAAAAGGTTTTCATAATATGAGACAATATGTTCAGTGATAGCTTTCCAATCATTCAGAATATTATCACTGTCCATTAAGAGTAGAGAGGTTTATTAGGCAATCTTTATTTTTGAAGATAATTAAAAAGAATGGTGTTATATTCCCCATCATTTATCCATTTTTTCTTTAAGGTGTATTTAACCATGTTTTCTTTGACCCTTATAGGCTATTGAAGTTTGGAAGCCACCACTGCCTCTTGATAAATTTCTCCATGGAAATCGTGCTTTGTGAGATCTTCTTGAATTAAGTAATGGGAATGCTCTAGAGCATGAATTTTTTTCATCACATTTTCTGAATGTTTTCCTGCTGTAGTCCTTCATGATATCCTTGATATTTTTCAATTTGGAGATGCAAAAAATTGAATTTCAGAACAACTAGGATCAACCCATGATTCATGCACAAGTCTATTGATTTCTAGGAGATAAATCCATACATTGTTAAAACTAAAGTGTAAGGGAACCATATTTTCATCAATAAGAAGACCCACCAAGATATGATGGTGGTCGTAGTTATTCTTTTCTAGAGTGATACATGAAATTTTTCTCCAATTTCCAATCAAGGAATCATTGGAAATAGCGTGATTCATACTTCTAGCTCTAACACCAGCCATATGACTTCTATACTCGTGTACATGGCAGCACTTAGATTCAATTCAGATAAATTCACATCCTTTGTACAATCATTAAACTCTTTGATGGGGATTGACTTGTGTGCATATCCTATTTTCTCATCAGCATGCATAATAGAATTAAAGTCCATAATCATCACCGAAGACTCCATAACTAAACTCACAAGGTCTTGAATTAGATTCCATAGCAATCTCCTGTAAATATTGTTATTGAAATAAAAAAGGATAGTATATAGGGTTTCCATGTTCTCCCCTGAGAAACAACATGTTATGTGTGGACTATCTTGTTGAAAATTTACGGGATTTTCCATAGAGTTTTGAAAAAATATCCAAATATGATAATGACTAGACTGGGTCCTAATTTTTCACAGAAAATGATACCCACTTATAAAAAAATCAATAATATCACTATAAAATTGATTCATGATATTCTAGAACAAGTGATTGTAAATTCCAAGACATTTTACTCTTTTTTCACTCATAGTTCATGTATGGATTGTAGTTTATATTCATTCACTACTATAATCCATATCCCAATTTCATGAATTATATGTTCCATGTATTAAATTTTTGTATGTATAATCATAAACCTTCATAAGTTCTGAGATCAATGGTTAATTCACTAAACAACAATCTCTAATATATGGAATAACTTGTATAAATCTTGGATCAATAGATAAAATATTTTGAAACATTACCACTCAACAGGATAGATTTATATATAGAAATTGAATCATTTATTAAGAAATGTTGATACTCAATGATATAATGAGTAAAAATTAATCACATATTTAATTTGATGAAGGAAATTTGAAGGTAGAAATTATTATAAGGGTGTTAGAAGGTAACTCTGGATGATTTTACTCTATATTTCTTTTTAAATAATTACTATGTGGTATATCTTGTTTCACACACAACACCAAACTAAAATTAATCGTGATTGCAACATCCCATATAGGGAGGCACTATAATTGGTGACCCAAGATGGATTGCCACATTATCTCAAGAATGCCTCTCTATATTACAGAGGATGCTGACCAGTAGTGAGGGTCTAATGGAATATGTGTGTATACTATACCATCTTTTCTATATAAATAAAATAGAAAAAATCAGAATAATCCTCGATATAACAGAAAAATACACACCAATACCTCGCATAATAAATCCACATGTTAAGGAAATACCAGCATAAAAAATAAGTAAACAAGTAATGTAATTATATTCTAGAATGATACAAGAAAACTAGAATAAGTCACTGAATAATATACCTAAATGAAACTCAACATTATGTATTGTCCCCTCATACTTGTACCATTCCAGTCCCATATTAGAAATCTGACTTAGGTCCTTTGACCATATCTGGACCTGTAAATATGATGTCTTATTAGGTTCCCAATGATGGCCTAGGCAGTTTGTGAGTAAAACACCATAGGCCACCATTAATGACAACTGTAAAATATTTTTTCAAATATAATGTATACATAAGTATAACATAAAATGTATACGCATGATTTTTATATAGGATTAATTTGAAAAGATTATATAAAATAATAATTTCTTTTCATAGTTCAATGTTACACTCATACGCATCAACTATGCATCAGCCAATGATGGTCTTATAAACTATATACAAGGGGATTCAAGAATTTTATATTACATGGGAATTAATTTCTAAAATAAATTTAAAAATGCTCCTTGTAGAATCAGTCCAGTTATCCATCTCATATCCACACATTAAGATCATAGATAATCATTTTTACATCCAAAATCTTGTGATACGTCAGTGGGGCCTAGGGAAATAGTCTGCCCTAACCCATGGGTGAGAAAACTCAATCCAATATCTCCACCATAGAACTTATCATTTTTTAATGGTTATTCATTTGTGAAATTTTTAACTAATAATTATAAAAAGGAAAAAAAATTTCATTATCACATTACAAAGGATCATTAAATTGATCACTTTACTAAATTAAATATCTGGTCCATTGCATAATGTAGGAATAATTATAACCATTTGTCCCCTTTTTATTCCATTTACCCACATGGACATTCCTCCTTAACCATTTATTACATTGACCTATTAATATTCCCTGACTAATTTAACTTTTAAATGTTAATACATACAACCCATTATTACATGATAATAGACCACAAATAATTTAAATGGTTTATTATCATCGTCCTCGTAAAAAATCATTTCAGAAACACATTTTTCCATATAAAAGTGAGTGGTATGCCCTATGGGTGACCCTAGGCCCCGTGAAATCTTTCCAAAAGGATCCAACAGGGATTGGGAGAGGTCCAACACATATTTTGAACTCTTTTTTTACTATTTCACTCCTATGTGTCAAATTCAAAACATAATAGATCAAATTTAGAGCCACATACACATGAATAAACATCTAGTCTATGGGATACAACTTATAAACCACCTATATCAAGTTCACAGACAACCTATCTATTGATCCCGAACATTAATTCATCTAAAAACCCCAAAAAACTCAATCATTGAGTATTATAGAAAAAGGGTGTATTTATTTGAAATGAGAAAAAAATCTCACTAAGGTTATTCTAGAAAAAAGAATAAATAATAGTGATATACTAAATCGAAGATTCAATTTTCAACCAATGGTAGTTTAAATGACCCAGGTTTGGGGGAGAGTCACCCTTTGAGGAGGAGGGAGGCATTAGTTCGTCACTAAAGCTATTAGAGGTGGATAGGGGATGAAAATTGAGTATGGTTTCCTAATGAATGAGGTGTAATATGGGTAATGGTCCTGAATAAATGAGGCATATAGAATGGCTTCATAGTTGGCCAAACTGTGAAATAATTGTGCAACACCCTTTTTCTGAGAAGGGGTATGGGTGACACAAATGTTCTAGAGATCATAGATAGTTTTTAAAAACGTGTTGATTCTATTTGTATTCCTCAATAAATGAAATTTTGTTTTATCGTAATCACATGTTTTGTTTTCCAACCATCCATCCACACCTATATGTTTCACTATTACAGAGCATGGTTAGTACTAATCATTCACCAATCATGAACCCAACATAGAATGACTTCTTTCTTCCTCTTTTGTGTCACGAACTTTGGGGCACCCCTGAGACCCCACATACTCTCAAGAATCATTTCATTAACCATTTTAATGTGATTTAAAATAATTTAAACAAGAACCAAAATCATTGACTAGTTGGGATAATATGCTAATATATTTATTGAAATGAAAATTTTATATAAATACTCATCATTAATACATTACATTAATAAAATTATAAACTTAATTAAGAAAACTACATGTGATAAAACCTCTAATATATAAAATAATACAAATATAAAATATTTATCCTCATTAATTTCTATGATGATTATAATATTATATATTTGGTACTTTGAGTTATAGGTATAATTAAATTCAAACACACAAACACACACAACACTAACACAAGCCGGAGGGATAAGACATAAACCACCATGGGGATAACCCACCCATCAAGCCTTATTTATTTAGCATATGGTCCATAGGCCTTGTGTGTAGAAATTCCATTATATAGACCTAAATATTAGTGTAGCATCATAACTGTATCATCATGTCTACGTTACCAGACCTATGTTATGCCAGTGTCACCAGCTACTTGAATCATGCCAACATCACCTCCTACATTTAATTCTAATAGTACCTACGCCCAACTGGATTTGAACCAAGGTCTAATACAGGATTATAATGAGTCGTTTCTACTCTAGTAAGCCCCCAACTCCATCTATGATAATTATAAAACAAATAAAAAATATTGAAATAAGGCTGAACACTTGAAAAATAGCATACACATTGAAAAATAAGTAATATAAAATAATTAACAATTTAAATATTCTATGTAAGTTTATAATAGGAATTAAATATAACTTCTATATATATAATAATTTTCAATATGGTTGTTAGATATATGGTCATTGGGTATATAGTCATTTGATATATGGTTATTTTTTATGAATATATATAATAATATTATTAATTTTTTAAAATTTTCAATAATAAATTTTAAATAATATAAATCATAAATAATAAAATAAGAAAACAAAAAGATAATATTTAATTTGAATATCTTAGTTAATTTTGTTAACAATAATTATTATTATTGTTAATGAATGAAATTCGATATTCATAAATTTCAGTCAAATAATTTAATATTAATGATTGATAATGTTAAATGGAATAAATATTAATAACTAATTTTAAAATGTTATGGATAATATTATTTAATTTCAAAAAATGGATAATGTTTATTGAACTATTCTATAAGTGTTTTTTATTTGTATCTTCATAAATCATAAATGATACATGTAATTTAATTTTTAAACTTATAAAAAACATATTAACACTCATTTTAATAGTAATTGACCTGAAATATGACAAATAACAGTAAATGATTAATATTTTTTAAAAAATATTTTAATATATTTAATGATTTCATTTAGAAGATAAATTTTTGTTATTTAAAAAAATTATTATATTAAAAAGGCCCAAAATTTTTAATCATATCATCAAAATTAGGAATTTTGGGAAATTTCATTTTTTTATTATAAGAAGATGTTACCGAAGTGAAATATGATTTACCTTGTAAATGGTAAAATTTGGTAAAAGCGTATAAAAAGTGTTAAAGAGTAAAAATATTTATAGAATTGTAATTGGGTTTTTATTATTAGAGGAATCATGGCCTAGGTCCATTTTTTTCAATTTTAAGCACATTTCATGATAAAATGACAACATTTATGATTTACCATTCTATGGTAAAATTGGGTAAAGGAGTATATCAAAGTGGTAAAGAGTAAAAATATCTACTGAATTGTAATTGGTTTTTTTATTATGAGGGGATTCGTGACTCGTATCCATTATTGGAAATTTTTAAGCACATTCCATGATGAAATGTCAACCTTACCCTTTAGGGAATGAGTATTTTCAGAAATTCCTTTCAAAAATCACTTATAAAAGTACACACACTACCAATTCTTAAGAAAAATATTTTATTTCATATTTATAACGAATACCTACCAATTTCCCCTCTAATAGTACCTTTTATATGTTTACCAGACTTTGTTTTAATTTAGAATCCAAAATAAATCATTTAGAGTGAACCCATATCACAGAGGGAATTCTCTAAGGTATGTACCTTATTGTTGACAATATTATTCAATTACCATCTATTCTAAACTCATTAAATATTCAAATATAATCTTTTATTATGTTATATAAAAATAATTATTGTTTTTATGAAATTATATTACTATTAAATTACACTATACTCTTACTCATTCATTTATATAACATGTTTCTATTTGGATTCGTTAATGCACATTCATTAATGATGTTATTCTATCATCATTATTTACAACATGAATGATATTCATTATCAAAATAAATTAAATATATGTTATTAAAGAGTAATTTTTTTCAGGAATACGTTTCCAAATGTGTGACTCAAAAAAGGAATGTTCAATATAAATTAACCTGTTGTGGTCAGTAATTTACCCAAAACATGTTATTCGTTGATTCTGTTCTTAACAACTATAACAATATAATTAATCAACCTAACATATGAATAAATTAATAATTAGAAAAAATATTCAAATAAATTTAATAATGTATTAATTACAAAATTTTTATAAAAGAACAAGGACCAACATCACTATTAGGAGACATGTTTGTGATAATAAAAAGTAAAAACATCTAATAATAAAGGTAAACAATATCTGACTAATATTTGTGAAATGAAATAATATAAATAAATATTTAAAAAGGAAATAGATTTCAAAAAGGCTTATGAATATTTAAAGAAAATGATTATTCTTATTTTAGAAGAGGTAACAACAT
This sequence comes from Viscum album, assembly GCA_963277665.1. NCBI lineage: Eukaryota > Viridiplantae > Streptophyta > Magnoliopsida > Santalales > Viscaceae > Viscum > Viscum album. The sequence continues at coordinate 1,308,118,512 of OY728132.1, forward strand.
ATTTTTGAAAGTATAGAGAAGAGGTAAAGGTTTTAATATGATCTCACATTAATGTCGATATTGTTCACGACTAAATTTCCATTGGAAAAATTATGTGTTAATTATACAAAATAAAACATATAATTTCTTATCATATTCTTATTAATTGTTTTATATGTGTTCTCACCATTTCACCTACATTTTGTTCTTTATTCAACAAAAATAAATATCATAAATGGGACTAACCTTATCTGTCCTTTTTATTCTAGAAACGTTTTCCTGCAATCTCATATTAAATATATTGGTGTATAGATATCATTACCGACAAATATATGAATTTTTAATGACAATTTTAGATTAAATTTAATTTAATTACAATGTAATGGATGGAATATTTCTAATCTTTTAACATTTAAGTAATTTACTTTTTTTTCACTTTATTTTAAAAAGAAAAAAGAATATTATTATTATTTATCCATACCATATGAACAAATTTTCCCATATTTATACCCAATTTTAAATATTAATATTCTTACTGATGGATTCACTGGTTTAAATGTGAATTCTTTTTTCAAAATTTTAAGAAATGATTTTCAATTATTATATTCAAAAAAATATAAAGATATATCTTATTTATTTTGAAATCAATTATCAAATTATGTTATAAAATTATATATCTTATGTATTAATATCATTTATTTTTTTCATGATTCACTAGGGATTTGATCTAATTCTGAAATACACCTTATTCTTCAATATGGACTATTATAATATTTTATAGGTCTTTTCATGGATTTTTTTATGGGATAATTAAGCTACAATGGAATTATGAATGTTTTGAAGTTCATGTGGCCCACATATGTGTGGTATATCAATATGTCATTAGTGGGTAGGTTATTTCTATCCAATGCCATGGGAGAAGATTATATATCATGAGATTTTTCTTAATCATGACGGGACCAAAAACCCCACCAGACTCTATCCACTTAGTGACAAGTGGGTTTGTTATGAAACTCAAATAAAATAGGTAAAGCCTTATATATGATGATTTTGCATGTTAGGAAATGCGGAGTAACCCAAATACATTAATGTACTCTAAAGAATATGTGCTAATGGTATTGGATGTGTTCTTTGACATGGGGGATGCTTTTATATTTGAACATATATTTAGTAATATAATTCATGTGTGATGTTTTCATGGATCAATATTACTAACACATTTTTCCGCTTTTATACATCTGATTTCTATTTTTTTTACAAAAATCTTTATTTCATGTCTCAATATTTATTCTTAATGATTTCCTCCGAATTATTCCCTTATGTTATAAACATCGTCCTTGATTATTATCTCATATCAACATTATTATCTATATCTCACATACAAATATCATTTAATATCTCTTATATGATCCCTTTAGGAGAAGATTAGCTCACCCATTCTTATGTTCCCATTCACTAGGTTTTGAATAATAATTTTATGTATAATGTGTCTAAAACATTATCATGTGAGAAAATTATTTATGGGAGATGTTGAATTTTTTTATAATAAGTTTCTTGTGTAACTAATCTCTAAAGACACAAATCATATTGGTTCTAGTGTGTTTTTAATTATATATTTAAAGGAAACCATGTATAATGATGCAGTATGAGGTATCTTTTTAATTAGGTAGCCTCACTAATCATATAAAATATGATGGACTTCTGGATTTGTTTAATTTTTTCAATACCTTATGTGTTATTTTAATCTCATTACATCTCTTTGTAATTCCAATAAAATATTTATGATATTATTTGGGAAAATCTTCTCACAATCATCATTTATTAGACTTTATCTATATGTAAGTAAATTTCGAATAGTAGTGAAACTTTAGCATTCAAATTCCAAATAATGAACTCATTGATTTGGTATTCAATATACTTAACTTCACAATATTAAATGTTTACATGTTAACAAATTTTTTATATTATTTGAACTCTTTTAAAGTTCAATACTCTAATCCTTCATGGAATATTAATAAATTTGTTTCCTTGATATCATATTGGTAAATAATAAAACATTTTAAATTTATCTTGAAAAACTTATCCTAAACTCAGTTTGGATATAAAAAGATATTAAATTCCTTAAAGTAACTAAGGGTGGCTCGTGGAATTTCTATTTACCATCATAACATAAAATAATATAGTATACAATGTCATATTCTCATTAATTCGATGAAAGGAAAAATCTATTATTTTTTTATCATTAAATTTATCTAATTATATATATATTCCTTGTAATGATCTAGAAGATTGTCAATGATAGTTCTATTCTTATAATTATTTCATGCCATAAAATGCACATAAATCACATAAATATACCAATAATAAATTGTTTCCATAAATGTATAATGATACTAATGTCTTAAAAATATCCATTAATAGTTCAGAATATTACAATGGGACAATAAATAAAAAATAAGATAATATGAATTGGAAACTGTAGATATGTTAGATCCACAAGACTGGCCATACTAATGAAGAAAGTGTAAAAATAAAACATAATGATAATAATAAAATTTTAATTTATAATATGAAAGTATATATAAGAATTTTAGAAAAGATAAGTGATTGATGAATAGACTAAAAGGTATATATAGGAAGTATAAAACCCTTATAAAAGTTAGATATCTCACAGTTGGAATAATGTCATAACCATTGGAATAATAATGTCACCGTGAAGAATAATTATCTTTCCATTAGAATAGTAACCTCACATATGAATGTATAAATAAAATTTAGTTATCTTATAAATGAATATATGATATATTTATGTCAAGTAATATCTAAACAACTGTTTTAAAGTAGATAAACTAATTGTTCGTATTTTTTTGAAATAAAAATGATTATTTATAGTTTATTGAAATAAATATAATGATTTAAATGAAAATTTATTACCATATTATAAATTCATAAAATAATATTCTTTTATTATAAGAATAAGATAAATTACTGATACCTTTATTAATTTTTTAAAGTGTCATAAAATCATTTATAATATTAAAATTTATAGATTTAAAAAAAATTAATTTAAAAAATTATCATATTTTGAAAATTATTATCATAAAATTATATCTATTTTTTAATCATCATTTTATTTTTTTTTTGTGAATTATAGTTGTTTTTGAAAAATAGTTTCACCATTGCTGAATTGCGAAATATGGCAATTTACGATATTTTATAAATACAAGAATTATTTGAGTTATGGATGATGTGTTTCTAATCTAGGAACCAATTGGTTTTAACTCTCCTAAATATGATACTTTATATAGTCATAATAATTAATCATATTGATATTTTTGATCCAAAATAATAATCAAATGAAAAAAATAATCAAAAAACTTCACCCTTCTTTCTCTATAAATACATCCCATTCCCAACACAACTCCTAAACATTTAAAATTGTCTAAATTATTAACAATTCAATTACTAGGACACATAGAGATGTCCAGTAGATTATAGTATCATTAGAATAAAAAACACAACATCATTATAGAGGTTCACAAGGAGACAATATAAAAGAGGTAAAATCCACATTCATTTTCATTTCAATTAATTTATTCTTCTACCTTATTATCAACTTACCTATTCAAAATAGAATGATAAATATAGTATCATATATATTATTTAATTTTATTATGTTAATTTAATATTCATCATCAAATCTTTTATATTCTACCTTTCTCTTAAAAAATAAAACATCATATGTGATATGTTAGTTCACCTCTTTCATGGGAACCAATTTTATGTTTTCCATTATCACCTTAAAGCATGGTAATAAAAAATTTATTATGGTTAAAAATTATTGTAAAATGTATATTTTAACATTATTCATGTTATTTAGTGAATATGTATAAATAATATTAAATAAAAAAACCAAACTAGTTCATGATGGTCATAAAACAACCAAAATAAACTAAACGTTTATCACTAACATTTTATCAAATTAATCATAATAATAATAGAAAAAATAAATATTGGCACATTTAATATTTTGATTTATTTTAATAATATATAATTCCACTTATATATTTTAATTCATTTTATATATGAACATCCATATATACGACCAAGTTAACCAATTGTGAAACTCGGAAAACAGACGCTCTCATAATGACGAAATTGAATCTTATAATTCCCTGAAACAACCATAAAGCAAATTAAGAAAAATATAATAAATCAGATATAATTATAATAGGTTATGAATTTATTAATTAATGTATATAATCAAAATATATAGGACATTATTTCAAAGTTAATAGCAAATTTGTACATAATGTTAGGGATCTCTCCTAACCTCCATTCCACCTTTGGGTTATATTTTCTCTATCTTTAACCTAATGTAAATCATCTTTATTATAATATACTTCTCCTAAATTATATTAATATGTTCTACACATGTGTATATATCTCAAAAAATATTTCATTTATGTGGAAATATATGTTTTTATAAGCTTACATTCTCAATTTCTCAAGATAAGCCATACCGATTAAAGGGAACTTTACAGTGTTTTACCCATTTTTATGTACAATACATAATATATTTATGCCACCATTATATTTCTAAAATCACAAATGACATTGTACAAATATTTCTAATATCATTTCTAATTTAAAACAAAGCATTATACCTTGGTCCTATTAAAGTACAATTTATTTATTCCCTTAAACGAAAATAAAGTGGCACATTTCTAACATTTCTTAAATACAATTTTAAAAAGTTTTATATTATGTGGGAAATAATTTATCATGATCTATTACTATTTTTTCTTATGAATATATAAGTATGATTTAAATCCACTCCTTCTTTTACACTATTATGAAGCTCCCTTTGGTTATTTCATATGACTTTGCTATGATTCCTATTTCATTTCATGGATGACCAATACGATTGTTCTATATAATTGTCCCTTATATGGAACACATATTCCTACACATGTTATGATGGGTGATGAAAAATAATTATCCTATGAATTGGGTAATTTTTGTCCTCATGATATGTCTTTTAGGGGATTAGGGAGTAATCCTAATCCATTATAGGGAATTTTCTTCAATGTGATATAGTATTGGAAGTCATCCTCGACTCATGTTTATGTCATGTTATATGTGTATTCTACATTACTATATTTCCATGATTGCATGATCCCATGTTTTATTTTTTTTAAGATTTCATATGTTTATTCACGTTCCTTTAATTTTTATGCAATCATAGTAAGCCTTTCATACAATGTGATATAATTTATTCCCATGATTATTTCCTTTCTAGGATTTTTAGCTCATCCCTTTCATATATGTATTTCCCATGTTATCCTATTTAGATGTAGCATCTCAATGAATGTTATGAATTATTTATGGAAGATTAATATAATTATTTTTATTATATTTTCATCTTTTCAATTTTATGTACCTAGTATTTCCAAATGAATATACATTACAATCTGTGGTTTGAGTTTGATTGTTTATTATTCATAAAATAATATAATAATATTTGTAAGAGGATACGATCACTATAGTTTGTGTTTGATTATGTGCTAGTTATTTTTTTTAGATTATTATTAGAAATGTTTTATATGAAACTTATTGATAATTCTATCACTATGGATAACCAAGATTGAAACATAACGGATCACAAGGTTGTATATACTTTTCAATTAAATGTTTATCAGTATAAGTTCAAATTTTCCTTTTTTATATTATTATTAAAAAATTAATCAAATCCCCCAAAATTGTATTATATTATTCTTAGTTCATGGATGAATATAGGAGAGCCAATTCTAATAATCAATGTGAAAGGAAATGTAATGATTGCACTAATGAAATTCCAAATCTGATGGGAATAGAAGATCAATGATTCATGATAGTACTAGAACATCTAGATAATCTTATGAAAAATAATTTTAATAGATTATAATTCCCCACTTCTCCTAAGAAAAAAACTATTGTGGTCAAATAATTTAAATGACAAAGGCCTCATATATTTAGTGGATATTTGGATCCCCTCATCCCAAAACAATAGATGAACTCCATTATGAAAATATTATCTATCATCCAATTACCTAAAGAAGAGAACATAATTGTTGTGGTCAATCATTTTGTTGGGGAATCTTATTAGTGGTGTGCACTAATATATAACAAAATGTATAATGTGTAAATGGATTCCATGGAACGGGTGTATTCAATAAAATATATTTGAATAAATATATTCTCTAAACTCTATAACTTAAGAGGGAGAGGAAGTTCTATTATTTGAAGAAAATGTAAGATGGGTCTCATAGATTATATGAGGAAAATGTCACAATTCCCCAATATAATTCTTCTAGCCTTATCATTAGTAATGAAATAAAGTTATTTCACTTCTTTAGAAATTAATACCAGGTCTATGAAAATCCATGTAAATTAGAGACATTTACAATTATAAAGATATTGTTTTTTACCCTTAACCTTGAGATGTTGATCCATGATTCTTAGTCGTCTCATTGGTCTCAGGATAATAAAATTCATATGTAATTATGTCCACAAGGGAAAATAGAATTATAATAAAGGGAAATGAAACCCCAACACCCCACATGTCAATAATGTTGGAAGAAGAATCCTAGGAACTATATGAATAGAACCATCAAATATGGAAGTGAGGGTCATCAAGATAATTATTATTAATGAGATATGAATAATTCCATAAATGTTGAAGAAAAAAGGGTTGTTCATATCAACAACCAGCATGTAGTGAAGAATTTTAGCTGCATTAAGCCTTGGAATTTTGAGGTCCATTGCCCTAATCGTGGGTTTATTGAAGGTAATAAATAATAACTTACTCTAAGGGAGAAAGGAAGGGAATATTATATCACTAATACTGAGGTGGATCCAAAAAAACTGTGGTGAAAGGTGTGTTGGTTATTTATTTATGAATAATGAACATACTACATGATTCTAGTTATAATAATTCTTTCATATCGTTCATGTTTAGTAAAACAATTCGAAAACTACATTAAAGTATGAATATTGGCCTATCTGGGAGAACAAAAAATAGTGAAATTGAAACATCTAATGCATATAACTCCACCCTAATTAATTTTTGTGAATATAACTTCACAAAAAATAATTTCATACATCATTTGGTTGAGTTTATTTCTATATTGTTTATTGACTTTTTATCATTAAATAAATCCAACATCAACTATCGAGTACGTGAGGGCACTCTTAGCATACTCATGAATCCTCCAATTCTATACAAGTGTAAGGTAATGGATAAATATTTATTTGAATAAACATCTCAACTATGGGAATTGTTGTGTAATGGGAAATAATATCTATATCAACTGATTGATATAAATAGTAGGATCGTGGTCTATGACATTCCCATTTATGGTGGACTGCACTAATGTGTTCCCCATAGAAAATATTGGTCATCCTTATGATTGAGAGGTTGAGTTCTCTACTGATCTTATACATGGATATTTACCTATATTATAAAATCCTTATAGAATAACCATTATTGATTTGAAGGAAGTAAATAACTAGTTACATGAGAATATATACATGGGTTTCATACACACGAGCGATTCACTATGGGGTGCACCAGTCTTCTTCTTGATGAAGAAGGATTCAGCAATGAACGTCTTGATTGATTATCATGATCTCAAAAAAGAATCATGATAATGAAAAAGTATCCCCTACCATTAATATATGAATTGTTTGATCAACTATGTGGGGCCATGTATTTCTCTAAGGTCGACCTTCCATTTGGATATCACCTATTAATACTGAGGATAGAATATATTCTGAAGACTAACCTTTGATCAAATTTTGAAAACACTGCATTCATAGTGATTCCATTTAGACTCACTAATTATCTAGTAAGTATCAGTTACTTAATGAATTGAATCATTAGATATTATCATGGAAAATTCATGGTAGTATTTATAGATGATATTCTCATATACTTGAAGAGAAAGGATGAACACAAACTACATTTTAATATGATTATATTTAATATAAAAAAGTATAAATTATATTCAATTTGAAAATAAATTTTAGTTCTAGATATAGGTTGTTTCATTCTTGGTGCATGTTATTACCAGAAAATAAATATCGTTGGACCCTTCAAAAACAACAGAAATTGAGGAGTGGCACACGATAACATATTTAATATAGATCCTTAGATTCAGTGGTATAGAGAGGAATTAATAATGATTTATTAAAAACATATCATGATTATCAAAATTATTAATGTGATTAATTTAAATTGGGTAATATTTTTCTGGACTAGTGTATGTGAATAATACTTCAAAGAGTTGAAAAAGAGGTTTACCACTACACCCATACTTACACTACAAAAAAGTGGGGAATTAATTTTGGTATATATTCATGCTATAAAGTAAGGATTAGGTTATGTAATGATGAATAATGATAAGGTCAAATGATGTACCTTATGTAAATTGACTGTTAAAGAGCCAAACTATCCCATCCATGACCTAGAGTTTGTAGCTATTATATTCGATTTGAAAATATTAAGGAGTGATCTCTATGTGGATAATTGTGAGATATATAATGATCATAAGAGCCTCATATATATATTCACATAGAATAAGATAAATATGATCCAGTGAAGATAGTAATATTTCATCATGAATTATGATTCCTCTATTCAATACCATCATGATAATGAAAATAATGTGGTAGATTCTCTATGTAGAAAGGATCCTAAAACATTATCAGTTATGATAATTCATAAGGATACAATCATTATAGACTTGAAAATATAGACATTGTAATTATAAAATAAGTACCCTCATCATTCCATTAAAAATGAAATCTCAAACAGCCCTTATGGGGAAAATAAAGGATTCACAAAGAAGTGTTGTTGAAATTAAGTAGAAGGTGGAAGAAATCAGAAAATAGAAATCCTTAGAGTTAAAAAATGATGAGGAAAGACTCATAATATTTTCAACACAACCTTGTGTGCCATCCAATCAAGAAAAAAAAATATTTGGAATTATGAACATAGATAAACCTTCTTTATTGACCTAGGTATTACAAATATGTATTGAGACTTATGATAACAGTAATGGTTGGACAATATGATGAAGGGTATTACCGAATATACATACAAGTGTCTAGTATGTCAAAAATAAAGGATTAAAGAAAAAATTTCAAAGCGATGATGCATCAATTACCCTTACCCACATGTAAATTGAAATACATCACTATATACATTGTCACCAGACATATTAACAAAACTAGATGAAATAATTTGAAATGAGTTATTATTGATCGTCTAACATATACATATAACTTTATTGAAATTCAATAGGAATTAAAGAAAATTAATATTTTAATCATATAAATTAAATAAATAGTGATGCTTCATCGAGTCCAAATATCTATTGTATCTGATTGATATATGATATTTACCTTTAATTTATTGAAACGATTCTAACATGATCTAAACAACAAACTGAAATTTAGTATGTGTTATCATTTAAAAACTTATGAAGAATATTACTGTACTATTAAGACAATGTAAGACATTTTGAGAGCATGATCCATGGTCAAAAAATTTAGAATGGGACCAAGATCTACCTCTGTTTGAGTTATTTTATAGTAATTGTTTCCATTCAGGCATCCAGTGGCTCCATATGAAGCCATTTCAGGGTAAAATTAATAACCGCAGAATTTAGGTATGATGTGTATGAATGTATGATGCTGGTACCTAAAATGGTTGATGAAATGATAGAAAAGGTGAAAAGGATTCATAAACACATTAAAGAAGCCCATAGATGTCAAAAGTGCTCTGAGGATTATCATTGATAAGACCTACAGTATGAGGCTGGAGACATGGTATTCTTCCCCAATTCCCCATGGATGATATTTATGTGTTTTGGGAAGAGTAGAAAACTAATTCCTAGGCACATCATCCCCTTCAAGATTCAGGATCGTATTAGAGTTTTGGCATATCAACTAGGAATTCCACTATCCATTTCTCAAGTACATGATGTCTTCCATTTTTTCTTCTTAATTAAGTACATATTAGATCTGTCACGTGTACTGGATTAAATGGTTGTATAACTGGAAAATGATGTCATTTATACGGAGCAATGAATGTAGATGATTTACTGTAGAGTTAATATTATACTAAAAACAACAAATCAACTAGTTAAATTACTATGGTGGCATAATAAATATGAAGTGGTGAAATGGGAACCATATGAATCAATGAAGGATAGGTACCCTTATTTGTTTTCACCTTTTTTTAAAAATAAATATTTGATGGAATAAGTTCATGGGGGTGGGGTGGTAGAATGTAACAATCCAAAATGTCATCAATGAAATTTACATTCTTATAATTAGGTCATGTTGTATTAAGTAGATAAATCATATAGAGAACATAATGAAAAAATCACACTCATAAATGAAGAATGATAAATTCGTTAGGAAAAAACGTTTTTGAATTCTTAATATTATAGAAGGAAAATAAATATAAAATTTGATAATAAAAATAGGAAAATTCATATATACTCAATCGAGTAGAACTCTCACACTCATGAACACAATTATCAAAATAAAAAATATTCTTAATTATAAAATATTATTTTTAAAGTTTAATGTATATATAACCTTGGTATAAAATATAAGTGAAAATTTAATGGAAGAATGGGTGTTTATAAGAAGTATTAATCCCATATTTTTGTTAGAAATTTGACCTTTGGAATAGTAAATTACCCATTGGAATATTAATGTGGCCATTAAAAATAGTAATCTCTCTATTAAAAAAGAAAACTCACTGATAAAATTATAAACATAATTTAGGTATCTTATAAATGAAAATATGATACACATACCTAATTGAATAAGTAAAAAATGTTTTTGAAATGAGTAATTAAGTATTGTTATTTTTGTGAAATATAAACTTTTATTTAAAATTTTGGTACTAATATAATTGTTTAAAAGAAAATCCATTTTCATAAAATAGATTCATAAATTAAAATTTTTGGTTGTATTATAATTATAAGATAATATTATGAGACCTTCATTAATTTTTCTAAGTGATATATAATCAGTTGTATTTTTTAAATATTTATTTTTTGAATAAACTTTGATTTATTTAAAAAATAACGTTCTAAAATTTATAACCTAATTAGGAGAAAATTTGAGTCCAATTATTAAGTCATCATTTTGAAAAATGGTTAGGATGAGTTTTTTGGTATTTTTTTAAAATAGTTGATTTGTTGGTGAATAGTGAAATAAAATAATTTACCCTATCTAAAAATACATGAATTTTTTATTCATGGATAATGTATGTAGGATTTTAGTACCCATTGGATCAAAATATCTAAAATAATTAAATTTTTGTAGTCATAGGAATCAACAATATTGAAATTCATCAGCCAAAATGTTAAAAATTTAATAAAATAACAAACCCCCCTCCAATATAAATACCACCCCTACCCACGCCTTCACCTCACACCTCCTAAACCATGAGAGTTTTTCATATTTCACCCAATTACATCCCAATAAATATTACCCGTGTTTATAGTCTCTTGTTCTCAATAAAAGTCTAAACTCATGTTCCTTAGGAAGATTCTCAAGGAGGCGATATTATAGAGGTAAAATCCTACATTATATATTAAATTCTTTCTTTATTCTACATTATATTCAACAAACCTATCCAATAAATAATGATAAATCCATTATCATATATATTACATAATTTTTTGTGTTAAATTAATATCCCTAATAATAAAACTTCTCTTAACAATTTATATTAAAAATGAAAATATCGTATATCATATATCAATTCCTAGCTTTAAGGGACATTGATTTTTCATTTTCCATTACCACCTTCAAGGATGATCATAAAACCATCATAATGGTTAAAAATTATTTTGAAATTTATATTATAACATCATTTATGTTGAATAACTTATATATATATATATAATAAAAAAACCATCTAGTTTGCGATGATCCAAAAAACCACCAAAATAAACTAAACATGCACCATTAACATTTTATCAAATGAATAATAGTGATATAAAAAAATTGAGATATGTTACCATTTAAAATTATGTAATTAATTTAATCCAATATCATTCCACATATGATGTTTTTATTCCATTTGAAAAGAACATCCATAAATATTCAAAAGTTAACTGACAATGAAACCATAAAAATTAATTATGAAAAAATAATAAAATAAATCCTTATAAATCATCCAAACGGTAATAAATGAAGAAAATAAATTTATAATGAATAATATCAATGTAGTATTGGTTATTAATTAAATATTTAATTGATATAATTTTTTTTCCAAAACATTATGTCCCAGTGCAGAACACATTAAGACATAAGGTATGTGATATATCTTAACCTCCATTTTACCATTGGGTTATGCTTTCTCTCTCTTTTCTCCAATGAAAATTTTATTTATTATTATATAAATCTCCGAAATTGTTATTATATGTCCCACACAAGTTTTTATATCTCATATAATCTTTCATTTACGGGGATATATTTTTAAATGGTTACATTTTCAATTACTCCGAATAAGAAAGCCTGATAAAAATGAACATCCCATTTTCATACCAATTCTCATGTACAATATATAATGTATTTAAGCCACCATTACTTTTTTTTAAATCAATCATTTTATCATTAAGAAAATTCTTACTTTGAAATGGGTTTTATTAAAAAATTATTCATTTGTCCTCTTTAAAGACACTTTAATATTTTCCGTTCAACCAGACTAAAGTGGCTCATTTCTAAATTTTCATAAATGCTCTTTTTAAATTGTTTTAATTTTAGTTGGACATAATTTATCATTATATAAGCTTAATTTAAGTTATTAACGTACATGAATGATTTAAATCCATTCAATCTTGTACACCATTACGATTCTCCAATTGGTTATGCCATATGACATGATTATGATACCCATTTCTTTCAATGTGAAACTCTTATATTTATTCCATATATTTGATTCTTTATGTGAAATCTATATGCATGAACATGTTATGATGTGAAATTCCTGGATCAGTTGTGATCACTGAGAAGGGAGGGGTGAATCAGTGATAACTTTTTCTTTTTAAGAATTGTTCCCTTGGAATGATCAATTAAACCTCTGTGGCTTGTTATATCCAAGATCTATTCTTTTGTTGCTACAGTGATAATGAAAGGACAGAACATAGATATTTACAAGGTTCGGTACATAGACCTACTCTTTTCTGTGTTGGTTACACTCCCAAACTCGGATTCCTCACTATTACAGAAGATGTTTACACGATAATTGTTTATACCCCCCCAATTACAAGTTGGTTAAACCCCCTAACATCACAACATCTTCTTCTTCATAGCTCCACTTCTCTTCTTTAAATGTGTTGTTCAATTCTTCAAGTAGCTTCAACAAACTCTAGGAGAACTAGTCATTCTTTCTCACCAATACATTAATTCAATATGCATGCATGTACATACATCCAATCACTTCTTCTTCACTTGTGCACACACCCTCACAACCCAAATGATTGGGTGTGGCCTTGCTAGTTTGCACACACACACCTCAAATTAGGTGGTCTTCCTCATTTTCACACACACACACACACCTCAAAGGGTGTAATCTTCCTTTTTTTCACACACACACCCTGTGTGGACTTCTTTTCCCCTGTACATAGTTCAAAGGAGGGCACACAAGCCTTCTCCTCTCTTCTACCGCGCATGTTCTTTACTCCTTCTTCATGTGTTTCTAAATACTACACGATTTTCCTCAATGCCTCGGCCAAACTCTTCACGTGGCCGAGGAACACTTCTCCTTCACACAAGGTTGGTGCAAGGAGGTATTCATCTCTTCATGAAATTGATCAGAACAGCTAATGTCGCGTAGGTTCTGCGGGCAGAAGGCGTGAAGGTGCGCGGCTCGACCTCTTCCTGTCGTGCAAAGGGACGCGCAGGGTGTCACGACTCGACCTCTTCCTGTCGCGCAAAGGGAGCGCACAGTGTCGCTCGATTCAGCCTCTTCCATCGTGCAAGGGATGCGCAGTTCTCATTCGCACTAGTGGTTGCATGGTTCTCCTCTTCAAATATGCTCTATTTTTTTAAACAGAAGCACATGAATATACAGGGGGCAGCAGGATTCTTCTCGTCAGGCTCTAATTTTTATATATGACCATATAATCTTTTTCTGCATTTAATATCATCAAAATATGTCGTGAAGATCAGAGATTTGAATGTCCGAGATATTCTCCTTGAGAAACATCAAACTATGGACCGTAAAACTCGGGAAGATTTCCCTTCTTGAATGAGAGGATTCTGTGTAGTATCTTCTCATCCGTGTGATGAGGATCACACGAGAAGATCCTCATGTGCCTGAGGTCTATCCATGCATGACGTGCATGGCCTCGCAACTTCGTTTGCATCGACCACCATCGAGTTTCTAAGTTGAAATGTTGAATGAAAGTGAAACTTCATGCTAGAGATTTAGTTCCTTCATATGATCTCAATGCACTTAATTTGAGCCTCTATAGTGGTCGGGAGCTCGATCAAGGTTGATCGGCTTCATCTGCGGCGAGCAGCGACATTGAGTAGAGCTCGGGTTTTCGGAGGATGAAGACAACCTCAGTTTGTCACCTTGGCTATTGGATCGTCATTTAATGATCTAATACGGTCAGGATTATAACGTGTCATGGTGAGATTAGATGAGTGGCCACGATTACAGGCGGATCAGATGGACGACGCAGATAAGCTCCGCCTCTTTAAAAACTCATCCCACATCAAAACACGCCGTGGAATTCTCGCGGTTTAACAAACAACACCTCCCATTCTCATCTTAGATTACTCCTCTCCCCCCTGCGATGCCGCCCCGCACCGGTTATCCTGCGGGTGCGCTCTAGCGCCCACTATGCTTCTCCGGGCGCGCTCTTGGCATCCACGCTGTGCAGGCTTCCCCTCCGCGTGGCTCAGGCTTACAGATGGCCCAGCCTCCTGCGGGCTGGCTCTGCCTAGGCCTCCTCATGGGCGCAGTCGACCCCTTGTCACCCCGCATGTGCCTGGGTTTGAAGCTTGGGTCGCTAGCTCACGGGCAGGCCCCATTTTTTACATACGATTCACTTGTGTACTTGGTTAGACCAAATAGGAACAAGTCTTCTTCATGCCATTTTCCTCTTCTTCACTTATCCATTTTCGTAAGAACTCCATATATCCACTTCAACATCTCTCCTTCTTCTCCTATTAAGATACAGAATTCACAAAAATCTCTCGAGTATCTTCATCAACTATTAATCACAAATCACTTGATCTTCAATGTTATTATTTGATCCAATCATAGATGAGGTTGGATCATCGTCAAATCCTCATGCACTAAGAGATAGTTCATGGTCTTCTTCAAACCACGTCATCCACTTAGTTACAGTGGATGGCACTTCTTAATCTCCTTATGCATTGTAAAGACAATGTCTGGACTTCTAACAATGTTGTGACATTGTATCCTCTGGATACATGTTTTTTGAACTTAAGATCAGCTCTACAATTGTATGATTTAATGATGCTTCTTCAACCATCATTCTTCATGATTTATCATTATTCAAGCTCTACTTCATCAGTTGGCACTCATTGATGTGTTATTGAAAACAAATGTAATCACATGGGCACAATAATCTCCCCCTTTGTATTTGGTTGTCAATACTCCTAAGCACACTTTGAAAAATGTCACAATGTGTGTGTTGATGATTTCTACCCCTTGTTGGCAAAAAAATGCAAAGGGATGAATGGGAAGTCATTCCCAAAATGCACGACTTCTTGACTCAGCATCCAATGATCCCCCTCAAGGGATGCACTCATGTCCTTCAATTCCATGAATGTTAGTACAAAATCATATAAATTTAGGGAATAAGGAGGGACCTTTCTCTTCCTCAAGTATGAGGAGAAGCCTGAACATGACGTTTCAGCCTTAGCACAACAAATATTTCTGTAGGAATAGCTTTGGTGAAAATATCTGCCACCTGATCTTGAGTAGAAAGGTAGTCGAGCTTGATGTCTCCACTAGCGACCCTTTCATTGATGAAATGATATTTTATATCAATGTGCTTAGATCTAGAGTGTTGTATAGGATTATTAGAAAGTCCAATTGCACTTTGATTATCACATAAGATCCTCAATGTTTTTTCAGATTTAATTCTCAAATCTTCTAGCTGCACCTGCATCCAAATCATTTGTGTACATGCATGTGTAGCTGCCACATACTCTGCTTTGGTTGTGCTCAATGTTACAGAATTTTGTTTCTTGTTGTACCAACTGACACATCCTTCTCCCCGAAATAAGGTTCCACTAGATGTGGATCTTCTATCACTACAATCACAATCCCAATCAACATCTGTGAATCCCAACAACTTTATGTTTTTACTATGTTTGTATAAGATTCCATAGTTCAGGGTTACATTCACATATCTCAAGATTCTTTTAGCTGCTGATAAGTGAGATTCTTTTGGGTCACTTTGAAATCTAGCACACAAAGTCACTGCATATGTTATATCTGGCCTTGAAGCCGTGAGATAAAGGAGACTGCCAATAATTCTCAGGAACTCTTTCTGATCAACATTGTTGCCTTCTTCATCCTTGCATAGCTTGGTTCCAACAAAAATGGGTGTTGAGACTTCCTTTGCACTCTCCATTCTGAACCTTTTCACTAAGTCCCTTGCATACTTTTCTTGTGAAAGAAATATGGAGTTTTTCCTTTGTTCCACCTGAAATCCTAGAAAATATGTCATTTGAACAAGCATGGACATTTCAAAAGTTCTCTACATATGCTCTGCAAATTCTTCACATAGACCTTCCTTGTCACCAACAAAAATAATATCCTCCACATAAATAATGACTATGAGAGTACCAGTGGCCATTTCCTTGACATAGATATTACTATCAACTATTCCTTTGACAAACTTCATGCTCTTGAGACAACCATCCAATTTGGAATACCAGGCTATGGGGGCTTGCTTCAATTCATACAAAGATTTTCTCAATATGCATACCATACTACCATCTTTGTCCAACACGAATACCTTTGGTTGTTCTATATACACTTCTTCTTCAAGATCTTCATTTAGGAATGCAGATTTCACATCCATCTGATAGACCTTGTACTTCTTGTGTGCTACAATAGCTAAGAACATTCTAATAGTTTCCAGTCTTGAAACTGGTGCATAGGTTTATTCAGAGTTGATTCCTTTTATATGTAAATACCCTTTTCATACATGTCTGGCCTTATTTCTGGAAACGTCCCCTTTTTCATTGAGTTAGTTTCTGAAAACAAGCTTTGTCCCAATTACATTTTATTTTTGGGCCTTGGAAGAAGATCCCAAGTGGAGTTGTTTTTTATTTGATTGAGCTCCTCATGCATAGCATGTATCTATTCCTCATATTCAACTGCTTTAGCCACTGTGTGAGGTTGAACTTGAGAAACCAGTGCAATCTGATCTTCTAATCTAAATCTTCTTCTAGTTTTTAATGAGGACTGTGGGTCACCAAGGAAATTTTCTGTGTCGACATGTTTCTTCATTTTGTTGTATCTTCTTCTTCCATTTTCATTACCTTTATCTTCATCACTGGTGTGTTTAGAGTTGATCTCACCAGCAGTTGGTGTTGGCTCAGTTAATTCTTCATTCTTCTGTTCCAAGGTTGTGTCATTATTTGAGTAATCATTATCCACAGTGCATGGTTTGGTGTTGTTTTCAATTATTCTGACATCACTGTAGTCAATCATTTTGTTCGACCTCTTATTCCAGCATCTGTAGCCTTTTCCATCAGGTAGGTAACCCCTAAAGATTCCTTCTTCTGCTTTTTCCTCAAACTTTCCCAGATTAATGTTTTTAATCTTGATGATGCAAGGATTGCCAAAGACATTAAAGTATTTAATAGTTGGTTTTCTATTAAACCACATTTCATAGGCAGTCATTTGTGTTTCTGGTCTCAGGAGACATCTATTTTGTATGTGTATGGATGTGCATACCGCTTCTCTCCAGAAAAACTTAGAGATATTGTGCTAATCTTACATAGTCCTCCCCATTTCAACTATGCTTCGATTCATTCTTTCAGCCACTACATTCTATTGTGGAGTATATGGTGTACTGTATTGATGCTTGATTCCATGCTTGACCAGATAGCTTTCAAGAGAATTACATGTTTATTCCTTTCCATTTTCTGATCTCACTTTCTTGATATAGAGTTCTAGTTATTTCTCCGCCTGTCTCTTGAAATTTTTGAACATTGTGATTGCCTCTGACTTGTGTTTCATGAACATGACGTAAGTCATCTGAGTGTAATCATCAATGATGTTTATAAAATAAATATCTCCTCTTGTATACTTTTATCTCATCGGCCCACATATGTCTGTATGGATGAGTTCAAGAGGCCTAGTAGACATGATATCTACTCCTTTGTCTGAACTATAGGTCAGTTTTCCCTTCTGACATGTGTCACAAATTTCATCTCTTTTTCTCTTTAATTTTGACAGATCTCATACAATATTGTACTTTAAATTTTTACTCATACTCCTTTGACCACGATGTCCAAGTCTTCTGTGGTAGAGGTTGTTTTCTTCCTTAGCGCTAAGGTAACAATAATTGATGGACTCACCAATTCGAAATAGGTTTCTAGGGGTTCTTCTTCCTTGAGTGATGAGTTTTCCAACCTTTGAGCTCATGATGATGCATGAATCCTTCTGGAACAACACCTCATCTACATCATCACATAATTGGCTTACAATCAGTAGGTTATGCTTTAATCCTTCAATAAACATCACATCATTGGATTTTAGATTTGTTGTTTCAATAATTTCCTTTCCGACTCCATTGATTTTCAGAGAACAATCATTTGCAAACACCACAGTTCCTCCCTCGTGAATTTCTATGTTGCTAAGAATTTTTGTATCACCAGTCATGTGTGATGAGCATCCACTATCAAGGATCCATGACTTGGTTTTACTGTTGGCTTTTAGAGAAACTTTAGAAAAGCATGTGATTTCTTCATTGGGTTCCTAAATTCCATTTACATTCATTTCTTTGACTCTTTGTTCAGGAATAATAGTTATACATTTATCATCTCTATGACCTTGTTGGTCACATCTTCCACAAACATCACCCAGACAGTCATATTTTTTCTAAATAGGAAGTTTTGCTACTTTCTGTAATACACTCTTGGTTTCAGGATGTCTCCCACTTGAATCATGCCTCATACTTGGAAGAGACGTATTATACCAGCATGCATAGACCTTGTGTCCAAACACACCACAACACCAAGAGTATCCTCTAAACCTTGACCTTCTCTGCTGATAGTAGTCATGTTGTAATTTTCTATCCATGATTTGAGTAGTCCTTCATGTGGATTTCTTTTCTTCCATTGAAGATGATTTTTCACATGTTTTTGTATTCCCTATTTGTCTCAATTTCATCTTTGGACCTTCATTGTTAGAGATAACAGATGTATTTTGAGATTTACTTAGTGGTGAGTTGACCTGCATCTGGGAACCAGCATGAGATGATTCTGCCTTGACCTCAACAGCCTTGTTAAAGTCTTCTCTCATCTTTTTCAAGCTATTCCGTGCTTCAATCCACTTGGACCGTGTCACTGATTTCTCTTCTTCACGGAGGTGAAGTTTCTCTTCATGATATTTTTCTATCTTATCTAGCTCAGCTGTCTTTAGTTTGAGTCTCTTGATTTCATCAATGTACAATGTCTCTTTCTTCATACACTCATACAACTATTTAGTCATCCTTTTGGTTTCCTTTTGTAACAGTATATTCTCTTTCTTGATCTTATTGTTTTTCTCAAGGAAATCCTCTAATTCATCTTTCAACATGTTTTAAAGCTCTGTTCGTTCACTTTCATCATCTTCACTGCTCCAGGTGTCAAGCCCTTTTTCCACATGATCCATAAAATTGGCTTCTTCTTTTGATTGACTGGCTGATGTGGAGTCTGATTCTTCTTATGTGCTCACATAGCTTCTTCATTCACCTAGAATGAACCTTTGCATTCTTGCACCAAATTTTCTTCCTTATCTTGGGTTTCTACTCCATTTCTTCTTTTGTGATTTTTATTCTTCAACTTCTGGAGCACTAAATCTTTTATTGGGATAGTTAACAGCAAATTGTTCGATGTTATTGCAATTGAAACACCTCGGTGGTAATTTCCCTTTTCCCTTGAATTTATCTTTTCCATACCTTTTTGATAAAAGAGAAATAATTTTGTTGAAGTCGTCATCCTTTTCATCATTGTTAGATTCACTTTATTCTAATACTTCGTCATCTCTTATCTTGAGTTGTCTGATTTCCTCGAAACCCTTCTCATCTTTGATCATCTTCTTGAATTCTAGGATCTTCCTCATTTCATATGCAATGATAATGTTGTGTAGTTCATCAAGAGAGAGATCATCGCTGTCCTCTAATGCTAATACTTTGGGGTCAAAACTATCAGGAAAGTTTCTCATTAGTTTTTTTACAATAGTTGAGTCCTCAAACATTTCTCCAAATCCCCGAATGTTACTGACAATTTCATTGACTCTTGTAAAATAATCATCAATATTTTCTTCTTCTCTCATCTTGATATCTTCAGACTTGCTTCTCTAAATTTTTAATTTGGCTTCCATGACATTTATATATCCTTCATAACTGCTTTCCAATTTCTCCCTAATTTCTTTAACATTCTAGAGTCCCATGAATTCTCTGTATACCTTTTCTGAGAGTGACATAACGATGGAATTTTGAGCTTTACCTTCAACTTCCATATATCTTTTCACATTTAGTGTCATAGAAGCTTCATTAGCAAGAGGAGGGAAACCAAATAAGGCTGCATATCTACCTTCAAGCCCGAGAGATATATGGTAGGGTAACATCCGATTCTTCCAGCTGTGGTAATTCTTTCCATAGAATGTAGGAACACCACTACTGTTAACAGAATTAAGATTGTCCATTTTTTGAGAAGTAGATCCTAACAGAGGGAACCTCCCTCTGATACCAGTTGAAATGACTGGATCAATTGTGATCACTGAGAGGGGAGGGGTGAATCAGTGATAACGTTTTATTTTTAATAATTGATCCATTTGAATGATCAATTCAACTTATGTGGCTTGTTAAGGCCTAGATCTACTCTTTTGGTGGTGTAGTGATAATGAAAGAACAGAACACACGGATTTACAAGGTTCGGTACAGAGACCTTCTCCTTTCCATGTTGGTTACACTCCCTAACACGGATTCATCACTATTCCATAAGATGTTTACACGATAATTGGTTATACCCTCCAATTACATGTTGGTTAAACCCCCCAACTTCACAGAATCTTCTTCTTCACAGCTCCACTTCTCTTATTCAAATGTTTTGTCCAATTATTCAAGTAGCTTCAAAAAAACTCCAGGAGAACTGTTCAGTCTTTCCCACCAATACTTTTATTCAATATCCATGCATGTACATACATCCAATCCCTTCTTCTTCACTTGTGCACACACCCTCACAACTCAAATGATTGGGTGTGGCCTTGCTAGTTTTCACACACACACACACACCTCAAAGTTGGTGGTCTTACTCTTTTGCACACACACACACCTCAAAGGGTGTGATCATTATTATTTTCACACACACATCGTGTGTGGTATTCTCTTCACCTTCACACACTTCAATGGAGGGAACTCAAGCATTCACCTCTCTTCTACCGCACAGGTACTTCACTCCTTCTTCGTGTGTTCCTAAAGACAACACGGTTTTCCTCAATGCCTCAGGCAAACTCTTCACGTGGCTGAGGGCCACTTCTCCTTCGTGTATGGTTGGCGCGAGGAGGTCTTCAACTCTTCACGCAAATGTATTAAACACCTAATTCCACGTAGGTTCTGCGGTCAGAAGGCGCGTAGGTGCGCGGATCGGCCTCTTCCTGTCGTGCAAAGGGATGCAGAGGGTGTCATGACTCGGCCTCTTTCTGTCGCGCAAAGGGAGCGCACAGGGTGGCTCGATTCGGCCTCTTCCTTCACGCAAGGGATGCACAGTTTTATTTCGTGGTAGTGGTTGTGTGGTTCTCCTATTCAAAGATTCTCTGTTTTTTTGAAACAGAAGCACTTGAATGTCCGGGAGGCAGCAACATTCCTCTCGCCGGGCTCTAACTTTTTTAGATGATCAGAGAATCTTGTTCTGCATTTAAAATCTTCAAAATATGTTGTGTTGATCTGAGATTTGAATGCCTGAGATATTGTAACACCCCAAGCTTCTACGGTACGCTTCTTTTTGAATAATGTGATAGTGTGTGTTGTACGCAACATCGAGTTCTAACATACCACAACCAATCAAACTAGCCGTTATGAATAGTAATACCTACTTTTTGAAATTATATATATTTTATATTTCAAAATGGACTTCATTTTTTGGATTCAGAATATCGAAATTATCATAAGTTGAATTTTTGGTATTTTTCTGAGAACTTCCAATTTTTATGAATAGTGAAAAATACTTAAAAACAACTTTTTTAATCAAAATAATTTATAGTGATAAATTATATTATTGATTGGTTTTAAAGAATAATTAGAATATATTTTTACCATTTTATCCAATGGCGTTCATTATAATTACTTTCACTTTGAAATTGGATTTAAACAATTGTCAATCTTTTGATTTATATTGTTTCTTAAAAACACACTATTTGTTGTGACAGTGGGAATTAATTATAAAATTAATTAATGCAAATTATATGTTTGTAATTTTGTAAAATATGCAATATTTTTGAATTTGGAATATCAATTATAGCTTAGGGTGAAATTTAGGCATTGTTTAGAAAAACTTCAAATTTTGATGAATAGTGAAACCACTAAGTGGTAGTTAAAAAACTGATTTTTTTCATAAAACTTAATTTTACCGCTTCTGTGAATGGAATTTCGAAAATCCGAGAGACATGGTTAATATCAAGTAGTAAAATGTGGTTCAATGAGATGAAATTTTTTTGGTGAATAGTAACTTTTTACTTTTATTTACCACGGTTAAATGTAAATAAGGTAATTAAGGGTAAAAATGATATTAATATTACCCTAACACATGTCCTAATTCTATTGGACAAGTGTATCTCGACCAAAAAAAACCTTAGGAATAAAATATTATCATTTAGGTCCACTTAGATTAGATTAGGACATTTATTATTATTTAATTCAAAGAGGAGTTAAAAGAGTTAAAATCAATGATTATTTACTAAAACATTTTTAATATTGGGTTATACAGAAGATAAATTAGATTGTAAATATTAATTAAAAAGCTAAAAATATTTCCTACATAATGGTATTTTATTTATAATTTTTATACATTAAATAATTTAATTTATTTATGACACAATGGTGATGCAGTAATTACCATAATAGTGAAACATTAAAATGATTGATATTGTAGATACCCAAATAAATATAATTTGAGACTTTATATGAAATACACTAATTTTATAGGTTAATATGACATGTTAGAAATGATTTAATTAACTTTTTTCTAAGTAATAATTCTATTATAATTTTATAAAAAATCAATTATTGAATAGTGTCAAAATTCCAATAAAAGAGTTTTTGAAACAAATATTATATTATTAATTGATGTTAAATTCATAAAAATCGAAGGTTCGGCCAAGAGACTTATATCAAGATAGGTGTATCATTAATGGACCACTTAGGGGTCTCTTGGATGTATATATTATGTATATTAACCATATAATATAAAAATACAAAAAGACATTGTAAAAGTGAAACTAATTAACTAAGAGTTAATACTTAATGATAATGTAAATATAGTAACCCAAACCTGACTAAATTCTATTTGTTGAGTGGTTTTCGACCCAGCCCCACCTTAAAATTTAAATAATCCACTTTGGAGCCATTAGAAACCGAATATTAATTTATTATAAAATAATATTTCTAACTTTTCCAAAGGTGCCCCTCACCCCTCTTATAAAAGGGCACTCCCCCTTCTCATTAATTCACACATTCAAAGCCTTTTGGCTCAACCAAACTATGCCCAAATACTGTCTCAACTTCCCTCAATTCTTCCTAGAGGCCTTTCTTTAGTCAGAAAGCCAACTTAAGGATCCCTTTTGATCAAATCAAAAGGAAGAACCCGAAGAAGAGGTAATGATTTCACTACCCTTTTTCAAGTTCCTTTCTTCTTCCACTACTTATTTCTTTGTTCTTCCCATTCTAAAATAATGAATCCAGTATCACCTATATACTGTAATATTATTATAAATATGGTACAACCATATTAATTATTATATCCATCCTTTGAATGACATGTCACTGTACGTGCGTACGTACGGCTTACCGTCTCCACGTCGTGGTATAATTGTTATTCAATAAATTATTATTTGGATGGGTATAATAATGATGTGTAATTCATGTAAATAATAAATATATCATGATAATGATTCTGTATATAAGATATACCATCCAATTTTATATTATTTTAATATCAAAATAATGATATTGTCGCTCGTGCGTACGTACGGACTACCGTCTCCACGAACGCGATGAGATTCATTCTCCATCGTATCCATTAAAGTATAATTCTCATTTGATGATTAATAATAGTATCTAGGGACTTGATATCATTCTGGATATGATTAAGATACAACCTATCCATGAAAAACACATCTTACGTAACAAAACATATAAAAGAAAACGAGTAAGTTAACACTCGAAACAACGATAATACTAAGATATTATTAACAAATCAATGTTAAAAGATCATATATGATATCATATTAATGTATATGATTATTGTATAATTTGATAATAATTATTTCACCATTATACAGGAGGTTAACCAACCCCAACCAGGGAAAAGTACAAGGTAAGGGTTTATTTCGCAATCTCTTCATTATCTGAGGTTGTTTATACGTAATAATCTACTGGGATCTCTTTATCATCCACATTCATGTTTCATAAAAATGTATTTCAAAACATTTTTACTATTTACAATAATATGGGTTAAAGTAATTTATACCCTTGTTTGACTTTTTATAAGAGTTTTATAAAGGAATCTTTTCATCGTTTTCCAAACAAGGTGCTTTTTATCCTTTTTGACAGAATTATGGTAAGAATGTTTTTTTAACTTATACGGCAGGTGCGGCTATTTTCCGCCATTATAAAATCTTCGAAGCATCCCTTAAAAGCATAAAAGAATATTTTCAAAGAAAATGTTTTATTTTATAAATATATTACTCTTAAATTATTTCAAAATGGAAAGAGATATTTCTCTAAAAAGAGTTTTGATTTCATCTATGTCAACATCCTTTAATGGAATTTACGATTATTTGAAGTTGATTTATTATGATACAAAACTTCTGTATTTTATTGAAGGTTTTGTGATATTTTTGACTATGGATGTGTTATTTTTATACCATTCATAGTTTATGGATGAAGTATTTACATTTCGTATGCTAATTTTAATACGAATTTTTATGTTATGTTTAAACCTTTTCATATGAGAATGCATTGGACTTAATATGTGACAGGTGCAGCCTGCTATAACTCCTCGATGCATTGGTAGGTCTCATGAGAGAAACTAGTGTCTTGGAACAAGGCCTTCTAAAAATCTTATTTGTAGTCTTGGCACGAGGCCTTGGCTATGTGGTTATGATAGTATGGAACTATGCATTCCATCATTATGAAAGTGGTTATTGATATTTCATTTCATTATTCGACTAGTAGAATATCCATGTGAATAATTAAATGGAATTATTTCATTTTTTCCATACTATGTTTAATTTCATGTTTAAAAGGCTTTTATTTTAATTATACATTGCCTTAAATGTTTATTCTTATTTATGAATGTTTTCCGCTATATTGTTATCCTTACTAGGTATTTGAGCTCACCCCTTTCAATGTTTTATTTTTCCCAGGATGTGAAGAAGTAATTTAGGAATGACCTACAGGTATAATATGTGGGTAGTTGAGTGTGGACTATGAAGAAAAGATGTTCTTGTAGTTTTCATTTTTATGATGTAATGTAAGACTTATGACTATATCTAGTGTTTCCAAGGATACTAAACTAATAGGTATTTTGATATTTGATCTTTCTTGTGATCATGCCAATGTTATGTAATAATGCACCGACTCTGGGTAACTGGGGTCGGGGCGTTATAGTTGGTATCAGAGGAAGCTTAGTACAAATCTTGGAAGTAAGATTTAGATAAACTCGGATTAGAGATCATAGACCTAAGATGGACTTTGAGGACTAGTATAGAAGAACTTCCTAGAATTTTGGTATTGTAAATATTTTGTGAGTATTCTGACCAATACATCCCTGTCTGGATACGAGCAGGTAAAGGTGGCTCTGGCACATATGTACCTTGGTGTAAAACCCGAAAACACCGCTTTGAGCTAGACTCGAACGGGAACTGGTGCACGACAACGGGCCTTTCTGCACTCTTGGTTACGAGACTCCTGAGGGATATGCTTAGGATAACTCTCATTTTCATTACAAATCATTATAAAGGGTTTATGAGTATATACTTTCTCAAAGATTTTTTTTATGATTATGGATTATATCCATAAATAGTTTAATTTTTTGTTAAGTGTTTTATAAGTATGGGATTATGTATTTTGATTCATAAAATGATCTAGTTTATGCCATTGTTTAGAAATGGCGCCTAGTGGAAGAAATGGAAACCATATCAATGCATGCACTCCATGTAGGGATTGCCCTCCTACTCAAGATAATTATAGTGGAGCTAGTGATGCAACTGGTGCCGATCAGCTAATCACCATACTGTGACAACTCACTCAGGTTTTGAATAATAACCTTACCCGTATGGAGCACCCTGATTCGCAGCGTGGAGGATCAATGTTAGATCGATTCATGAGGAAAAAACCACCAACGTTCAATGGGAGTACAAATACCTTAGTAGATGAGAAATGGATAAATTCCCTAGAGAAAATATTTCAGGCTTTCGGGAGTAGTGAAAGGGAAAAAGTTATCATGGAAGTTTACCGCCTCACTGGAGATGCTGATCAATGGTGGTCATTGATTCAAAACATGAAGGAAGATGATGAAGTATCAAATATGGAATGGAGAGAGTTCAAAGATCTATTTTTAGAAAAATATTTTCCTCGTTACCATCGAGTAGATATGGAAAGGCAATTTCTAAGTCTGAGACAATAGAAGGATGAGATTGTTACAAAGTATGATGCAAACTTTAAAGGGTTATCAAGGTATGCTGGAGATTATATATGTAACCCAAGAAGTAATATTGATCTTTTCTTTGATGGGATAAAACCATTTCTATGTTGATCATTAGTCTCACAATCCTTCTTTTCGCACGAAGACATTGTCTCATGTGCTATCATGATCGAAAAGGAATTCTATAAGTATTATGACTTTAAAGCAAAGCAAGAGAAGAAGAGATCTTCTAATCAATCTGGGAATGGAAATAAGGGGATGAAGGGAAAGGTTGAATATCCATCCTGTGGTAAATGTGGGAAGAAACACCCCGGTACTTGCTTGAAGGGAATGGGTGTCTATTACAAGTGTGGTGAAAAAGGCCACTAAGCTCGTGATTGCAAAGGAAAGAATAAAGCTACCAATGTTCAGTGCTACAATTGCAGGGAGATGGGACATTATGCAAATAAATGTCCTCTGTGTCAGAGGAACTTACCTCAGAAAAGGCCAAGGGATCAAGGCCAAGCTTATGCTATCACTACTGCTGAGGTAGAAGCTCCGAAAGACGTGGTGGCAGGTAATTTAATGGTTTCCTCAAGTTTATCAAATGCATTATTTAATTCTGGATCATCACATTGTTTCATATCTTCCCAGTTTTCTAAGAAAATTAGATATTTCCAATTTTATTTTACAAGGGAGTTGTTTGTTAAAACTCTTAAGGGAAGTATCATTGCAACAAAGTTTTGTGAATCAGTCCCCATTAGAGCACATAAATGTTCTTTATCTTCTGATATCATCGTCATACCTATGATTGAGTTTGATATAATCCTCGGTATGGACTGGCTTTTGAACTATGATGCGAAGAATTATTGTAAGAAGAAAGTGGTTACAATTTTTTGATGATGATGATAAGGGACACCTTATATTTAGAGAAGAATCATCACCACCTAATTCTTATCTACATCCACCCCCAGTAGCTCAACTAAATTCAATTATTGGAGAGGAATAGAATGAAATGACTGTGGGAGAGGAAATGAATTTTCAAATAGGGGATGTACCTATTGTGAAAGAATCTGTAGATGTGTTTCCAGAAGATTTATCTAGACATCCTCTAGAACAAGAATTTGAGTTTTCCATTGATTTAATTCCTGGATCAAGGACTATATCAGAGACCCCTTATAGAATGGCCACTGTAGAATTAGTTGAACTAAAGAAACTAATAGAGGAATTGAGTATTAAGGGATTTATTTGCCCTAGTGTTTCTCCATGGGGAGCCCATGTTCTTTTTGTTAAAAAGAAAGATGGATCTATGAGGTTATGTATCGACTATAGGGAGATCAATTCCATAACAATAAAGAACAAGTATCCCCTACCTCGCATAGATGATTTATTTGACCAAATGTATGGAGCTCAATACTTTCCAAAGATTGAACTTCGATCTGGATACCATCAGTTGTGTGTAAAGATGTAAGACATTCCAAAGACAGCATTTTGAACCAGGTACGAGCATTACGAGTTTACTGTAATGACTTTTGGATTGACTAATGCACCCTTTGTATTCATGGATCTTATGAATAGAGTTTTCAAGGAATATCTCGATGAATTTTTGGTGGTATTTATTTATGATATCTTGGTATACTCTAAAATCTACGTAGATCATGAAAGTCACTTGCGCATTATCCTGAAAACTCTGAGAAGACATGAATTATATGGGAAGTTTAGCAAGTGTGAACTCTGGCTTCATGAGATTTCTTTTCTTGGACATATTGTCTCTAAAGATGGAATCTCTGTTGATCCTTCTATGACCAAGGAAATCCAATAATGTCCAGAACCTTCGAGTATAACTGAGGTACGCAGTTTTATTGGTTTGGCAGGTTATTATCGACGTTTCGTCTAGAATTTTGCCTGATTGGATAACCCACTAACGAAGCTCACACGTAAAGGGGTTAAATTTGTTTGGATAAAATAGTGAGAATAATGTTTCGAAGAACTAAAGAGAATATTAGTCAATGCTTCTATATTGACTCTACCATTGAGGAATGATGGGTTCGTTATTTATGGTGATGCATCGAAGAAATGACTTGGTTGTGTCCTTATGCAGAATGATAGGGTTATTGCCTATGCATCACGACAGTTGAAAATTCATGAGCAAAACTATCCTACTCATGATCTCGAGTTAGCAGCTGTGATCTTTTCTTGGAAGATATGGAGGCACTACCTCTATGGTGAGAAATGTGAGATTTATACTGATCACAAGAGTTTGAAGCATATTTTCTCACAAAAAGAACTCAACATGAGGCAAAGGATATGGATTGAATTACTCAAAGATTATGATTATAAGATACACTACCACCCGGGGAAAGAAAACAAGGTGGAAGATGCTTTGAGCAGAAAAGATCATTTAGTTTTGAACAATATGAGAATAGAAAGGGATCCTATTTTCATGGATCTAGTGAAGATGGACATGGGAATAACCAGGGAAGGTGAAACATCAATTCTTTTTCAAATGGTTTCCAAACCATCTTTACTAGTAAGGATTAAGAGTTCTCAGACCGATGAAGAAGAATTTCAAAAGAATATTAAAGCTGTGAATGATGGGAGATTGAGAGACTTTGTGTATGAAGATGGAATTTTGAAATTCGGGAAGAGAGTTTGTGTTCCCGATATACCTGATCTAAAAAGGTAATTGCTAGATGATGCTCATAGTTTTAATTTCTCTATACACCCTGGGAGCACCAAAATGTATAGATATTTGATGGAACATTTTTGGTGGGACAACATGAACAGGGAGATTGCTGATTTTTTGTCAAGATGTATGGTTTGTCAACAAGTGAAAGCTAGAAGCCAACAGTCTGGAGGAGTCATGCAACCTCTTCCCATACCAGAGTGGAAATGGGACAATATTACGATGGACTTTGTCATGGGGATACCAAAGACTCCTAGAAGGAACGATGCAATATGGGTAATTGTTGATCGTCTTACCATGTCAACAAATTTTCTTTCTATAAGAGAAGATCTACCACTGGAACGTCTTGAAAGACTATATATTAATGAAGTTTTGAGACTTCATGGAGTACCCCTATCGATTGTTTCTGACCATGATCCCCATTTTACTTCAAGATTCTGGAAAAGTATTCAGAAAGCCTTGGATACTAAACATTATTTGAGCACTGCCTACCACCCTCAAATAGATGGACAATCAGAACGAACTGTTCAAACCTTAGAAGACATGTTGAGATCATACTCATTTGACTTTCAGGGTATGTGGGATCAATATTTACCTCTGGTAGTATTTTCCTATAAAAATAGCTTCCATTCGAGTATTCAGATGGCACCATATGAAGCGTTATATGGGAAGAGATGTCGCACACCAACCTGTTGGGATGACGTGGTGAATGAAAACATGTAGGTCCAGAACTGGTAGAGGAAACAATAGAAAAGGTGAAGGTAATCCAAAATCAAATCAAAGCAGCTCAAAGTGGGCAGAAGAGCTATGACGATAATCGAAGGAAGGATTTGGAATTTCAATTCGGTGATCATGTTTTTCTGAAGGTATCTCCCTGGAAGGGAGTCATACGTTTTGGTAAGAAAGGTTAATTGAGTCCAGGTACAGCAGACCTTTCGAATTTCTAGAACGAATTGGGGCTGTAGCTTACCGATTGGAAATGCCGCCAAGTCTCTCTAAAGTTCACGATATGTTCCACGTATCTCTATTGAAGAAATACATGCCTGAACCAACGCATGTACTCACCTATGAAGAATTAGAACTGGAACCTGATCTGTCTTATTGAGAAGAGCCCATCAAGATTCTTGATACGAGAGAACAAGTACTGAGGAACCGGACGACACGTCTGGTAAAAGTCTTGTGGAGAAACCATAAGATGGAAGAGGCAACGTGGGAAGCCAAGGAACTTATGATGAAGAACCACCCGAGTCTTTTCATGTGGTAGTATTTAGAAATTTCGAAGATGAAATTTTTTGAAGTATGGGAGAATGTGACACCCCAAGCTTCTACGGTACGCTTCTCTTTGAATAATGTGATAGCGTGTGTTGTACGCAACATCGAGTTCTAACAAACCACAACCAATAAAACTAGCCGTTATAAATACTAATACCTAATTTTTGAAATTATATATATTTTATATTTCAAAATGGACTTCATTTTTGGATTCAGAATATCGAAATTATCCTAAGTTGAATTTTTTGTATTTTTTTGAGAACTTCCAATTTTTACGAATAGTGAAAAATACTTAAAAACAAATTTTTTAACCAAATTAATTTACAGTGATAAATTATATTATTGAGTGGTTTTAAATTATAATTAGAATATATTTTTACTATTTTATCCAATGCTGTTCATTAGAATTAATTTCACTTTGAAAGTGTACATAAACGATTGTAAATTTTTTTATATATATTGTTTGTTAAAAACACGCTATTTGTTGTGACAACGGAATTAATTATAAAATTAATTAATGAAACTTACATGTTTGGAATTTTTTAAAATAGAAATCATTTTTGAATTTGGAATATCAATTATAGCTCAGGGTGAAATTTTTTCATTGTTCAGAAAAACTTCAATTTTCGATGAATAGTGAAACCACTAAGTAGTAGTTAAAAAACTGAATTTTTCGTAAAACATAATTTTACCACTTCTGTGAATGGAATTATGAAAATCCGAGTGACACGGTTAATATCCATTCGTAAAATGTGGTTCAATGATATGAAAATAATTTTTGGTGAATAGTAACTTTTTACTTTTATTTACCACGATTAAAAGTAAATAGGGTAATTAAGGGTAAAAATTATATTAATATTACCCTAACACATGTCTTAATTCTACTGGACAAGTGTATATCAACCAAAAACAACCTTAGGAATAAAATATTATCATTTAGGTCCACTTGGATTAGATTTGGACCTTTATTATTATTTAATTCAAAGAATAGTTAAAAGAGTTAAAATCAATGTTTATTTACTAAAACATATTTAATATAGTGTTATACATAAGATAAATTATATTGTAAATATTAATTAGAAAGATAAAATTATTCCTACATAATGGTATTTTCTTTATAATTTTTAGACATTAAATAATTTAATTTATTTATTACACAGTGGTGATGCAGTAATTACCATAATAGTGAAAAATTAAAATGATTGATATTGTAGATTCCCAAATAAATATTATTTGAGACTTTTAATGAATTAAACTAATTTTATAGGTTAATATGACATGTTAGGAATGAGTTAATTATCTTTTTTCGAAGTAATAATTCTATTATGAGTTTTACAAAAATCAATTATTGAATAGTGTCAAAATTGACATAAAAGAGTTTTTAAAACAAATATTATATTATTAATTGATATTAAATTCCTAAAAGTCTACTGTTTGGCCAAGATACTTATATCATGATAGGTGTATCATTAATGGACCACTTGGGGTTCTCTTGGATGTATATAGTAAGTTTATAAACCATATAATATAAAAATACAAAGAGACATTGTAAAAGTGAAACTAATTAACTAAGAGTTAATACTTAATGATAAGGTTAATATAGTAACCCAAACCTGTCTAAATTCTATTGGTTGAGTGGTTTTCGACCCATCCCCATCTTAACCTTTAAATAATCCACTTTGGAGCCATTAAAAACTGAATATGAATTTATTATAAAATACTATATCTAGCTTTTCCAAAGGTGCCCCTCACCCCTCTTATAAAAGGTCACTCCCCCTTCTCATTAATTCACACCTTCAATGCCTTTTGGATCGGCCAAACTCTTCCCAAATACTCTCTCAAATTCCATCACTTCATCCTAGAGGCCTTTATTTAGTCATAAATCCAACTTAAAGAGCCATTTTGATCTAATCAAAAGGAAGATCCCGAAGAAGAGGTAATGATTTCACCACCCTTTTTCAAGTTCCTTTCTTCTTCCACTTCTTCTTTCTTTGTTATTACCATTATAAAATAATGAATCCAGTATATCCTATATACTATGATATTATTATAAATATGGTACAACCATATTAATTATTATATCAATCCTTTGAATGACATGTCACTGTACGTGCGTACGTACGGCTTACCGTCTCCACGTCGTGGTATAATTGTTATTCAATAAATTATTATTTGGATGGGTATAATAATGATGTGTAATTCATGTAAATAATAAATATATCATGATAATGATTCTTTATATAAGATATACCATCCAATTTTATATTATTTTAATATCCAAATAATGATATTGTCGCTCGTGCGTGCGTACGGACTACCGTCTCCATGAACGCGATGAGATTCATTCTCCGTCATATCCATTAAAGTATAATTCTCATTTGATGATTAATAATAGTATCTAGGGACTTGATATCATTCTGGATATGATTAAGATACATCCTATCCATGACAAACACAACTTACGTAACAAAACATATAAAAGAAAACGAGTAAGTTAACACTCGAAACAACAATAATACAAAGATATTATTAACAAATTAATGTTAAAAGATCATATATGATATCATATTAATGTATATGATTCTTGTATAATTTAATAACAATTATTTCACCATTATACCGGAGGTTAACTTACCCCAACCAAGTAAAAGTACAAGGTAAGGGTTTATTTCGCAATCTCTTCATTATTTGAGGTTGTTTATACGTAATAATCTACCGGGATCTCTTTATCATCCACATTCATATTTTTTAAAAATGTATTTCAAAACATTTTTAATATTTACATTTATATTGGTTAAAGTCATTTATACCCTTGTTTGACTTTTTATAAGAGTTTTATAAAGGAATCTTTCTGTCGTTTTCCAAACAAGGTGCTTTTTAACCATTTCGACATAATTAAGGTAAGAATGTTTTTAACTTATACAGTGGGTGTGGCTATTTTCCGCCATTATAAAATCGTCGAAGCATCCCTTACAATCTTATAAGAATATTTTCAAAGAAAATTTTTTATTTTATAAATATATGAATCCTAAATGATTTCAAAATAGAAAGAGATATTTCTCTAAAAAGAGTTTTGATTTTATCTATGTCAATATCCTATGATGTATTTTACGCTTATTTGAAGTTGATTTATTATGATACAAAACTTATGTATTGTATTGAAATCTTTGTGATATGTTTGACTGTGGATGTGTTATTTTTATACCATTCATAGTTTATAAATGAAGTATTTACATTTCATATGCTAATTTTAATATGAATGTTTATGTTATGTTTAAACCTTTTCATATGGGAATGCATTGGACTTAATATGTGACGGGTGGAGCCCACTATAGATTGTCGATGCATCGGTAGGTCTAATGAGACAAACTAGTGTCTTGGCACAAGGCCTTGGCAAAATCATATTTGTAGTATTGGCACGAGGCCTTGGCTATGTGGTTATGATAGTCTGACATTATGCATTCCATCATTATGAAAGTGGTTTTTGATATTGCATGTGATTATTCAATTAGTATAATATCCTTTTGAATAAGTAAATGTCATTATTTCATTTTTGCCATACTATGTTGAAGTTCAAGTTTAAAAGAATTTTGTTTTAATTATACATTTCCTTAATTGTTTATTCTTATTTATGAAAGTTTTCCGCTATATTGTTATCATTACTGGGTATTTGATATCACCCCTTTCAATGTTTTATTTTTCCCAGGATGTGAAGAAGTAATTTATTAATGACCTGTGGGGATAGTATGTGGGTATATGAGTGTGGAATATGAAGAAAAGATGTTGTTTTAGTTTTCATTTTTATGATGTAATGTAAGACTTATGAATATATCTGGTGTTTCCAAGGCTACTAAACTAATCAGTCTTTAGAGATTTGATCTTTCTTGTGATCATGCCAAATGTATGTAATAATGAACCGACTCTGGGTAACTGGGTTCGGGGCATTACAGATATTCTCCCTGAAAATCATCAGACTATGCACCGTAAAACTCGGGAAGATTTCCCTTCTTGAATGAGACAATTCTGTGTAGTATCTTCTGATCCGTGTGATGAGGATCACACAAGAAGATCCTCATGTTCCTGAGGTCTATCCATGCATGACGTGC
The DNA here is from genome assembly GCA_963277665.1 of Viscum album. Classification (NCBI taxonomy): domain Eukaryota; kingdom Viridiplantae; phylum Streptophyta; class Magnoliopsida; order Santalales; family Viscaceae; genus Viscum; species Viscum album. The sequence goes on from OY728132.1 coordinate 1,308,153,735, forward strand.
ATGGATTCGCAAATTCGTTTACGTCGGCCACCTTTATGTTTCTACGTTGAAAGGTTGCATGAGAGTGAAACTACATGCTAGAGATTTGGTTCCTTCATACGTTGTCAATGCGCTTAATTTGAGCCTCTACAGTGGTTGAGAGATCGATCAAGGTGGATCGGCTTCATCTACAGCGAGCAGCGACGTCAGGTGGAGATCGGGTGTTCAGAGGTTGAAGTCAACCTCAGTTTGTCACCTTGGCCATTGGATTGTCGTTTAATGATCTCAGATGGTTAGGATTATAATGTGGCATGGCGAAATTACATGAGCATCCCTGATTACTCACAGATCTGATGGACTGCGAAGATCAGTTCTGCGTCTTTAAAAACTTGTCCTACATAGAAATGCACTGCAGCTTTCTCACGGTTTAACAAACAACACCTCCTGTTCTCAGCTCAGATTACTCCTCTCCCGCCTCCGGTGTCGCCCCACACCGGTTCTCCTATGGGCACGCTCTAGAACCCACTGTGAACCTCTGGGTTTCACTCTTGGCATCCACATTGCATGGGCTTGACCTCCGCGTGGCTCGGGCTTACAGACATCCCGACCTCCTATGGGCTGGCTCTGCCTGGGCCTCCTCATGGGCGCGGACAACCCCTTGTGGTCCCTCATGTGCCTTGGGTTGAATATTGGGTTGGTTGCTCATGGGCAGGCCCCATTTTTTACATAATCTTCACTTGTATACTTGGTTAAACAAAATAGGAACAAGTCTTCTTCATTCCATTTTCCTCATCTTCACTTATCCATCTTCGTAAGAACTCCATCTATCTTCTTCAAAATCACTCCTTCTTATCCTATTAGGAGATGGAATTCCCAAGAATCTCTCAAGTATCTTCATCAACTATTAATCATAAATCACTTGATCTTCAATGTTCTTCTTTGATCCAATCATAGATGAGGTTGGATCATCTTCAAATCCTCATGCACTAAGAGATAGTGCATGGTATTCTTAAAACCACTTCATCCACATAGTGACAGTGGATTGAAATTCTTTATCTCCTCATGCATTGTGAAGACAATGCGTGGACTTCTAACAATGTTGAGACATTGTATCTTCTGGAGACAAGTTATTTGAACTTAAGATCAGCTCTATAATGGTTTGATTTAATGATGCTTCTTCAACAATCATTCTTCAAGTTTTATCACTCTTCAAGCTCAACTTCTTCAGTTGGAACTCATTGACAGGTTATTGACATAAAATGACATCACTTTGGAACAACATGATGGATGCAACTATATATTTATCATATTAATTGGGTAATTTTTAGAATCATGATATATCATATAAGGGTTTAGGGAGTAAACCTAATCTATTATGGGACTTTGTACACCAAGTTATATATTCTTTACAATTAGCCTTGAATCATGTTTATGCCATTTTATATGTTAAATCCATAATACTATGTTTCCATAATCACATGATCACATTTTCTATATTTAATTTTTTAATATAATTATTCATGTTTTATTCCTTTTTATATATTATTTTTTCCCCTCTAACCCATATAATTCTTTCATTCCCATTGAAATCCATATATAAATATCTCAACATGTATTATAAAGTTGTAATAGTCTTCTTAGACTAAACATCCATTTAATGATATAATGTATTTAATCTCAACTCTGTATATTGATGTTATTGATGACATCCCAAGACAATTGTGGTAAACCTCAGATCCAAATCAGATATAATTAAAAGTGGTACTCTATGAAATCCCACTACTTAATGTATATCCTTGTTAGTTGATCAAGAGTAAAATATTCTCTATTATTAATTAAATTTTATGAATTCATAATGTGACTAACTAATACCAAAATATCATTATTCACTTTATATTTCATGGGGAGTCCTATAAGAAGATCCATAATGATACTTTCCTATTTTCGTTCTGGTATGGGTAATGGTTATATCATACCAATATACATTTATCTCTATTCTATAACATGATAATGTAAAAAAAATCATGATACATATTCTGTAATATATCTCTTTATGTTTTCCCATCCAAAATATTCATTCAGATCTTTAAATATAAGCATACATCCAAGATGAATTGAGGATGATGAACTATGAGCTTCATTTTTGGTGATCCTTCTTCAAGGATAGTATTTATTGGAGACATAATAAGTTCTATAACTTTATCATTCCACCACAATTATTTTTACAATATAAAATATTTCCTTCATATATAGTTCCGCATCCTTTTTATATACATCTTTAATAATTAAATGGATGTATGGTTGAACATTCATTTTGTAATGATATAATCTATTTAATTGATCCATGATTTTAAGATAAATATTTTGAAAATCCATAAATATTGGATCTATTTAAATACTCATCATACAAAAATAGCATTGTCTTTATGACATAGAGAAACAACCACCCTATTCACATTCCTAGTGTAGTAATGTATTGAGAAATCATAATCAATAATCAATTCTATAGTGCATATTAAACTCTTTATGCATGAATATATAATTTAGGATTTTAATATCTATGTATATTTCAAAATAATCACTATAAGGATAATGAATTCCTATAATTAATGAAATAATATTAAGTCCATCTCCAAATCATGAGTCTAGAAATTTTTCCCATCAATATTCAATTTTAATGAGCCATAAGTTATCAACATATCATTAGAAAAATATCATATTACTTTATTTGGTGTATAAATATAGAACATAGTCGCTTCTATGATATTGGGTAGTGTGATAATATGTGCACTAACAATCAAAATTTTTTCTCCTTGATATATTCATCATGTCTACCTATCCATAAGAACTGGGCTACCTTATATGTTATGTTGGTAAGTGGATTAGATAGTCATGAGAATTTATTCCAATAGCATCGATAATATCTAGCCTACCCTAGAAAACTATGGATCATAATTATCATGGTTGATTTGGTCGATTTCACAATAACACCTATTTTTTAAGGATCCACAAATATACCCTCTATTTAGATTATATAATAGATGAACGAATTCATATATATCCACAAATCACACATAATATATTGGGAATTAAAATTATACTTCCTTGTTGTCTTCATTAAAACCATAAAATGACCTTGAATCCATTTTTATCTCTTTAAATATTTAAGAGTACCATTTATAAATACCACCATAAAACAATGAAGTTAATATCTAAATTATATATTATTTAGTTCCATAATTATATAGGTGATACTATAATGTCCAAATGGAATTGCTATAAATTCATAATTCACACACCTGTTATGGATGGTTGGGTTTAACAAATTCTCCCTAATTACCCAAAATTGTTTATAACTAGTACTATGTTGAATATTTCCTAAGTATTAATCTCTATATATTTGATCAAACAATTAATCAATATAGTGTAAATTATAGTTTTACTTTATTATGTTGTATTTAATTTCTTGATAATAAATGTTGAGACACTTTAACACATCATTCCTTTGACCAAAAAAATAGGTGCACCTTATGGTAAAACACTAGGGTGTGTGAATAATTTTTATACATTCCCCAAATGTTTCTTCTACAATTATTTCATGAAAATTGGGACTATTATATAAAGAGTATTAAAAATAGGTGTAGCTCTCAAAATGAGTTCTAATGAAAAATAAACTTCATGATTTATGGAATAACTAGGAACATCTTGAGAAAATAAATCATAATAATCTTATACAATAAGAATACCTTCAATTATGAGTTTATACCTCACAATTTTAGATAAATTTCCCTCCTTAATAGGTATTAAGACTGATATAATGAAAGTAACATTCTCTGGATGTTCAACTTCTTCCTCACATAAGAATATGATCATATGTTTATTCAAAAAATAAAATGTGACTTCCATTATTTGGAAAAGGATATGGGACCTATATTGATTGACCTAATCCATGCCCAAAATTAGATCGAATTCAATAAGAGGGAGAATAAAATGGTTTTTGGGAAGCACATTCCCACAAAATCTATCATATAAGGGCTATATATTTGAGATCCAATCCTCAATCCCTGAATCCTTTTTACTAGAAACCAACACCTAATCATTGAGGTTTTGATGTGATACCATTATGAAATTCCAATCACAAATTTATTTTATAGAAGGAATCAAATAAAATATTTCTGTTTCAAGTGTGGTTGATTAGTTTATATTTCACCATATCGTTCTCCAACCCACATCAATTGTGATAGAAAACCCCCCCTATATCCTTTTTCTTAGGGAGTGTCTAATGCCTACCATCGTTATTATCTCTTTAATTAGGTCACTAATATAAGTAAAAACCAATAATCCTTCCTATGTATCACTAAATTTTAGTGTTTAATTATTATTATCCACTATTTAATTTTTAGACCTTTTCATCCCCTATCGATAAACAATGGCCTGATTTCCATCCTTTAAAAAATTCAAGAATTTCCTAGTTCATTTATAACTATTTATTTAGTGTTTTCCCCTATATTTTGATATTTATGTGTTTTGAATTTAATTATTTCAAGGTTTTTACCATTTGAGTTTCTATAATTTTCTGTTTTATATTATTTTCACTATAAATAGATGAATAATTTATTTCCCACTCTCTATTTATACCTTCAAATCATATTTAACGATTTCTTCATAGTTACCAAAGTATCTTATGGATAAATTTATTTGGAGACTTGGATTTGGTACATTAGATAATAGGTATGTTTTTATTATAGGGTGGATTATAAATACAAAAGATTACTAAAAAAGACTTTTAATGTTTATATCATAGGTACCAGTGAATTCATCATTCTTCTATTCATGCTCTAGAATTCAATTTCAATTTTAGTATGAATATTTTGATGAAAGTATTTAGTGGGAAATAATATCCTAAAATCCTTTCATTCCATAGAGTTTATTTCTTACTATTTACTTGTGTTCTTGTTAAGATTCCATTATTTATCATCTCAACCGTATGTGTAATAGACTACTCAGAAAATATTAACAGGTTATGAGTACTAATTAATTGAACATATATTTTTCATAATATTGATCCATTTATTAGAAAATAGTGGATCTAATGTCCCAAAAAATAGGATTGATATTGTTTCATAAAAGACATGGTGTCATGTTTCTACCTCCCGGGTATATTTGAAATATCCATGTGATTCATCTTATTTCTCATACATTGAGAGAGTTGTGTGAACATAGAAAATGATATTCCATCCTAAAATCAAATAAATTTTGTAAATCACGAGGATGTTCATTGTATATCCCATCATATTACATATTATAATGATTCCTTCTAGTTCCATATATTAACCAAAACCACAAGAAGCTGAAATATTTATTGAGAAACAATAAATAAAGTAATAGATATTAATAAAATATTTGTTTAAATGTCCAAATTTTTAATACCTTCATATCAACTTATGATAATCTAGGTTCATCACAATTTTACTTCGGTCCTATCCTCATATATCAAATAACCAATCTTCAAAAATATCTAAAGTTCCCTCTGATAGAAACTAAGAAGGGACAAGAATAACATACAAATATATTACATCATTATGGATGAATATTTAATACATATAACAATTATACATGATCGAGGATAGCGAAGGTTTGGTGTCATTAGAGTCTATATACATAGTCAACTTATTTCCTGTGATTTCTTTAACATATTCCATAAATATCATTGTATTAACACTACTATAGTTAGATCTTACATAGAAAATTTAACCAAAACTAGTGAAGTAAATTATAAAAAAAGGATATATTATCTGATAAATATGACTAAACATAGAAGATATAAATTTTAAGTGAATAAGTTGAAAATAACAGTGTGATAATAGAATAATTTTCTTGTCATCAACATAAAATATTCATACATAGTCAATCATTGATCATAAACTCAAAAATCAATTCATATCTAGGGAAATGATTAATAATGACTCCAAAGAAATAATCATCATTTATAAGCTATAACATAGGCACTTGTCATCATAAGTACAATATGTCATAATCTTGTGAAGATGTATATTCATAATCATGTCCACAAATAATGTGGTATGAATAGCTAGAGGTGAGAAAACTCATGCATAAAAAAATGTAAAAATCCATTCGAAATCATTTCCATGAATAATATTATAAGAGTCTCCAAATGTAATCACACTCATACATTAAAATGTGAACATTTCTATCCACTATCATTTAAATACTTATCATTGTCATCTAATTATATATCTATATTATATTATAGATTTAATTATAAAGATATAACTCACCCAAAAATTACAATATAATAACTTATTCTAATATATGACATATTGTTATGAAGAAATTCATAATTTTCTCATAGATTCAAATGTCAAAAAGAAAATGAGTTTCCTTTGTATTTCATAAACATAATCAATAACCATACATAGAAAGATTAATGTTGTTATAATTGGATATTTTCCCCAGGGAATCCTAACAAAAATAATTGATGTTCTTATAGATAAAAATTCCATTAAAAATACCGTTGGAACATTTCTTTAGGAAACACCCTTTTAATTTTGAAAAAACTTACATAAAATCTATTAATATCTAGACTCCTAGTAATTTTATTTTCATTGAAAATAACCATGAATATTTGTAATCAAATATTCAAAACAAATTTTATTCATTGTGGTGATAAAATCCAATCATATGGAATATGTAAATAAAAATATTTCATTCCCAACGTTAATAAAATATATCTCATTAAAAAAATGACAGGAAGGTTCCTTTCAGAAGTTATTATAAAATGTAAAATATTTGAAAAATACTATTTAATTGGTGATTTAAGAATATGGACATCATTATAAAATCATTTTAATCAAAATATAGATATGGAATAAAATTTTTGTTCAAAAGATGATATAATTATTATTTTTCTTAAAGTTATTTTGTCAATAATTTTTAGTTTCAATGAATGGAAAATGGTAATATGATATGAAAATTTCATGAATAAACCAAAGAGAATAAAATATACTAGGTTTAAATAATAATATCCATTTAAATTTACCCAATTTAATATTATCATAGAAAATTATAAAAATAAATGTGATTATAGTATAAATAGCATACCACAAGTTTAGTAATTATTCATACACATTCAAACCTCTAGTAAATAGAGTAAAACCCTTTGGAATTTAACATAATCTATAAACACTGGAATTTTGAAAAAAAAAATCTCTAAAATATGGGGAAGGAAGTTAAAATGATACCATGTTTGGGCCGGGCCAAGATATAGTGATAAATAATTTCGATTAAGGGTCGAGACATGGTTCTGTTTTATTATTGAAGGGATAGGAACCCTTGGAATTACTTAAATTATTAAATTATTTGAAATTAATTTTCTATTTCCAGTGGAACCAATAAACTTATTTCAAATTTATTATTATGTTGATTCCAAATCGTCTTATCTAATAATATTTATTCATCATTAAGTGATTTTTAACCATTATCTCTTAGTTTTATCACCCATTAACCTTTTTATGATTACTATGAAATAAATATTTTTTACTCTTTAGGGGTCATGAAAGTTAGAATAAAAGGAAAATTGTCCCGCAAGTTCAAAATGGTTTATTTGATTAGAAATATCTTATTCACATTTCCGATGATAATTTTTTATAAATTTTAAAGCATTTAATTAAATATTATTTAACATAAGATACCATTAAATTAAATTTTGGTATTATTCAAATATTATGAATTTAGAGACTACACAATTGAAATTCAATTGAAATATAAACTTTTAAAAAATAATTACAATGTTATATTTACATAAAAAATATGTGCAACAAAATAATTCTTCAATCTTTTATTACTTATAATATTATTAAAATCACTTATTTGATAATTCTATTACTTAAACATGTAATGGGTTAGTGTGCTGTTATCTTTTAAGGTAATTATTCCATTACTAAAATTTTAAAAAAATCACCATTATAAAAAAATTAATTCATCATTAAAATAATCATGGATAACCAAAAAAACAACAAATTATACCTATGAAAAAATATTAGTGATATTAACACAATGTGGGTGACATTTTTAATCTATTCACTACATAAAAAAATAATGAGGTCACTACTAAATTAATATGGAAATAAATTTCCAAAAAAAAAATTAGATATGTTGTTTAATACAAAAATTCACTTATATATGAAAAAAAGGAGTTATTTTGGATATTTCTTGGCTTTATCCCAAAGAATTAACCTTGTTTACCTAATTTACCCTTACCGGGTTGTGAAATATTTATAATGGTAACTATTCATAATAACCAAAAATTGAAATGGGTATATTAACAATTCATAACCTCATTTTTTAAAATAATGAATCCATTTTTGTAGGATTACATATCTCTAAGTAAAATAAATCATTTTCTAAAATAATCACACAATACACAATCATAACCTCTTTTAGAAAAATGTGTTTTAATGCATAAAAATTGATTTATTTTTTCTACATGACTAACAAAACAATTATACGAATGATAATGTTTTTATTGAATATATAATATATATATATCTCTCAATAAAATCATTCAAAAATATTGATTGATTTAATTTAACAAGATTGAAGAATATTTCACACATAAAAATATATTTTTTCTTGAATAACACCTCTATAGTTTTAATACAAATGATTTTTTCAATTGATAAATACTTATTTCATTCTATACACGTGTAAAAAACATTTAAATTATTTATAAAGTCATATTCAAACCCTTTAACACAATGGATATGTGATAACTACACCAATAAATAATTAAAATCTAATATTATTTTACAGTTCTTTTAAACCTTTTTGCTTCCTAAAAATAATGACATCGAAGATATTAAATTTATTTAAAGATAAATATATCATAAACATTAAGGGTGATGTGGAAAAAAAATCATTTCTATTTTTAAAACACATATTAATTATTTATCATTGTCCATTATTTTCATTTATTTCACATTTTAATTTTTCCAATTTTCTATATTTTCCTTTGTTCCAATTCGTTTATTATCCATTCAAAAGGGAAACTTCCCCAATATTATATTACCATAGTGAATTGTAAACTAATTAATATAAATTCACATGTCTTAATAAGTCAGAGTTAAATTCAAAATTAGTTTCTAAATTTATTCAATAATTAATTCCATAATTTAATTTTATAGTATAAATAATAAATTATACTATAGAAAGTAAAAATATATAAACGTACCCTATTGTGAGTTACCCAAAAGAAAGATACACTATAGTAATTTACCGTGTATAAATAATCCTTGTGTAATATTACCATAGAGAAATTTACCTAGTAGAAACTTACACTATAGTAATGTAACTATAAAACGTTACCCATCCAAAACATACCATATATAAAGTAACCTTATAGTGTTATACCTTATAATAACATACCATATGGCATGCTTCCCTATTGTCAATTACCCAATAAGTGGTCACACTATATAAACATACCTAATAGTAATATATTATAGCATAACATACCTGTTAATATTTAACCTATAAAAATGTACCCTATAATAGGATTAGCTATAGTATGGTGAACTATAGTACGTTACATGTATTAAATTTACCTATTGCTTGTTTTAAAAAATTAGAGAGGTAAAAATGACATAGGGTAAACCATTTTTTATATTTTTAAGAATTAAAAAAATTAAAAAGGTCAAATGAGGCCCAGAACATGAGAAAAATTTATACATTGACTTGGTAAGGGTCTTCATTTCCATCTCAACAAAAGAGTCTGAATTTAAATAATGGAATTTATTCAACAAAAATAAATTCTCACACTTAATATAATATCAGTCAATTATTAATAAAAAACTATATATCGTGTAATATATTTCCATCTCATAATTCCAAAAAAAAATCCAATGCTAAATATCACTTTTTGAGATTAATAAATCCCTTAGAAAATTGTTCTTGGATCATATACTTTGGAAAATTACAATTTACCCCTCGTATCCTCCAAAAAAGTGAAAATTTAAAATTTTAGAACAATCTCATTAATCATTTAAATGAGTTTCTATACAATCTATACACCAATTCACATCTCATTCCCAAGAGGACACAAAGGTCCTTAAATATAAATCGGGTCCTATCCAAATCAACAATTTACAACCAAATGATCATTCTTGGACTAATAATACAAATCCACCTTCCATTATGAAATTTTAAAAAACAATACATGTAACTCATAAAAAAATTAAGCCATTTTATTCTCATCATCCATAATATTGGGACAACAATCTACAATGTCCAACTATCTCCATAATTAAGGAATCATTGATTAATTCAAATTTATTTTCAAGATAATACACAGTATAGGTGTTAACTCATAAAATTCTGAATAGAGGCCATGTTGATCACCAAAATAGTAATATCTAATTAAAATCATAATCTTACCATTCCCTACTTTGGAACTTATCAAAACCAAAATATTTATAGGCAATCCAAATGTCAATCATTCGTCCAAAATTTCTTCCACTAAAATATTTATTGATACATCCTTGACATATCAATTAAGAACACAATTAATATCACGAGAACCCAAATTTAATTCTAGAAAGCATGAAACTATATATACAAAGGCACTGGTTGGTTCTCCCAAACATTTGACCAACTAGATCTATAGACACTTATCCAATCTGGGTATTTTCAAATATCATGACACATAATCCCAAGACAAAATTCCCATATCCATGCATCTCAAAGAAAAATAAAATCCAATAATCTAAGCAATTTTGTTTCCAAAAGTATCTACATCATATTTCTAGTTAGCTTATAAAAAAACTCTTTCGATTCCAAGGGGTTCCACCAAATCTAAAATTACCAAAATCCTCAGCCATGCTGGTCATTTTTCCATGAACTAATCTCATTTTTGACATAAACTAAAATAAAATTGAAAATACAATTTTGATAATATTTTCACAAAACCTGAAAAACAAAACACATTTAAAATTTATTGGATCCCCAAGATATCTCAATAAAATAAACATTTGAAACCATTTTCACACAACTTATTCCACCACATAGTTTTTTCCTTCAAAATCAGGTTTGTTTCAGTAACCAACCCTCCTAAAATCAAATGCCCTATGATGACCAAATAATCCAATAAATCTTGAAACCATTCATATCTATAAAAATATAATCACCAATTATAGTATATTTTATAGAATTTCAATTATATTTTATGTTTCGTTAATTTATAATATATTCACTGAGGTTTCATGTCAAACAACACCATCCATATAAATGTGCATCATGCCATAAGAATTTTTTATCCGGATATATAAACTATTAATTATCTTCTAGGTAATCACTTTTTTTAATATCATGTTTCATCCATCACATGTTGGTATTATTTATATAATACAATACTTCACTCATTATACAATGCCTATTCCAATCAATAGACTTCCCTTAGTAATATTGGTTTCAATTGATGGCATGCTCACTAGGAATGCTACTGGTCTACCTCCTTAGTAGCGAAAACCTAACTATACATCTAACCAACAATATCAATCCCTATAACACCATTTCACACCACTTTATAATTGCCTAATATGGATCACCCAATAAAAACCCACATGTTTTCACTACAAGAACATTAGGGTACCTCCCTCTACCCCATAGTTTATTCACTAGAAAAGGGATATTTAAATAGAATTTGAGAGACTATACCCCTAAAAATCCCAATTTTCATGGTGGAATCTACTTAAATTCCCTAGAAATCAATCAATAATAATGATATCCCAAAAAAAGAAAAAAACATAGATATAATGGGGACCCATAGTTATGAATAATAACTGTAAATCTATCTGCATGATGATGTAATATATAACAATGTCACATATAATAAGACAAAGATGATGGGAATTATATATATATATATATATATAAGGAATGATATCTAGTATATGCTTAAAAATATAATAAAAATAATTACAGCTGCCTCTAAGCCATCTCATATAATCATCCTATCAAATCCACATCCTTCATAATTTTCCAACTAAACCACTTCTCCAAATCAATGGAGTACCTTTTCTCTAAGTGAAAGCATGATGGTTCACCATTATATATCTACACCCATGTCATATACATGTATAATTATGAGTATAAAAACCAACAATAAATACCGAATTCCTCAACAATATAGTATATTTTTGTGATCTAGTATATGTGAATGGAATACATATATATGATTAAATCAAGATAGTGAAACACACCCACCCAGAAATGTGAAAAAAAGTAATGAAAATTGAGAAAAAATCCATCAGGCTCCAAACATTCCACCTCATTCCTAAATAATATATGATTTTTATAGTGTGATAGTTTCTTGAAACTCATCAAACTTACCACACGAAGGAATATATCCTACATTGAAACTAGTAACCATTATTACACTATATGTGACAGATTCTAGATTTCTCTAATCTTAATATTCTCAAATAATGGTTGAAGGGGATGGTAAATTGAATCATATAACCATAGGAATATATCCAATTTTGAGGAAAAATTATAAAGATATCCACAGTTATGTATACTAATAATTATTATGTTACCACCTTAGAAATCCATATTTACATGGAGGTAGATTTTAGGTAACAACCATGACATTCCTATAAACATGAAGTTTTAATCTAATGGGATTTACATAGGAATTTATATACACCAAAAGGTCAAATACTATTATCTTGAAAATTCCATGTAGATCCTAAGGTTGAATACAAGGGGATTTCCCATGGCATTTATATATACCCATATTTTTATTCCTGGGTAACCACCTAGGCATTCCACAATGACAGCAATGATGAGTCCTTTGTAACTACATCAATAAATCCACATAGACCCAATGTATTATTCTTAAATAAACACCCAATAAATCCACATACATATACTCTAAGGTTGGTGAATCCATCATACTCACCCCATTATCATAACTCATGATGGGAAACACATCCACTTAAGGTCTACTTACATAACTAATCTCTTTACTGTTATCCCATCACATGAACAAACCATAAAAATGGTCACCATCTCATGTTAATGACAAAACATTATCACTATATGCATATAAATCACATATAAAGATTTAGGTTGTTTGGTGGAACATTCCATCCTCACAATCCATAACTCTTTCCAACCATGCCTATAGTAACAAAATACTAATGTACCCACCATGGTCCCATTTTCCATTTAATAATGTAGAAACAATAAAATGGATCTTTGATCAAATTTCCATACTCATATCCAACCCTAATTCATGACATAACATCCCCCAATATTAGTTAGGTTACTTTAAACCCTAATATAACCTCTAATCATCCTGAATTCTATCTCGCTCAACCCACCACATTTATACTAAAAAACATCCATCATCATCCAACACATATTACAAGAACCTTGAAGAAACAACTACAAAATAATGAAATCATAACATATGGAACATACAAAGTCACTCATGGATTAGAAAAAAGGTAATCACACTCATTAAGTCAAATAGGCCAATAATTTCTTAATCAGTCCCCTCTGAATTTTATTTTCAAAAAAAAAGAAAATCCCATTTTTAATACCCCATAAAAATGAATTTCATTTCATCATACCCACTCCAGGATCTTCTCCGAATACTATTTGAATTTGTTTGAAAGCACCAATGTTTTAATACTATATTTCAAAACCCATTATATATGTTACAAAAAATTTAAATTTAAATTATATATGGATCATATTATTATTTTAAAATAACATTATAAAAATGAAACGTATTTTTCTTTAAAACACATATCTCCCCACCATAAAATCTGTAATTTTTTTACTAACACTCATTTGACCAAGGTTCCACTATCAAATCATTTAGAGAGAGATTTATTCCATGTATTCTATAAATCCATAATGACATAATAATGTTTTATTATGGAATCATACAACCCTTATGAAATATAGATAGTAATAATAAATATGGAACATGAATATTAAGTATTAATTGTGAAATATACTTTGAAATTTTAAGGACACCTAACCCATTTAAATTCATTTATTCTTAAATAAAGATTTACAACCACTACCTAGGCCCATTAGTTACTTTTCCAAGATATCATCAAATTTGAATGTAGCACCCCTCTCTTCACAAACAATAACATTACATAACATTTTGGGAATACTTAAACAATATAAAAACATATTACCCAAGATTATAGCTAGTATAATGCCTTTGAAAACATAGAAACATAAAAACTTGTACATATGTGAGATAGAACATCTCAATCTTGGATATTATTTGAGAGAACCCTTCTGAGAAATATGAAACCTAGTACATATCCTCATATACTGGGGGAAAGAAAACATAAAAGTGGTGATCTCAATTTCTAAGTAAGGTTAAATAAGGGAGAAATGTGAACAAAAACATGAGTACAAGGTTATGAGAACATGATCATAAAAATATAAGATCATACTCTACATATCAAAGGTAATGAAATAATGATAACCAGTTCATAAGACATGAATCATATAAAAATAAATAGAATCAGAAATGAAATCATAACATAGGAATAAGACATGGAATTATGATAATACATTAGTATATATCGATTTCCATAGTATCCATGCATAAAATCCAATATAATATTAGTGGAAAGAGTCCTTTAATAAACATTGAAACCTCCATTCTAGCCTTGAATTACTAAACCGAGTGACCCTTTTTCTGACCATATATTACTAAACTAACTAAAACCAATTTTAGTCCTGTATTACTGAACTGAGTAACCCTCCTTCCAGCCTTATTTAATATCGTTATATATAAATCTTTACCTAATACATTTTAGGGAGATATATATCCCATTCATCACATAATGAAATTATTCCGTCATGTTTCACAAAATCATATTTAATCTTATCATAACCCATGAAAATAAATGGGTATAATAAACAAGTAAACATATCATAACCTATTAAAAGAACATGTTTCATAATTATTTCTTCATAACCTTTGAAATGATAGAGGTTTCAAAATCATATAACCCATGAAAGAAAAATGGCTTCATAAACGTGTTTCCCTAAAAACATAACCCATACAGAGATACAATATCATTGAAAACACTAAATAATTCCCCCATAAAGGTTTAGTTAAAACCAATAGGCATCATCTTATATGGAAGTTAATTTTGAAATATCCACTAAAAATGATTCTTGAGAAAAATATCCTTTATTGATTGGAAAAGGATTTTAATACATAAAAATATTTTAAAAATATTTTTCCTAGAAACTATATTGAAAATTTTGAAATACTTTTGATCACTTTTTAACTTAAAAACATATAAAATAATATTAAAAACAATTTATAAATATTTTTCATCTAAAATACTATGAAAAAATATTTAATGTGCTTGAAAACATTTTGAAAACCATTTTTCTTGGAACAATTTAAGATAATACTGAAAAAATTATGGAAAAAAATTCCCTTGAATTATTATAAAATAATTTTGAAATTTTTTGGAAAACCATTTCGTTGATAATACATCAAAAAATTACAAATAGAGCATGAAAACATTTTGAATACAAATTTACATAAAAATAATTTTAAAACATATAAATAGAGATTGAAAACGTTTTTAAAACAATTTTTCTTGAAAAATTATTTGAATAACATTTTATTAAAGATAAACCATATAAATATGAAAATGAAGCTTCAAATGAATGATTTTAGGTAAATCTATACATGTCATACGAGGTCCGAAGAACATTTCATTTGTCACGGTAAAAAATATTATAAAAGGCCATTTTTTGGAAAGAGACAAAGAAGATATTATTTAATAAATTGGAAAAAGGTAAAAAGTTAAAATTTTATTTTAAATCTTATAGGATAATGTAATAATATTCATGGAAACCCTTAATAGAAAATACATAATGTCAACCAAAGAAAAGGTAATGTTGGGCTTTCCTAAAAACACTTTCTTAAAATTCTTATGAACCAAATAGTAAAATATGGGAAACATATATGAATATATGATAAAATTACATAGTATAAAAAAATTCATGAATATTACTGAGATATAGATTATAATATTTCATCAAGGGATACATAAAAATAAACATTTCTGGAAAGCAATGAGATTGTATCAATAATATCTTATAAATCTGTAAATTGGGATAATACTCTCAATGTAAAAAAATTACATGAATCTTTAGATATCATTAAATTAATTATATTAATGATATAACATGTAAAATTTATGTATATATACTTCACTGAAGTGTTTAGGTGCATAAAAAATATGAATCTCTAAGAAAGAAAATTGAGAAAAAATTGTTTTACGGATTTGGTAACTTTTGAATGTTAAACACCACAAAAGAAGGATCATCCAATTGTAAGGATAATACAAAAAAAATTATGTAAATTATACATATAATACAATCAATAAAATTAAATACACCAAAAATATAGAAATGTTGGTGAGCATCTCTTATATCTCGCAAAAATTAGAAGTGAGATGAAATCCCCTAACCCTGTGTCTTGAATCTCTCTTTACTCACTCAAGAATCCTATATAATAAATATAAGTTCATTATAAATATTTTAAATAAGAATAATATTATACATAATACCATATATGGTTTTATTATTACCTTATATTACTATATTGTTAAGGATCCTATGTTATAATTTCACTTTGGGTTAAATTCACTTTGTTCTTCACATGTCTATTAATTTGTTATATCATCGGTCCTTTTACTTATATCATGATTACCAAATGTAAAACATCATATAAATATAGTATATATAGATTATAGTCTTATTATAATTTTCTATAGAATATAGGAATAATAAATGGAATAAATTGTTCATGGAGACGGGAGGCTGTAGGTACGCATAAATGTTGTTTCTATATTTATTGTCGTATAGAAAGAAAGTATGGAAATTACACACACACACACATATATATATATATATATCATTGTTACACTATAATTAATACGTGTTATATATCATATATGTTCATTTAAACCATCCTTAATACATTTTTGTGGTGTTTCAATGAATCACTTCGCTTTGAGGGGTGGTAGTCCACACTACTTCAAAAAGTATTATCTTATTAACACCAAATTTAAAGTAAAGGGATGTGAAATGGGAAATGAATAAATAATCTTAAATAAAAATTAAAAATAATATATGAATTATATGGAATGATTTTACATTATAATGACCACCATGATATGTGGTAATTGATAAATGAACACTTATCATTTCTTGAGGCAGTTGTTCGCCGTACAGAGATACATTATGTTCAACATCCATTAGATTTAGGTGTGTGTAAGTGTAGGTCATGCAATTTTAATAAAATAATACTAGTATATGGAGTATTTTGGTGTTTTTATTCAAGAATGTAATTAATATAGTGGAGGGGTGGATAATGAAAATAAAGGAATAGAGTTTGAGATAAAACAATACCTCTAAATTGGGAATATCCTTTTGGATTATACTAAAAGGGTTCTTTGAGAGGACTTATTCCCAAAGAAAGGCTTCAAGGTTGAAGAGATAAATTTTGGTAAGAATATTTTTCATAACATGTAAGAACATAAAATTTCTGATAGGTATTTTAAATGGGTAGAGATGTGTCCTTTTATAAAAAACTAAAATGACTCACATGGAATTTTTAGAACAAGATTCTTGTGCACCTGTTATTACATAAAAATATTCATAAAAACAGATAAAAACTCAATAATTTAAGGTTTATGGGCGAAATATGGATATAAAATTGGTTTTGGACTACTTTATAGTTCATTTGTGCCCCTAATTTTAAGGTCTATAACCTAAATAATCTGAATTTGGCCTTAATTACTATGATTAATTTTAATCACTTTAACTAATCATTTTGGTCAAAACATAAAATGGTACTAGTAGACTATAAATATTATAATACTTAAAATGGATAATTTTGGATTTTTGAAATTCAAATCAATAAATTGGAAAAATAAATAATAGTGTTAATCCCATAGGCGAGATGAAATAATGGGGTTTTAAAGTAGGAGAAAGTTGAAAAGTTTGTTAATATTTTATATTATGTTTTAATATAAAATAAATTTTAAAGAGTTAAATTGTATTAATATATGTAATATTTATATAATATGACCATAAAACAAATTTATAATATCATTTAGAATAAGTAATTAATTAGAAAACGGTAGTTTTTAACTAAAAAGCATTATTTTTCACTATTCATCAAAAAATGAAGATTCATTGAATAAATACCAAAATATAATTCTAGAATAATTCTGAAATTTTTAAATCAAAAATTATTTTTATTTTATAGAATTAAATGTCTAAATGTGACTATAATTACATTTATTATTAGAATTAGTTCATTTGAGAAAAAGATATTTTTAAACTTAGAATGACTTTACCAAAAAACATATATTTAATTATCAATATGTTTTATTTATATAAAAAATATATTTTGTTTTTGGAATTTACTTATTACTATTAATATAACTAATTTTAATTATTAGGTTATAATTATATCATTTTATTAGTTATATATATAAAAATATGTTTCATAGAAACTCAGTGATACATGCATCATACGCCACAACGTTATTACTCGTAGTGCAAGCAAAGATGGCATTGTGTCTGAATCAAATGTTTAAATTAGTGTTTTAATATATATATATAAATTTATTTTATCATGTCAAATGAATAATATTTTAATGATAAATTTTTATGAAAAAAATAATTCTCAAAATCTCACTGTGTTATATTCTACCCCTTTTAAAATGAATTTCAACATTGAAATTCATCTAGGTTGTAAAAGGTATATTACCTGATATTTTCATTCCTATAAACCCATATCATGAAAATGGATACTAATAATTCCATTAAAAAGGGATATTTGGAAACATAACGGTTAACAAAAGTATTATATAAATTGATTTCCACATAGAAGAAAATGGATTTGGTGTGAATATTAGACATAGAGGAAAACCCTAAATATTTATAGGTGGTGATTGAAGTCATAAATGACAAACAAGTGTACGATAAAAAGAAAAGTGAAGTCCTAAAAGTAATAAATTTATGATTATTTAATAGACCTTCACCTCAATGAAAATTAAGGCATTAGGGAAACAATTTTTTATAATATTCAAAATGTTGAGTAACTCTTGATTAATTTTGATAAAAAAATTTCATTCTTGGGTTGTGCATTAAAAAATTTCTAATACATCCATCTACTCATGTAATGAATTTAAACAAAATTTATTTGATAAATAATGTACCAAATCATGATTTTAATGAGTCTTAAGGCCCAAAAAGGATAAAAAAGTCTAACTATTGGTCTCTTAAAAAACATTCATTAATCTATAAAAATAAAAGTAATATCAATGGTTACTCTTATATAGTTATTCAACAAAAATAATCATATATTAAGCCAGATATTTCATAGGCTTGTGATAGGTGTGAAACCATTATCATTGTTTGGTCATGGGTTCATGAATCGTGGCCTAACCGGACTTGATTGGTTATCACCCGACAGACAAGATATACTTTTTAATAACCACTCTAATATAATATATAATATGGAAATCCTTGAAATAATGTTAGTAGTTGATTTTCCTTTTATCTATGAATTTGAACAAAAATTTATGGGCCAAATAATTCCTTAAAAGTTTATCGAGTGTCATGAAATTAGTTTCCCCTATATAAAAAAAGAACCTCTTGGTTTTTACATTCCATGAATGCGAATACCCTCATCATATACTCTTTTCAAACATTGCAACAACCTGAATTACCATAAATCATTTTAGAATACATGAATGCTTCTTCATTCGAATGTATATTGGATTTACTCCTCACATCCAATAATGTTGTAAACTTCATTACTGGATAAAGAAACCACCTATAAACACAACCTTAATTAATTCCAAGTTAATCAGCGCTTTCAAAATATCTTATTCAAACCCTATGTATATTTATCCATAAAAAATAACATTATCATAAATAATATATTAAGGGGAACCTTCCCTTAGTAAAAATATTATATTGTAATTAAGTCACTATAGTAGTGCATAGTGAACATTCAACATAAACATGAAAAAACTGAGTAAGAAACATAAGTAGAACAATACTCATATATTTCATCATTAAAAACATTTGAGTTGAAATACATAAATACTTATATTACTTCATCCTTATTCCACTAACAATGTTACCTCATCCTATTACATAATTTCTCTTTACATTGACATCTCGTCTGTAGTAACATCATAATCATCAATGTAACCATTACTCAAACCACCATGTCGATTCTCCTCAAGAAATTTCCCCTTTGGTGACTGGGTTGCATAATAACCATATTCTTCACACATAAAACACAAACCCTTCAATAAAAACATAGAGAGTCCAAAATTTCCAATCGTGTCATTATATATACACATCATTTTTCCCATAATGTCACTTTATTTTTTTCCATCTTTTCCAATGTCAGAAAACCTTCTTGTTCTTCAAAGACATTAACTAAGGTGATTCTTTCCACATTATTGAAATAATGGAAACCTAATATTATATCCTCCATAGTCTCCAATACCCAAACTCTCTACAAAGTCCTTTCTCTACCTTAGTGTCTCTCAGAGTTGGTTATGGAAAAAAATTAATCATGTTTCCTAAAAACTGTTTAAGTATGATCAAAACATCTTTCACACCAGTGATCATCCCACATGAATTATCATTAGAAAATCATCCATCACATTCTTCATTAATCCAATCATTTTTTATTCCATCCATTGAATAAAACCAGAATAATAGAGTGAGCATTACATGTTGTAGCCAAAACCACATACTCAAGAAAATATTTTCATAGCGGATTTCAAGAATCATGAAACCATCCAAAATTTTGACACATTGGGTTTATGATTGGTTAATCATAGAAAAATTATATTTAAATCCTTCATGATGGTTTGTGAAGAGTTTATGAATTCCCAAAAACATATCCCCCTGTACTGTCAAATAGGGTGTGCATCAAGGCTTATCTTCATGTACCAGATTACCCTAAGTCAAGCTCATAACATCCTTTTAGAGTTGTTACTTAAAATTACATCTGTTCTAGAGCCACATATACTTGTAATATTCTGTCATGGATGTATTTCATGGAAACCACTCACTCAATCATTTTACCAAAATTCTAGGACATATTCCAAAATGTTAATTCATCCTTTCACTTATCGTTAGAGATATCCCGAAACATATACTGAGAAATATACATATGGATCTCTTTGAGGTTTTCTAATCCTAGTAATTAAATATTAAATATACCTTTTCTCTAATACCAAATGTAGAGACCCATGATTTACGAACATTAAAATTACATAACTTTTATGAAATACATAAACATTATAAAAACTGATTCCCAAACACCATAGTTGGAATAGCGCCTTTGTAAATAGGAAAACATAATCACTTGTATATATGGGAGTTACAACATATCCCACTTGGTTATTCATGAATACCTTACTTCTTAGACATATCAGACATAGTAAATATCATCATGACCTGGGGTAATGGAAACATAAATTGGGTGAGCTCAAATGCCCAATAATTTTGAATAAGGGAGACATGTATGTGTAAACATGAGTATAAGGTTATAATAATGTGATCATGATATTTGAAGATCATACCCTTCATATCAAAGATCATGGAACAAAGATTGGTAATTTATAAGTCAAGAATAAAATTGAAATAAAGATAATAATCCATGAAGCATAACATAGTAATATGACATGGAATTGCTGAAACAAATAAGCATATACTGATTTCTATAGTATCCAAGGCCTCAATGTAAAGACATTTTTAGTAGAAAAATTCCTTTACTAAACCATGTAACTGCCATTCAAGCCCTTTATTACTGAAATGAGTGACCCTCACTCTAGCCTTGTATTATGGAACTGAATAACCCTCATTCCGGCACTTAATTACTAAACTGAGTAACCATCGTTCTATATCTACCTAATTTCAGGTGATATTAATCATTACCCAATGCAATGGAGGGAGTTATAGGTCCCACCCATTACATAATGAAATAATGCATACATGTGCCCCAAAAATCATAAATAAACATACCATGACCGATGCAATGAAATGGGTATCATTAACATGTAAAAATATCATTTACTATGGAAAGTGATAGGTTTCATAATCATTTCACACTAACCCGTGAAAATAAATGGGTTTTAAAAGCATATAACCCATGAATGTGAAACGAACTTCAAAAAATCATCCCATAAAAACATAATCAATTCAGAGATAGAATATCAATGGAAACATTTAATAACCTCCCAATAAAGTCATGTATAAAAAAATAGGTATCATCTTAGATGGAATTTAATTTTGAAATATCCACAAAACACGTTTCCTGAGTAAAATATCTATTATTGTTTAAAAAATTATTTTTAAAAAACATAAAACTATTTGAAAATAATTTTGATAGAAAATACCTTAGAGCATATGAAATCATTTTGAAAACCATTTTCAATGATAAATTATAAAATAAGAATAAAATCAATTTAAAAATAATCTTTATTAAAAACACTCTAAAAACTTATAAAAAGTGTATGAAAACATTTAAAAAGCCATTTTACTTGAAGACTTATAAGAGAATCTTGAAAACATTTTGAAAAGATTTTTATTGTAAAATTATAAAAGATGTTTGAAAACATTTTTAAAATAATTTATCATTAAAAGTAATTTTATAAATAGTTTCTTAATTTTGAACCTTTTAAAAATGAAAAGGAACCTTCAATGAAATGGTGGCGAGTAAATCAATACATGTTGTATGAGGACAAAAAAACAATTAATTTTTCACAGAAAAAATGTCAAAATATGCTTTTTTAGAAAGAGACAAGATGATTCACTTGAATTTCTTGGTAAAAGAGAAAAAGGATAAAAATTTCTTATAAACCTTATTGGGTAATGGTATGATATTCATTGAACCCCTTTTTAGAAAACATATATTTACAACTGAAGAATGCTTAATGGTGAGCTTTCCTAAATACACATTATGAACTATATTATATAACAAAGAAATGAATATTGTACCAATACACGAGTATATCATTAAATAATTTAGGATATGAAAATTCATGATTATTCTTGAGATATGGATATAAAATTTCATTACGGAAATCATAAGCATAAACAATATCAGAAAGCGATGAGATTGTCTCAATAAACTCTTATAACTTTTTAACTTGAGACTATACTCTCCATGTAAAATAAATTACATTAAGACTAATATATAATTAAAAGAATTATATTCATGATATAACAAGTACAATAAAATTTTATAAACCTCTAAGAATAGTTTAGGTGCACAACAAAACATGAATCTCAATAAGAGAAAATTTTGACCAAACTACATTACCAATTTGGTAACTTTTGAAAGATAGCCCCCTTGAAATAAATATCAGAAAATGGGATTGTGAGTACCCAAAACAATAATCACAATATACATATAATAAAATCATGTGAATTACATACAACTTACAAATGAAAAGTGTGGAGACCAGATCTTGTATCTCACATAAATTACAAGTGAGATGAAACCCCATTACCTTTTGTCTTCACTCTCTCTGTACTCATACAATATTCATGTCAAATAAATATAAGTTTATTATAAATATTTTATAGATGCATATTCTTATACATCATACCATATATGGTTTTAATATGACTATATATTACCTACTCTATAATGTTTGTTTTTTAATCTTTCACTTTAGGTAAAATTCACATTATTCTTTTCATGTGTCTAAATTTCTAATATATTTTCTCCTTATACATAAATCATGATTAAATAATGTAAAATATGAAATAAATATTAGTTATATATAATTTATTTTTATTATAAAAATAAATATAATATACTAATATAAAATGGAATCCACTATTCATAGAGACGGTAAGTTGTACATATGCATGAACATTGTTTATGTCTCTATTATCACATTGAAAGAATGTATATAAATGACCCACATATATATGTATCTAAATATATATCATTTTTAGAATAGCATTACTATATCTTATATATAATATATGTTCATTAAAAACATCATTCATATATTCCATGTGGTGTGTGATCAAATCACATTGCACTGAGGGGGAGGTTGTCCACACTTCCTCAAACGAGATTATCATATACAAACCTCATTGAATATAAAAATTATTGTGTTTCTAAAGGAATTTATAATCATAAATACATAATAAATATAATATATTATATATATAAATAAAGTAACCTTCATTACGGCCTCTATGCTGATGTTAAAGGATAAATGATCAATCATCATTTTGTGAGGATATAATTCATCATATGCAAAAACAGTATGTTCAAAATCCATTAGTTGGATGTGTGTGTATGATTCATTCATAAAAATTTCATAAATTCGTCCTATTATTTAGAGGATACAGTTTTTTTCACACAATAATTGATTAAAGATAATTTATGGGTGGAGAAAGAAAATGATGGAAGGGATCTGGAGACAAGGTTTTACCTCTAAATCGGGTAACTCCTTTAGGTTTGTGCCAAAAAGATTCCATGAAAAAAAATTTCCCAAAGAGAGGATTCTAGGGTTAAGGGGTTATTTTAGGGAGTCTAATTGAAAAGATATTGGATGAACAAATTTGGTTTGGGAGGTGTCAGTAATGGGGAGAGGTGGTCACCTTTTATAGGGAAGGACTAGTACTCACTTTAAATTTTTAGAAGGAAGTTTGGTGAGAAAGTGTTTCTTTAACTAAATATTTCATAAAAAACCAACAAAACTCAATAATATAAGGTTTATGGACGAAATATGGATTATCAATCGGTTTTCGAAAAAACTATTGGTCATTTACCCCCTTAATTTTATGGATTAGTCCCTAATTAAGCAAAATTTGGCCATAACTATTTTGATTAATTTTAGTCACTTTTACTAATCATTTTAGAATAAATTTACATGGTATTATTACAATATAAATATTAGACAAAATAATATGGTTTATTTATGATTTTTTAAATTAAAATTATAGAATTTTCAAAATTTAGATTAGTGTTAATCCAGAGACAAGACAAAATAATAGGGGTTTAATATTGGAAAAAGTTCAAAAGATTATTAATATATTATATTCATTTTAAAATTGAAATTAATTATAATAAATTAAATTATATTATAAGATTTATTATTTATCTAATGTGACTTTTAAAAAATATTTATCAAATCATTTAGAATTAATAA
Source organism: Viscum album (assembly GCA_963277665.1). NCBI lineage: Eukaryota > Viridiplantae > Streptophyta > Magnoliopsida > Santalales > Viscaceae > Viscum > Viscum album. The sequence continues at coordinate 1,308,179,015 of OY728132.1, forward strand.
TTAATTTGACAAAAGGAAAATTTTAAATAAAAATCAGTAGTTTTCGCTATTATTCAAAAAATGATGTTTCTGAGAAAAAATCCCAAAAATTCATGATAGGATAATTTAGACATTCTGAATTAAAAATTTATGATTATTTTCACAAATTAAATTTAAAAATGTGTGTAATATCACTCTGATTATTAGAAGCAGTTCGTTCGAGAAAATGATGGTTTTTAATATAGGACTTTACTAAAAATATTATATTTCATTACCAATAAATTTTATTTATATAAAAAAATATAAAAACTATTGTGAAATTAATTATTAATATTATTATATCTATGTTTAATGGTTATGTTATAGTTATCTCATTTAAATAACTATATATATATATATGAAGATGTTTCACATAAACTCAATGATGTGTTCATCATAAGCCATGTTGGTTTTTCTTGTAGTGAATCCTAAGTTGGTATTGAATAGGAAAAGAATGTATGGCTTAGTTTATCAATATATATAGAACTATTTTTAGTGTCATTTTAAAAGGAAAATATTGAAAATATAAATTAATTTTTCAAAAATAAATAACAAAATCTCAGGGTGTTACATTCATTGTCCTATCTTAGAGAACTAAAATTAGATTAATTAATTATAACTATTTATAAAGGATTTTTAAATTTAACGTATATATGTATAACATCAATGAACTATCATAGAATTATCCTGTAACCAAACCCATGATCAATGGGGTGCATTCTATTCTTGACACTCACCCAATCCAAATCCTCAATTTCAAGATTAATTAATTATAACCATTTATGAATAATTAAGATATATATACATAATTTTTTTAATTTAAATCTTCTAGGTCTAGTTTCATAACATCACATAAAGACATGATGATTCACCAAAATGACAACCAATCACTTGAATATGGTCCTTGACATAATACCAAAACCACCATGTGAAATCACTAACATCGAACACCATATCAATCTCCAACATAATTAAATTTTAGTAAAACGACAATATAGAATCATGTTGTGACATACCTTTAATATAATGTAGTACATAAAAATATGATTATCTTCTCCCCAAATACTTTAACTAATCATATCATGTGACATTTTATATCAAGACTATTCTACCATGATTCATTATAATCATTAATAAAAACCCTTTCACAATGAGAATAAATGAGTGTTAGGAATGAAGGGAAAGAAAATAAGAATCAATAAATATAGAGTGTTAGATTAATATTATGAAGTCTATTAGACCAAATTACACTTGATTTAATTATAAAAAATAAGATATATCACTTGGATATTAATAGATGAAGATGAGATGACCCTTCTCACAAGATCCCCCCTGTGCACATAGTGTGTAAGCGTTCTACTTTAAAATTATAAAAATATATTCTAATCATTTAAAATTTATCATTTGATTTATTTTATTTTATCTCATTTCCAAATTTTTTGTTTTCCATCTTATTTTATATTTATCCTCCCCACTTGTTTAAAGGTCCCATACCCTACAATAGATTACCGTAATTAATAATAAATCAAAAATAATTAATTCACTATTTTAATAATAATAACTAAATTAAAAATTAATTTATAAATTTATTCCAGAATGAAAAAATAAGGAATAAATAGTAAATTATTATACAGTAATGTTCTATATTTTAACATATCATATAGCATGTTACCCAACAAAAACATAAACTACAGAAAGTTACCCATTAAAAAACTACCATGTTGGATGTTACCCTACGAAATCATACCCTATAATAAGTTACCAAAAAGTAACTTACCCAATATCTAGTTACTCCATAAAAACATACCATGTAGCACATTACCTTATAGTAATTTACAATACAGTAAGATCTCATATTACAACATACTCTATAAAATGTTACCCAATAGTAACTTACTCAATGGAAAGTTACCCAGTAGTAACCTCCCCATTAGTAAGTTACTCTATAATATAATACCATGTATAAATTTACCCTATTGTAACTGACCTTATAGAAGAACAAAATATAGTAACTTACCATATAGTAATCTGCACTATTGTAAATTTCCCTATATAATGTTACCCTACAGTATGTGTACACATGATATTTGGTAAAACACTACAAAATTTCTAAAAATACACTAATATTCTCAAGGATGACCTAAAACCTAAAACCTGAGCAATGTTTTTACCTTACATAAGTAAAACAAACTATTTTAAACCTAATCATTGATAGATATTAGATTGGAAACAAATACATTCATTTTTCAATGTAATATGATAGAAACTCACTAACATATTTTATTCCATATAAATAATTATAGTAACTAATTTCCCAGATTAATGATGAGTCACCAATGCTAATTTATTATTCATAGATCCACACATATGGTCACTTGAACTAGAGAACTAATATTGGAAAATATGATTCCTATAAACCATATTGGATACTCTATAAATATTCTAGGATATTCTTTCTGACCATATATTTGCAACACACATATTAATCACGTATTTATTGTTAACAAATATATCACATTAAAAGTGGGTTCAAGAATTTATAATATATATACATACACACACTTGTATGCATTCCACCATTTTTACACATAAATAAGGGTATATTTTATCAAAACATGAAATTTATTTAAATTAATTATAAATCAAAACCAATAAAGATGGTATTTGAAGATACCTATATAACGTAATACATTAATAAAAATGGAATAAGTCAAACAATTTGGTCACAAAAATATTTTAATATTTAATAAACGGTGAACATAAAATTTATAATGATAATATCTAATAAATAATGGATTTAATGAATATATTAGACATATTTAAGAATATATTAAAATATATATGTTTGTTATATAGGTGTTGTACGAGTATTGAATCAAAATATTACCTATGGTAAGGGGTTTCGCCTTGGACATCTCATTTTTGTTTGAATTTACATATTTACCAATCTGATTTTAAAATATTTTTTTATTTTATACTCTAATTATCATATTAATTTCTTCATTTAACTTGAAATTTATTTTCATATCTAGTCATTGTATTCTCATTCATTTTTCCCCAATACATACATTACTATGTTTGTAAGGGGATTCTAAAACTCTTTTCATTAGTTATGTGTTTATACTCTCGCCTCCCATCTTTTTTTTTCTATTATTATTCTAAAATTTATTTATATCCCTTATAAAGGATCATTATTTCATTTTCAATTTTCCTATTCCAAGTATCAATATTTTTTATTCTTTGGGATGAAATCATAGCCACTTTAATGATTTTGTTATTGACATTATTTTTCAGAGCCCACCACTAATTATTTGTTCGTTATTTACAATTATATTTTGATCAAATATTCTATTTATTCGTTGATTATACCATATAATATTCAGTATAATTTATTCCATTGATCATTTGGGTGACTCTATTATTATTCTATTACTTATGTTTTATGAATTGTTTTTTGAAACACATTCACTTCTTATTGGTTTATTTCATGTTAATACATTATATATAATTATTCTCCAAGTGAAATTCATGATTTCAAACATATTATGCTTTGAATAAGGGGATAAAATTTATACATAATTCTATTTTATTGGGTAAATAAATATATATAATGATAATTTTATGTATATTCACGATGCACTTAGGATTTTCTAAAAATGTTATTGACATGTGATGTTTTATTATTATTCATGTTCTACATTCTAGGGATTCTTAATACGATTTCTATGATTATGATGCTATTATTAATAAATGATGATGATTAATATGTTCACATATTCACTCGTGTATATTTACCTCTCTTTTTTACTCATATTACTCTTCCCCTCATTGTAATTTTAACACTCCATTTTCAGGGATGTATGTCCCCAGTTGGTCTCCTATATTTAGAATATTTTGAAAACCAATTAAAGGATTGTAAATAAGTATTTAAATAATGTTTAATGTATTTTTTTAATGTTTTATGAAACTAATTATCAAATACATTATGCCTATCTACTATGGGAGTTTTACGGTTTTATTGAAAATGAACGAATAATAATCTATTAAATGTACGGGTTTAGTTTAATGTCGTATGAAATCAAAACTATCTTATTGATTAAATTCACTCAATGTAAGAATAAATTTTGAATGTATATCAATATTTTTTTGGATTTTCCCTAAAAATATTTTGATGATAAATTATTCAATAATATCATTATTCACAAATCAATAATACGATATTTTCTCCACAATGATACATTATTTTGTTCAGACGTTTATGGAAAGCCATATTCATGCCTTATCCCAAAATGGAAAAGAATGTTCTAAATGTATTTATTTGGTTTTCTAGATCTATGTTTTGATATAAACATCATAATGAAATGTCATATTTTCATATTAAAATATCTTATTTATCTTTTAATATTTTTGGATCCTATAATTCACATGATATATATAATTTTTAAAATTATATGAGTATGATAATCATTTTTTTATCAAATACTTTTGTATACCAGTAGATTTTAGAGTCATAATCCTAAACATATTTGAGTGTATGAGTTCATGTAGCCATTTTTTATGTATCTCCATTTTATTATAATTCACTTTCATTGTAGATAATTTTTAATCTTTTCAATGAATCAGGATAATCAACACTTATAATGTTTTAATCACAAATAACACAATATTAAATATCATAGTTCAATATCTCATTTCAAAATCATGATGTATGAATTTTTATCATATTTTATTTGAGAAATATTGATACTCATTCACTGTTCTTTAATGATGATAGTTTTATCATTACATCTTATAAGGAAACATCCATTTTTCATACATTGAAAAACTTTTCCATTATTATGTAATTAAAATACACTCATTAAATTATGTCTCATCCCATCAATAAAGATAATTTATTTATGTGTTATTTTCACCTCCAAGAGTTTATTCCCTATAATTCTTGGGATTTTTAGGGATCTATCATTACAGAAAGATACTGTACCACTCTCATAATCCTTAATTATATTTAATATATTTTTATTATTCTTCATATGTGATAGGAAACAACTATCCAAAATCCCTATATTTTCATGGTGTAATGCGTTATAAAAACCTCAACCACAATGAATTATTTTTTTTTCCATCAAATTATTATGATATTTATTGTTTATGATTTTATTCAACTAATGTAGAATTATAGTGGGGACATTATTAGAGGTATTGTATTTTTTTAAATAAGAACGATTCTAATAAGAATGATATTAAATTTTTTTTAAGAGGAACATCTTTGAAAAAGTTTTTAGTACCTGTGAATAATGACGAGTAGATTGAATATAGTCCCAATATAGTTATTATTATATACTATGTTGAAGAAGATTACAGAATATATTAATTTTTTATGTTTTAAGTACCCTTGGGTTGTGATTATCATGCTACAATCAGTTTATTAGTAAGGGAGACAAAAGTATATAAGGATTTTCCAATTATCTATCCATTAATAAAGATTTATATTTGTCAGAGCTTGGGAGAAATTATTGAATTATAAGATGCCACTATTTGATTATTTGAGATATATTCACATGTTTAAAGGATTGGTATTATTTTATAACATATATGAAAAAAGGAATATTGAATTTAAGATACATAATAAGTATGATCATATGGTTAATACTATTGCTACACAAGGAGGATACCTGGATAATGTTTTTATAAAACGATAGAGTGGATTGAGATTCCTTGAGAAGGATTGAAGATGTTTTGAGGTAAGATAATTTAGTTTTATAATTCATTGTGAGGATGGATGGAATATGTATGATATTTCATAGAGACAAAAATTGGATATCTTTTGAAGCCCAATATGATATTTAATATACAAAGAATGATTAAAAATATATGTAATTTAATGGAAAAGTTCTCTCAAGGATTAAACTATACTTCAAGGAAAAGAAATGATATATTTGAATGTTTTTAAAAAAATAGAAAAGGAAAAATGTTAATGATGTTATATATAATATATTCTATAACATTGAGATATAAAAAATGAATATGTTTCCCTAAGATACATAACATTTTATTATGTTAATTTTGTTTTTTATTATAAGTAAAAATATAAAATTTTCTTAACAATATAAATTGTGATATATAGCAAACATTTTATGATATGTAATATTTCCCATTGATATTTAATACCCCTTATAGAAGGTAAAATTGTAAAATCAATATAACTCATAAAAATACATAACATGTTTTGATTGATACACATTATCATTATGATAATAAACAATGCAGAAAATTAAATACATAATATATTTTTTTGGTGTGTAACTTATTTTATAATCATAATTTATCAAAGTAAAAGGGATTAAAATATTTATGATTCTTGATCTCTTCACTGTGAAACATAATACATTTCTTAGGTATTGTTTTTATGATTAAATTAAAATTAAAATTGTGGAGGTTTAATGTTTGTAAATTAATATGTTGACATTTATTTATTTATTTATAATGAATAATGTATACATGTGATTCCTGAAACTAGTTTTAATGATAAACATTATATGAAATTAATTAGTAACATTATATAAAGAATATTACCATGTAATGATGATTATTGGGGATGAATAACAAGACAATGGTAGTTTTGTAAGATACGGTATAGTCACTCCAAAAGTGGATGACCATGATGTAATGTTTGATGAAAAAAATGTTATCGGAGATCTTCATGTCGTATTCTGATAAAATGAAAATCAGGTGGTGAAATTGAATGATGTGATAAATTGAATCACACAAAAATAGGATATTCCATTACATTGGAATGGGAATATAAAATGTAGTTATATCCAATTAAATTCATTCAGACTCCCATTATTCAACTACATGTTATCATGAAGACATGGAATCAATGTATTTTAGTTAATATATATATTTGGTTTAGAGTTTTTATGGTAATTATAGATATTATTTGGATGGTAGAAAACCCCAATGAATAAGAGAGGAAAAGGTAAAACCTTAAGATTCTATATTTTCAGTTCAATTTTTCCAATATGTGGTTTTAGTGGGTCACTCTAAAATAATTGAAATATTTTCTTAGGATGTAAGTATTTTAAATAAATCATTTATAAATAATGACATGCACCCATATAATAATCCTCATGAAAATGTTGTGATTTTGTGTAATGATCTATAAATACATAATTGAAACTAAATTCATGTTGGAAGGTAATTTTTTCAAAATAGTGGAATGTATGAGGGTATTATTGAGAATGTGATAGTGGATTCCCAATATCCCACTTTATAAGAATATTCCAATAAAAATTATGTAGTGGGAAACTCTCACCCAAAAATTTTATTCCATAGGAAATATGGTAGTCAGATAAATGAAGCAAAACTAGAAATGGGCATAAGAAAATCAACCTGAAATAAAATTTTAGGTGGTATGTAGAAAGGGAGATCATCCTTTGAATTCCATTTTAAATGAAGATATTTTTTTGAATTTTAATGGATTTTCCAACCATAATTCAATATGCTCTCATATGATATCTATAACTATGTAAAATATTGATCCACTTAGTCTTTCGGAAAATATATAATTTTATCTAAGAATATTTCCTCTTTTGATAATATGTGATATGAGATCATAAATAAAAATAAGTTTCTCAATGAAACCAAAATCCTTTAGGTATTATCACATTAAAGTATGGATGATATCTCTTCCATTAATTTGTTAGAATAGATATTAACTCTCATTTACACTTTCTTGGTCATAAAACAGTTTTTATTTCATCTATACATACAATGGTATTCAATATATAAGAGAATCATGGTATAATGTTTAGGTTTAGGGTATATTAATATATTTTTCATTAACTCTTCATGTAGATTTATATGTCATTCTAAATTGAGATGATATGCTTGGAATGTTTAAATCTTCTAATGTATGAATATTTTTCATGTAATGCATGAAAATTAGAATATTCCTGATGTTAATTTAGTTAGTTATAATACACTTTGTGTAGAATGAATATCAATAAAATGGTGGCCAAAAAATTGGATTTTGATTTTCATAATGGTATGGATGTTGAGGCTTGGGCCTCCATTTTCTACAGGACACCTACAAAACTAAATTAAGATAATCACATATTCTGAAAAATGATTTCACTAGAGAGCTCAAACCTACCTTCACATTCATATATTATAATTCATGGTCCTTGAATTCTGATTATAAGAAATTGTCACATGATTCTATGAATTTAATAAATTTTAAGGATAATTATTTATATTCTATTAAAATCCACGAAATTCTCAAAAATTGATAAATATTTAGAAACATGGATTCCTTAATCAAATAGTTGAAAATATTTCTCATATTAAATCCTTACTTCATATTATTCAGGATAATTATACTACTGGTGAATTTTCCCCGAGTCTTGACATGGAAAATTTAATCTCTCATGATCTCAATAACCACTTAAATCTCGAAGAATGAATGTAAATGGAATCCTTAAAAGGTAAATGTACTAATGAGGTTAATGGGTATGCATAAATTTTAAATTCTTAAAAAAGACTTAGGAAATTTAATAGACTCATTTTCAGACTCATTGATATTGGGGAACTTCTTGAAAAATAAAGGACTTGGATGGTAATGTTATCTCGTAGTAGATGAATATCTTTATTTATCCCAAATCTTGTATGGTCCTTACAAATGATATCACTTCCATGATTGAATATAAATAGTAGAATAATTTTATTTCCACTCTTCCACTAGAATTTAATATCAAATATGTTGTCTTTGGTCTCAACCATAGTTTATCACATAGTCTAGATGAGATCAATAACATTTTATTCAAATACTATTATGATATTATTAAGGTTGATGTTCATAGGCGTAATGATTTTTTTAAATTGTGGTAATATAATACATGGAATCAATTCTAAATATCTTATAATAATTCACAAATTGGAAAATGAAAATGAGATACATGTTTTTAGGCATGGGTCCCATGTTATCACTATTAAAACATTTATTGGTAATTCTTGATAATAGTCATACCCACATTACTAGTAAGACTATTTCCCCAAATCAGTTTGGCATCCTTAATGGTGGAACTATCCATGGTTACCTTATAACCACATTTGGATGTGTTATTCTTTTCATTAAATCTACTAAAGGAGGTGATATTTCTATCAAAATTTATATTAAAAAAATCCATTAAAACATTATAATGGGGCTTCATTTTCAAGATTTTAGTCGAATATGGATATGATAGGATATTTATTAAATTATTATTGATTCTTATAGGCTCAAAAGATATGCCATTTCTTATTAATGTATCTATTGGGGGATAATTTACATATTCCATAGGTGTTAGATATGGTGATCCAGTATCTATAATTATTTTTTCTATGATTGACGTTTACATGAGTAGGATCCTTCATATCATAGTGAATGACTAAAAATTAAGCCTATAACATATATATGTGGCCTTGAATCCGCCACTCATTTATTATGTTATTTTGACATTATTCTATTAACACATGGTGAAAAAAGAAACATCATAGAAATAAATAATATCCTACTCCATTATGAAAATGTCTATGGTCCATAGATCATTTAGATAAATTTCTCCATATAGTTTGGAAATTAAATTCTAGTTACTAGAAAATTTGACATCATTAATGCATTGGGAATTTGATTGAGTGTTTTTCCTTTCACATATATTAATCTACAATTTTTTTGCAAAAACCCAAGTGTATGATATTTTCCTCAAATTTTAATCTAAGTTTAAAAAAATTCAGAATATTGAAAATTCAAGACACTATTGATAGAATGTAGGATCATTATTTCGAATGATTTGACTGCGTTAAAAATCATCTATTATTTTAAGGTTTATAAATTTCCCTTTTCCATTATCAAAAGAATAAAAACATCTATCATGAACTTTTTTTATTGGAATCATTCATTAGAGAATACTTGGATTATTTATTCGAAAAAATACAATCAATTGGATTAATTTAGAGGGCCCCATCTCAAAAATCACCACAATTTTAATCAATATTAACATATTAACATCATGTGGTTAATTATTAATGAGAAACAATATGTTTTTTGTTTTTTTTGATACATATATTTTTAAACATGTTTAAGGTTGGGAATATAAAATACAAGGAAACATTAGTTTCTCTTACTATTAAGGGATATTTTTGTATTATTACAATAAACACTCATTGGTTTCGAAACATTAAATAGTTCATGAAATTATTGTTAGACAACAAGATAGGTACACCTCCTATAAATATTTTAAATTCTCTTAAATCATCACCTGAAAAAATTGTGTCAATAACTGAGAAAATAGAGACTTTTTTTTAGAAAATGTTGTTGATGAAATCAATGATATTTTCATGAAATAAAATTTTATCAATACTGATGAAACTATTATTTAGAAACTTTTATTATTTGGGAGATTATCCTCGATGATTTTTTAGAAATTTTGTATGCATGTGTATGCTATGAAATGGGATAAACACTTAATAAAATGATGGTTAATTCCATATAGATCTACTCTTTAATAGAGTTTCATGAACTATAAGCTTCCTACATATGATTTTATACATGTTTCTATCATAAAACGTCTCTTGAGATGTGTTTTTTTAATAGAAATGGGGATGACATAGACCATATATTCCTCTATTGTGTCGATTCATCAAAGATCATATTGATGTGAAATGTAGATATTAGAATATGATACTAGATGTAGCTGATGATTTTGAGTATTATAGAAAGAAATAATCAACACTGCTATTATAAAGAAGATTATATGTTTCAAAGCTATATAATGAACTAGTGTTTCTAAGAATTTTTTTATTATTATGCATTAATGAAGAATAGGTGTTATCAGGAGACCATTGTGCTTCATATAAAAATATTATATGAAAAAGAGGGGGAACCATGGAGACTATCTTATGGTATATCTATATCATAAAGGATGAAAATATTGAGATTAAAAGCCTTTTGAATGATAAAAATCTAGGAAGTAGATGATATCCTATTAATGCAATGAGGAATCAAGAATACTACTGATAAAAATTCATGGATTATCTAGCTGAATCATGAATTTGTATATGGATGCATTGTTTGTGAATGAGCCTGAAAATAGTAAGTTAGTGACTACAGTTTATGTAGTTAGTTCTGAGAGTACATGTTCAAAAAAATAGCATTTCAATAGATTATTTTTTATAGTAAAATATGAGTTTTGTGTGTACAAGATTAAAACTACAATATATTAGGGACATAATCATCCAAATTAGAGGGAAACCCCATTATCAAACAATTTCACATAGTATTGTTTTCAATTACTACTTGATGAACTTGAATTCAAACCAAATCTATTTAAAAAAATGATATATCCACTCACTAAATAGGTTTATTATAAAATATTTAGTAAAATTTTAAACTTTTTATTAATTAACTCATATTGATTCACCCACTCTCAGCATGGTTTATCTATTCCTAGTGGATCATCAACATAACATGTAAGTCTACTAATGTGCATTAATATTAATTTTTTTGTTTCTCCATGTGCTTAGGATGTTGATTGGGATTCATCATTGTGATTTGAGGTTATATCACATATTATTTTACTTCACTTTATTTTTAGAGAAGTATTTATTCATCAGTAAAATAAACATTTACTATATCATGATTTTATAATTAGTTACATTATAGATAATGTTAAATTAATTTTAAGATTAGTTATTATAAAAGTAACACTAAATTCCCATCATTGATAGTTTTCATGTTGGTTAACAAACAATTGAGGTAGAAAAATTATTTATAATGTTATTTTTTTTAATTTCAATTTAAAAATTCAATAGACATGAATCTCAACTTCATTTTCATTAATGCTTAATATGGTTTTCTATAACCACATTCACTATTTTCATTCTTCCTGATTCCATTGATAATTATAAATTGTTTACCACTTCTCTATCATTCAATATTATCAATCACTCTTCATTATCCTACTACCTCACCTCAACTGAACCTCATCCTCTTTAAAAATTTATTAAATTATTAACCTAGGGTGTTTATATTATTTTTATTTTTTGATAATTTTTTATTATATATATATATTAATGATATGTTATTTATTTATAATTAATTATTTTTAATGACTATAAGTTATCAAGATTCTGCATGAGTTTTGAAGCTTTTATCAAAATACATTCAAAATGGTTCCAGAGTTTTTCTTTGTAAATAAAATGAAAAATAAGATCAAAAATTGATCTTGAGATTTTCATGGTATTAAAAAAATGGTAAAAAAAAGAAGAAGTGGAATTTAGAATTATTTTCATGTGGTTTTTTGTAATTTTTAAAAATTATGTTTTGGTATTTGATCGATGTAATTCATATATATTGAAATATTTTTTATAACCTTTTAATATAATCTCATGTTACATATTCTAATAATATAAATGTAATGTAACATAAAAAATATGTTATTTAATTATTAAAAAAATTTGGTCACTTTTTATTTCAGTTATTAGAATTACTAAATTCAATAGTACAAATGGTTTCATGAAAATAAGGCTTTAGAGTTTGGTTTCTATAACCAATGATGAAAATTTATTACAAAATCACCTGTATTAACCAAAGTTTAAAAATAATGTTAAAAAATTGATAGTAAAATTGTTTTCCCTCTTATGGTTGTACAAATAAATATATTTATTGAAACCATGAACACCATAAATCAATATTACCCATTATATTTATATCATATGATAGGACACAAATTTATCTAAATAATTTATGTCTATTTATTATTAACTCGTCTAGTTGTTTATTGATTTTTTAAAACATTATACAAATTAATTTTACATTTATTTTCCATATATTGTTTTATACTATGTTATATTTATTTATTCCTCATAAAATTAAAAATTATTTTATAATTTTTAGCTCAACAAATTCTTAAAACAATGTTAGTTTTATCATATTTAAGAGAAACAACAACTAATTCACACCATTTATTAGAATTTCATTCATCAATACCATGTAATATAATTTAAAAAATAATTTAAATATATTTTATTTGATATATCAAAATTTGTTATAAAATATTTAAAATTGTTCAACGATTTTTAGATGATTCTTTCAATACATAAATATAATTCTAAAAAATCATGCAGAAATTTTTCATGATTTTATTAATTTCATGTAACATAGTTTCATGTGAGTGAATGTATTATTATATATGGATTGAGTGAGTAGTAATTAACTAATTTTATTTTTTATTTAGATAATAATATAATTTAGATATTTAATCTTCTTTTGGAACTCTCATTCCTTCTCACCAACTTTTTTTTTGGTTCCATGTGAATCAATATTTCTCCTCAATGATGAAATCTCATTTTAATGTTTTACCACCATCTTAAGTAAAACAATAAGTTTCATTAATAGTAAATATTAGGTCTTCATTTGTCTATATATATCAACCTTTAATAAATTATTTTATTCATTAGATAAATCACTATAGTTTTCTCATTGTTTCATAAAAGCAATTATAACGACATACTGTGATTGTTTTTAGCATCCCTGACTTAGTACATCTCAACTATAACCCAACCGGGGTTTCACATTCATCAAGAATGCATCCATGTACAGTAGAGGCTACAGACCAATGATGAGGATATATATAACAATTTGGGGGGACTATGACGTCTTCATTAATAATATCCATAGACCAATGTGGATGAAGCAATAATCATCATTCATCACAATATAAAATAAAATAATAAGGGTGGTCATAACAGTTAAATTGTATCTTTTTCAAAAAAATAATTACCATTATATAAGATAATGATATGTACTATAATTTCACATTAAATACATAAAATGATAATTTCACCCATATATTGACCATTTAGATGATTTTTAAAAATTATCAAAATAAATTTTACTATAGGAAAATAGGGACTTGGGTACCTACCAGGTCTCACCTCTTGACAACAGTCAAGATCCACTTGCTCAACCATCCAACACATGGTCTTTTATACAATATTTTTATATCCATGAAGTTCTCTCAAGTACATGGGAACCTAAGAATAGTGTGAGTTCAACACTATATGCCACCACATAATGTGAGGAAAAATAAATGTTTTAGAAACAAGGGAACACACATTGTAATATGATTATAATTAATTAAAAATAAATAATTTAAATAATAAATATTTCATATCGATGAGTGCTACCTATCCACTATGGTGTGACCATTCCAACTTTTTCTAATGCCAAGGTTTCTCTGAACATATCATATGAATTTAAAATGGACAAATCATCTTCTGTCATATGTTTTTTAATGTCCCATCATAACATAAATGATAATTATTAGGTAGTATGTCAAGATAAAAACGTCAAAATAGTGCTCCTAACACTCCAATGATAACAATTCCTAGCTGGAATAGTATACCATAGAAACAAATAAAATCCTGAATCATTTCCTAACTACATCATCAATGAATGGTATATAATTCCGTACCATGAAATGTCACAATATGTAAAGCCTCCCTATTAGGGGGACACATTATGAGGGATAGAAGAACTTCTTTTGGAGAAACAGAAACATATATAAATATAATATCCATTCATGGATGAATCACTATATGTTGAGCACAACCCACATTAATGGGTAATAGAAAATAATCTGGAATATTATTCTATCTTCATCATTCCTAAGTACATGTGGGAACTACATTCTCTAACCTTTTCGATATTATATTTAATAATACTGGGAATAATATAATGATAATGATAGTAGAATAAAATAGACATATCATCCATAATCATTGAAAAAAACACTAAATGTGAATTTTTTTCCCAACCATACCGATTAAAAATAGAAAGCGAATATTATCCCATAATAACAATAACATTTACATCATGGAATAATATATTTATCAATACATAATATATAATCAAATTAAATTTTTTTTTACCATAGTTTCAATCATAATTCAAGACTAAACATGTATGGTCCTCTCGTGCTAGACATATTTCTAATCCTAAATCAAGGTAAAATTACCCTGATATTTATACATTCGGATGGGATGACTACTTACCCCAAAACCTAATTAAACAATCCAAAAAGATATAGGGAAACTCACATGTTCTATATGGTTCAAGAATAAACATGATCTATCTCAATTAAACACCTATCCCATTTCAATGGATGCTAATTGAACCATTAAATGGACAATTATATCATACATATCTCAAAATATTCCCCCAATAGTGTTCTAATTATGAGGTCCATGCATTTGTTTCTATCCCACAACCTTTGGTAGTCATGGAACAATGTAATTTTTATCAAACGGTTTATCATAGGCTTAGATTTCCACACCTAAATCATAAATGTAAAAGGATAACCTGAAAAATTGAGGGGGTTTCTACCTTGACACATTAGGATCCCACTTATTGAGAATCATTAATTTATTTTACCTTTTATGGTTTCTAAAAAATATAGATTAGTATATAAATTATCACCTAATTAGTGATAAATTGATAAGGATCATGATAATAGACCCAATTATAAAATAGGTGTATTAGTGTAACAAGTAGAACCCCCCTATATTGAACACACATGGATCAAGCTAAGAACTATATATATTTGAGGTTCAAATAGGGGAAACCCAAGGATAAGGTGGATATGGGCATGGAAATTGGGAATGAGGGATTTCTCTCACTCTCCCTCTCTATTATTTTTTTCAATTCCAATTTTCCATTATATGGTTATGTAGGAACAACATGAAAATGATGGATTAGGATGAATAAAATCCCATAAAAAATGATGCCATCTATAAAAAAAATTAATAACTAAATGGACCAAGCCCTCTATACATTCAGCCAAAGATCAACCAAGAAAATTTTATATCATCCAAGATAACATGATGTAAATGCATCAATCCATGTTTTCTAATACTAGATCCACCTTAAATAGTGAACCTTTGATGCTCTACTCAAACATCATCTTCACATGATTCACTAGTGGGAACACTATCCCTTCATGTTTTTTTAAATTAAATAAATTAAAACATTTTGAAAACTACAAATAATTTGTGTTGTGGTTTATCCATAAGGGTCATGGAACCACACCCCTTCTAGGGTAACCCTCACAGAATGGTGTCTCAGGTAATTGACCAACTCCCTATTTAAGGGTGGAACAATAAACCCAACCATTTAAGTCCATATAACATATCCACCATCACTCATGACACAACACCCTTAACTAGTGATTCATTTCAGCATGGAATACAAGGTTAAAATGAAATGCCTCAATCAATGGTCAAACCCCCGAATCAAAAGCATAAACCACCATCAAATGGTTAGAATGATCTTGGTGTAACATATCACACATGAACTCATCATGTTGACACCCCAAAATTTCCACATATTTAGCCACCTATAATAGTATTTTATCAAAAACCTAGGTCCAACTCTTAGAAATGAACCGTTGGTACCCCTATAACAACACCATAATATTAGAAACAATGAAAGAAATGATGTTTGATAAAACATTTCTTTAATACATATTTTAAGAATATGAGATCTATTACAAACTCCCTATAATAGAGATCTTATCTCTTTGATAAATCATAATGTGTAACTAATAGAAAACTCTGACTACAAAGCAAACACATTATCCTCCCACACAAATGTCTATAATCAGATATGAATGTGTTCCCACTTCACACATGCTAGATGGAATGTCTTCTCATAAATAATATTCCCACTCTAATTAAATATACATGTTATTCATTCCTCAAATGACACATCCTGTAAAAAATCGATTACATTGACACTGTTGACATGATTAGTACCAATATGGTATATCCGGAGTTGAGATACATGAAATTTATATTCAATATTATGAAAACTCTTAAGAAGTAATAATTAGAAATCAAAATTATTAGCCCTATTAGAAAACTCAAAATGATTATCCTGAACCGATTCTAACTACCCTTGAACTCAAAAATAATGTTGTCTTAGCTAGGGTGACACCCTCATGAAAACTATGTTAAACATATCAAGCAAAAGAGGATGGTATATCTAGTTTTTATAAAAAAAAAAATACATACTATATTAGTTAATAACAACTTATTGATCAACCAGATAAGATCTAGCATCACTTAAATAAGACTTGATCCAATAATAGTTATCTACTCCACCTCTAATAAGAATAGAGGGGAATATAATGACACTTAGTAAAATCCCTTGAAGGGTTCCATATGACTGAATACATGTTAAATATTAATATAGGTGATGTCATATAAGGTGAGGTGACTCTCTAATAAAATACCAAAATCATAGACAAATTATGACCAAATTTCCTCTAAAATTTGGATAGTAAGATAATATTTCCTATCAGTCTGAAGATGATATATTTTTTCAAAATTAAAATGAGTTTCATGGTCCTTATGATGAATATATTATAAGTTGGAATTAAATCTATAATTTTTTCTAGAATGTTAATCCACGTCTCACTATGAAACCAAACTATCTATTTGATATATAAATAGATTTGATCATCAATAGATCATGTCTCACTGATTGATATGACTTTTGTTCCTTATTCATCATATCAATAAAATCTTATACTACATCACTAATTTGGGGATGACAAAAAATCCCATCTAAATATCAATCATTACATCATATAATTTTAACTCGGGAATGGGTAAGGATTCAACATGTATCATGGGACTTTGATTATCATCCTTCATATATTGATAGGCGATTCATCATGAAAAAACCCCATATTATTTTTCTTTATTCTAAGACACCATTAATACATATATATATATATATATATCATATAATATATTGGAAATTCCTAGTTGAACAACCCATCTTGAGGTGTTGGACTCTTATAGAAACACATTCATTTCCTACATGGATATTACATCTTTTTGGATAAATATTCATAATATTACAAAAGTACACACCTGAGGATAAAAATAGATTAATACCATTGGAATAAACAAACATAATCTTCTAATTTGATTAAAATCATCATTATTTCGACAATGATATTCCCATTCAGTAGCCTTTATAGACATTCCCTATATAAAACCTTTCTTCATAACCAATTGAAAGGAAACATAAAAATGGATGAGATCAGATGCTCAGTAAGGGTAAACATAATAGATATAAATCTCTGATCACAATAAAATACGAATAACATAATAATATTGGTATGTGATAATGAAAAAGTTAATTACGTTCACACCCAATTTTCTATAGTTCATAAACATGGGTCATAGAATAAATATTGGCATTTCATAATATATGTATTTTACAGAAATCAAATAAAATGATCTATGAGATCATAATATTTCAATAATCCATGGATCTGTGGCATAAAATCATTTTACAACATTTTAAGCATATATAAATAGAAAAAATATAAGTAATTAAGTCATAAACATAAAATTAGGTCCTCTTATTAACATAATAACACGAAACTGGGTCCACACATAATATTGGGAGCATGTAGCCATGCTCACACATAATATACTTGTAGTATTGTTTCACTTCTGAGACAATCATAGTGCGAAAAGTACTTAAATGCACCAAGATGACACCTCATTCTAGGAAAGTCTTGTCATACCAGGTTCACTCCCCATTCCATCCATCTCTATCTCAAGAGATTTATAAATTATTACCCAATTCATTGAAGGTAGATACAGGTCCCTCCCATCACATAATGAAATCATACATATGTGTACCTAAAAATAAAATAAAATTCCTCATATAATAACCTAGGAAATGAAATGGGTATCATAAACACATCAATATATCCTAAATTGTGGAAAATGGACAAGTTTCATAATCATATCATTATTTAATAACCAATGAAAAAGGGTTGGTTTCATAAGAAATTTATCATGGTACTAACTGTGAAATAGAAACCGGTTTCAAAAAAAAATTTAATAAGAATCACACACCATTACAAGAATGAATATTAATTATATGTTTTTATAATATCTCCAATAACACAATAACTATATCAATGGATCTCATCTTATATGTATAAGGAGTTTGAAATATAACATAGAATATTTCATAAGGAAAATAACCATTATTTGAAAATAAAAATCACAAATCATTTTCAAAATACATTTATTTGAAAATAAAATTATTAAAATTCTAAATAAATATTTAAAAATTAACTTGAAACATCTTTTGAGGGATATATACTTTACTCTTTGAAAAATTATTTCCAAAAAATAATCCATTTGGAAAACCTCTTCCATTGAATATATATTAGAAAACTACAAAAAAGAGTTTTGAAAATAATTTAATTTTTTATGATTTTTTAAATTATAATTTTAAATGAAAAAATATTAAAGTATCATTTAGAAACATTTTTTGAAAACATTTTTAAAATAATTTTTTTAGAAGAAAAACAATTTCCCATCTTAGTGTGAAATAAAATCTAATTTTATTAAATATTTTTTGAAAACATCGTAAATACTAAAGAAAAGAAAAATTTATATTAATTAAATAAGATCATGAATAAATAAAGGAGAATAGAATACAATATTTTCATGACATATTGACAATATAGTTCCATCGATGGTAGCATGATCATAAACAATCTCAGTAAATAATGAAATTTTATCTACAATGATTGAACATATTGATAAATATTAATCACAATACCCATGAAATAATAACATCAAATGTTGATTCAAATAAGATACAAATATGTATTTTCACGATATAACATGTCAAAAGGGAAGTATATACACCTTGTAAATGAATATAGGTGCATAACATGACATCTGGCTCAAATAAGAAAAATTGAGACATAATTTACTTATTACTTTGGTGACATTGAAATCATAAAACCCATGAAAGAGAAATACTAAAATTGATATTTATATCATATTAATTCTTATTATAATAATTATAAAATAAATTTATGTTTATTATTCTCACCACTTAAACGAAATATGCAGTGAACATGTTTTGTCTGTCACAAAAACTAAAAGTGAGATGAAAATCCATTCCAGCTTTAGTATCATATAAAAAGTATGTTCACAAAAATAATAATAATAATATAAACATTAATTATCATGAAATTAGATATATTCATGATATCTCATTTAATAAGGTATTATTCACACCATACAAACGAAATTAGTGGTGGATTTGGTATAAGTATCTTAGAAGTAAATGTGAGAATATAAAATTCTTTACCTTCTGTATTCACAGCCTTTGCATGTGTTCTATCCTCCTATATAACAAATATATTTTTATTTTAAATGTATTGAATATACCTATTAATATATATCCTACAATATATTATTTTCATATGAAACTATATTACATGTTTATTAACCAGAAGATGTTAATGTTACGATTATGGTAAGAACCGATTTGTTTTTCATATATTTTTTGAATTATTATTTCTGGTTCACATACTTTGATAATTATTTCATCATTTATAAAATGTATAAAAAATATTAAATATCATATATATTCATTATATATTTATTTATAGTATCCTATAAAATTTATTTGTAGAATATAAAATATACCATTCATGGAGATTGTAGACTATTTGTACGTGCGAACATTATTTCGATTTTTTTATCATATTTAAAGAAGGAATGAAAATAAATTATATATATATATATATATATTATCATTATACTTTAAATATTATTCCATATATAACAAATATTCTTATTAATCCCATCCTTTACACATTCCATGAAAATCATGAATGTTTTACATTGCTTCGCAAGGTGGTACTCTACCGTAAACACAAATGATGTTATCATATTCCAACAAAATGGAAATCATGATTCTATGATATAATAATTCTATATGCATAATAATATCAAAAATATCATATAAAAATTGCATTTAAATCCTGATTATAAAAATTTAAATTTGTTAATGGAAATATGAATGACATTGGTTTGCATGGTTGTGGTCCAACAAACACACGAATGGTTATTTCATAGCCTATTTGACTGATGTGTGTATGTTTATTGGTATTAACCTTTCCATAAAAATCTCTAATAATATTTTATATTTATAGTATTTTATATAAATATGATATATTAATAATTTAATGAGGAGGAGAAGGAAATAAAATTATATGCCTTTTAGAAGAAAATTACTTATTATTTATGTATCCTCATTAGTGGTTAGCTAAAAACATGTAAGGATTGATTTATTAACATAATATGGACTATATAATGATGGGAGGGAATTTTTTAATTGGCTTGGGTAGATATTTATCAATTCAAATGGCTTGAGTGCTGTGAAGTGGTTGGGGGAGTGAGTGTCTTTTAGTAGTTGAAGAAGAGTAAAATTCTTGTAAACACTCAAAAGTATTCACTATTGGGAGGAAAATATTAAATCATGTTGCACAAAAATTTATAAAAAATTATTTGGAGTAATTTATTTTCAATAAAAACCTCCTAAACTTATTTATCCACATTTTTCAAACATTTGGTTTGTTCACAATTAAGTTTCATTATTTTCCTCTTTTCGGTTTTCATTATGTAATCATGTTTTCTAACCATAGTAATTTATTCATTATGAATAATTTGGATTGATACTTATTAGATATTTTTTAATCAATTATTTTAAATATTATCTCTATTTTATAAATTATAAATCATATGGATGTTAGAAATTAACGTTAACAGAAACACATGTAACACACAAAATCACTGCTTTAACTATAACTGTTCATCGAGTTTTTTTATGTATTGGTCAATATATTCATTATAATAAAAAATCATTAATGGAACATAAATTATATTTATTAATATTTTTAAATTATATTTCAATATATACTAGTTCTATACATTTTAAATCAATTAAAAAAATAACATTTATTATAAAATGGAATTTATGTCAATGTTGACATTTTTCATTTAATTTAAATTTAGAAAATATGAAAAAGATAATCACATAAAATACACCATGTTAAATAATTATTAATATGATATATTAATCTTAAAAAATATTTCAAATTCAAATTACCTCTCCTTTAATGTTTTAAGTTTCATTTGATTTGTTTTATTAATAACTCTATAGTTCTTCCGTAAGTGTTTCTTAAGAATTTAAGGTAATTATATATTATATAATTTTTGTTTCTAAGTTATGATGATAAAATAACTAATATATATTCAAAAATAATATTTATAACCAAAATTATGATGTTTTTTCATATTCTAATGCTTTATAGAGATTTAAAGGAAGGCATGTAATTTTTTTTGTCTTTTTCTTTACTTAACATATTGTATGGGTCACTTTCATGGGAATGTGGCAAAAATTTCATAAATTTAGATAATAAATTAGTAATGGTATAGATATTTCTAGATAATGAGCATTAGATAGGTTATGGTTATTTCTTTCACATTATTTTTTTTATGTTCAACCACTATGTAAACTCATTTTTTATTTAATTAAGATAATAAATTTTATATAATTTCACAAATAAATATGGTTTTTGTTGAAATTATAATAAATTATACATTATTCATTTTACAAATATCTAATAAAATTTTATAAATTCAATTAAAAAAAGTGAAAATTTTAAATTTAATCATGTATTCTTAAGGATAAATGAGGTAATTAATGTTAAATAGATTAAAAGATTGAAATATCTGTATATCCAATTTCATTATGCAACAAATTGGATTAATATATTTATATTTGAACTAAAAATACCTTTAAACCAATTGAATATATATTCTATAACTTATAAATACTTTAAATGTAAAGGAGTTTTCCATTAAGATGTAGTATTTTTCAATATTTATCCAAAAATAAAACTCATTAGAATAGTAAAGAAATTAAATATAAGATAATTTTTTACAGTATGATTTCATAAATAATGACTAATTTTTCAAATAAATACTATAAAATTAAAAAAAAAATTAATTTTAAATTATAATCACCAAATATGATTATCCAAAAATTTTGTAAAGATGATGTTTTTTCAGAAATCTTTTTTTTTATTTTAAAAGATTATAATTATATTTATAATCAATAAATAACTAATAAAAATTTAAATCATATATATTTTAAAATGTGGGTTAATCATATTTATTACCTCTATATCAATGACTAGGCGATAACTACCATATTAAATAATAATATTGATAGTATATTATAGTACAATAAAACTATGTATTGTGTTTAACACAATACAAACATTGGGATGCATGTTCCAAAAAGTAAAATAAGTGTTTCATGTATAGAAAGATTAATTTGTAATAACATTCAAGGAAATAAATCAAATAATTTTTTGTTATTCAAAAAATAATGATACATAAAAATTTTGGGACATACAAATACTATATCTGAACCCTGTTCATGCTCTTGGGAATCAAAGATATATATAGAAAATAGGGAGTATAATGGTCATTATATCGTCAATCAGGTGGTGGATTCCAACCATATTTACAATCTATTATTCCTCTGTAGTAAGAGTAAAGAAACCTAATTTACATTCACCTCTTTTTGAGTTAATTAGGGATGATTAATGATATTAAGTCCATTCATCCATGATACTAATAAACATCAAGGTGTATCTAATTGAAGAATCTCATAAATATTGACAAGATACATTCCTTTTATACCACCTATGCTAGGGTCTTATTAATCACTAAATCACCTATAAAATTTCTATTCCCATGGATATGTTCTAGCTTAATATCAAAATACATAATGTTCCCAACCCACCACCAATATTAGATGAATTGACCAAGCTGTAAAAATAGATACCTATAGATCTTATGGTCTATATATACCATGAAAATTTGATCAAAAAGGTATTTTCACCCAAATTTTAGAATTTGAACATCCGCCACTAGATCCATGTGTTATGTTTATTAATACTAGTAAATAAAAATTAAATTCAATGATCTATAAGAATTCAAAATTCTATCTAACAATATCATTTATCCAATTCAAATCCACGGTGTATTATTTTATAGGGTTAACTCCTATCGAGATTTTCTAAGTTCATAATTTATTTATATTTCAATTATACATTCACATGAATGAATAGTCTATCACACGTTATACTAGTGAATCTTATCCACTTTATTGGTAAAGGTTTTCATTAACACTGTTAGCTAGATGAAGACCCAATAAAATCTATAATAGTATATTTAAAATTAATGGATTCTATAGATGTACAAAATGCTTATTTCATTCCCATGTAATATAAACCTGAACCTTCTAAAGGTGCATTGTTATTCCAAAATCACATATAAATTAGGAAATGATAGGAAAATAAAATTTCAATATTAAAAACATTAAGACCTTTTCATTCATTTGACTCTCTCTTATTTTAACCCAAATCCACATAAATATTATATGAATGTTCCACTAGTAACTAGTGGTGTACATGGGTATCATTGATCAATTCCACCACAATAGAATATAGATGTGGTTGGAAGGCTTGATTCATTAGGGTCGTAAACACTGATGAAATTTTTATGAATCTGAATGGAATCAAATTAATCTCATAGAGGCCAGACATAAAACATGAATTTTTATAGGGATTATAATAATGTCTCACACATAGCTAAATATACCATAACATAATTTATATATTAGTTAACTACATGTTTATCCTTAGCTGATCAAATTAGCCTTTAATTTGAGGAAGATGATACTAGTTCTTGACAATCACATTGTTCACCCTCTGTTAATCTTTGAAGAACATCAATTAACTATCTTACTAATTATAAAATTTTAAAAAAAAAACCAAAGGGGTCATGAATTGGTGAAAAAATCCCCTTTCCCATGGTATTATAGTGGAACCTTGAAATCACTATGCTTTTCAAGATCCATATCATAAGGAGGAATGAATATAAGTTCCACACCTAAAATCAACTAAATCATAAAATTAACTAATAAATCAATTTAAAAAATCATTAATCTATTATGGAATACATACTATAACTGGTTATACTCCTATGAAAATATTAGATACCATGTTTCCTCATCATTTAGAAAAACATTGGTGAACTAGGCTAAAATATTTCCAATTTGGCGATGGTAATGACATAAAAAGAATATCACGAAATTCTTAAAACAAACATGTGTTTAATAGTATAATTGATGAGATTTTAAAGCTACCAAAAAATGATTTGATTTGATGTGAGCTTGATAACAAATTTATTAATTCATATATAAGTTCATGTCAAATCATCACATATCTAACAGAAATAAGTCCCAAAGATATATATATAAAGTAATCTTGAGGGCAGACTATGAGTATCTATGAATACCCTAATATCATAACCCTAATGGTGTAAAGGAGGACATTACATTGAAAATATACTTAATCACTATCTAAAAATCTCTAAAATAATTAGTTGTTAAAAATTAGGGTGATTCAAACATATCAAATAGAAAAAAATTCTATGGAAGATAAAACATGGAGAATATTTCATTTAATAAATGTAATCACACCTTGATATATAGGTATCTCCTCTATATAATGACGTTTCTCAAAACCTAATCCTTTACCTTCAACTCTAAATCCATAAATACTCTTAGGATAAAAATTTTACTAAACCTGGGAATCGTGGCTGCTTACGTGCCTTGACTATATAAAAGAATTATCACTACTACACAAATATATGGCACCAGATCCTAGTACTATTCCTTGGTCTTGTTGAAAAACATATAAAATAAGAATATAGAATATAGAATTTCATATTAGTGAAATATTATATATACCCCATCTACAAAAAATGAATCTTAGAAGGTGATCTATGGAACAACAGTTGATCATGTCACAACATTTCAAACTGATGGAATACCGATAAAGGCCTACAATATTGGGAACAAGAAGAGCCATGTTAATGAAAGATCATCAATTCAAAAGTCTAGTGAGAATTATAAAAATTACTCCTTGAAATCCAAATGATCTATTCTTGAACCCAAAATATAATCATATAGCAACACAATGAAATTTTGGGATATATATTTTTTAAATTAAAACATATTTGATAATTGGTTTCACACACAAAACTGAACTTAAGTGATACATGAAATATAAGATGCATAGTATTTAATTTTTTTAATGATTTATAAATCCATAATTAATTAAAATTATTTTAAACAACACCAATTTTCAACATTTAGTGGATGAATAATTAATATTATATAATACTGAAAAGGGTTGTTTTATTTAAATAAAAGTGTAACTCCCCTACCCCAGTTTCCCAGAGCCGGTGAATTATTTTAAAACATTGGCATGATTACAAGGAATCATTTCCCAAAGGACTGATCAGTTTAGAAGTCTTGGAAAATAGATTACATACATTAACATTAAATAACAATTTCAAACATAATACACAGCATAAATAGTTCTTTAAGAATGAAATTTTTCCCTTTAGCTTAACCCTGCATATCAATAGTAATACACTTCTTAGAATCTGAGGAAAATGAAACATAATAAAGGGGTGAGCTCAAATGCTCAGTAAGGGTAAGAAATCCAGTGGAAGATAACATACATATTAAACATGGTGAATAACTGAAACCACATTCCTTTACTAATAAAAAACATGAATACTTTTATGGAAGGAATATGAGATGAGTAAATAATTCGACGATAAAACATATCATGGGTATTCTAGAATTATAATGACCACATGAACCATCAATATTGTTTTCATAACGAGGGAATGTATAATGCCAGACATTCTGAAACATTTTGTCAAGGCCTCGGCCAAGACATATAAAAAATGATTAAGGCCTCGGCCCAACACATATATCAAATTGGGAAAGGGCATTGGCCAATTCAACATATACTTGTCAAATGAGACCTACCGATCCATTGAAGAGCTATAGCCAACTCCACCCATCACTTACTATGTCCAATACATTCCTCATATGAAAACATTGAAACATAACATAAACATTTGTATTAGAACATGCATACAAAATTTAAATACTTTAACCATAAATCATGAATGGTATAAAAATAACACATCCATATTCAAACATATCACAAAACCTTCAATAAAATATAGAAGATATTTATCGTAATATATCAACTTAAAACAAGTTTAAAATCCATCAAGGGATGTTGATATAGATGAAAATGGCTTGTAAAACTCTTTGAGAGAAATATACATTTTTCATGAAAACATTTAAAAGTAAAAAAATTTATAAAGGAATACATTTAATGTCATTTTTGAATCAAATATTTCCATACCTCTTTGAAACTTTTTTATGGAATTAACATTTTAAAAAAATTCATGTTCATATAAATAATTCCATAAAAACCCATTTTGCAAACATGGACATTAATGAGAATGATTTAGACGAATAAACATTTAAAACATTTAAAATGATGTTTTAATATTAGTTTCCCTTAAAATAATATCTTTTAAAACCCTTTTATGAATCATGTACATGGATAATAAATATGTCCCTGTAAAAACTTACCCATAAACAATCTTGAATAATAATGAGATTGAGGAATTAACCCTTACCAATTTGGTAACTTAAGAAACATACACCACATGAAATAAGTATCATACAATGAATATGTAAATTCACATAAATTAAAGTATATTACACAACGAATACAATTATTGGCAGTACATACACAACACAAAAGGTAATAGTGGCAATATGGCACCAATCTCATGGGAATAAGGAGTGAGATGAAAACCCCTTACCTTGCAATTTCCTTTAGTCGAGGGTACGTTTAACCTAATGTATGAAGATTTTAGTATGTTATTAAAGTATACTAGAACCATATTAATAATTATGATATCATACATGATTAATTTATTGCCTTATACTACCCATTTAATAATAATTTCCATGTTAAATTAACATTTCGGGTAAAAATCGCTTTCTTTATCTTACGTGTTTTAAATTGTTACTCTTGATTGTATCACATAGATCAAGATTTAATTACTTCCTGAATATAAAACATGGTTTATATATCATATATATTTAGAATATAAATATGTATAATAGACATATACATGAAATGAAAAACACTGTTTATGGAGACGGTAGTCCGTACGCACGCATAAATGTTGTTCCCATTTTCATCTCATATTGAAAATAATTATGTGAATAAGTTATATGTTTGTACATATATATATAAATAAATTTATCCAGTAGAACTATTATTTCATATATTACATACATATTAATAATATATTTTTTTATAATCATCGATGAATGGTGAATGTGGAAATGAATACCATCATGTCGTGGAGACGGTAATCTGTATGTACGCACGAGTAACAATATAATATTCTAAAAGGTGTGGAATTGGATGGTATATTAATTTTACAGAGAAATTATAATGTTATTTTAATTTTTTATATATATATTACACATAATTATATCAATCTAAATAACATATTGTTGAATAGAAAATTACACCACGACGTCGAGATGGTAAGCCGTACGTACGCACGCATTGTGACATTATCATTCATAATATGGATATAATTGTGAATATAGTTGTTAAAAATTTATAATTACATCATAGTATATAGAATATACTTGATTTATTATTTTATAATTGAAACAACAAGGAAATAATAATTGGAAGAATAAGAGAACTTGAAAGAGGGTGGTGAAATCATTACCTCTTCTTTGGGTTCTTCCTTTTGATTTTATCAAAAGGGCTCCATAAGGTTGCATTATGACCAAATTAAGGCCTATATGATTAATTAAGGATAGTTGGGAGGATGTTTGGGTAGGGGTTGGGGAGCCAAATGGCATTGGAGGTGTGAATTTTAGAGAAGGGGAAGTTCCCTTTTACAAGAGTGGTGAGTGGCACCTTAAAAAAATAGAAAATATTATTTTATAATAAATTCATTTTCGTTTTATAATGGCTCCAAAATGAGTTATTTAAAATAAAAGGTAGGGATGGGTAGAAAATCACTCAAAAAATTGGTTTTATACAGGTTTATGTCACCATATTAACCTTAACGTTTAGATTTAAAAATAGTTTAACATTTACCATGTCTTTTTGTATTTTTATATTATATGGTTAATAAACATACTATAAAATGTTAATTGAACCCAAATTGGTTCATTAATGTCCTATATATTATAATATAATTTTTTTTGGCCGATCCATAGATTTTTAGTACTGTTATATCAATTAATAATGTAATATTTTTTTTAAAAACTCTTTTATGTCAATTTTGACACTATTTGGTATTTTGTTTTTTCTAAATTCATAACATCATTATTATTTTGAAAAAAATTCATTTAATCATCCATAATATTTTATATTAACCTAGAAAATTAGTTTAATTCATAAAAAGTCACAAATTATATTAATTTGAATATTTATAATATCAATTATTTTAATAATTCATTAATACTGTAATTACTACCTCAATATTGTGTCATAAATAAATTTAATTATTCAATGTCTAAAATATATTTACAAAATACCATTATGTAGGAAATAATTTTGTCTTTATAAGGAATATTTATAGTCAAATATATCTTATGTGTAACCCTATATTAAAAATGTTTTATTTATTAAACATAAAATTTAACACTTTTAACTATTCATTGAATTAAATAATAATAAATGTCCTAATCGAATCCAAGTGGACCTAAGAGGTTCCTATTTTATTCCTAAGCTTGTTTCGGATCAAATTGAAATTAACCAATAGAATTAGGAACATGTGATAGGATAATAATAATACCATATTTACACTTAAATACCATATTTAATTTTAACCGTGATAAATAAAACTAAAAAGGTACTATTCACCAAAAATTATTTTTATCTTATTGAACCAAATTTTTCTAATTGATATCAACTGTGGCTCTTGGATTTTTGAAATTCAACTCATAGAAGTGGTAAAATTATGTTTTATGTGAATTTACAAATTCACCTAGGAGGTGGGTAAAAGACGGTGAAAAGTTCAATAAAATTTTATATATCTAATATTATTACAAAACGACTCCAATGAATGACATTGAACATATATAGGTATTATTTATCTATTTTGACCTAAAATGAATTTAAATAAATTACATAATTATTTAAATAAAAATTCAATTTTAAATAATAACTCAGTGTTTATTCACTATTCATCCAAAATTGAATGTTTTTAGAAAAATAAAAAAAATTCACCCTAAAATAATTTTGATATTCCGAATTCAAAAATGATGTCTATTATACCAAATTAAAAATAGAGAAATTTAATTTATTAATTTAAAATTAATTTCTGTTGTCAAAACCAAAATGCGTATTTTTAAGAAATAATAACTTTCAAAAGATTATCACTTGTTTATATCAAATTTCAAAGTGAAATTACATAAAATGACCAGCATTGGATTAAATGGTAAAAATATAATCTATTTATACATCTAAACAATTAAAATGTTTATTTTATCTTTATAAATTATTTTGATTAAAAAACTTGTTTTCAGTTAAAATATAGTATTTTTCACTATTCAACAAAATATGAAAGGTATATGAAAAGTACCAAAAATTTACACAAATTTAATTTTTTATGTCTTGATTCTAATGAATAAGTTTATTTTGTAAAATTAAATATATATATGTTTCAAATATTGGGTTTAAAATGGATCACCATTAAAAGCGGTAAAATTTCATTTTTTGAAAAATAATTTTCTTATCTAAAAAAATGAATTTGTTATTAAATTATGTCTAAAAAACTCATAACAGGGCTTCTAAAATTATAAGGATTATATATAGTTCAAAATTCAGTTAATACTATTCATAACTACTTTTGAATGACTAGTTTGGTAAGTCGTGGTGTGCTTGAACTCAGTGTTGTGTGTACTGAAAATTATTATGTTATTTTGAAGAAATAACGTTCTATAAAATATTGGGGTGTTACATTCTTACCTCCATCAATAAATCGCATCCTCACAATTTGATTTTGTTCTTCGAAAATAAAAGGTTGAAAATAGAAAATACTTTTTTGGAGGACTCATATCTGAAATTGGGTTAATAAAATTTAGTCTTAATAAGAGAGAATATATATATATATATATATACATGACAGGTAGAGTTACATCCTATAAATAATTCCTACAACAAACTCATATTTCACTTCATAAGATTTAAAAAAAATATTCTATTTATCCTAATTGTATCGGGTTCCAAAAATAATGAATTTATAACTCACTTATCAGACCCTTTAAAAGACTAGACTATATCATCCATGGACTTCATGTAGTCTATTGGTTGGTGATAAATCCCAATCGCACTATGGTGTGGGTTCGATTCCCGCAGCTCTGTCTGACGCGATGGATTGCCAAACAGTCTGTGTGTTGTCCTTTTTATAACAATCCAAAAATAACCTTAACAATAATATACAATTTCAAACTTAATCTATTCCAACATTTAGACTTACCCAAAATACTTCTATCAAAACTCACAGTCCAAAATTTATAGGGAAGTTAAAAAAAATGAGGATCATTTTTTCCATGTAATAACATTTAAACACCTTCAACATGAATTATTTTAATATATGGTAACACCATCAATTACCATAAAACATTATTGATTACATTCGTGATCCATCATTTATTATAGAATACCAGATATACTTATTTTATCCAAAAATGTTGTAAACTCCAACAATGATGGAATATAGAAATTATTAATCAGTTTCAAGGTAGTCAAGAATATACAATATATTTTTTCCAAATCAACAATCTCTTATTAAAAAATTACTACCTTAGTATCTAGACCATATTATCTCAAATTCCCAATGAAATAGTACTGTAGTACAATCTTTATTTATTTCCATAATTCATATAACCAGTACATCGTTGATACAACACTCAAATGACAAAATACGTTAATAAAAACATAATAACTCTTAATCATTCCTCTTCATATTTTGTAGTATCATAACATGATTCTTATCCAATAGAATCATTTAGGGTATACTCTGATGACTTGGACTTTTATTTGCATAGTGTCCCAACTCCTTGAAAATGAAGCATTGTACATGTGAAAATTTTTTCATACCATTGAAATCACATACATGGTGTCCATTTTCTCCACACTTATAATGAACTCTCATTCCCTTCATTCATTTAACAAGGTGATTCTTTCAATAGTTATCACATATGGGAAAATCCTACTTTTCCCTCTTCCATTTATCCATCTTTCTCTCTTCCATCCTTTTGTTCTGTTGCTTCCCTTCAAAGCCATAGGACACAAGGAATTATTTACTCACATTATACTATTTCTTCATATGTTGAGAATACATGGGAGACTTTTTCCCATAAAAATTATGGCTTAATACCGTGAAAGATATGATCCTTTTTACTCTTTGGATCATACGTATTGTTGGAGTTCAAATTTCTTATACTGGACACAATTTCTATACAATGGCATACACTAGTTCAGTTTAGGAATTGCATTGAATAATTCCAATCTTGTAAAATACCTAATCTAAATTTAATAGTTTATGGATATAATCCATAATCACAAAAATATTCTCTTTGAGGAGGTATATAGACATAAACCATTCATAGTGGTTTGTAAAGAAAACAAGAATTATCCTAAGCATATCCCCTGAGATTTTTGTAACCAATAGTGCAGCAAGGCCTGTTTTTGTGCACCCATTTCCGTTTGAGTCGAGCTCAAAGCGTTGTTTTCAGGTTTTACCCTTAGGTACATCTGTGCCAGATCTGCCTCTACCTGCTCATATTCATACAAGGATTTATTTTCTTGGAAAACTCACAAAATATCTACATTTAAAAAAATTATAGGAAGTTCTTCTATACTAATCCTCAAAGTCGATCTTAGGGTAATGTGCTCTAATCAGAGTTGATTTAAATCTTGTTACCATGGTTATTTCTAAACATCTTTTGATACAAAAAATAACCCCCAACCCCAGTTACCCAGAGCTGGTGCATTATTTTAATACATTGGCATGATTTCAAGGAATCAAGTCCCGAAGGACCGATCAGTTTCATAGACTAGGAAAATATATTACATACATCAACTTTACATTTAAATTTGAAACATAATACACAACATAAATATTTCTTTGAGAATTCCATTATTCTTTTTATCTTAACACTGCATATCAATCATAATTCACTACTTGGAATCCTAGGAAAATGAAACTTAAGAAACGGGTGAGCTCAAACGCTCAGTAAGGGTAATCAATACAACAGAATATAACATAAATATTAAGCATGGTGAATAATTTAATGCACATTCATGTACCAATAATAAATATGAATACTTTAATAGAAGGAATATGAGCACAGTAAATAATACCATAATAAAACATATCATTGGTATTGTACTAGATTAATGACCACATGAACCCTCAATATTATTTTCTTAATGATGGAATGTATAATGCTGGACATTCTGAAACATTTTGTCAAGGCCTCATCCAAGACGTCTAAAATGATAAAGGCCTCATCCAAAACCATATATCAAATTGGGAAAGGGCCTCGGCCAATTACATTTCTAGTTGTCTCATGACACCTACTGATGCATCGAAGAGCTATAGCGGGCTCCACCTATCACTTACTATGTCCAATACATTCCTCATATTAAAAGGTTGAAACATAACATAAACATTCATATTAGAACTAATATACGAAATGTCAATAAATTAACCAAAAACCGTGAATGGTATAAAAATAACACATCCATAGTAAAACATATCACAAAACCTTCAATACAATAATGAAAATTTGTATCATAATAAATCAACTACAACTACTTGTAAAATCCATAAAATATGTCGACACAGATGAAAATGAATTGTAAAACTCTTTGAGAGAAATATCCCTTTTTCATGAAAACATTTAAATGTCACACAATTTAGAAATGAATACATTTATGGAATTTTTTTAATCAATGTGTCCCATACCAATTTGAAACTTTTGAATGAAATTAACATTTTAAAAATATTCATGTCCATATAAATAATTCCTTAAAAAAATGTTTTACCAACATAGAAATTAATGAGAATGATTTAGAAGAATAAATTTTTAAAACATTTAAAATGATTTTTACTAATATATTACCTTAAAATAAACTCATTGAAAACTCTTTTATGAAACATGGACATGGATAATAAATATGACCCTGAAAAAACATACCCATAAACAATCTGGAATAACAATGACCTTGAGGAATTAACCCTTACCAATTTGGTAACTTATGAAACATACACCCCATGAAAGAAGTATCATTAAATGAATATGTAAATACACACAAATTAATCGTTATTACACAAATATTACAATTATGGGAAGTATATACACAACTCAAAAGGTAATAGTGGCAATAAAGCATGAATCTCACAAGAATGAGGAGTGAGATGAAAACCCTTTACCTAGCACTTTCCTTTAGTCGAGGGTACGTTTAACCTCCTGTATGAAGATCGTATTATGTTATTAAAGTATACCAGAACCATATTAATTTTTATGATATCACACATTATTCATTTATTACATTATATTACCCATTAAATAATAATGTCCATGTAAAATTAACATTTCGTTTAACAATCGCTTTCTTTGTCGTAAGTGTTTTAACATGTTACTAATGATTGTATCACATAGATCATTATTTAAGTAATTCTAGAATATAAAACATGATTTATGTATCATATATATTTAGAATATAAATATGTATAATAGACATATATTAGAAATGAAAAACAATGTATACAGTGATGGTAGTCCGTACGTACGCATAAATGTTGTTTCCCTTTTCATCTTGTATTGAACAGAACTAAGTGAATAAGATATATGTAAGTATATATATATATATACAGTAGAATTATTATGTCATATATTACATACTTATTAGAAATATATATGTTTTTATAATCGTCGATGAAAGGTGAATGTGTAAATGATTTTC
Organism: Viscum album; assembly: GCA_963277665.1. NCBI lineage: Eukaryota > Viridiplantae > Streptophyta > Magnoliopsida > Santalales > Viscaceae > Viscum > Viscum album. The sequence goes on from OY728132.1 coordinate 1,308,213,943, forward strand.
ATTGCGTCATATAGACGGTAATCTGTACGTACTCATGAGCGACAATATCATATCCTTAAATGTGTTGAATAATTTTACAGAGACATTATCATGTTATTTTCATTATTTATATACAGATTACAAATCATTATATCCATACAAATAACATAGTGTTGAATAACAAATTACACCATGGTGTAGAGACGGTAAGTCGTACGTACGCACACATGGTGATATTATCATTCATAAGATGGATATAATAATGAATATAGTTGTTCCATATTTATAATAACATCACAGTATATAGAAGATAATATATTTTTTATTTTATTATTGAAACAACAAGGAAAGATTAAGTGGACGTATAAGAGAACTTGAAATAGGGTGGTGAAATCAGTTCCTCTTCTTCGTGTTCTTCCTTTTGATTTTATCAAAAGGGCTCCTTACGTTTGCATTATGAAAAAATAAAGGACTCTAGAAAAAAGTTAGTATTGTTGGGAGTATATTTGGGTTGGGTTTGGCTGAGACAAATGGATTTGGAGGAGTGAATTTGATAGAAGGGGAAGTGCCCTTTTATAATAGAGGTGATTGTCACCTTAGGAAAAACTTATAATATTATTTTATAATAAATTCATTTTCAGTTTCAAATGGCTCAAAAATAAATTATTTATAGGAAAAGGTGGGTATGGGTCGAAAAAATCTCAACCAAGAGGTTTTAGATAGGTTGATGTAACCATATTAACCTTAACATTTATATTTAACTCTTAGTTAAATAGATTGACATTTACCATTTCTCGTTGTATTTTTATATTATATGGTTAATAAACTTACTATAAAATTCCAATCAAACCCCAATTGGTTCATTAATTTCATATATATATTATTATATATGTATTTTGGCCAAACCATAAATTTTTAAGACTATTACATCAATTAATAATATAATATTTGTTTTAAAAACTCTTTTATGTCAATTATGTCACAATTTGATTTTTTTTTTTCTAAATTCATAAAAACATTATTACTTTGAACTATATTCATAAAATAAAACCTAATATGTCATATTAGAATAGAAAATTAGTTTAATTAATAAAAAGTCTAAAATTACATTTATTCGGATATTTATAATATCAATAATTTTATTCATTCATTAATACGATAATTACTCCATTATCATTGTGTCATAAATAAATTAAATTATTTAATGTCTAAAAAATATAAATAAAATTCCATTATGTTGGAAATAATTTTATATTTATAATTAATATTTATATTCGAATTTATTTTATGTGTAACCCTATATTAAAAATGTTTTAGTTATTAAACATTGAATTTAACACTTTTAACTCTTCTTTGAATTATATAATAATAAATGTCTTAATCTAATCCAAGTGGAATTTAGAGAATAATATTTAAATCATAATTTTGTTTTAGGTATAGTTACACATAACCAATAGAATAATGACATGTGTTAGGGTAATAATAATATCTTTTTTACCCTTAAATACCCTATTTACTTTTAACCATGGTAAATAAAAGTAAAAAGTTTATATTTACCAAAAATTATTTTTGTCTTATTGAACAATTTTTTTATTGATATAAACCATGTCTCTCTAATTATTTAAATTAAACTCATAGAAGCGGTAAAATTATGTTTTATGTGAATTTGAAAATTTTCGTAGGAGGTGGTCAAAAGACGGTGAAAAGTTCAATAAATTTATATGTATATAATATTATTACAAAATGACATAATTAATTACAATGAACATATATATGTATTATGTATATATTTTTACCTAAAATAAATTTAAATAAAATAAATAATTTTTTAAATAAAAAGTCAGTTTTAAATAATAACTCAGTGTTTTTCACTATTCATCAAAAATTGAATGTTTTCAGATAAATACCAAAACTTCACCCTAAGCTAATATAGATATACTGAATTCAAAAATTAATTCTATTTTACCAAATTAGAAACATTTAAATTGAATTTATTAATTTAAAATTAATTCCTGTAGTGAATACCAAAAAACGTATTTTTAAGAAATAATTACTATCAAAAGATTGTCAGTTATTTATATCAAATTTCAAAGTGAAATTACATACAACGACCATAATTTTTTGAAATGGTAAAAATATAATCTATTTATACTTCCAAACCATTGAAATGTATAATTTAACACAATAAATTACTTTGATTAAAAAAGTTGTTTTCAGTTAAAATATAGTATTTTTTACTATTCATCAAAATATGAAAGTTATCAAAATAGTACCAAAATATTATCCAAACTAAATTTTTATATCTTGATTCTTATAAAGAAGTTTATTTTTTTCAAATTAAAGATATATAAGTTTCAAATATTGGATTTAAAAATGGTTCTTTATTAAAAGGTTGTAGAATCTCATTTTTTTAAAAATACTTCTTTTATCTAAAAAAAATTAATTTGTTCTTACATTATGTCTATGAAACTCATAATATTTATTCTAAAATTAGAAGGATTATATATAGTTAAAAATTCAGTTAATACTAATCATAACCACTTTTGAATGGCTAGTTTGGTAATTCGTGGGGCGCTTGAACTTGGTGTTGCGAGTTGTGCAAGTTATTAAAGTTACTTTGATGAAATAACGTACTATTAAATCTTGGGGTGTTAAAAAAAGTTTTTAATGTATTTTATATGTCATCTTAACAAATTATAGTAAACACTTTTAAATTATTATTATATTATACCGAATACATTAAATTATTTTAATTGAAAATTATGATGAAATAATATTGAGAACATTGAATGATTGAAATGGGAATTTTCAATAAATTAAAAATTTCATTATATTTTCTTTTTTAATTTAAAATATAAATTTAAAAATTTAGGAAAATTAATTTTATATATTTAATTTAATTTTTATCCATCATAAATAAATTATAATAGGATTTTTTATAATTTTTTTTGATATAATTAATTTTAAGGTCAATGGTGAAAAATACTACTTTTAAAAAAAATTAGTGTTTATGAGTACATCAAGAATAATGTAGACACTAAAAACTAATAAATAAATAATGGAAAATATTTATATATAGTGAGCTGAATTTTCTAAAAATTCAATTTTAAATTAGGAAAACCAATGAATAAAATTTTTGAAAATTAAATCATATTTTTTAATGTTATTTTTTTCAATTACGTATTAACAAGGGGAAATTTGATTATGAATTTCTTTTAAATATAAATAAAACTCCCTTTTATTAATAACAATATTAATTTCTTTAAAATCTATTATAAGGATAATTTTTTTGAAAACATAACATTTATGCTTAAAATACACTTTCTCTAAAAAGAGTTTTTATATGTCACATGTGCTAATTTTCTAATTAATTTTTCTTAAACATATAACATTTTTATGATAAATTTAATTTCATATTTTTTTAAAATTAGGTGCAAAATATTTAATATTTTCTATATTTATTTTTTTCATTAATCTTTATTTACATAGGTAAACCTGTATTACCACGATAATGACGAAAAATGGTAGAAGTGAAAAATCTAATAGTAAAATAATTAAAACCATTTTTAAAACATGTGTTAAATTGAATGGTTCTGTGATTAGATTCCTTACATCATCTATACTTTCTTATTTTCCACTTTGTCTTCAAATTCCTTTTAAATCGTGCTCTCTCTTTATATTAAGGAGTTATATTTACAAAAATGGCATTTACTTTGCATATAAAAGGTGATCATCTTCGCCAGCTTTATTCACGTATTCAAAAAAACTATATAGGCCAATAAATACCATTGTATCCATTTTAATCTATAGTTATTTCTAATTATATGTGTTCTTTTCAAAATCTCATGTTATAGAGCTTTAGGATGCTACCCATAAGTGAACATACAAAGGGAGAGGTAATGTATGCAACTGAGCTATCCTAATTATTTTCTTATTATACCACCAAAAACCTATTATATCAATTAAATTATGATAATATGTATTTATAATATTATTAAATTTAATTATGATAATGTAATATATATTTTCTATCTTTTTTAAAACCCATTTCAAAAATGCATAGGTCGACATGCGTTTATGAAAACTACTACCTCCATGAATGGATTTATTTTTTATCACATCATAACATGAATTGATATAATTTTCTATCATAAATATTGAGATAATATTTTGAAAACTAACCATTCACTATTTTTCCCCCAATTCTATGGAAGATGAACAGATCACCCATGCGTACGTGTTGGCTACCATCTTCACGAATGGGACGTATTTCAATTTCCACTCTAGTATTTAGTTATGTATCAATATATTTTGAAATAATATTAAAATAATTGATAAAAAATAAATAATATCATTATTTAATTTTTATATTCATATTATACAAAAATAATTATTTTCTTTACAATAATTACTAATATATTATAGCTTAATTTGTTGGGTTGCTTTTACAACTTACATGAGAAATGATATAAATTTATATCATGGGTAACCTTGTAAACATAAATAATTAATATTTTGGAAAAAAATAATTAAATAATATTTTTTATGGATCAAGACTGTCAATTGTAATATCTAAACTGTTATTAAGATACCATCATTTTGTTTATTAAAAATTATAGATATAGGCTCATTAAAACATTTTCCTGATAAATCATAACTAAAATTCATCTGATATTAAATTAAAACCATATAAATAATTATAAAACATATATAATAATATCTATAATGAAATTCAAATGATGAAATTTGAATCAATAAACAATAATAGACACTTCCAAAACAAAACTAGTACTAAATAAACAATTGAATCTAATAACATATTATGATGAAAATGAAATATAACTAAATAATTTATATTTCATTTATGAATATAAAATATGTTTTATAATTATTAATAGTATGATTTTTTAAATTTGTTATTATATTTATTATTTGTATAATATATTGAGATAAAATATTTTTTGATATGTGGGAGAAACGCTAAGGGGTTTGTTAACTAAATTTTCATTTATTGAATTATGATTGTTCTTCATGAAATTTATTCTTATACGATAGTTATTCTATGTCCTCTGATTATTTTATATAAATTTTCCTCTCTATATATTCCAAGTAATTACATTTTTATCACTCAATCCCCTTTTGAAATGTTACATACTTCATGAATTATGTTGTTGGGATATCGTCTCAAACATCCATTCATTAAGACAAGTTTTATATTTTCCACCAATTTTGTTTGTATGATGTATATGATTCCAAATTGATTTTTAATAAAATGAATATATATTTTTTTCATGGTTTTTAATGTTTCATATAATGTATTATATTTCATGATATTTTGAATCAAATGTTATAAATTTTTTAATTATTTTCAAATAATATGTTTTGTTCAATGAGACTTATTCAAAATTAATGATATGTTTTATATTATTTTGGTGAATGTACATCCATATAGTTAAGAATTATCATTATTATCATTAATATATATTGTTTTGAAAATACATTTCATGTTATTTCCTATGGTGTAATTTTGTTCGAAATGTTACCAATGCTTTAATTGCTTCTTATTAACTCAAACCCCATTTCATCGAGTTGTAATGTTTCATCATGAAATAGTCACTTATATGATAAGTTTATTACACTATAATATTTTATTATTTACTATGGAAAATTAATCCCATGATTCAAATCCTTCTCCATAATTATTTTATTCCTTATAAATGTATTATATTGTATGCATAATTCCCATTTTCCTTTACACTTTTATTCTATGTCTATATTTTCCCATCCCATAAATTTTCTCCAATATATTTTGAAACCTAATAGTATTTATCATATATATCATTAATAATTTCCTACTCCTCTTTTCCAAAGGATGTTTTATTATCCTTTTTTTATAATGTTGGATTCCAATAAAGATATTTTAAAATATTAAAATGGGTTTCCTACCCTGATATCTTGTTTCATCATCAACTATACATTTATTAAAGATAATATTTATGTATTTTCCCGGGGAATATTTTAATTGGGGGGTTTTTTAAAGCATTTTTTTAAAAAATATCACATAACCTATTTGAAAATAAATTTTCAATATAACCTAATATTCTTCATTTTTTCAATAATATAAAAATAGTTTTCAAAAATTTATATTTAATGTTTTTCTATGTGAATAACTTATTTAAAAATTATTTAGATTCATTTAATTGAATAATATCATCCATATTTTAAAATTAATTTCTATTAATCATAAATTTTAATGGTTTTGAAATATGAAGGGTTATTTCCATTTATTTATCAAATTGATTCACCCAATGATCATGGAAATGTATTTTTCATCTATGTAATCATCCAAAATAATAAATATGTTACACTAGGGATTTGTTATTAAACCACCGACCGTCTTATTTCACTAGATAGAGGTTGAAATTATCTACAGTTGTTTTCATATAACCTATCTATTTTCCATGGGTTAATTAGGTGATGTTTAAATTTAAGATGATTTCATGTTATCTAGGAACATAAATTTATGGATGATTATTATTTAAATGAAGTTTCTTATATGTCCCTCTAATGAATTTGATGATATATTATATGTCTTCAGCACAAAGAGGATACATATGTAGTTTCCCATGACTAAGAGGGTACATGTTTAGTAGCTCAAGAAGAAGAGGGTACACAGGTAGTTTCCCAGACCAAATATGGTACATGGGTAGTATCCCAATCCCCGGAGTGTACACTAATAGTAGCACATTCCCATGTGGGTACTTGTGTAGTTTCCGAGGACTAAGGACGTATGTGGGTAGTATCCCAATCCTAGATGGTACACGAGTAATAGACCAATCCCAATAAATTGCATGTGTATTATTCTAATCCTAAGAGTTCACATGAGTTGTTATCAAAATACCATGAGGGTAAAATGGTATTAGCTTAATCCCACTATTTGATGAGAAACATGTATAAATTCCAACTCAATTATGTTATTATTTCTATGGATTTGTTATATGCCACCATACAATATTATTTTGTTATGATACTAAATATTACTTTTATTGTCTTATGCTTATACACTACTATGAAATGGTATTTCGTTGACCATTTGATACCATATATTATTAGTTTTTATTAATTTGTGAAAATATTATTATTATATGTTCATTTTCATAGGATTTTTCTATAATTTTTTTGATTTCTCATATTTCTATTATCTATCACATCAGAAATATTTTTATGTTTTTCCCTTAAAAATAATTTGATTTTACAAATTTCTTATGTTTCTATTCCCTGAGTTATGAAGTTGAGTATACATATGAATAGTATAGAAGGGAGACTAAAATGATTCTTTAATATATAAATTTTCACAAGCTTTATACGAAAATAATCTAGTGTAAATGAACCTCAAAGAGACTAAACCATATATTCTTGGGATTTATTAATTATTTGTGAGGTATAATTAGTTACATGTGGAAATATTGTAAATTAAATGTTGTTTCATCTCAATTTTAATCAATTACAATGTTTAAATAAATTGTTCTTAGCATATTAGTTAGGATTTTTAGTCTAGGTATCCTCACAAATTGACTAGAAGGTCTATCCAGAAAAAGTTTTATCTTTATAATAAAGGTATAATTACCATCTTCAGAAAATTACAAAATACAAAAAATATTCACCTAAGGATAAAATAAATTTAAAATTCCATACATTTTTTTACCCTTGATAGTCTCATAACATTACCACGAGGTAGAAACCATGTGAAATCAATAAAATTGGATAAATAGTCTATCGCAGACATGCTACCCTAATGTAGATGTACAAACTTCCAAGACCTATTAGCTATCAACATCTCAAGGAGTAAATTCTTAAGGAAACATTGCTGAATGATCTTCCAGGAAATACCTAGATGCTAATATTGTAGGAGTAATACATCCAACTATTTCATTAATGATCCTCGATTCATATACACATCAATCCTCACACAGCTCTGAAGGGGAACCTCCATATGGTGGTATATAGTCTATATAGACTCCATTAAAATCATTCCATCTTATGGTATACCATCTATAGAAAATAGAGGGGGATTCTAGAATCACAACTATATGGTAATATAAGTAATATAAGGAACACATATTTCAACTCATTATCCAATAGAAATTATCATTTCATGTATAATCCCTTGAAATGTGTTATCAATTTTATGTATAGATTGAACTGAAGTATTGAGACCCATATCATTTAAATACAATATTTTGTCATTTTTAACACTAAATAAAATCCTAGAATAATTATTGGCCTAGTGTGATGGGAAGTTTATATTCATAGAACAATATTTTCACATATGGTTAAAACATCATTATTAAAAAACTGCATAACATGCCCATAAAATCCATTGATCTTTTAATAATACACCTGATATCCTGGGGGGGACATAACAATGGGGTGAGAAATCATGCCTAATAAGGGAATAATATAATAAAAACATGAATTATAGAGGTACATATAAGTAAAGGGCCATTCCATGGTGACATTAAAAGGTTACGATCATAATCATTATCATCAAACCATAACAAATGACGATTACAGTAAGGCATCATAGGAATGTGGTGCCAACATTAAACATGACACCATAAGAATAATTGAATGAAAAACACCAAGATATCATAATAGTGTTCTTATATAAACTGATATTTCACCAAAAAAGGTTTATCGTGATATAAAAACACAACCTAATGTGTTGGAGAGATTTGCCCCACTCACATTCTTATCATGTTAAAGAATAATTATTGAACTTTTTTCTATAAACATAAGAACTACTATCATTAATTTCAATCCAAATATTTAGGATATTGGGTATAATTCATAGAAGTCCAAAATAAATTAACTACAAGTTCGCCTTAGTGATTTCCCTTTTTTGGAAATGGGAATGGATATTCAGAACAAGAAAATCTTAGCATGGTAAATCAGGAAATAATTTTCATAGCATAATAGGTGTATATAACATACCATGTAAGTGACAAATAAGAGTGAAAGGTGGTATATAATTACTTTTTAATCAAATGAATATAAAAGAGATGTGATTTGATAACATCAATGATAAAAAATAAAAAATAAAATACATATACTATACATAAATAATGAGGAGGGGGAAGCAAATCCTTTATCCCGAGAGGGTGATTCTCAAAACATAATAAGAGTATATTATGATCTAAAAAACCCATTAGGAGGAATTTATAATAGTTTTAGGAGAGTAAATTCAGGATCAATGGGTTTTGATAAAATAACAGTAAGTGGTTGTGTGGGTATTTATAGAAAATGTTAGGATATTTAATAACTAATTTCAAAACATAGGTTTTGGGATCTATGAAATAAAATAATAAAAACCAAAAAACCATATTGTATTTAAATCACATAGTTTCATCAACAGAGTAGTTGATTTTAATATTTAATAATTTATAAACGTAACTCACTAAAATAACACCACTCATGATCTGAATGTGATTCATATTCATATAGAGTTATTTACAAAATCGAAAAATATAATATCGTTTTTGGTGGAATCATTATTGTTTTTTATAATATAAAACAATAATTTGAAAAAAACATTTTTTTTAAGGGGAAATATATTTTTATTGTAATTTATTCCATTTATAGTGTTCAAAAATTGACGTTTGAGCTATTATGATATTAAAATACATACTGTATATTTCTTCCATATTTAAATTTTAGGCAATAATTCGATTGTGGAAGAAACTAATAAGAAAGTCACTATTGTATAATTCTACAATGATTATTTCCAAAATAATATTAAATTTATCAAAATAATTTTATAAATATGAGTATTTCAAAATATAAATAGAAATCCTTATTTATTTAAAATTATTTATTTGATTACAATAAAATAATTCTAGACTTTATAGAAATTTAATCGGGCTTCAAGAGTTTATGTAATGATTTATATGTAAATTAATAGGACTGAATAATAAAAATTTTTGAGAATAAAATTGGTTTTATAAATCTATTATTAATGCCAATGTGTGTATAAATATAAATTGAATATTTCCCAAAAATTCAATTATGGTTTCTTCATATCAAAATTTAATTTTTACCAATATTAATTTATAATTATATATATAAATAAATAATAAATATGGATAAATATATTTATTTTTATTAAAAATATAATATAAAAACTTATACAACTAGAACATATCTATATAACAATATCTTACACTAGAATTCACAAAAAGTGTATGATGTTTGATGGTGGTACATTCTTGGGGTAGTTTGGTGAACAATGTTTAGGTGGTGATATCGATAAGAATTAACTTCTCCCATAACTGCTATCAATCATGTTTTAGTTGGTGAATATAATATTGTGATTTGTAAAGGAAAAATCTTATTGATTAAGCCTCCTGTAAATTCCTTGATTTGTGGTCTTTGAATAGTATGATCCTATATTTCGAGGATATCATTTTATCCTTATGTTTCAATTAGATATTATCATAACTATTAATATATACTGATCTTAATAGTCACTTCAAAATGGCTATATTATACCTTTTTTGATACATAATAGTCTTTTAAGACCATAATAATATTATGAATACATTTTATAAAATCATAAAAAATAAAACAAAATATAGTGTATGTGTTTTCTATATCTACATTTCATAACAAGAAAATTATTGATTAAGAAGAATATTATATATATAAATGCTTTCATCATTTAATTATCCCCCTTTAAAAGATTAACCCTCACAATTTCTTTTCATGTATCAAAACCTATGATGGTAATTTTTTCATCACCACCTTTGTTTCCCATGTTTCATACTCAAACATTCAGTTCTTCTGAAACACTCTGACTAGGTTATTTACCTTTTTTATAGTGCATTGTCTCCATGTTCAAATATCTTCAATGGATACACATCATATGAAAGATTATTATCTATAGGTGCGGCTTTATATTCAACACATTTTAGGGGTCTGGTATGTACTTCCTTTATAGGGATATAATGAACACATCATGTACATGAGATAGTTAGGTTGGAATTCAGGTCAACAATCCATTGATTTGATGATATCAAATATCTAATAGGGGACAATATATCAAGGACTAATATTTCCTTTCTTCTAAAACCTCATGATTTTCTCTCATGGTTATTTAAACAGGAACACAATATCTCTAATCTCAAACACTAGGTCTCATCAATGATTTTCCACACAATATTTCTATTCAATTTGTATAGATTTCAAATAACACTGATAATTTTTAACATTATCAATAAACTATGGGATAATATATGTACTCATCACCTTATTCTATTTAACTTTATCATTGATAATTTTATCCCAACACCTATTCTAATAAAAAGATTCCAAATGATCCATTTTAATTCTATAATAGAAAATTTCGTTATATGAAAACTCCACCAGAGAAAGGGTAGATCCAAATATCCCTTTAAATACCATGAAGTCTAAATTTTTATATCCCTTTATATTTAAAATTTTCTATCAGGTTTATTGTCCAGATGATGATCATAAAAGTATTGAATATTTTCTCTACATCCAACAGTTGTTGAAGGTTTTTCTATAAACTCATGGTAAACCACAAATTTTGATTCGATATAATGGGGGGGGGGCTGGTCCTCCATTTAGTATTACCCCTTCCATTATGAATATCACAGAGAGTTGTTCTAGATATTATTCTTCGTTGATAGTAATGAAATGTCCTATCTTTTTAGAAAATTAATTGCCCCATAAAAAACATTATTACCAATAGATATACTATAGATTCCATTGAACAAATCCATTGTTATGTTTTCAAATTTCTATATTAGTTTGTTAAATTATTTTATCCTAACCTTATACATTTTTATGATCCCATATTATTTTCATAACAGTCATATTGTAAAAAAATATGCAACATCCCTTTTCATTTTACCCCACAAGAACTTTTTATTTAGATATCTATACATCATATTGATTACTAGATGAATATGTATGTATTATCTATTTGTACCATCATAAAGTCACTTCATCAAGTTAAGTTATGATGGGACACATATATGAGGTCCAAAATATATATCACTGTCTTTATAAAATCTGAACATTAGAATATTCAATAATTTTCACTGTTTCTCCTTGTTGTATTTTTGGGCCACCTTTATCCTATAAAGAATAGATGTTTGGGAAATTATTTCAGAATTTTTGGATGATGATACTATTTTTAATCCAATTTATATCCCTTTCTTGTTAAATAATACTATTCCTTGTTCAATCCACATCATGGATATCATTGTAATATAATTTCTCCTCAGATAATTTACCAGTATATCTTCTTTCATAGGATGGTAATCGATTGACGATTCATAATCCTTGATCCTCCCAAAACTATTTCATTAGAGGATATTTTGATCATTTTCTTAATTTACTAATGATTTTCTATGATCCTTATATATGTAAGAGTTATACCCATAGAGATAATGATACCAAATATTCAATGATAAAATAACTAGAGCCAATTCCAAATCATGCTTTGGGTATTTATAATCATGGAACTTTAATAAAAGGGTGTTATAATCTATCAATTTTTCATTTGTAATGAGTACACATCCTAATCCATTTTGGGTGCATTTCAAATGATCATGAAGATTTTCCAATAGTGGGTAATGTGAGCACATGCCTAATTATTATCCACTTATTTTACTCTATAAATATATCCTCTAATTTATTGATCAAGAGATAAATAACTCCATTACGAATAATATTGGTTAAAGGGATTGAAAATGGTGAAAAGATTATCAAAAATTGACAATAGTACCATAATATAAAAAGAAAACAATGGATCTATTTCACTGATGTTGGCATAGGTCATCATTGAATTTCTTCTATCATCGAATGATCCACAAATATTTCTTTACTGGGGATAACATGCTGAGGGAATTTTACATTCTCAATCCAAAAATCTCATTAACTATAATTCATATATATATTTTACGTTTATATGTTCTTCAGTACAACATTTAAAACTCATTATGTACACCTTTTTTAGAGAATATGTGAATATAATCAACAATGATTCCCAAAAATTTGTCAATTTAATTCCTAAAAACTATATTAATTAATTAAAATTAGTTCATTGGATTATTACTAAATCAAAATTTTATCACTATGAACAAATTTTTCCCTCTCCATGAATGAAATGTTGTCTTGGGGATATTCTACCTCTTCACCTTTACATGAAAATATCCTAATTGAAGATCCACCTTAGTGAAGTAAAATTATCTACATAACTAATAAATCAAGTCATCAATCAGTGATAGAGGATATTGGATAATTATTTATATGATGTTGATGTCATGATAATCAATGTAGAGGTACATTGACCATTACTTCTTAACGAAAAGGACCTTTGCACCCCATAGTGATGCACTTGGGTGTAAAAAAAATATCCATATTATATTGAATTTATTTTTTCATCTACTAAAGTTCAAAAATGGAACTTGTGTATAGAGTTTTGGATATTAGAAATGAAACATGTATAATTTTTATTAATAACTCATCCACACCGTTAAGAGGAAGACCGATCAATTATTTAGGGGAACATATCATAATATTCTCTTACAATGTTCATGAAATTAATAATTATCTTATCATCCAAAGTCTCAATAATTATTGCTATGTAGGATTTCCCATAAGGTAACAATTTCCATGATTGATATGATGTTTTTAAAGGAGATCCATCCTCATTCTTAAACTTTTACAGAATCAGAGGGAGATTTTCAATATTATTAGTCATTTCCTTCTCCAGACCATTTATTATAACTCTCTAAATGAAAAGTCAATCAATTTTCATGATAACATGAAATTTAAAAAAGGGAGTATCATATGATTTGAGTGGAAATTTTCCCACAATCATTTATTTTTGAGAGGTAATATTATTTGTATGAAATAATTGGCCAATTTTCCATTTTAATTAATAACATGACTTCCATTTTTATGTTTTTTATGAATAGTTCTAAAAATATAATGTGATATGAAATATTTTTTAGAATTTTAATAAAATAATTCACTCAAAATATTTGAATGAATTACTTGTGTACCATTCACCTTACTATAGTTGTGATCCACCTAAATAAATTTGGTATAATACATAATCCCATTCTCTCTAGGAATTAGGAGTATTTATCACTAGTTATCTTTGACATACCTTGTCTTAGTGAATTGGATCACATAATGTATGTGTTCTATAGAATTAAAACATTGGAAAATATAGTGAGGGTTGATTGCACAATTCTTTTCATTCTCCACATTGAAGGGTTTCTATAATATGGATTTTCTAGCTAGGTTCCCTTCCTTCCCACACATAAATCATTTCCTAGTCCCCTTCAAAAAATTTACAGGATTATTATTTATAAACTTTTGACATGTGGGATATTATACATTCATTCCACTAACATATTTTCCAATTGCTCCACCATAATTAATCTTCAGTCTCCTATTCAACCTTGTGACCCATTAGAACCTTGAGATTCTCCCATATCTATTTTCACTATGAGGGAAAAACAAAAACTTTCATCACAGGTGTGAATGTCTCCAATAACCAAATATTTTCATAAATTATTCTTTATTTTACTAAACAAGTGGTCATTATTACAATGATAAACAATGAAATTTTGGATCAATAACATGAAATTATTCTTATTTTTTTACATACATCATATTGAATTCATAATCATTTTTCGAGAGGCCATGTAAATCAATCTATATTTTATGTTAGACAGTGTTAACAAAAATATTTATCAAAAAATATTTACCTGAATTTTTTGTACTCCAGCAGTTTGATCCACTCATTGGGCTTCATATTCTTGATCAACATCCCCGATTGATCATTTTTTCCCTCTATGTGATAATGAAAATACATTAAAATGTTTTTCTTAGATTATTAAAGGTAAAAAAGACGTGTTTTAAGTAGTGTTGAACCATTTTTAGTTATTAAACGATCATGACATCCATTGATATTCAAATTCAATATTTATATTAATATCTCATTTAAAAATTTATATTTTATAAGGGGATATTTTTATTCCATTTGATTAAAATTTCTATTAAATACATGATTTAACTGAGTATGTTTTCCTGGGAATTTAATGACTTTGACTCCCTTCAAGATGTGAATAAAATTTGGGAATTCACCACATTTCCCATCATATATGAAATTCAATTAGTTCATCCTATTTCAATCCATTCACTATAATAATGTACAATTATTTATGAGAATATATTTAAAATGAAAAGAAGAAAATGTCATCTATGAAAATTAAATGAATAACTTATAATGATTGTGTATTTTATAACCTATGAATTTATAGTATTCAATATTATTCATCCATAATCTATTTCCCAATACTAAATTTTGTGGGCATTTTTTCCTTTACAACAACTCATAAAAATCACGTTATTATTAAAATATTATATCATTGTAGTTTATACTAATATGTATAATCTTAGCAGTCTATATTGTGAACAATGTACTTCTCATGTAAATAAAAAACATTCCCCATCATTTTTATTACCATTAAGTAAATTTGTTCCACAACTGCATATACACTCCAAAATCCATATAACGACTCAATTTCTAAGAAAACCAATAAATATATACATAAAAAACATATTGATGTTTTCATATGTTTAGTATTAATCCTATGGATTACATTACGTTTTTCAAATACTAATTTCCATAGATAAATTGACCTTCCTTTGAAACCAAATATTACAACCCATATTCTGTATACACATTATTCATTGATTTATTACATAATGATTCACATAATACCATAATAATGGATTGATATTCATATTTCGATTGTTATATTAGATAAATGGAAGAATATCTTGAATCATGGATAGAACATACTTTTTAAAAACCTATAGAACATGCCCTAAAAATCCATTGATATTCTAATACATCAAGAGATAACCTAGGGATGTGCATTAGGAAGGGGTGATCTATTATTCCTAGTAAGTGAATAATAAATTAATAACATAAATAATTTTAGTACAAGTGATATAAGGGTCCTAAAAAGGTGAAATAAAAAGGTGAGAATCATAATCATGAACATCAATGTATAAAAAATTAGGATAACCTCAAGGTATCATAAGAATGTGGTGACAACCTGAAACATGGAATCACAAGCACAAGTGAAGGATAACTGTGGAAATATCCTAAAATAGTGTTCTTAGGATAATCATAGGTGATCAATTCATGGTTTATCAAGAGATAAAAATTTTACTTAATGCATTAGAGAGCTATTAAATTATGGTCTCACTAGTGACATTCATATCATGTACCTGATTTTTTATGCCATATACATCATCCAACATAATATCATATTATATAATTTTTAATAAAGTGAATTAGGAGTGTGGTTTAAATAAATGTAAGTACAGAATCAGAAAAATATATTCTAAAAAATATGAGAAACCTTGATTTTAGATGGGGACAAGTATTCACAACACAATAGTTTTCCATGGAAAATTATGAAATAATTTCACTAACAAAATAGGTTCACATAAAAGATCATGTAAGGTATTAATGAGTGTGTAAGGTGTTCTATCATTACTTTCCCATCACAATGAAGATAACGGGATGTGAGAAAACAAACTTAAATATGAACAATTCAATATAAAAATTCTTAATACAAAAACATGTACATAGATAAATAGGATTAAGAGAATCCCTTACCTTTAGTGGGTGTTTCTCAGAGATTGAGAGGAGCATCCTAAAAGAATGGAAAAACCATAGAAGATATTTAGAGAGGTAGTGTGAGAGAAAATTTATAATAAATGGATTTTAGGATAAGATTAATGGTAGGTTTCAAGTGTATTAATTGAAAAATAGAGGATAATTCTTGTTTTTAATTTCTAAATATAGGTTTTGGACTCCCTATTACAAAATAATGAAAACCGCATACATTATCATTGTTTTTAATAGTGTTTTATTTCAAATTGTAGTGTTTTAAAATTATTTATTATTATATGTAACAAAATCATTAAAATAACACTCGTAATGATGAGGATGATAGTCTTGTTCATAACCAATAATTTTTATAACCTCTAAATATAAAATTGCGTTTGGATTATTCATTATATGTTTATAAAGAAAATAAAATAACCAAAAAACCCATTATATTAATGGGGAAATTTATTTTTTGTCTTGGATTTATTTTATAGTATATATTAAATACCTTTAGTCTATTATGATTTCATAATACATACAATAAATTTATACAATATTTAATTTTTATCTAAAAAATTTATTCTTTTAGAAACATTGTAAAAATTATCCAGTCGATAATTTTCATAAGAATTTTTTAAAACTAATATTTATTATAAAAATAATAATTTTTTAAATGAGTATTTAAAAATTTATATAAATATTATTATTTATTGAAATATACTACTTCTTTTGAGAAAAAAATAAACTTTTGAGCATTATAAAAAATAAAATGGATTTAATAAAATTATTTATACTATTATATTTAAATATATAATATTTAATTACACTATTTTATGAGAATAAAATTTATTTTAAATTTTTTTAATTTAATAAGATGATAGTTTTAACTGCAAATAATTTTTTCCCAAATATCCATTTTTGGATTCTTTATATTATCATATATATATATATAAAGTAATAATGAAAAGGGATAACTATAGTCAATATATAAAAAAATATTCTACTATGATCAATAATCATAGACCCTCATTACACTAGCATAGGGCCTATATGTAATGTGTGCGATGGTGGTACTTTCGGATGGTGGTTCGAAAAAAATGGATTGGGTGGTGGTATTGAAAACCTTGATCTCTCCTAATATATAGTTTCTCCCATGTTTTAGTTGTTTAATATAAGTATAAGTTTGGTTAATGGAAAATCCAAGTGATTCCATATGTAATGTCTGATAATTTTTGTATATTTTTTAATTATATTGATTTATTTTGACACTGTGAAATTTGATGGAACTTGATTCAGTGGTACGGAGTGAACAAAATGATTCATAAAAAAATGTTATGTTTAAATATCATGCATGAGTGGTTTTTCAGGAAAAGTATAATAACTCTTAAATGGGTGCCTGAATAAGAAATACGAGCGCACCATTGTGTTCAAGATGGCAGATTTACCTTAGGTGAAACTAATGTTTATTCGGCACATGCCTCTAGTGAGAAATCCCGAAAATGACATAACCATAAATAAAATAATTATATACCATTATTTTATTTTTCAAATGACTATAACTCATGAATGAAGAATCAGATTAAATATCTAAGACCACCACGGAGCTCGTGAGAGTATGGTTTCTTAGGCTGATACTATCATTTGTATGCATGGTCCCACAATGGAAGTTAGTTTATTGGCCGTAAATAATATAATTATGTAAAAATTATTTTATTGATAAATATTTAACATCTAAATGGTATCTCGGATTAAAAAACTGAGAGTATCGTTGAGTTCGTGGGGGTGTGTTCCCCTTAGGCAGAGCCTAACCTCGACCAACACTGGTCGATGGTGAATGTTATTTATTTTTGAACTTTTTTAAGTCTTGTTCAGTAAACGTGGGGGAAATGATTTCTATCTTTTGAACCGGTGCTGGGATTAAAAATTTGATGTCACCATTGAATTCACAATGCTGAGATTCACTTAGGCGAAGATTAACTTCGACCGACAATGGTCGGAAAAAAAAATTAATTTTTGGACTTTACAAAAAATAATAAAATAACACTTTGAGTTATTTTATCTCTTTTTAATAACCACTGAGTGATGCTGTGGGACCGCGAAGTTAATAGGTCATTCCATGACTTTACCCTTTGGTTGTGTAACCATGAAGTCGGCTGTTTTAATTTAACAGTAAATTTGGTTCAATAAAGAAATTCATTAATGTTATGCAACATGGTTGGTTCCTCACGTCTATTTAATCAATTCTTGGGTATGGTTCTTGGGAACTCACGAGAGGAACCTCTAATGAAGTGCTAATGATGAAATCCTCTAACATAGAATGGATCTTCAATGCCTTAGAGGATTAGAACCAGACACTAATGAAGCCCAAAGAACATTCTTCGAACGTGGTCCTGTATTCCTCATTTGTACTGTCTACCATCATATTCGAGGCAAGCGGTTAGGTACTTAATTCCTCCATTTTCCCCATTCTTGAATTTTATGAAAAGCACGGATCAACCCTCCTATTGATTGATCCACTTTTTTCCTTTAATACAGGAGGATAATGCATGGTTTCTTTATGGGAGTTTTATGATTCAATAATAATTCCCATGTTATAACGCAAACACGGAGAGTGCGGACTAAGCAGAAAAAGTATCAGACCCTTCAATGATCGTGAGATGGTGATGTTCTTCATGGGAAACTGAGAAATATGGTGGTAAAGAAAAAATTCGAGCCACACGTTGATGGGTCCATCCTAGGAGGCCCGTAGGCATAGATGAGAATGGAATCAGACCACCGGAGCTTCACCGATGGCCCGCAGAGGAATCACTTCCGCGATGGTGCCGACATCCGAAGGAGGCTATGGACAGCTACTGTTAGACGTGAGATGGTGGCGACACCTGAAGGCACCGTTACAGACAATGGGGCTGTGGGAATTTGAGGGCCAGGTCGGAGCATGGTGACGGGATGCAACGGTGTGCCGCCGAGGAAGGCCGCAGGGGTGGGCGGACTCTCGGTCCATGGGTTCCTCAGGTGACCGTTCCAGCTAGACCAGTCACATGGTGAGGCACCAACTGGCACCGCAACTTTGAACACCAGAATGAATCAGCTGTTCGGTAGGTGAGTGGACCCCCCTACCCCAGGCCAGTGGGCCGCGCCCAGTCGGGTGGGATGGACTGAACTCGTGGCCAGTGGGCCGAGCCCATGGCCCAGTAGTCCATGCCTGCGGACTAGTCTTTGGCAAACCAAACTGAGTCCAATAGGTCGGGTCAGGTTGTTCGGACCAGGTCGGATCAGACCAGAACCCTTTTTGGACTAGTTATTCCTAAAATGGGTTATCTCATAATCCAGACGTCCATTTGACGACTTTTCAATGGTTGTATAACCCTTAGGGAGATGATGTCCTTTTGAACTTCACATGAGTTTTGGATAAATTTAGAGTTTGGCCAGGCTATATCGTACCCTATTCCAACCGGGTCCTCATCCCTAAAATTCCTATAACATATAGAACAGGTGTCCAGTAGACACGCCGTCTATTGTATTGGAACCCTTATGACATGGCGGTTTATAGGTTTACTTCTTTGTGGTAATTCATACCAGTGGAAATACAATAGATGGCTTGCGAATTGGATCCTCCCAAAATCAAGCGTGCTTTCTACGAGAATCTAGTGGTTGGATATGATGTGAAGAATTAATAACCATCCTGTGTGGGTCAGCACCATGCGATCCTGTGGTTGTTAGCAGTAGGGCCTTTTGACAGAATTAGATGATCTAGATTTACGACTAATCATATGTACATATGTACAAAAGTTATAACTGGTGTGATCTAAGTTTTTCTTGGTGATTTTTGATTGAGATCATTCTTTGTGTTTTTTCCTTTGTGGAATTATGAGAGACCTTTTAGGGACTCAGGGTTCCTTGTGAATATTTTTATACTCACCCTACCTGGGCTTCACCAGCACCATTTTATGTCTTGTGTAGATGACAAAATACTTGACTAAATCTTGGGGAGTTAGGGCTATACGGTGCCCAGAGGTGATTGACAGATGGTGCACAAAGGTGACCTATTGATGTAGAGAGCCACAGTGATGAGTTGTCCCTAGCCTTCTTGTAGGATCCTTGGTGGATGACCTTAGGATATGTTTTTCATTTTATGGGTACTTTACTATTAGTAGGTCTTGTATTCATTCCCCATTACATTCATTACATACTTTTACTCTTAGTGGGGGGTTTTTACTTGTGGTTATACCATTCTTATTCTGTTGTGTTTTCCTTATGCGTAGTGTGGCCTATCTGTGTGTGTACAGGTTTTGAGGCAATTCCATACCATTTTATGGATATGTATTTTCGGTGCTAGTCGCCAAACCATAAACTATGGAAGCTAGGATTGGGGTAGTCATGCTACATGCCCTGGGGGATGGGTCAAAAAAAAGTGATATATAAGGGGTCAGTTCTATAATAATTTTCTAAGAGACTATGTTTTCAATGGATAAATATTGTTACGTATCTTGAGTTTAGGATTCATTTTTGGTAGTCCAGCGATAGTGTAGCAACTGATGTATCCATACACCCAGACCCTATAATATTTTTTCTGACTTTGTAAACAAAAACACTAGTTTCATGTGTTTTGAATATGTTTTTCTATTGATCTTTTTTGACTTAGCTCATCATGTATTCTCTTTAAACTATTTTCATCTTGATTCTTTATCAAGATGCCTCCATGTAAACAACCAGCCTGGATTCCAGTGCATGACCATGAAGATGGTCCACTGAGTGATCAGGCTTCCATACGTGGACCATTGCCCAAGATGGTACCTTCGTGTGGTGTTCCAGTAATACCACTACGTATTGGTCAATATTTACTACTAGTGCTATTGGTAGAGGACACATGCATGCTCAGTGCATTAAATGAGTTTCATCAACAGATACCCCTTAGGTTCCGAGGTGATCTTGACTCACAGTTAGCTAAGGTTTGTCATGAGGTGGTGACCGAGTTACCATCTAGATAAGAAACTATTCGATCTGATGGTTTTCCTAGTATTGATCCTTTTACATGTCTCAACAGGGTGGGGAAATGGTTTAGATTTCCCTGATATTTTGATGAGGTGACTTTTCTATTGACATTGCTAGAGATTCTCCCTATGAGAAGTGATCTCTAGCTATAAAAATCTATGGGGTATGTGTTCTCGAGAGATTATACATCTTCAGAAGGGTGACATGTCGTTAGCTAAGTATCCGTCGAGGCGTACTGGCCATTCCATGTACTCGATGAATATGAAATGAATAGTGCTTCATGGCTTGGACCTCTAAGAGAGATGTGTTTAGGGACATATGATTCGACACTATACCAATGTGAATTCCTACCTATATTAGGGTGCTAGAGAGAACCTTTGTGGTTGAATGTTCTTTGTCTGAGCAGATACAAACTATGAATAATTGCAGTGGGAAAGTATGAAACTTACTCTATTCTCAGACACGTGGGCGTGTAAAATATTTTTGGAAGAAGAAGTGATAGTGATAGATGAATCTATAGGGAAAAGACATGTGGAATAGGATCATGGAGAGTAGCATGAGGTGGTATAAAATTATACATGTTATAAGCACCATCCTAATGTTGTCCCCACCAAGCTCAGGGTGCTGGGGGACATGGGAAAGGAGTAGCTGCATGTGGTCAAGATGTGTGACCCATGATCTCTAAGAATGATTTACCGTATAGTCTATGTCTACTGATAGAAATCGTATTAATAGAAATAAGTATTAATATTTCCTTCTTCTCATTAATCATGTTCAAGACCTTGAGTTTCCAGTTAAACTGTTGACTTAACCCTTATGTCTATAGATACCAATGGGAGGATACTCGATAATCACACTTATGTCGATGGTGTGATCTGACCCTTTTGGTGAGAGTTTAGGTTGGAACCTCTTGGTGGTATCACTAAGGCCTTATGATGTTAGATTGAGTATAAACTATTCATCAACATTTCATGCTCAGATTGAATATTTTAGGTAAACTGATGTGGTATATTTATAGCGTTGGAATGAGATTTACCTTGGTCAGCGAAAAATGAAACCCATACATCATTAGATAAACTCATGCATAAGAGGGTGCAACTTATCATTCTTGATTCAACCATCCATACCACCGTGGAATTAAGAGTTTTATGTTTTTAGTTCCCAAAAGAAGTGGAAGAGTACTGGAAAACCTTTCTAAATACATTTCCAGTACTACCTCCCTATAGGGATTGGGACATCTGCATTGGAATATACCCAAGTACAACACTGAAATCTACAACAACATAACGAATTACTCCCACCGAGCTCCAGCAGATGAGAGTATAGTTGGGAAACATTCAGAGAAAGGGATTAATAAGACCCAGTGTTTGAGGTTATGTATGGATTACTAACACTTTAACCATGTGGTTAAGGAGAATGAGTACCCACTACCAAATTGTCGATGAAACACTAATTAGTTAAAAGGGGATACCTTTCACGTGGAAGGAAAGGTGCCCGTAGGATTTTCAGTAGTTTAGAAAACAACAATGGTTGGAGTTACACTAGGACTATGACTTCAAGATAGTTTATACTCTTGGGATGTGGGATATGGTGGCAGATGCGCTCAGTAAGTGGTATGGTCTATAGTTTCTGAGGGAGGGAACATGGTAAATAGACACATTGCAGATATCTATTTTGGATAGTGTTAGAGCATCTTACCTCAAGTCTATGACTATCACTCCCACGCTCCTTCAGCAAGATCAGGAGGCAGAACACGGGGACGCGAACTACGAGACCTGACGTGCTCATATATCATCAGGATATACCCCTGAAGGATTTTTTGAAGGTGGAGATCACGTCATCCTTTTCAGAGGACGCACTAGGGTACCAGTGACGCTATGAGATGTGGTGTTTATGGAGCTATAATAATCCCCTTTGGTGGTACATATGGGTGTAAAAATCATGTAACAGGACCTCCAGCAACAGTATTAGTAGCCATGGATGAAGAATGTTGTGGTAGAGTTCATATCACGATGCCTCAATTTTCATCAAGTGAATGTTGAGCATCAGGTTCAATCACACTTGCACATAGTTTGTTAGATCAGATTCATGGTCATATGAAGAGGACCATACAGAACATGAAGGGAATTCTTTGTGCTTTTGTTCTGGATTTTGGTCACAATTGGGAGGATCACCTACCACTAGTGGAGTTCGTATACATCAGAAGTTATGACTCTACTATAGGCAAGGAACCATTTGAGGATACATATGAGAGACCATGAAGATCAACTCTAGGATAGACAAACCTAGGGGAGTCACCACTTATCGGACAAGATTTTTTATGAGCTACCACTAAGAAGGTGTAGATCAGACATGAGAGGATGACGACAAAACAGTGGAAGGAAAATTCTTTTGTTGACAGGATACAATGAACCATAGAGTCTAAGGAGGGATATCATGTCTTCATATGGGTCTCACCTCGAGATGGATTCTAAGATTTGGTCGGGGGTGAAAGCTATCTTTGAGGTTCATCAAACTTTTTCAGATTCTTAGTAAATTTGGAAAGGTGGAGTACCACCTAGATTATCCCCTATAGATGCTCGAGGTGCATAATGTTTTCTCTATTCCATAGGTGAGGAGATGCATGCATGATCCATCACACGTTATCTACTTGTGAAATATGGACATTGTCAATGGGGTATCTTTTATGGAGTTCCCGGAGGAGATAGTGGATTGACATGAGCATGTCCTTCATGGAGAGTCAATCCCTCTGGTGTGAGTTCGGTGGCACCATGAGAGCCTCCATGAGAGCACATGGGAGTGATAGGCTCATATTTGTGCTCAGTAGCCTCATTTGTTTGATTTTCAATTTTTTCTTTCATGGATGTAAAGCCATAAGGTGGAATGAATATAATGTTCGGAAATTTCTTTATCTATTTTTTAATTATACGTAATTATTTATAGACCAAAAAATTTGACGGCATGTGATTCCACGGTTCAGAGTGACCGGAATGATCTGTAGGAAAAGGTTACGATTTAAATAGTGCACATGAGTGGTTTTCCTAAAAAATTGAAATAACTCATAAAGGGGTTCCCAGATAAGAAATATTAGGGCACTATTGCATTTAGAATTGTGTTTTACCTTATTGGTGAATTAATATTAGTTGGAACAGGCCTCCGGTGAGAAAACATGAAAATGAAAAAATCATATATAAAATAACTAAATAAAATCATTTTATTTTTTAAATTCATATAACTCACGGATGGAGACATGGATTAAAAATCTGATAACACTACTAATATTTTGAGGTTATGTTTTATTTAGGCAGATACTAACATTGGTATGGGTGGGCCAATAGTGGAATCAAGATTATTGGCCGTAAATAAAACAATAAAATAATTATTATTTTATTTTCAATTCCTTATCTTCTAAATGGTAACTCAAATTAAAAATATGAGAGTACCGTTGAGTTCGTGGGAGCATGTTCCCTTTATGAAGAACCTAACCACATCCCACGTGGGTCGTGTGTGAATGTTATTTATTATCGCACTTTTTTAAGGTATGTTCTATAAATGTGCGGGTGACGATTTCTATATTTTTAAATAGTGCTCTGATTAAAAATATGAGGGCATTGTTGACTTCGAACCACCAAGATTCGCTTAAGAAATTCTTAGATTGGACGGGTTTGAGTCAGATAAAAATGTTAAATTTTGGACTTTACAAAAAATTATAATATAACTCCATGATTTATTTTATCTCTTTTTTGTAACCGTTGAGTGAGTTAATAGGTCATTCAATGACATGAATATTTTATTGGGTAACCTCAATGTTGGTTTATTTAATGGAACACTAAATGGGATTTATTAATGAACCACAATAATGTTATGCAACGCGGTTGGTTCCACAAATATATTTAAACAATGTTTGGGCAGGGTTCTTGGGAACTCACAAGAAGAACCTATAACAAAGTGCTAGAGATGAATTCATCCACTGTATAATGGAGCTGTGACACCTTAGTGTATTAAAACCGGGTTGCGGCGATCACCATCGAGCACAATTCGAATGCGGTCCTATCTTCCTCAACTGCACTATCTACCAACATATTTTAGGAAGAGGGTTATGTGCTTACATTAACCCTTTTCCTAGTTCTAGAATATTAAGAAAAACACGGATCTACTATCCTTTGGATTGATCTGTATTTCATTCTTTAAAACACGAGGATAATGAAGGGCTTCTTTATTGGTGTTTTTATAATTAAATAATCTTTCCCATGTTATAGTGCTAACGCGGAGGGCACGAGCTGAGCTAAATAAGTCATAGAACCTCTGCTAATCTCGAGTTGGTGGCACACTTCATGGGCGATGATGAAATATGGCGGCAAGGAAAAACGTCAGGCTGCACGGTGTACGCCTGGTCCTAGGAGGCCCGTAGGTGCAGACGGGGAATGAATCAGATCACCAGAGCTTCATCGGTGAGCCATGGAAGCATTGCTAGCGTGGCGATGCTGATAATTGAAAGAGGCACGTTCATATCGGAGTAGGGAGGCGTGCTGTGAAGAAATGTCGTGTATTCGAGTCGCATAGGATGGTATAACTACTGTCCTTGAGATCTTCAGGTGACCAGTCCAACGAGACATGGAATTGGTGCGACACTAACTGGCATCGCCGCTTTGAAGACACCAAATGGATTGGCTGTTCTCGAGGGGACCCCATCACGATAGGTCAGGAAAAACCAGTGGCCCAATGGTCTAGACCATGCCCAGCAGAACTAGACCGAGCCAAGCCCCTTCGTGCTAGGCCCAACTGGATGGGTCGGGTCAGTCTGACAGGGTCGGACCTGACCTAGACCGTTTTTGGCCCAATTACGATTAAA
Organism: Viscum album; assembly: GCA_963277665.1. Taxonomy (NCBI): domain Eukaryota; kingdom Viridiplantae; phylum Streptophyta; class Magnoliopsida; order Santalales; family Viscaceae; genus Viscum; species Viscum album. Next base: position 1,308,240,495 of record OY728132.1, read on the forward strand.
TGATATTATCTCTTAAACCAGACTTATGTTTGATGAACCATCTATGGTGATGGGACTCTAAGGATGAGATGGTCCTTTTGATATACTCCACGTGAGTTTTGGGGAATTTTAGAGTTTGGCCAGGTTAGATCGTACCAAAATTGAACTGGACCCTTGGCACAAAAACACCTATAACATACATACTGGGCGTCTGGATGACACACAATATGTTGCGTTGGAACCCTTATGAAATTTTTTTTCTTCATGTTACTTCTTTGTGGGACATCATTCCAGTTGAAATATGAAAGATGGATGGAGAAGTGGATCCTCCCAAAATTGAGCGTGTTTTGTACCGGAATCTAGTAGCTGGTAGTGACATGAAAAATGAATAGTGATCCTATGTGGGTCAGCAATGAGCGATCCAGTGTGGGTAAGGACTTAGAGATCGTGTGTTGGTCAGAACTGAGCGATCCTGTGTTGGTCATCACCGAGCAATACTGTGTGGGTCTGCACCCAGTGATCCTATGTTGGTCAGCACCGAGCGATCTTATGTGGGTCAGCACCGAGAGATCCTGTCTTGGTCAACAGTAGAGTATCTTGACATAATATGATGAACTAAAATTTACGAATAATTAAATGTACATATTTACATAAGTTATAACTGGTTTGAGCTATCTTTTTCTTTGTTCTTTGGGAATGAGATCACACTTTGTAGTTTTTCCTTTCTTGAATTCTAAGATACCCTCGGGGGTCTCAGTGTCCATAGTGAGTATTTTTATACTCACCCCTGCATGGGAATAATCCACACCTTGTTTTGTCTTATGTAGATGACAGATATCATGAGTGAGTATTGAGGAGTCAATGCTATATGGTGCTTAGAGGTGATTGACAGATGGTGAATGGAGGTGAACATCTATCACGGAGAGCCGCAATGATGTGATGTACCAACCCTTCAAGTAAAATCCTTGGCGGGCGACCTCTAGAGATGTTTTTCTTTTTTTTTACATACTACCATTTCTGTTAGGCTTGTATTCTGATCCCATCACTTTTAGTACTTACATTTAGACTCATTGGTGTATTTTAGTTGTGGTGGTACAATTCTTCCATTTTGTTTTCTAGTGCACAGTGTGCCCTGTTTTTGTGTGTATAAGATTTGAGGAAATTCCTTACCACTTTAGGGATATGACTTTCCAGTTCTAGTCGCCATCCCCTAGCCTATGGAAGGCAGGCTGTGGGTATTCATGGTAGATGCCTTGGGGGATGGGTCATGACACCATATCCATCAAATTATATGATAAATGGGATTCATAATGTATAATCCTATGGGTTGAGGTCATCACATATTACATATGTTCCAATTACATCTTATCATAACCATTAATATATCCAAATTTAATGACCACATTAGGGTGACTATGTTTTTAATGATTATGATAATTAATTGTAATCTAAGAAAATAAGAATATTATGAATGTATATAACAAAATTTCATAATAAAAAATGAAATATAGTTTATATGTATTCTATAACAATATTACATAATATGAAATCTATTCATTCAAATGTAAATTTTATTTATAAATGTTTTGGTCATTTCATGGAGTTTCTATATCAAGAACTAGTGGTGAAACTCAATTGGAATCCATCACAGTTTCACATTAATATATTCCCAAATACATGACTTAGAATTACATTTATAGGATATCAAATATTATTGATATTTTAAATATTAACAAGTATAGAAACCTACTACACTATATACACAGCTTAACATTCTAGGTGTGTAACATAATATCTAGTTCCCTCTCTCTATCAATCACTACACATTTTGGTGGTTCTTAATTATATAATGATTGGATTCACATAATAAATTGAAAACAAATAATAATATAATATAAATAAATTCGTTATTATAATTATTTCCACCATCAATATATATAGAAAATTTATATATAATTTTCTACTGATGCTTTAAATAATAGAACTCTTATCCTAATAAAGATTCTTTAACACAATAAATCACATGAATGTCATATAAATCCTACAATCAAAAAATAATGTATGAATGCATTCTATCTCTCCACACTAACCTAAGAGTACATCCTTAAACAAGAAATCAATAATCCAATGCATCAGAATTGTCATAAATATTAGTCAACATAATGAAAATCAAGAATACAAATCATATCCTTGGTAAACTAATCATTATTAGTACATCTGTTTACTACAACCTATCATAAGATACATTTTAGATTCTGACCACATGTTATCTCCTATCAACAATATTTTTATTAGTAAGACAAATTAAATCTATGCCCCTTATAATATGTTGTAGTTTCTTTGACTCGATTTACCTCCCCATGGATCTGACCAAGGTGACACATACGTCAAGAAAACCACCAGGTTCAATATAGGTTACTGACCAACAATAAGGTTCTATATAAATAGTAGTGATATTATACAATCTTTGTTACAAATAAATATAAATTACAATAAAGGCAATATTAATCAAATTTATTCACAATATTTAATTAGGTAAAATCATATAACATCACATGTGAATTAAAATAATTAGAAACAATAAATAACTTGATATTACCCAATGATATTTATTTTAATATCATACCACATACGTTAAAATATATGGTAACCTATAGAAAATAATATATAGGTTATTGAAAATAAATGAATTAAAGGAGACTGAAATAAAACTATGCGTAGAGTCATGACCGACCCTATTTCCAGAATCCTCACAAGATCTACTGATTCATTCATCTAATATGAGTCCTTTTTTTCTTAAATTTTCCTACAACCATTAAGATTGTTAGAGTACCATGTATTTTAGGAAGTGGATGAGTACAACTTAGTACGACACCACTAACAGTATCCCTAAAATATTATATTATATAAAAACTCATGTATAATGTGATTTGATCATAAGTAGACAAAAATTAATTAAATAACTAAAAAATATTCCAAATCCATGGGTGGAACACAACCACCCATGAGTGAACATACTATCTTTTACCAGTTTCCCTATATCTCTAAACATATCACATGAATCCTCATTGGGAATCAGAACACTACTCTTTTATCTTGTATGAGTCCCATCATAACATAGTAGATAACTCATGGGTACTACACCATGGTAATCAAGTCACAAAATATGGAGTAACATTCTCGTGGTATAAATTCATAGCTTTTATAGAGTCTCCAAGAATCAAATAAAATGAGGTGTCACAACCCTACTATATCATTAAATAATAGAATAATGTCATTGGCCTACCAATCTCACAAAAAGGAAAGAATCCCATTCCCAAAGAACATCATAATTGCGGTCATCAAATTACCTATGAATCCATACACAAACAGAAATATCATCACCTTCCATGGAAGCATCACATAATATGATTCACCTCCCAATTCAATGAGTAATAAAAAAAGAAATATAATTTATTTTCTATAATTATAAAGTACATGAGGGAATTACATTCCTTGGAATAGTGGGAAATATGATTCAAAATAATGGGAATAGCCATCCAATCACATGAATACCATATAATATTAATAACATCCCACATTTTAGAAATTATAGAACCCAAGGGTGTTCCAACTCAACCATATGTTGAAATAGTATATGTAACTCCCCATGTATTTAAGAAGCATATTATTCCGTTAAATTATATGTTTATAACTAAAAATTATTTTTTCTATCTTTTGAAATGAATTAAAATAAATTGGGAAATAAGACATTGAGGTGATAAGTTAAACAAAAAGTACTTTATTCATTCTTTGTAAAACATTATAATAAAAAAAATGAAACTATGTATTACACACTATGGATTAATACATCTATAAAGAGTGAATAAATTAAAAGGATCTTGTAAATATAAAAGAAATTATTCTTATACAATATGAGATCTCAAAGAGAAAATTATCCCATAAGTATTACAAGTATTAAAGGAATGAAAATAATGAAGAAGATATTAATGGTCTGATAAATAATATTTTGAGATAAAAAATGAAAACTCGAGAAATTTACATAATAATTATTCTAAAAAATATAGTTTTTCTAATAAAATATTTTTACATATTACATGATATAATGACAAATTTACTTGAACTTAATAAAATAGATTTAATATTATTAATGTTTTTTTAATATTTGAAATCAATAGGTTCCAATTATTTAATAATTTTAATTTTATTTTTACGAATTATAATTAAATTTCTTATGTGAAAATTTATTAACCTATTAAAAACCCAAAAAAATAAATGTTAAAATATAGTAGTAAAATAATTATGGTCATGTAGAAAAAAAGAGTGAAAATGAAATTTCGATTTATAGTGTTCATTAAGTCAACCCCCACTCAATTATTTACCGCTATGGATTTACTTTTCATGTAATACATTTGGTCTCATTATATTATGATGAAAAATTTTCAAAATTGACATTCCCTTCACCAATAAAATGTTCATAAAATCACCTTATTTCTATACTAACTATTTTTAATTAAATAAACCATAAATACAACCAAGTATCTTATTCACTTTATACCTAGATCATATAATCACTGGTCATTCCAATAGTTGATGCTTTGAATTGTTATGTTCACACATATGGGTTTACATCCAATGGGAGAGGTAATGTTCTCAAAAAATATATCATAATTACCTTCAAAATCAAAAACAAAAAGCTATTTTTAAATAAATTTATTATAATAAAAATATTAATAATATTCTAAAATAATAAGACACTGGTGTAATATCCATAGTATACCTTCTCTTAGAACAATTTAAAAAATTACATTGTCATTATGCATACGTGTGGACTACCACCTCGATGAACAACATGGTTGATTTTTCATCGCAACATTACATGTATGGTTTCAAAAGTAAATATAATAGATTGATATTATAGTTATATCCTTATCATGTTTCTAAAATTTTAAATAATTCTTTATCTTTTTCCAATTCTGTGGAATGTAAATGTATCACCCGTGTGTAAATACAGATGACCACCTACACAAAGGTTATTGTGATTTCATATAGTTTTTTCATTGTTATAAAAATATATTAAAATATTATCCACCCCTTAAAAATTATTTAAAATATATGATTATTAATTAATAATAATTATATTATTAAAAAATAATCACTTATGCATACTCACCCACAAATTATAGTTTGTTCTTATCTGGGTCAATTTAACCATCTACTAGAATAATCATATAATTAACTATCATGGTTGAATATAAAAAATTATCTAATATATTTATTTCAATATAATGAAAAAAATATTTTTTGTTTATATTTTTATAATGGTTATGTAAATATTTTACTTTTTATTATTCTACCATCTTGTTTTTGTAAAAAATTATCATTACAAGTTTATCAAAAACATCATCACCATGAATCATAATAAAAATAATTATAATAATAAATTACAACTCAATAAATAATTATAAAAAATATATTACCATACCTATAATGATACCATAGTAATGAACACTGAATCTTAAGAAATTGACATTGTAATTATGATACTAGTACTAGATAAAAAATTGGGGTTATTAATATTAGATGATGAAAATAGAATATAAATAAGTAATATATTTTTAATAAATTATTATAAAATAATTTTATATTTGGTTATATGTATAAATATTTCTCTTAAATAGTTTTTTATGATAGTTATTCTTATTATAAATGATATTTGGGAACATTCTTTTACAAAGGATTTGAGGTAGTGTTTTTGTTAACTCAATTTTTATTCATTGAGTTCTGATTGTTCTCTTTGAACAACATTCTTATAAGTGATATATATTTTCAATATTACTTTAGTATTATTTTTAGCCTATATTTTTATTAGTATTTACATTTCATTCTAATAATACCCTCTAAAATAATTATTCATCCAAAATACACTGTTTATAAGGAGTTTTCTGAACACAATTTCTATCATTGAGTTATAATAATTATTCCTAAGGCCTATTCCTATAAGTTGATTTATTTTTTCTTATTATTACATTATATTTAATAAGAAAATTATTTTATATTGATTCATAACACTTTCATATGAATTGCATCATTAAATATTATACTTTATTGATTATGATATTCCAATGTTTTTGTTTCTTGACCAACTTCCTTTCATTAGTCATTATGATACCTTTTTTATTATGGTTCTACAAGATTGTTTTCTTTTATTATATTATGATAATATAATTCTTTCACAAAATTTGAGAATTATCATTTTTAATTAAAATATTTAATATTTATTACTTTAATTTTCAAAAGTATATATTCGTTATGAATTAATTCAATCCTCTATGATGATAGTTTCTCTTACATGTACATTTTTTATCTTCTGACCAATGTTTTCATTTGGATTCTTCATTTATTTATATAATATTCTATACATATTTTTATTTTCCACTTTTAAATAGAAACTGTTATTATCATTTTTATGATTTTGTTTTAAATGCGTATCTTCCAAATATTAAAGAAAATTTCTCTTCCATGTTTTTAATTTTATCTCCCACACTACATTTACAATAAAAACATTATGTCATTTTCAAGTATCTATTATTTGGATTAATTGTAATTTTTTTAAATTCATGTATCAAAGTCGTTAATTACTTATGAATGTTTATCTTAACATCATTTTTAATGGTAATTTCAATTCTTTTATAAAAATCCTTTTGTGATTTCACTCAAGATTACCTGTGTAAGATAAATATAATTAACCTTATATAGAGATATATTCCATGGATTTCCATCTAAATCTCCTCATACTATTGTTTTATATTTTATGATCTCATTTTATCAAATAATTTGTCTATTTATCCATTATAATGTTATATTATTTGATGTGTTCTTATTAAGAAGGTGTTTTCATCTATGTTTGAATAATTAAACATTATTATTTTATACATGGTATATGAATATTTATTATTATTTAACTTATATCTCTTTGTGTGTTATGATCTTGTAATTGAATTTATTAAATATGGAAATTATTGACTAACCCATGTACTGATAACTACATATGTTCCCAGTTTGTGGGAAACATAAATAAGGAACTATTTCATTTATTTAGTTGATAAATATTTAATGTACTTATAATTTTATATTTAGTATGGATTTATTTTTTTGATTTTTAATGATTGTGGTTTATATATTTTATAGTTTCATCATTAAAAAATATGATTCATGAATTGTAATACAATAATGATAGATGGGGTGACAATATCACCTTGATTAATTAATATGTCTCATTAGACTAACAAGACATGTTATTTGATGTCTGCCTCCAAATTTATTTAGATGTATTTGTTGTAGTCATGAAAGAATGTAAATATCATGGCATAAGGCCTTGAAAAATTATAATTCGTTGGATTACTTCCTTGACTAGTATAATATTATTTATTTCTAAATCATCAAATTAGATTTTTTTGTCCATATGTTTATGTATATTGTGATCCATGGATTTGTGTAATGATTTTTTTATCAGTTATATGGAATTATTTTATTATCATTTATTATGTTGAATTTTTTTCATTTCATTATTTTTATAAAATAGCTTCTATTAGATAATTTTCTATATAATTTTAACCCACAATTTCATGTTGTTATTTCCTCTGGATATATTTAAATGTTTTAGAAATGATATGTCTATAATAATTTTACGTGGGGGGAATTAATGTTATAGGATGACTACTTGTAATTGATTAAGTATTTCCTAATTTAGGGGTAAAAATTTTCCATTTGACAAGAAATACAGGGGATGTATTATTTAATTAGGTGACCTAATTATCCAAAAATATAAACCGAAACTATTTTTGGAATGTTTGTAATGAAATATTATGTTTAAACCATGTAATTATGGGATATATACATATGATATCATACATAATAAAGGTCATGTCTTTCTATAGACATAATCAAAATCATAACAATGAATAATATAAGTCACATTAGATAATTTATATAAGACATATACATTAGAATTAGAATAGTTTTTAACTCAAAATAAATATAAAATATGTTTTTTCATCATATACCCATCCTATTTATGAAATCAAACCAAGTTAAATCTAGTTGGATATAGGAAATATAGAAGGAAATGATTACTAATACAAAATAAATAATTAAACTACGCAATAAATTATAGGGAATATCTCAAGATCCGTAAGGGTTAAACCTCAAGCTACACACTGCTAATTTCACACATGTTCATAATTAATGGATTCTATGGGAACTTACTCATGGTCCATTACATCATAGATAACTCATGGGAATCCTATAAATGGGTTAGGAGTTTATTTTCCACCCAAATTGATTCAATATTATGATCATCAATAATAAAAGAATCTATTAAGTAATATTAAGGGCAATATCATATCTATAATATTTCATTTAAAACTCATAGGTATTAATATAATTTATATTACTTTAGTTTTAGGTAAACTGAATATGATTGGTGAGACTATGTATCACAAAACATATGAAACATATATAAACCAGAATGAATGGTTATGGGCCTCTTAACATGATACACAGAGATTGAACTTAATGGAAAACGTTGGTACCGAGATGAATATATGAACCCTATGATATGGAGAGGGGATATACTATGTATATATGATAATTCTTCTTCGTCTGAGTTTTATAAGATCTATGGATCTTCTTCGATTGTGGTAAGGTGCATGTTCAATCTATAAATTTTCATCATTATGTTCACATAAACTATTAAATATTAATTATCAATATAATGAATAAAAAATAAAATATATTTTACATGGTTCAACACTAATTTATAATATATGGAGAATACACATAGGTATGTTCTAGTAAACCGGATTCCACTTTAGTCAATTTTCTTGGATGTATGTTTTTCTATCACCATCACTCTGTGATAGGGTGAACATCCCCAATAAGGTTTTCAAAAGATGGACTAGAAATATAATGAACACTCCCAATTTTTATACATCGAGAAATTATTTGGTAAATGATTGGTTAGTTTATGTATGTGAGTGCCGCTTCTTAAATAATATGTAAAATTAATGCTCTAAGCATCACATATCAATACATTATGTTATTTTGTGAGATAAGTTTGTTTCTCTCTCAATCCTCCAAGTAATGATGTGTATAACTACATAATAATATTTTTTATTCCATAGAGATGTAGAATAAAATATTATTCCTTCTTATAATATAATTTCAGAATAGAATTATTTTTTCATTCTTTATTTAAAAATAGGATATTGGTGTGTAACTCATATAATCCTTGAGACTTATTCCTTGTATCAAATTAGATATGTTGATGGAAATATTCTGGGGATATTTTTTACTTCCACTTATCTGAATTGGACATAACAATATTTTATACTCTCTCTCAATGTGTATTCCAGATTTTCAAGATCTCACCACTACTCCTTCCATAAATTCTACTGATAGTTGTTATATATTTTCAATATCGTATCCCCTTTGGGTCTAATGATTTAGATCAATTTTTTCTTTCTCTATAATCCATGATTTTTACATGTTACTAATTGATTAGTTTGATCCAAACATGATTTAAAATTTCATTTATACTCCACTAATTTTTATCAAAATTTATCACATAAAATTATTTTGGAAACTTCTAGATATTCTTGAAGTGGACTATTCATGACATGACGTCTTCTCTACAACATGATTCTATACATATGTCAGTCTATCACAGTATGATATTAATCATCACAATATTTTTATTTTTTGACAAAGAGATCAAAATTATTTGGAAAATCATGTATTAAAATCTCAAATGAATCATGATGTGATCCTCCTATGATCACTCCAAGACCTTCTCCAGTGTAACTGAACAAAATCCTAGACTGTTCATATTATCAATCATATCTTATGATACACTATATATAATAATACATTCATATAATTATCATCTATAATATTTTAATGGTTGATCATGGGTAATAGAGTAACCCACATATATCATATTTTTTTTGGATTATTTACTCTTATGTGTGCTTCTGATCAACTCATACATATTCTAATGTAGTTAAATTCTTTTCTATTTTCAGTATAGACTACCCTAACATAGGATTATATAAAACCATGAGAATGTTATGAATAACTTGAGGAATCCATTTAATATGATCATGGTATCCATTATGTATTAGGAATTTATGAATGTTTTTCTTGTGTCTTTTATGTACTGACATGGTGACCATTTTGTATTGAAATGAAGACTTTTATGTATTATACATGTGAACTACATTTTGAAACCACAAGGCCATATGAGAAATTTTATTAATAATATTGGTTTATGTTATTTATTTTATTAAATTTACCAATATTGTGTTTTTGAATTCTATATAAGGGTTAGGATAAATGTTTCTAAATGGATTTGATGTCGACCTTACTCTTGGGGAACACATTCAAATTGTATTAATTGAGGTTATAGTATTCAATTGATATTTAGAATATGAACATGTTGTAGAGGAAGATATATATTGGTATTCCAAATAACATGGAAATAAAATATGGGTATTACTATAAACCACTGTCATTGAATGTGGAAATTTACAATAAAAGGAATTTCATGGTGATGTGAAGATGTTTTTGATGATATATATTTATTTGAAATAATTTTAAGAAGTTTGTAATTTCCTATTAAAGTGTGTAGGTAATAATGAAGAAAACTATATGTATGAAATGATTTTTAAAACGGGAAATATTTTACAATATCTATGAGGAATATATCATGTATCAAATTATATGAAAATTGTTAAGAGTTATTTTCATAATGAAAATTTATTAATTCAATAAGATTCATTCCAATTATGAGTTATAAAAATTGAAATTGATAGTGTCTTGTATGATCCTTTTAGATATATGTAATAATCATAGAGAATTATATAAATTTCATCTATACTCTCTATGTATCATTGGATGTATTGTATATATTTTTACATGGTGAATTATGTTCTATAAGTCTCATCCACATTCTTAAATGATCATTTACAGACACAATAAGAGTTATTCCATGGAAAAAAATTAATTATTATCCATTGAGTGATTATAAAGGATACAATATTTTATTAAAAGTAATCAGTGAAGCAAGATGGTGATATTTCAAAAAAATCATTTTGTAAGTGTCATTCATGAATTCCATACGGATTATTTGATCACTCTATAAGTGTCACTAGAAACACTATATGGCTTATTTTTTAGTAAATACTTAATGTCACCCAATGAAGATTCTATTATTATTTTTGGGTAAATAATATTCTTGTGTTTTATTTCAATTATAAAATATGTTGGTCTTGTTGTATCTAAATGGAAGTACACTAATGTTTAGTTCATATATGACATACTGTGAAATGATTTTGTTCAGATGAGAACTATTACAATCCTACCTTTTTAAAACATCATGATTGATGATATGATGATAACTCGAGCTACTAGTATTCATTTTGACAAATGAATACTTTTTTTATACATCATAGTGGAAATAATCATTGTTGTCTTGTAGAACTATAATGAATCTAACCCTAGGTATGGATATTAGGACATAGTTGTGTCACAATGATATTTCCACACAATAATTCCAAATGGATCAAAATTAAAGATAACATTATTACTTATTTTCAATAACATGGGATGTTTGTTGATGAAAAATTTCAAATTCAATACCTATTCTTCAAGGTAATATAACATTCACGAATAAAACTATCTAACACATGATTTGGAGTTGGCTGAAGTAATCTTCACATCAAATATTTGGCAACATTACCTAATTGAGGGAGAAGTGTTAAATTTATATGGATCACAAAATCCATAGTTATATATTCACATAGAATTATTTGAATATTATCCACTGAATACTATTAGATCTGATCAAAGAATATGATTGCTCAATCCATTACTATCCTGGGAAAGGGACCAAGGTGGCAGATGATCTATATAGAAAGGCTCAATCAACTCTTTCATTGATGATAATTGAAAAGGATCCAATATTCATAGATTTGATGAAGATGGACATGGGAATCATAAAGAAGGGAACATCATCAATCCTTTTCCAAATTATTTCTCAACCTTATCTTTTGGAATGGTTAAAGGACTCTTAAAAGGATGATGTGGGAATTTAGAAGAAATGGGAAATTATCAAAAAAAGGGAATCCTTGGAGTTCAATGTTAATGAAGAAGGATTTTTGATATTTGGGACAAGAATATGTGTTCCATCAAATTTGGAGATAAAGAATTAAATTTTGGATGACGCACATAGATCAAATTTTTCTATTCACCCATAAAACACAAAGATGTATCGAGATCGCAGAGTATTCATCAATGTACCTGGTATGTCAACAAGTAAATATGATAGGCAGATGTATAAGGGGATGATGAAAACATTGCACATACCAACATGGAAATAGGATAACATCACCATGGAATTTATCCCCAGACTTCCAAAGACATCCAAAGGAAACAATGCTATCTGGGTTGTCGTGGATCATCTTACAAAGACTGTACACATCATTACAATTTGAGAGGATTTTACATTGGAACAAATGGAACAGATATATATCAGTAAATTTTTAAGGCCTCATGGAGTACAACTATCTAATATATCTGATCGAGGTCAATGATTCACATCTATGTTCTAGAAGAATCTTAAACATGCTCGGAATATTTAGCTGAAAATTATTACAACTTATCATTCCTAAACTGATGGAAAATTCGAGTAGACTATCCAAACACTTTAGGGAATGATGAGAGATTGCTCAATGAACTTCAAGGGAGGATGGGTTCAACATCGTCCTTTGGTTGAGTTCTCTTACAGTAAAATTTTCCACTCAAGCATCCAAATGGATCCTTATGAAACATAGTATGGGAAGAGGTGAAGAACACCATCATGTTGCGATGAAGTTGGGAACCGAAAACACCTAGGTCTAGAAATGGTCGAGGAAATGGTGGAGAAGGTTAAGACCATCCATCATCACATTAAAGCTACTCAGAGTTGATAAAAGATTTATGCTGATAATCGTCGAATAGACCTAGAGTTTGATGTTTGAGACATAGAATTCCTTTTCCTATAACTGTGGAAGAGAGTTATGAGAATTGGGAAGAATGGAATGATTTTTCCAATGTACATCGGCCCTTTTGAGATCCTTTATCGCATTAGAGGAGTGGCCTATTTACAGGAACTCCCACCAAACCTATATAAAGTACCTGATGTATTCCATGTATCACTCTAGAAGATGTACATAACCGAACTGTCTCATGTACTAAATCCAGTGATGGTACCTTTGGAGAGTGACCTCTTCTATGAAGAGAAGTTAGTGAAGAGAACATATCATAAAGAAACATTTCTTCGAAATAAGATAATTCCCCTCTTCAAGGTGGTATGAAAAAACCACATGTTTAAATAATAGACATGGGAATCAGAGGAGGTGATGAATTCAAATTACCCTCAACTATTTTAGTATGGGAAACTGAACTTTTGAATGAGAAATTTCTTAAGGGGGGAAGATTATAACAACCCAATATTTTATTAATGAGAATTATTCTTTATCTACTTAAATGTATAATTTTGTAAAATTGTTATATAAAACATATAAAATTATTTGGATTTATGTTTTTGGATTTTAAAATACCATTAATAATTGTCTCTGTTTCTAATAGATCCATTGAACAGTAATCACATGATTAATATAAATATAGGGATTTAACAAATACAATTTACTCAGGGAAAGGAAGCGATAGAATAATCTTGTAGAATTTCTCTATACGAAGCCCATTTTCCATAGCTCAGAACGAAGTTAGGGTCACTGGGCTTTGATTTTGACCACAACAAAGCTTAGCTTCAACACGTTAAACAGGAATGGAATCGTCTCTGATAGAAGTGGATATTATTAGAGATTACCACTTGAGTCATGTTATCTGAGCCTCCCCAAGAGTCTGTCACCACAATACACCACACCTATAGGTATTATGCAGGTGCTACAAGGGGTTATGTGAAATGACCCTAGAACTATTAATATGTTCATTATTCTTTTATAAATAAAATACAGTCACTTTATCATTGTTACGTTGTAAATGGTTTTTAAAACAGATGTAGTATTTTTAGATAATATTTAAATTCAATTAAGAAATCTATTTTGATGAATTAATGGATTTTATAATTAAATAATATTTTAATATTATATTGTTAAAAAATCAATTTTTATTAAATATAAATGATCATATAATTGTTATGAATACAATGGTAATTTTTATGATGGTTTCAAAGCTATTTGTGTAAAAAACCCATGAATTTTTTATGAATTTCAGTTTTTATTTTAAAGTAAATGTTCAACTATTTAAAACATTTTTTAGATAAAATGAAAATCCTCTCTGGATTCTATACAACAAAATTATCAAATGGTGAATTTTTCATAATTTTCAAAGAAAGTCGAATTTTTTGGGTAATAATTCGATACCGTTTAAATATATAATGTGTTTTTGACATCATAATGACTTAATGGTAATATAATAAAATACAATATAAATTAAGTTCATTCAATATATTCTTTTCCTTTAAAATAATGTGATTTTATATATTTTTGATTAATTTTATGGTTCTCAAGTGGACCCACCAAGACATAAAATATTTTATCTTTTTTGAATAAATTTTTGAGAGAGTGGCTCACCTTCACATAAAAAGACCTACTATTTTAGTGTTTTTGGCCATTATACTTATAAAATATTTTTTTACTCTCCACTTTTCCAAGCAAACAAGGGAAAATACTATTGTATGGTTATTGGTTTTGATTAGTTTAATGTGTTGTGTCCAAAACCAAAATAATAACTCACTGGATAGCCCAAAGGCCTTCTTTTTTTTATTGATTTTATGATAACCCCATTTCAATGGATTAAGGGGAACACTTAAAAGTCCCATATTATTTTAGGTTTGACATTTCCCTTAGGATTTGAGACAATATAGGACATGTACATCTTAAGGAAATCATACATACTATGACTACTTGAAACTACCCCTCCCCATCATCGGCATCGTGATCAGCTCTCCACCTTGGCATAACTATTTTACAAGTATGTCCATGTGTAGAGGTGCACATGTGCAGTACTAATGGAAAATTCCATTCCCTCTCACTCTTTCTATGTATTTTTAGCCCTTCTCTGGTGAATGTGCCCTGCTCTTACATCCTCTGGTGTGGTTCCTTGTAGAATCTGTCTGTAAAACTGAAAATATGGTGTCCCTGATGGCCTTGAGGTGGCCCAAAATCCCTGAGGTGGCCCAAAATGCATACTAACCCAAAGGCCTGGGGGGCCCAAAGGCCTTATGGACTCCAACCCCAATCCAGTGGCCCTAGGTGAACAGTTTTGTCTGCTACTATAATGAACAGTACCTGCTACAGTAATTCTACATCACCCTGAAATTATGCCTCTACCTAGTTTTGAACCTAAATCTCATGGATTTACTTAGAGATACCGAACCAACTGCACTGAGGATCATGTGAGCTAAATAATATATAATTACTTCTCTTTTTCTATACATACCCAGTCAATATCCCATTCCTCTTCACTCAAAACATTAGAAGCTCCACCTACCTCCTCTATCCTCTCTATAGTATCCTCCCAAGGTGCACCAAGTTCCCATGAAGCCTCTCTCAATCCTCACCCAGGTCTTTGGGATTACACTACCATGTAAGGTATTAATTCCTTTATATTCATTGTACAAATTTATTTTTATTGTTATACCCTTTTGTTTTCAAATATAAATTTTGGGGTATGATTTCACACCTCCACCATACTAACCGCCATATGTTTTAATTATGTTATAACTCTTTCTCTCTCATTAATTCCTCCCATGCGCACCTGTTATCATGTCCAAATTACGTAAGGAATTTATCTCTTTTCATTTCTATTAAATCAACTATTTTAAATTATGAATCTAAATTCGATTACATATATTGGTACTTGTATCTATACAACCCCCTTACTTTCCATTTCATGTACATATGATGAGATAAACCTTTCTATATCATCAACTATTTTTTTGAATTCTAATGTCACACCATTATGTGGCTGAACTAGTACTGCAATTCTCCATGACAAAGTAGTTGTGTAGTGAATACCAGGCCCATTTCTCTGTAAATGGTATTCAACTTTATGAAAAATTTGTTATTGATTAAATATTTTCAAGTATGAATTCCACATTACTTTATCGTGGAATAAATGATTATTTTTAATGAATCCATATTATATGTTCTATGTTGCACACTAATTCATGAAGTGTAATGATTAAGAAGGGTGTGACCAAATAGCGCTCTAATACATTGGGTAAAGAGTACTATCATGATACGTCAAGTGCAATGTTGGTTAATTCATTGAAATTCATGTGAAATGAGGGTTTACTCATGCTCCATGTGCAATGATCCTTCGATCATTCTAGTATCATGTTAACTGTTATTTCTACATTTCTATGTTATGATAATCATTCTATATCATGCATTTATGTTCATGTTTCTCTTGTGCTCCATTGATAAGCCTATTTCCTAACATGTACTATATTATTCATTCTATTCCTTGTTTACTCCTGTATTGGGCTTTATAGCTCACCCTTTTCTTATGCATTTCCTCAGGTTATCCTATGCAATGCTATGTATGATGTAATTATGTGGTCATTTAAAAGATGTTTTTAATAATGATGATGTGTTTTATGTTATATGTTGTTATGCAATGTTCTTAATTTCCCCATGACACTAAACCTCTCGACCCTCATAGTTTTATTAAGTGGAAGTTTATGTGACAAATCTTGTTTTTATGTGTAATTAAGAGAAGGTTTGTTATAATAATTTATACAAATATGGTTCTTTTTTCATTTATAGAATTTTATGTGATACTAGACATGGATTGTCTCCCCCTATAAATATCACTTGTCCATTATAGGAATAATGATATATATTTTTAAATCCCAAATCACACTATGTTAAAATATAAAAGAATGTATGATGATGGACATCTTTTGGAAAATATTTCCTAAATATTGGTCATGATAACCAATAATTAGAAATATAAGGATCACATTAATGGAGAGAAAATCAATTATGGTGGTGATAAAATTATGTAGGAATGTATGGATGTATTTATTGATGAATTACCTAGGCATAACCAAATACTTTATGTTGAGTTACCAATTAATATAGAATAATGTTCTATGGATATATTAAGATTCCTTGTAAAATAGATCCAATTTAAATGAATAAATTGAATAAAATATAGTAAGAGTCTAGAAAATATTTTTATATATCCCTGTAATAAAAAAGTGGTTAACCTATTCAAATTTTCAAAAATATGGTTGGATTAGTTCACTATTGAAACAATTTTCCCGATCATAAAAAATTCTCGATCAAGAAACAAAACCCTATATGAAATATAAAAAAAAAATATAATCTTGGAATCTTAATACTTTTATATGATTAATATTCAATTTAGATATCTTTAGATACTTGTGAAAATTTAGGATATTTCAAATAATACATTTATTACTATATGTAAACACTATGAATTATAATTGATTTAAATAATACTTATAAATACCCCAATAATATATATATATATATATATTTAATAGA
Organism: Viscum album; assembly: GCA_963277665.1. Classification (NCBI taxonomy): domain Eukaryota; kingdom Viridiplantae; phylum Streptophyta; class Magnoliopsida; order Santalales; family Viscaceae; genus Viscum; species Viscum album. Next base: position 1,308,258,116 of record OY728132.1, read on the forward strand.
TTCTTTAGGGAATACCTCAACTAGATTTGGGTAATCTGAATAAGTGATTTATTATATATTCCAGGACCAAGAAAGCAAATGATGACCATTTGAGTTTTTTTATAAACACCATGAGGAAAGGAAAATTTTGTGCCTATTTTTGTATGTTTTAATTTTTTATTTATAAAATATCATTACTGGATCATATAATTTTCCAAAATAGTATATCTATAGATCTTTAAAAGTCAAAGGTAATTGAATAATTAGATAGGGAAACCATTGTAACATAAATCAATAGTTTTTTTAAGATCATTAATATACTATTGAAAATTTATGAAAATTTTCCCCCCACATTCAAATATACTGTCCTTGTTAACTTAGATGGGAGTTATAGAAAATTGGACACTATAAAATACTAAATTTTGAAGAAGTTAAAGATATGCTTTTTAATAAACCATTAATCGGGTTTCCTTGTAAGGGAGAAATATTTTATATATATTTGGATTATTTAATGATGGTATTAATATTTTTTATCATTTAAAATGATATGGTGGTAGCTTATGTTACTTGTCATTTGAAATCCAAGGATAAATAATACCATATTCAAGATTTAGAGATCAGAATGGTGATACTTTCATTAAAGATATCGTGGAATTATATATATAGTGTATAGTGTGTAATATATTTCCCATGAGAGAATAATGCATATATTTAAAAATAATGGGTCCAACACCAATCATAGGATATGATAAGAATTGATAAAAGACTATAAAGAGTAAATATATTTACCCATGTGAATAACAACATAGAGGTCGATTCTATGAGCGGAAGGATCATGATACCTTATACTTGAAGAGGATATAAAGAAGCATAATAATCATGGATTTATAGAGGATAGAATTTGATATTATAAGGGAATGGGAGAAATACTATCACTCCCAAATGACTTCTATTTTGTTCTTTAATGTGAAGATCAAGGAGGAAAAGAAGGAGGCTATATAGTTACTAATTAAGGTAAGAAATATTTTTTTGTCTTAATTAATAACTGAATTAAAATATTTACAAATTTTATTTTCTATAACCAATATATGAATTTTATTAAGTTATTGGATTTTTCCTATGGCTCATCATTCTCTTCCAATCCTAAAATTACAAATATGTATAAAGATACCAAAGATCAGTTTTTATGGGAAAAAGTAAAGAGAGATATTGTAGAGTGTATATCTTGATTATCTTATTTATATAATGTTAAGGGTAAAATATTTAAATATAATAGTATGATTCAACCATTGCCCATAACTATGTGAAAATGGGATAAATATCATATTTATTTTATTATTTGTCTTCCAAAGACTTATAAAGGCCATAGTTGATTTTTGTTAACAGTTTATCACATTATGAATACAGATCATTTAATTTCTATTTTGTATTATTTCTCCATGGATTAATATTATAGGATATATACAGAGTAACTGGTATGGCTCGATGGAGTGCTTCTTTCCATTGTGTCTTACAAAGATCTAATATTTACCAAAATTTTATAGAAAATTATTTTATAGGTGTTTAATATAGAGATTCTATTATATACTTCTAATCATATATATGAATATGGGAAATCAAAAAACCATTAAAACTATAGAGAATATGTTTATAACAAACACAAAGGATTTAAAATAAAGATGGGATCAATGCCTTCCCCTAGAAGAGTTCTTAAATAACAACACTCTTCATTCTATTATCCAAATGTAACCATATGTGGTTCTAGATGGGAGAATATTTATAACTTAAAAAGGTTGGGAAAATTTTAGTGAGTATAAGTCTGTAGAAAAAAATATTTCTCTTGAAATATTAGTTTTTTTATACTATTCAAAAACACATTAAAATTATGAAAATATGGCAGAAGAGTTATGTAGAACTTTTTTTAGGAAAATTAGAGTACGATGATAAATATATGGAATTATTTAGAATACGATTATAAAAATGGGTTCAAAAAATTTATGTCTAAGGAAATTTATATTCCTAGAGACGTTGTTATTTTTGAACTCATCCATCACATAAAGATTGTAGCTTATCCTCTAGAGCATCCACAAAACCTATCTTATGTTCTTGTTTTATGTTTTCCATGTATAAAGTTTTAGTAATTGTAAACCTCACCCTTCACAGGTTATGATATATGATGTTATAACAATAAAAAAATGATCTGTATTATGACGAATGACTTGTATAAATCATGTATCAAAGAGAAAATGTAACGCCCCGACCCTAGTTACCCAGAGTCGGTGCATTATTACATAACATTGGCATGATCACAAGAAATATCAAATCTCGAAAGACTGATTGGTTTAGTATCCTTGTAAACACTAGATATATTCATAAGTTTCACATTACATCATAAAATGAAAAACTACTACAAAAACATATTGTCTCCATAAATCCACACTCATATCCCCACATAATATCCCAGCAGGTCATTCATAATTTACTTCTTCACTTCCTGGGAAAAATAAAACATAGAAAAGGGGTGAGCTCAAATGCCCAGTAAGGATAACAATATAGCGGAATCTTTCATAAATAAGAATAAAAATTTAAGGCAATGTATAACTAAAAAAAAGCCTTTCAAACTTGAACTTTCAACATAGTATGGCGTAAATAAAATGAAATAATTCCATTTACTTATTCACATGGATATTCTACTAATCGAATAATCACATGCAAAATCAATAACCACTTTCATAATGATGGAATGCATAATGCTAAAATTTAATTTCTTTTCAAGGCCTCGTCCCAAGACCTTGGGGCTAACTGTAACCGGAACCCAACCCGGAGTGCCTCTAATAATCGTACACCAACCCGGAGTGCCTCTAATAACCGGACACCAAACCGGAGGGCTTACTTTTACCAGTCCCTAACCTGGAGGGCTTACTTTTACCAGTCCCCAACCTGGAGGTCTTACTTTAACCAGTCCCCAACCTGGAACATACTTGTCCAACACATTCATATGAAGTAAAGGTTGAAATATAACATAAACATTCTTATTGGAACTAGTATACGAAATGTCAATAATTTCACCATAAAATATGAATGGTATGAAAATAGCACATCCACAGTCAAACATATCACAAAACCTTCAATACAATATAGAAGTTTTGTATCATAATGAATAAACTTAAAATAAGCGTAAAATCCATCAAAGGATGTTGACATAGATGAAATCAAAACACTTTTTAGAGATATATCTCTTTATATTTTTGAAATCATTTAAGATCCATATAAAATAAAAAATTTTCTTTAAAATATTCTTATAAGCTTGTAAGGGAAGCTTTGATGATTTTATAACGGCGGAAAATATCCGCACCCGCCATATAAGTTAAAAAAACATTCTTACCTTAATTATGTCGAAAAGGTTAAAAAGGACCTTGTTTTGAAAACGACCGAAAGATTCCTTTATAAACCACTTATAAAAGTCAGAAAGGGTATAAATGACTTTAACTCATATTCTAGTAAATAGTAAAAATGTTTTGAAATACATTTTTAAGAAACATGGATGTGGATGATAAAGAGATCCCAGCAGATTATTATGTATAAACAACCTCGGATAATGAAGAGATTGTGAAATAACCCTTACCTTGTACATTTCCTTGGTTGGGGTAGGTTAACCTCCTATATAATGGTGAAATAATTGTTATTAAATTATACAAGAATCATATATATTAATATGATATCATATATAGTCTTTTAACAATGATTTGTTAATAATATCTTAGAATTATCGTCGTTTCGGGTGTTAACTTACTCATTTTCTTTTATATGTTTTGTTACATAAGCCATGTTTGTTGTATCTTATTCATATCCAGAATGATATAAAGTCCTTAAACATCATTTTTAAATCATCAAATGATAATTATACTTGAATGGATACGATGGAGAATGAATCTCATCGCGTTCGTGGAGACGGTAGTCCGTACGTACGCACGAGCGACAATATCATTCTTTTGATATTAAAATAATATATAAATGGATGGTATATCATATATACAGAATCATTGACATTTTATATTTATTATTTACATGATTTACACATCATTATTATACCCATCCAAATAATAATATATTGAATAACAATTACACCACGACGTGGAGACGGTAAGCCGTACGTACGCATGTATGGTGACATGTTATTCAAAGGGTGGATAGAATAATGAATATGGTTGTACCATATTTATAATAACATCACAGTATATATATGATACTGGAGTTATTATTTTAGAATGGTAACAACAAAGGAAGAAGAAGTGGAAGAAGAAATGAACTTGGAAAAGGGTGGTGAAATCATTACCTCTTCTTCGGGTTCTTCCTTTTGATTTGATCAAAAGGGCTCCTTAGGTTGGCTTTCTGATCAAAATAAGTCCTATAGGTTGTAGTGAGGGATGTTGGGAGAGTATTTGGGTAGAGTTTGGCCGAACCAAAAGGCCTGGAAGGTGTGAAGAAATGAGAAGGAGGAGTGCCCTTTTATAAGAGGGGTGAGGGGCACCTTTGGAAAAGCTAGAGATATTAGTTTATAATAAATTCATATTCGGTTTCCAATGGCTCCAAAGTTGACTATTCAAAGGTTAAGGTGGGTATGGGTCTAAAACAACTCAACCAATAGAATTTATATAGGTTTGAGTACTTATATTAACCTTATCTTTAAGTATTAACTCTAAGTTAATTAGTTTCACTTTTACAATGTCTCTTTGTATTTTTATATTATATGGTTAATAAACTTACCATATACATACAAGCGACCCACAAGTGGTCCATTAATGATACACCTATCATGATATATGTCTCTTGGACGAACCTTACATTTTTAGGAATTTAATATCAATTAATAATATAATATTTGTTTTAAAAACTCTTTTATGTCAATTTTGACACTATTCATTAGTTGATTTTTGTGAAACTCATAACAGATTGATTACTTCGAAAAAAGTAAATTAAATCAATCATAATATATCATATTATCCTAGAAAATTAGTTTAATTCATTAAAAGTTTCATATTATATTTATTTGGGTATTTATAATATCAATTATTTTAATTTTTCACTATTATTGTAATTACTGCATCATCATTGTGTCATAAATAAAATAACTTATTTAATGTCTAAAAATTATAAATAAAATATCATTATGTAGGAAATCGTTTCATCTTTCTAATGAATATTTATAATCTAAAATCCAACATATATAAAACTATTAAACAATTGTTTTTCTAAAAGATATATACTTGTGTCATTTTTGTATTCATTTTAACTTAATTAAAATAAAGTGTCATTATCACTTACAAGTGGATCCATGGGGTCCCAAAATCGACCCAAAGATGCCCATGGTCGACCATGTATCAACCAATAGGGTTAAGACACGTTTTAGGGTAATTTAGTATTATTATAATATTATTTTTTTAACCCTTATTTACCTGATTTACCCTTAACAATGGTAAATAAAATATTTACCGCAGTAATTATTCAAAATGTCTAAAAATAAAAGTTACCTATTTACACAATTTGGACATCCTGATTACAAATATGGAATCCATTTTTCTAAATTCAAAACACAGAAGTGGCAGAAATTAATTTAAAATTAATCCCCGCTGTCAAAACAAAAAGCGCGTTTTTAAGAGATAATAACTATCAAAAGATTGACACTTCTTTATGTTCGGTTTAATTGTAAAATTATGTAAAATGACCAACATTATATTAAATGTTAAAAATATATTCTAAATATACTTTAAAACTACTAAAATTCATAATTTATCACTATTAATTATCTTGATTAAAAAAGTTGTTTTTAATTAAAATTTAGTAATTTTCACTATTCATCAAAATATGAAAGTTGTCCGAAAAGTACCAAAATTTCACCTTAGGCTAAATTCGATATTCCGAATCCAAAAATGAAGTCCATTTTAAAATATAAAATATATATAATTTTAAAAAGTAGGTATTACTATTCATAACGGCTAGTTTGATTGGTTGTGGTGTGTGTTAAAACTCAAGGTTGCGTACAACACACGCTACTGTATTATTCAAAGAAAGTGTACCGTGGAAGCTTGGGATGTCTCATTTTAAATTTTTGATGTCCCCATTTAGTCAAAAAGTTTAAAATATTGTATTTAAAAAGGGTTCACTATTAAAAGTTGATAAAAGTGCAATACTGAAAATGAATTTGTTCTTGCATTATATCTAAGAAACACATAATATGGATTCTAAAATTATAAGGATTATATAATGTTTAAAATTTAGATAATACTATTCATAACCTCTTTTGAATGGATTTTTTTTTGTAAGTCATGGTGTGATTGAACTCGGTGTTGCGTGTAGTTCAAGTTATTGAATTATTTTAAAGAAATAACACACTATGAAATCTTGGGGTGTTACAATCTCCCCTCCTTCAATAAATTGCGTCCTCGCAATTTGAAATTGTTCTTCGAAAATAAAAGGTTGAAAATAGAAAATATATTTGTGGGAAAACCCACATCAGAAATTGGGTTACTAAAATTTAGTCTTAATATGAGGAAAAGAGAAATGAAAGGGTCACCACTAAATTATGATCTCGATTAGGAGAACATTGGTGGCATTTAGAGACATATAATTGGAGGAAAAACGTAAATATTTATAGGTAGTGATTGAGGTCATCAATCACAAACAAGTATAAATTTGAGGTCCTTAAATTCATCAATCTATGATGATTTGAAATACCATCGGTTCAACAAAACATAGGGTATTAGGATAACACATTTTTGACGTTTCAAAATATCTTAGTTGAAATCCCACATCGAAAAATGAATTAATGAGGCCTCTATTTAAAATAAAGAGTGGAAAGTATGAAGATTACCGAAAATAACACATACTAGGGTTCCATGTAAGAAAATATGGATATGGAAGAAAAATATAACCATCAATTATCTGATGAAGAGTGGTAGAGAACATGTCTATGAAAAGGCCAACAATCCCAAAGCCATAAATTAGTGATGATTTAAGGTACCATCTAGGACAACATTTTTGTTCTAAGTTCCTTTTCTTAATGTTGAGGAATTTATTTATGAGATTGGCTAAGATCATAAGGAGATATACTTACTTTATAATTAGAGTTTTATCCATTAATAAATTTCTACCACAAACTCATCTTTCACTCTAAAAGGTAATAGAACGTAAAAAATTCTATTTACACTATTCGTATAGGGTTCCAAAATAAATGAATTTATAATTCATCAACAAGATCTTTTAATAAAAACTACATTATTTAATCTAGGACATCTCGTGGGCCAGTGGTAGGTGATACACCCTTGTCGCCCTTCGGTTGCGGGTTCAAGTCTTGCAGCCTTGCCGGATGCGACGGGTTGTCGCCCGACCTCCTGGTTGTCCTTTTATGGCAATCCAAAATAATCCAAACTAGAACTATCCAAAATACTTCTGTCCAAACTCACAGTCCAACATTTATAAGGAAGGTAAACATAATATAGATACTTTTTACCCCGTAATAGCATATGAATACCTTCATCATGTATTACCATATTCCTTATTGATTACATTCATGCTCCCTTATTCCATATAGAATGCTGGATATACTTCATTAATCCAAAAATGTTTTAAACTCCAACAATGATGGAATGTACAAATCATTAATCAGTTCCAAGGTAGTCAAGAATATCCAATATAATTTATCCAAAACAATCACATATTACTCCAAAATCACCACCTCAGTATCAGAACTATATTATGATTTATCATTCTCTCAACCATATATTTTCCAATAATTTATCCTGCTATTGAGTCACTTTTCTTTGTTCCACACAATCTCAAGTCTTTGATGAAATAGTACTGCAGTACAATCCTTATATACTCCATAATTATTATAACAATTACATTGTTGATACAATACTCAATTGACATAATCAACATAAGAACTATAATCATTCCTCTTCATCTGTGGTAGTATCATAACTTGATTATTATCCAATAACATCATTTGAGGCATATTCTGATGACTGGGACATAGGTTCTCATAGTGTCCAAACTCCTTGCAAATGAAGCATTGTACATTTGAAACCATTTTCTTACCCTTGCAGTCACGTACTTTGTGCCCTTTTCCTCCACACTTATAACAAACTCCCATTCCTTTCAGGCAAGTTCCAGGGTGTTTCTTTTCCACAGTTACCACATATGGGAAAATTCTTCTTTTCCCTCATCCCTTTATCCATCTTTCTCTCTTCCATCCTTTTCTTCTCTTGCTTCCCTTCAAAGCCATAGGACTCAGTAAACTATTTACTTATCTTATCAACACATGATATTATTTCTTCACATGATGATAATACATGGGAGACTATTCCTATTATAAATTCTAGCTTAAGACCATGAAAGATATGATCCTTCCTTCTCTTTGGATCATGTACATTTCTGGAGTTCTCATTTCTTCTACTGGGCGCCATTTCTAAACAATGGCATACACTAGATCAGTTTATGAATCAAAATACATAATCCCATACTTATAAAACACTTAATATAAATTGAAATATTTATGGATATAATCCATAATCATAAAAATGTCTCCTTTGAGAATGTATATACTCATAAACCCTTCATAATGGTTTGTAAAGAAAATGAGAATTATCCTAAGCATATCCCCCGGGAGTGTCGTAACCAAGAGTGCAGCAAGGCCCGTTGTCGTGCACCAGTTCCCGTTCGAGTCTAGCTCAAAGCGGTGTTTTTGGGGTTTACCCCTAGGTACATCTGTGCCAGAGCCGCCTCTACCTGCTCGTATCCAGATAGGGATGTATTGCTCGGAAAACTCACGAAATCTCTACAATACCAAAATTTTTGGAAGTTCTTCTATACTAATCCTCAAAGTTCATCTTAGGTCTACGTTCTCTAATCAGAGTTTACCTAAATCTAGCTTCCAAGGTTTGTACTAAACTTCCTCTGATACCAACTGTAACGCCCCGACCCTAGTTACCCAGAGTCGGTGCTTTATTACATAACATTGGCATGATCACAAGAAAGATCAAATCTCGAAAGACCGATTGGTTTAGTAGCCTTGGAAACACTAGATATATTCATAAGTTTTACATTACATCATAAAATGAAAAAATACTACAAAAACATATTGTCTCCATAAATCCACACTCATATCCCCACATAATATCCCTGCAGGTCATTCATAATTTACTTCTTCACTTCCTGGGAAAAATAAAACATAGAAAAGAGGTGATCTCAAATGCCCAGTAAGGATAACAATATAGAGGAAACTTTCATAAATAAGAATAAACATTTAAGGCAATGTATAACTAAAACAAAAGCCTTTCAATCTTGAACTTTCAACATAGCATGGCATAAATAAAATGAAATAATTCCATTTACTTATTCACATGGATATTCTACTAATCGAATAATCACATGCAAAATCAATAACCACTTTCATAATGATGGAATGAATAATTCTAAACTTTAATTTCTTTTCAAGGCGTTGTCCCAAGACCTTGGGGATAACTGTAACCGGAACCCAACCCGGAGTGCCTCTAATAACCGGACACCAACCCGTTGTGCCTCTAATAACCGGACACCAAACCGGAGGGCTTACTTTTACCAGTCCCTAACCTGGAGGGCTTACTTTTACCAATCCCCAACCTGGAGGGCTTACTTTAACCAGTCCCCAACCTGGAACATACTTGTCCAACACATTCATATGAAGTAAAGGTTGAAATATAACATAATAATTCTTATTGGAACTAGCATACGAAATGTCAATAATTCCACCATAAACTATGAATGGTATAAAAATAGCACATCCACAGTCAAACATATCACAAAACCTTCAATACAATATAGAAGTTTTGTATCATAATGAATAAACTTCAAATAAGCGTAAAATCCATCAAAGGATGTTGACATAGATGAAATCAAAACACTTTTTAGAGAAATATCGCTTTCTATTTTTGAAATCATTTAAGATCCATATAAAATAAAAAAATTTCTTGAAAATATTCTTATAATCTTGTAAGGGAAGCTTTGAAGATTTTATAACGGCGGAAAAAAGCCGCACCCGCCGTATAAGTTAAAAAAAACATTCTTACCTTAATTCTGTCGAAAAGGTTAAAAAGGACCTTGTTTTGAAAACGACCGAAAGATTCCTTTATAAACCACTTATAAAAGTCAGAAAGGGTATAAATGACTTTAACTCATATTCTAGTAAATAGTAAAAATGTTTTGAAATACATTTTTAAGAAACATGGATGTGGATGATAAAGAGATCCCAGTAGATTATTACGTATAAACAACCTCGGATAATGAAGAGATTGTGAAATAACCCTTACCTTGTACATTTTCTTGGTTGGGGTAGGTTAACCTCCTGTATAATGGTGAAATAATTGTTATTAAATTATACAAGAATCATATATATTAATATGATATCATATATAATCTTTTAACAATGATTTGTTAATAATATCCTAGAATTATCGTCGTTTCGGGTGTTAACTTACTCATTTTCTTTTATATGTTTTGTTACATGAGCCATGTTTGTTGTATCTTATTCATATCCAGAATGATATAAAGTCCTTAAACATCATTTTTAAATCATCAAATGATAATTATACTTGAATGGATACGATGGAGAATGAATCTCATCGCGTTCGTGGAGACGGTAGTCCGTACGTACGCATGAGCGACAATATCATTCTTTTGATATTAAAATAATATATAAATGGATGGTATATCATATAAACAGAATCATTAACATGTTATATTTATTATTTACATGAGTTACACATCATTATTATACCCATCCAAATAATAATATATTGAATAACAATTACACCACGACGTGGAGACGGTAAGTCGTACGTACGCACGTATAGTGACATGTTATTCAAAGGGTGGATAGAATAATGAATATGGTTGTACCATATTTATAATAACATCACAGTATATATATGATACTGGATTTATTATTTTAGAATGGTAACAACAAAGGAAGAAGAAGTGGAAGAAGAAATGAACTTGGAAAAGGGTGGTGAAATCATTACCTCTTCTTCGGGTTCTTCCTTTTGATTTGATCAAAAGGGCTCCTTAGGTTGGCTTTCTGATCAAACTAAGTCCTCTAGGTTGTAGTGAGGGATGTTGGTAGAGTATTTGGGAAGAGTTTGGCCGAACCAAAAGGCCTGGAAGGTGTGAAGAAATGAGAAGGAGGAGTGCCCTTTTATAAGAGGGGTGAGGGGCACCTTTGGAAAAGCTAGAGATATTAGTTTATAATAAATTTATATTCGGTTTCCAATTGCTCCAAAGTTGACTATTCAAAGGTTAAGGTGGGTATGGGTCGAAAACAACTCAACCAATAGAATTTAGACAGGTTTGGGTACTTATATTAACCTTATCTTTAAGTATTAACTCTAAGTTAATTAGTTTCACTTTTACAATGTCTCTTTGTATTTTTATATTATATGGTTAATAAACATACCATATACATACAAGAGACCCAAAAGTGGTCAATTAATGATACACCTATCATGATATAAGTCTCTTGGCCGAAACTTAGATTTTTAGGAATTTAATATCAATTAATAATATAATTGTTGTTTTAAAAACTCTTTTATGTCAATTTTGTCACTATTCATTAGTTGATTTTTGTGAAACTCATAACAGATTTATTACTTCGAACAAAGTAAATTAAATCAATCCTAATATATCATATTATCCTATAAAATTAGTTTAATTCATTAAAAGTTTCATATTATATTTATTTGGGTATTTATAATATCAATTATTTTAATTTTTCACTATTATAGTAATTACTGCATCATCATTGTGTCATAAATAAAATAACTTATTTAATGTCTAAAAATTATAAATAAACTATCATTATGTAGGAAATCTTTTTATCTTTCTAATGAATATTTATAATCTAAAATCCAACATATATAATCCTATGTAACAATTGTTTTTCTAAAAGATATATACTTGTGTCATTTTTGTATTCATTTTAACTTAATTAAAATAAAGTGTCATTATCACTTACAAGTGGATCCATGGGGTCCCAAAATCGCCCCAAAGATTCCCATGGTCGGCCATGTATCAACAAATAGGGTTAAGACACGTTTTAGGGTAATTTAGTATTATTATAATATTATTTTTTTAACCCTTATTTACTGGATTTACCCTTAACCATGGTAAATAAAATATTTACCGCAGTAATTATTCAAAATGTCTAAAAATAAAAGTTACCTATTTACACAATTTGGAAATCCTGATTCCAAATATGGAATCCATTTTTCTAAATTCAAAACACAGAAGTGGCAGAAATTAATTTAAAATTAATTCCCGCTGTCAAAACAAAAAGCGTGTTTTTAAGAGATAATAACTATCAAAAGATTGACACTTGTTTTTGTTCGGTTTAATTGTAAAATTATGTCAAATGACCAAAATTATATTAAATGGTAAAAATATATTCTAAATATACTTTAAAACTACTAAAATTCATAATTTATCACTATTAATTATTTTGATTAAAAAAGTTGTTTTTAATTAAAATTTAGTAATTTTCACTATTCATCAAAATATGAAAGTTGTCTGAAAAGTACCAAAATTTCACCTTAGGCTAAATTCGATATTCCGAATCCAAAAATGAAGTCCATTTTAAAATATAAAATATATATAATTTTAAAAAGTAGGTATCACTATTCATAACGGCTAGTTTGATTGGTTGTGGTGTGTGTTAAAACTCAAGGTTGCGTACAACACACGCTACTGTATTATTCAAAGAAAGTGTACCGTGGAAGCTTGGGATGTTTCATTTTAAATTTTTGATGTCCCCATTTAGTCAAAAAGTTTAAAATATTGTATTTAAAAAGGGTTCACTATTAAAATTTGATAATAGTGCAATATGAAAATGAATTTGTTCTTGCATTATATCTAAGAAACTCATAATATGGATTCTAAAATTATAAGGATTATATAAAGTTTAAAAATTAGATAATACTATTCATAACCTCTTTTGAATGGATTTTTTTTTGTAAGTCATGGTGTGATTGAACTCGGTGTTGAGAGTACTGCAAGTTATTGAATTATTTTGAAGAAATAACACACTATGAAATCTTGGGGTGTTACAGAAAAAGTATTTTGAAACATGTCCACTCAGAAGGATAAATTTCTAGAAAGAAATTTAATCAATTATTAATGAATGTGGGAACTCAAATATTAAAAAATGTATAATTACCCACATATGTTACCTTTTTAGGAATGAATTTTTTAGGGTGAAATTATGCAATCGGTGTTATAATATAATTCCCCATGATTTTACTATACCATTCCCTTTAAATAATTACTATGTTGAATATCCTATTTCAAAAGTAACACTAAACTAAAATTAACCATGATTTTATCATCCCATCAAGGGAAACACTATAACCAGTTCCCCATGCTAGATCACCACATGTTCACAAGCATGCCTCCCTATATTCTAGAAGATACTAACTGCTATTGAATGTCTAATAAAATATATGGGGATGCAATACCCTCTTTAGTAGAGAAATGCAATATAAAAAAACAAAACAACCATCGAAATAAAATAATAATAAATACCACAATTGTATATTATACATCCCTAAATAGGGGAATTACTAACTAACAAAATATGTAAATAAGTAATGTCATGCTATTCTATAATGATGGAAGAAACCCAAAATATTAGACAAAATGCAATCCATAAATGGGTCCCGACATCATGTCTTGCCCCCCGATTTTGTATGTCGTCCTGACTCCCATATTATCAATCTAACATAAGACCTCCTCCATTTTCATGACCTATAAAAATGATGTATTATGGGGTACCCAATGATTGTTTGAGTAGTTTTTGAGTAAAAAATTCTATGCCACCACCAATGGTGGTGGAAAAATTATAATAAAATACATTGTATAAAGAAGTATGATAAATAATGGAATAGATTGAAAGTTGAATTGGTTTCAGTGTTTTACAATTTATAAATTTACCATTTCTATTCATAGTTCCATGTGACACCCATACACATAAAATCTACATCATCCCATGTAGAACTTATAAACAATATATAAGGGGAGTCATGAACTTTTTATCAAATCAGTTTTTGATTTAAAATACAATTTAATAATGTATTTCGATGTATCAGTACAAGTATCCGTAAACTATGTGATACATTAGTGTGGGCCTAAAGAATGATTCTAGCCAAACCTAAGGGATAGCAACCTCAATCTAATATCCCAACTATACCGTTCAAACATTATTTCTTGGTTCTTCATTAGAGACATTTTTTAAAAAAATAATAACAAGGTATGACTTTTTTAACTATCTCATTACGAAGTTCCATTACATTCACCACATTAAACAATTTAAAATGTAGACCATTTCATCATTTAAGTACAATTAAAAGCAATGGTACCCCTTTCAGACCATTTAATATAATAGAAATTACTCTTTAACCATTTATCACCAATAACCATTAACTTTATAGTAATCGTTTAACTATTACAAGATAAGACAAAAAAACCCCTATTTAATAATAATAGACAAATAATAACTTACACTATTTAATATCATCAATCTTATAAGACATCATTTCAAAATCAAATTTTTCCATGTAAAACTGAGTGTATAACCCCATGGGTGACCATAGTACCATTCTAATCATTCAAAATGGATACAATAGGGATTGTGAGTGGTTGAAAATATCTTTTGGAAACAAAATTCATCACTCTACAACAAATAATCGAATTCATAGCATAATGGAACAAAATAAAAACTACATAAATATGAATAAACATCATGAATATGGGATATAACTTTCAGACCACCAACATAATGTTTCAGAGACAACCTCGTTCTTATAAAAGAACCTTGATTCATTTCCAAACAATACTCAAAACCCAATCCTATAATGAACTATAAAAATAAAGTTTTAGGATTTATACGGTGTTAAAACATCCTACTATGTTTCTTTGAGAAGACATATCAATGAAGAGTGATTGATTCACTCTGATATTCAATTCCAACCAATGATGCCTGAAAAGACCAATTTCGTGAGAGAATAACCCTCAAAGGTGGAGGGGGTCATTGGTTCATCACTCAAGCTCTTTGTCAAGGATAATGGATGAAAATTATGAAGGGGTTCTTAATGAAAAATGGGGAAATGTTAAATCACCCTCCTTAAATAAGGGACACAATTTTATGGCATGGTTTTCCAAATTGTTCCCCAACTGTGTGACACCCTTTGTATAATAGGTTGTCTGGGTCACAAAATTTTCTAGGGAGCTTTCATAGTTTGCCAAACCATGCAGACTAAATTAATATTGATCAATCCATGTCCTTATTTATAACAACCCTACTCTTTATTACACACTTTAGCATGATTTATTACACAAACATGCACTTAATCCATCCTAGAATATCGATAGGTCTAGTTTCTTTGTGGAATAAGATCATTACTTGACATCATAACACATAAAATACAACATCTTTATTGAAAACTACTTTTACTTGACCACAACATTCCTTTGGACTTAGCAATGCATGGGATAACCTGAGGACATGCATAAAAAAGGGTGAGATATAAATCCCAATACCTGAGTAAAAAAGAAATAAAATGAAGAATACAATAAATTATAATCAATAAGAATATCAATAGATCATAAGATAAACATGAATATAAATGAATGATATAGCAGGATTATTAAAACATGGAAATGTGGCAACAATATACAACGTGATATTATCTTGAGAAAAGGTTTAGTAAAAAGTGATTAGCATGAGTAGACCCTCATTGAACCTGAATTAGCATGAGTAAACCATAAATTAACATGAAGTATCATGATAAAAAACATTACCCAATTAATTAGAGTTCCATCAGGGCACACCCTTTATAATCATATCAACCTCATGCTTAAGTGTGCCACATAGATCATATAACATGGAATCATTAATCAGAATTAATTATTACATGATAATGTAATTATGAATACCTAAATGAAATTATATAATCAATAAATATATGTTAATAAATCCTAATACCCTTGATAGTGAAATGGTCATGGTATTCACTATATGATTATTTTGGCATGGAAAATCGCACTGCAATTTCAGTAGCATAATGATGTGACATAAAAATTAATAAAAATGGATTGATGAGAGATAAATGAGACCCCGATAATATATAAATGAAATGGGATGTAAGGGTTTCATATATATATATATACATTTCAAAACACACTGAATATTGAAATATAAGGTGTAACATAATAGAGAAACTTGAAGAAAGAGGATAAATGAAATAACTCTCAAGTACTTTTGGCTTGATAAAAAGTGTACCTTGGAGGAATTAATTATCGAGAAAGAGCTATCCCATAATTATAACATAATATAGTATGTATGTGGGAGTTTTGAAATCATACCCCAAAATTTTTAATTTAAAATAAAATCGTATAACAACTAAATGAAACATGGTTAAAAATGCGAAAGGAAGGAATACCATACATGATTGTGTGAATTAAATATTATGAAGAGGGGCTTATTGATAGCATGTGGGTCATGATAGGATTATAAAGAGTAGAGGGTAGAGTTGGGATTTGATCCATAGATTTTGAGTTAATATATGTGTGATCATGGGTGGGTTTATATAGAAAACTGAGAGGGGAATTCTTTAATATCTCAAAAAATATAGGGTTTTGAATCTGTATAATTAAATATTCAAAAATAGAAACCATTCCATGGTTTTTTCCCTTGGGGTTTTCCAAATAAGTGTGAAAAAAATCATTTTATAAGGTAATTATTCAAATATGTTAATATACTTCCCTTTCTTATGTCGAGGTGAGTCACACTCTCAAGAAAATGAATTTAAAATCACAAAATATATTATACAATTTGGAGGATTTACGGGGGATATATAAAATAAGTAAAATCAATCTAAAATAAAATAATTTTAATTTTAAAATATATATTGGGCTGAGAATACACATTAGAGTATTTATTACCACATTCTTGGGTCATTATGATGTCGTAAAACACATATATTATTTTTACGATATTTAATTTTCACCAAAAAATTTGACTACCTCAGAAAATTTTGAAAAATTAACCATTAGATAAATTCGTTGTCATGATTAAAAAAATAATATTAATTTTATCTAAATAATTTTCTAAATATGTGAATTTTTATTTTTAAAATTAAAACAGAAAATTATTTACAATTCACAAGTTTTGACAAAAACCTTTTTCAAACCATTAAAAAATTAAATTTTACATTATACAAATTTTATAATAATTTATAATTAATAAAATTAATTTAATTATTTTATTTTATTAAAATATGAATTATTTAAAAAATTATTTTATTTATTACAATATACACTTTCTATGTTATAGTATAAAAATATAACTATTATCAAACTGATTACCTAATTATTTAGATATATGAAACTTATATAATTATCATTTTGAATAATTGTTTTAATAATGTTATTAATAAAACCTTAGATTAAGATAATTATGTATATATTTCTCCAAAGTACCATTTTACCCAAAAAATTAATTTATCAAATTCATCATTTTTTATGAAATAATATTCATTTAAATGAATTTATGGAATAATAATTTTATTTATAAAAATTTGTTACACGTTAAGTAACTAATACCTTATTACATAACCCCTTATAACACTGACATAAGACCTAAGGGTCAGGTATGCAGTGATGATAGACTATGGGGGAGGCTCAGATAACATCTCTCATGTGGTAATATTTATTAACATGAAATTCCACCATCCATGATTCCATTCAAGCTTAACGTGTTAAATATTTTCTTAGGATTGGTTAAGAGCGATGCCTAATGACGCTAAAAAATGAGCTTTGTACATCATGAGTCTACTAAATGAGGATTTACACTTCTTTTTCAATTTGGAACGGATTTTTTTAAAAACTTATATTTATATCAGACATGTGACTATTGTTCAATGACTATATTATCACCGTTAATGATACGTAACAATAATTTGTACCCGATAATAAATAAAGTGTGCATGTGTTTTCTATATCAAATAGACATTAAAATAATGGAAATTTTATTCATAAACGACCAGGTCATTACACCACCCCCTTAAGAAATTTCACCCTCAAAATTTTTGTTCCCCAATCTAAAGAAGATGAGGGTAACACTACCTCATCACATCCTCATGTTCTAATGTTTCTTCTTCAAACTTGTGATTTCTCCACAACACCTTGATGAGGGGCATCATCTAATTTTGTAGATTTTTTCGCTATAATATATGATATTTACTGACTTCTCTTCATAATAGAGGTCATTGTACAATGGAACAACCTCTAGATTAAGTACTTGTGATGGGTCAGGGATGTACTTCCTCAAGAGCGATACATGGAGTACATAATGTATTTAGAAATGTTTGATGGGAGTGTTAGTCGATAGACCACTGCTCTGATGCGATCAAAGATTTAAAAAAGAAAAATTTACCTTGGACTAAGATTTCCCTTCTTCCCAAATATCATAACTCTTTTCCAGGGATATATGAGGAGAAATATCATGTATCCAACATCAAAATCTAGGTCTCGTCAATGATTGTCAGCATAGCTCCTTTGTCAACTCGGAGTAGCTTTAATGTGTTGTGGGATGGTCTTAATATTCTCCAAAATTTCTTCGACCATTTCTATACAAATAATTTTTCTCTCCCCAAAATCATCCCAATATTCTGATGTTCTACACCACTTCACATAAAGGGCTTCATAAGGATCAATTTGGATGCTTGAGTGGAAACTGTTTTTGTATGTGAACATAAAGAGAGGAAGATATTTATCCCATCCTCCTTTGAAGTCCATTGTGAATTTAATCGATATTTCATCCAGTGTTTGGATAGTACGCCCTGAATGGGCAATAGTTTGAGGATGATAAGACATGCTGAAGTTCAGCTAAGTACTCAGAGCATGTTGGAGACTCTTCTAGAACATATAGATGAATCTTGGATCTCAGTGAGATAAAATTTATAGTGGTACAACTGGAATCCTTACCAATTCTCTTATATATATTCGTGCGAGTTGATCCAAAGTGAAATCCTCTTGAATTTCAATGAGGTGTGTAGTCTTTGTAAGATGATCCACAACATCTGAGATATCATTGTTTCCTTTGAATGTCTTTAGATGTCTGGTGACAATGTCTATAGTGATGTTATCCCATTTCCACGATGGTATAAGTAATGGTTGCATCATTACATTAGATGTCTACCTCTCATCCTTCACTTTTTGACATACAAGGAACATTGATATATACTCAGAAATCTCATTCATCATTTTATCCCACCATTCATGGTCTCGGAGATCTCGATAAATCATTGTATTTTGTGGGTGAATTGAGAAATTCAGTAACGACAAAAAATTTAATTAATGAGAATTTATATTAATCTAATTAAAAGTATTATTATTTAATCTGGTTATAAAAAACATATAAATTTAATTGGTTTTATATTTTTGGTTTTAAAAATACTGTTATGAATTGTTAATGTTGCTAATATATTCATTGAACAATGATCACATGATTAGTATAAATATAGGGCTTTATCAAATCCAATTCCCTTATACAAAGGAAGGGATAGCCTCATTCAGTAGATTTTCTCATAAAAATCTCATTAGTAGGAGCTCGAAAAGGACTTAGCATCACTGAGCATCTCTCTTGACCAAGCCCAATCCGATCTTCAACACATGAAGCATGAACAAAACCACCTACTGGAGATGTAGATGTTAATATAGATTTCCACCTAAGCGATGTTATCTGAGACATCCCAAGGGACTGTCACCATCGCACACCTTACCCTTAAGTCTTATGAATGTATTATATGGGGTTATGTAACAAGACCCTAGAACGTTGATTATGAGCATTATTTTTGTATAAAATATAGAATATACATTTATTTTATTATTATAAATTTTTAAATGGTCTTCAAGACAGAAATCGTATATTTAGTTATTATTCAATAAAGAAATGTATTTTGATGAATTAATGGATTTTGGAATAGGATAATATTTTAATAAAATGGTTTTATAAAATTACATTTTATTAAATATAAATGAGCGTATAATTTTTAGGACATACAATTGAAATGTATATTAAGGTTTGAAAACTATTTTTCTCAAAACCCATGAATATCTATTAAATGTATATCTTTTTCTAAAAATTGAAAATTAAAATATTTATAATATTACATAGATAAAAAGAATAATATTTTGGGAATTGGGAGGTTTAAATTATCTAACAGTAAATTTTTCCTAATTTTCTGAGCCTGTCAAATGTTTGGGAAAAAATTAAATACCGTTTAAATATATAATGTGTTTTATGACATCATAATGACCCAATAGTGATGTAATAAAATACTAAAAATTTATTTTTTGCCAATATATATTTTAACTCTAAAAAATGAGATTTTTGATATTTTTTATTAATTTTATGGTTCATTAGTTAACCCTCCAAGAGTTATAAAATATTTTATCTTTTTAAATTGATTTATTTGGGAGTGTGACTCACCTCCTCATAAGAATGCCAATTTTTTTAATAATTTCTGACATTGAACTTATAGAATAATTTTTTTCTCTCATATTTTGAAAAACCCATGGGAAAATGATGCGAGATGGTTTTGGGTGTTGATTGGTTTGATGTGTGGTGTCCAAAACCTAAATAATAATGAATTCCCTCTCTTTTCCTATATAAACCCACTCAATCTCCCTTTCCTCTTCACTCAAAACATTTGGACCTTAACCAAACGATTACCAATATTCCCTATAATCCTTTCAAGTATCTCTAATCTCTATAAATCCACTCTCATACCTCTCCCAAGCCTTTGATATCACACTTCCAAGTAAAGAATTTCTTCTTTTTTCATTTTTTTCAAAATTTCTTTATGTTGTTATACCTCTTTATTTTCAATTAAAAATGTTGGGTTATGATTTAAAAACACCCCATAATACCATAAATCTATTTTATTGATTGGATACCTATTTATCTCTTCATTAAGGCCTCTCATGTACACCCGTTAACATGCTGAAATTCCAAAAGAAATTTCTCTTCTCATTTACTTCTATGAAATTATTTTATATAATGATTCTATATTACATTACATTTGAAGGGATACTTTATTCCATGAAACCATTACTATGTATATCATTCATAAATAATTTGAGACCCCTTTCACTCTCATCAGCCCATTTTAGGACTTCTATTTGACATTGTTATGTTGCTTAAGTCACACCAAATTTTACCATGCGAAAAACATCATGTAAGTGAAAACCATACACAATTCGTTATCAATGGTATTGACCTTTATGAATATATAATTGTTGTTTTAGGACTTAAATTTATGTATTAAAAATCTCTTATTCATGTAATAAATTCTTATTTCTAGTGAATCCATGTTGGAAGATCTATATGGCACACTTATGCATGAAATGAAATGTTGATAAAGGTTGCACCTTAAAAGCGCTCCCATGCATTGGGTAAAGATTAGTATCATGATAATTCAAGTGCAATAAGGGGTTACTCATGATATTTCATGGATTATTAGGGTTTAATCATACTAATTCATTTGCAATGAGGGTTTACTCAATCTCCATGTGAAATGAGTCTTATCTCATGCTAATATCATGTTAATTGTTGTTGCGACGTTTCCATGTTATGATAATCATGTTATATCATGCCTTTATGTTCATGTTTATCTTTTTCTTACAATTTTTCGTCTATTGCCTTACATGTACTATATACTTCATGTTATGAATTTCCCCCCTTACTAAGCTTGATAGCTCCCCATTTTCTTATGCATGTACTCAATTTATTCCATTCAATGATAAGTACAAAGAAATGTTTGGGTAATGTAAAATAAGTTTTCAATAAAGATGTTGTGTTTTATGTTATACGTTTTTTTGTAATGATCCTAATTTACCAAGGAACTGTACCTCTTGATTCATAGATTTTTCTAATGTGAATATTTATGTAATAAATTACGTTCATGTGAGTAATAAAGTGTAGGGTTGTTATGGTTGGTATCAAAGGAGTGGTTTAGTAATATTTTTTTATTAAGATTTGAAAACCCTAGTGAAATCCATAGGGGTGTGACTAAGTATAAAACAAACATTTGTAAAAAAATTTGGATAAAGAGTATGTGGTTTTTCTAGAAAATACATCCTTGTATGTATATGAACAAGTAGAGGCGGCTCTGGCACCGATGTATGGAGGGGTAAAACATGAAAAAACCACTTTGAGCTATAACCAAATAAGAACTGGTGCACGGAAACGGGCCTTTATGCACTCATGGATATGAAAATACCTTGGAATATGCTTTGGTAAATTAATAATCATGGTATGAACCATTATTATGGGAATAAAAAATGCTCTTTAGAATTTATGATGCTAAGTAGATCATAGATTACATAGATTGAAGACTATATATTCGTAAGTAACCATTTTCGTCTTTTATGTTTATTGAGGAATAAGTAAGGGGGATCTCAAATTCTCAATAATGAGTATCATACAATAAAATAAATCATAACATAAGTTTAAAATTAATTATATTGAAAAAATGAGTAAATTATTAAATTAAATTCAAAAGAAAATAATACTGAGGGGATACTATGTTCCTAGTATTAAATATAAACATGGATAGTATTTTTTGATCTTATATTTATGGAATGAATAATTCCTGACAACATAAACAAACTATTATATACTTGTTCAATGATATCAAAAAAATATGAATGTAATATACTGATAAAATATATAGTTTGTCTCATGATATCTATTGATGCATTGAAGGGATGTCTATATTGGTCCCAAACAGTTTCTTTCTAAGACCAACACTTTTATTGTATGTGTCAACAATAAATTACATAACATTTTCTAAGGAAAATGTTACAAAATCAGGGGAAAATATAAAAATGGCCATCTCTGTAATGGAAATGTAAAAAAAAATTATTCAGAATTAATTGAATAGTGTGGATATAAAAATTTATATCCTAAAAACTAGTATCGAAACTATAATGTATTCCCAATGTAAAAGTATGTACCATTTTCAATGAAATAATGTTAATTGTGGTGTGGTAGCTACTTTTAAGGCATTGAGTTATTGTTACAAGATAATAATTGTGTTTAGTAGTTTTAAATGTTATTAAAAAATTAAATTGTTGTCAAATGCATCATTAAGGTCCATTAAGATTGTGTGAATAACAAAAATCATATGCCAGGATAGTGATTATCTTGGCACACAACCATATTCCCACTCATCATGCAATGAGTGAATATTGATTTATTACTCGACCAACCTTTTTTATGGTTTTCAACCCTAGGTAAATTTGTTCTACTATAACATCCACATTCCTGTATCAAGATAGAGATATATTTTTCAGGAAAAGAGCACACACTTTACATTCATAATATAGGAATTTGGGGAATTTAATTGTATTATGTAATATTTCTCCAAATGTTAAATATTTTCATTTTCACATTCACTAAACAATTGATATACTTTTTTACTACCAAAATGATTAGGGTAATCCTCTTAATGGTTTTATTTATATTGGTAATGATATTTCTAAAGCTGATGTTGTGTCTCAAAATAGATTCTATTCATATTGGGGTAGATGTTGTGTTTTCAAAATATGTTAAAAGAGTGTTTTAATAGTTTCTTAAAATTTTACCAAATTTTGATAAAAAGACTATGCTTATTTTATTTTTTCACATGGATAATGAAAAAAAATTCGATGACATGGAGAAGTAATTATCAGGCCATGAAGCCTTTTCCCTAATCTCAATAAAATATGTTCCCTCTAAAAGACATTTTGTGGTTGAAAGTGATACATATATTTCTTTTTCTTATCATGAAAATGTCACAAGTGTGGGGGAGATTGCTGGTGAGAAGTTGGAATGTATTTTTGATCATTCAGATGTCTGGCCTGATCTATTTTTTTATTTTTTTGATTCGATAGAGGGTTATCTAGATTTTTTTGCTTTTTATAGAAGGAGGTTATGTCGTAGAGTTTTGGAGTTTTTATGTGGAATTATTAATGATTTTGTGAGGGATGATATCATCTGTGAACTTGTTCATCTATCCATGGAAAATCACCATTTTCTAAATTATTAAGAGTCATACCAAATAGATTGGAAGGGTCAAAACAAACTAGGGAATATTGTATGGCTATTGAATTTAATGTTAGTGCAACATCAGAGGCAACCCATGATTTTCTTGTTTTCTTAATAAATTTATATTTGAAAAAATTATCATTTCTTAGTTACCTATGTTAATGAGGTTTTGGGAAAAAATGTACTAAATGTTATAACTGATTCTCTTTCTCATTTATTATTGATCTCAATATGAAATTATTATTTTTAGATCATGATGATCTGTATATGGTGTGTGATATGTGGAGTTATCATGTAAAGTGGTTGTATGGTAGGACACAAAAAAGTAGAACGAGGGAATGATGTGTTGATATACTTTCTTACCATTGGATTTTTCAATTTGAAATTGAAAGCCTTAAATAACTCTAATATGACGAACATTGTATAAACCATTCAACGCATAAAATATAGTTATTAATTTATATACTAATTGTGATTTGTCCATTCAATAGAGACTAGATCTGGAATTTAGATGTTGTTTCAATAGCTTAAAATTATGTTACACATGTGATGTGAAATAAATATATTAGCTTCATTTTATCTAAGGTATATCAATTTTAATTCATCCCAAACTATTTATTGTGTTTTTTCTTGTCTGTATCACCCTGAGATTTTAAAATAAATTAATTTTGATCGATAGTTTATAAGACATGTAGCACCAATAATTGATGATAAACTTACTAATAAATATATCAAGATATATTTATTTCTATGTATATTTAATCTTTTGGATAACATTTTGTACATTAATCCTTTGAATGTTTGTGTTCAATAGCATACTCATCATGAAACACTATTCATAAATTATTTTTGAAATATGTAATTGTCATAACTTCGTTATTAAATATATGGATATAGATATTATTAAATAATTATATATATATCTATGTATTTGTGTGTGTGTATAAATTTCTATCAAAATTAAATTATTTATAAAAGTTTAGTAAATAATAAATCATTTTTTAGTAATGTAATTTTATGTTTCAAAAATTATTTTTCTTCAAAAATTATTTTTTTTATTCTTATAAAAAAATATTTTAATTAATATTTATAACTTTTAGAATTTTTTTTATAAACATTAATTTATTTTACAAATAATAATATAAAAAATTACTTTCTCTGAAATATTTCAATTTTTTAGAAGTCAATTTTTTTTCACTGAATAGTGAAAAATATAAACTTTTTCCAAAATATATTTTATTTTATATTAATTAAAAAAAATTAGAGTCCTATTATAGTTTTAATTTGATTTAAAGTAATATATGAATTATTTAGTTATATATATTCCACATAATTACTTCTAAATCATCTTTATAATGGATTTTATTATTCGTCATATTTTGGGATTAAAATACTATTTTTTGGAAAACTATTTGTAACGGAATACTATTTTTCCTTTTTAGTTAATTTAAATAATAAATAATGGGGAACGATTTTAATTTAGTATATGTATAATATACAGTTAATTATGAATTTATATTAATACAATGATAAATATTAGTCAAAGAGTTAGTATAAAATTGTATTTGTTTTTCCAAAATATACTTCTTAAGAAACCACTTTTTCATTGCATCTCTAGGATTAATCATAAATGAAAATTTTAATAAATGTATTATCTGAATATGATAAAATGAATTCTTTATTTGGAATTAGAATAAAATATATTATCTAATTATGTTATGAAAAATATTGAATAAAATTAATAGTGAAAATAATAATAATTAATTACTATTGTTAATGTAAAATTTTATTTTATAGGGTTGATTAAAAAAAGGGATAAGGGTTAATGTGAACCTAAAAAATTTATAAAATATATTTTTTGGTCATATGTAGTTGATATAATGTTTCATGATCGATCACATTGCATATTGGAGCATTTTGTGATGTGAAAAATTGTGGGTACACCTTTTTCTTTTCGAAAATTGCATGGGTGCCAGTATCCTCACATATAAAAGCCACCCCTATACTCTCTTATTCACTCATTAAAAATAATTTTTATGTAAAAATATCTTCCCAATTTAATTCTTATCATCCCTCACCATTTACAAGATACCATATATTTATCATAAATCCATCCTAGGATGGTTTTTAGTGTTTATCTAAGGAGGTTGTCTAAAAATTTGGTTGTGTTCTTTATTGATCTTATTTATTTAATTTTGTATTCCACACCCTTAAAATATTCTTCATTTATACTTCTATAACAAAACCATTCTGTCCAATATAATTTTAGGTAATTATTAATTTTGAAGGACCAAAATCCATATCCTTATCCTTAAAATGGGATACAAAATTGGTATTCGTGTGTACAATGGACTATTATCTCTCAAACCAATGCCATACATTTTCCATCATCACCAGTCAAAACATGAGATAATTAGGTTATATTTATATATATTATGTTTTAAAAACAAATATACTTATACATTTATATAATCAGATATACATTCTTACATTCTGTA
The DNA here is from genome assembly GCA_963277665.1 of Viscum album. Taxonomy (NCBI): domain Eukaryota; kingdom Viridiplantae; phylum Streptophyta; class Magnoliopsida; order Santalales; family Viscaceae; genus Viscum; species Viscum album. The sequence continues at coordinate 1,308,284,768 of OY728132.1, forward strand.
CTGTGGGGAATGTTGTAATGTTGCTCGTGTGTATAACAGATTACCGCCTCACAAAATGATCTGATTCATTTTTCACAAACACATTACATGGAAGGTAATAAGGATATATATAATTAATATATGTGATATAAATAAAATATTTATGATATTCATGGAATATGTATCCTTCTTAAAAAATAATATATCATTTTATTTCATACACAAAAAAATTATAATGTCGATCATGTGCACATGTGGACTACCATATCCATGATGTGATGTGATTATTTTCTCATTTCCATGACACATGTATGATATTTATAGGTATATAAAAAAGCAATATAGTATTAATTATATAATTATAATTACTTAAATATAAAATAATACATACCTTTTTTCTATATTGACCATTAAATAATGGAAGCATTACACATACGTACATATGACCAGCCATCTCTATGACATAAAAAAATATTTAATTTCTTATAAAAATCATTAATTATTGTTTTTGATATTATATTTTATGAATAAATATTATAATTACTCAATTATTTTAATTATTTATTTTTTTAAAAAATGCCTCTTTAGCCACAATAAACACACCAAATCCAATTTGAAACAATGATCCAAACATCGTCATAACACCAAAAATAGAATTTAATGATTAAATGTTTCAATTTTTACTTTAAATAAATAAAATATATAATTTAAGAATATTTTATTGAACATATTAATGGTTATTTATAAATCAATAAATTGGTATAATCTTGTTATATAGGAGTTAAGGGACACCCATGCAATGTCGGGGCTCATAGTAAGGGTTTTATCGTCTTGTTTTTTATTTCTGTGAGACATATTCCATCTTCACCACTATTTTATTGTGCTGTGTATACACTGACCCTTTACATGAGATAACTTGAATAATTCATTAATACTAATAATTTATGTTTTTATTATAATTATTTTTGTCATGTAGAATTTACTTGTAATTTATCATGTGGTAAATAATTTATTAACACAATTTCTTTTTACTGGGTTATATTACATTATCATTGATTTAGATATTATATGACTATAACTTACTTAATTTTTACAATCTTATGTTTTATTTCTACTTTTTTATGTGTATTTAGAAATCATCAACATAATAAACTAATTTATTATTAATCAAATTCAATAGAATTATTTTTATGGGTTAATATCTCATATTCTCCTTCTTTGTGCATTACATTTTTGATACGTACCTATATTAATTTGTGAGTAAAATGTACTTCCCCATGAAAATTATATCATTAAAATATTTTTATGATATTTTATGTATAATTTAAGGTTATTTTTTATTAGCGATTAAGATTAAATAGTTACCTAGAGGAAATGAATTTATGTAACAATCACATTTCATTCAGGATTGTTTATGTTCTTGGTCATTTTGCAGGATGTAATGTGATATTATTTTATCAAACATGTTATTTTATATTATCATCTATAATATTATGTATTTTACATATTTAATTTATATTTCCTCTTTTATTTATTGATGAATCATTAAGAAATTAATTTATATGTTATACTGATATTTTATTTTCTTTCATATCGGGTATCATTATCTGCAATATCAATGTTTTCTAAAATTTTCTCAAAAATATTATTTTACAAAAAAGGAATTAATTTTTTTAAATGATATTTTAAATTATTTTAAAAAGATTTAAAAGTGAATATATTATTTTTTTCTAAACAGGTCACTTTTGACCACCTTTTCAAAATGTTTTTAAACCAATGATTATTTATATCATATATAACATTAAAAAATTTTATCACTTTATGGTTCATTAGTTTAATTTAATATTACATTATATTTTTCCATTGAAAATATTTCCCTTTAATTTTTATGAATTTTGTGTTTTTAAATTTAATTTTCACAAGAATACGTTATTTCACTTACATAATATTTTAATGATATTTTAATGGTACAACCATTCATCAACATCAAAAAAACTTATTTTTACATGTGATATAGTGGGGATACATAGTAATTATATCATCTTGTAGTACCCCCAGATTCTGCTATGTAACTCTTTTTTGATGAATTTAATGGTTATAATGTTAAGGGTGACATATGGGAGAGTCGGGAGAACTCAGGTTGATGTTTTGGGGAAAAAAGGGATGTTGCACGAGCGGAACATGGTTTGTCTAAACCATGTGGCCAAACCATGTGGAGTTGGTATTGGAGTAAGGAGCTTCTGCACGGGACGCACACAGTTTATCTAACTATGCATCCAAATCGTGTGAGAAGGGTGGTAGTGGCAGTAGCTAATAGACATTTAGCGCACGGTTTTTCAAACCGTGCAGCTACATAAACGGGATCCTATAAAACTAGATCTCACCCATTTTTGCCTCTAAGTCACACATTTTTCATCCTAAGTGGACCTAACATAGGATTCGGGTTCTCCTAAGGTCAAAGAGGGTTCTCCCATCGTTCCAGAGACAATCGAAGGCTTGTCTTGATGAATCAAAGCCGGATTCTTGAGGTATGTGATTATTCTTGTTTGGTTCCTCATATCTATATAGATCTGCTTCTCCTATTCCCTCATATTCTTAGATATACACCCGTTATGGGTATATGTAAGTGTGTGGATTCCAAACATGATGATTTTTTTTCTTGTTTGAGTTAGGAGAAGAGATCTAAGGATAATCCTTGGTGAATCGGTCGAGTTTCTTGTGCGTTCTCCATTTTTTAGGGTTCTTGTCCAAACATTTGAGGTAGGTGGCTTCACTCTTGACTCCTATTGTTAGAATTGATTGTATTAGTTTCAAATTGGCTTATTTGAAAGTTTTTTATAGTCATAAGCATGGAATAAATCATTTTAGTGGTGATTTATGGTTTTTATGTTATTGTGAAATATTGGTGAGTTGTTGTGAAATGTGATTTTGCTTCATGAATTTAAAATGTTGATTTTAAATTATAATTTCTGAAATTGTAAATGTTTTGATGAAAAATGGGTTTTCAATAAATATGTAGTTTTATTGAAATGGTTTGGAATTGATTTAGTTTTGATGGAAATGGTTTTCAATAAAAAGGTTTTTTTATTTAAAGGGTGATTTGGCGTGACCGTTGAGAATATGTGCTATGTGTTCATGTTTCATGTACGAGGCTTGGCTGAAATATGACCTTGTGCTCAGTGCCAAACGTTTAATGGCACAATGGTAACTATATGTAAGAGGCTTGGTTGAAATAATACCTTGTTCTCTATGCTAAAGGTGTAATGGCACATGGGAAACAATTAGATTGTGGCGACTTGATAGATCAATGAGAGACTGATCATGAGTATGGAACTGTCAGACCAAAGCATGTGTGGTTGGTAGCCTGGGTTGGGAAATGGTTGGGTATGAAAAAAGGAATGTTTTTGAAATGGTTCGAAAGCTTGTTTGGTTATTGTTTTGGAAAAATAAGTTGCTGGAAAATTGGATTAAATCGCTCTAGGAATGCCTTTGGTTATGAATGGTTTTGGAAACTTGATTATATTTAGTTTTAAAATGCTTTTGAGAAAATGTTTTATATAAACTGTTTTTATATAAATGTGGCCAACACTTCTATCCTTGTGGCGTGAGTAGGGAAGTCATTGGGGAAAACCTACTTAGTTTTATACTCACCCATTCTTTTGAACTTTGGGGATTTTGTAGATGTCGTATTCTGAGACACAGGTAATGGGAAGGCATATCATTACTAGAGGTTCGTGGTTATGCTTGGGAGATGTGGTCATGCTTGGTGCATGGAGCTCGGTGTGAAGCCGTGGAGTGTATCTTGGCTTGTGTTGGGTCTTTTGTTCAGTCTTTCGCATTGTACTCTGATGTTGTGTTGGTTATGTTTTGGTTTGTAGAACGGTGTAGTTCTTCTTTGGTAATGAGTGATTTGGTTTTTTCATTAACATGCATCATATAGTGGTTTTTAGTGATGTTTTGGTTGGATTATCTCAAAAAGGGTAAAGCATCCCCCAGTTGCATTGAAACCCTTCGGCTTTTATTACTAGCCTTTGGTGGCTTGGAGATATCTCTTAAGGCCTAGTGATGACTTGTTGTACTCTTAATCCAATAAGGATAATCGGGTTATTAAAAATGGTATCAGCTTGTTCGGTCCATGCTTAACAAGTGATCATCGATGTTCTTGGTCTTGGAGTTGAAATCCATTATTTTTTATTCCTTGGGTCAAAATCTGAGACAAGAGTAGGATTTTCGGAACATGAAATGTATAGCATAAATGGACTTAGCTAACCCGTTTATGATAAACTTCAAGTTACCAAGGTGTTGGGTAAATAAGTGTTTTGGATACACTTCTAGAATGTAATAAATCTCATTGTACTGGTTTTAGCCAATGAGAGGAGCATGAAATACATTATAGAGGAATGACTTCCCACTAGGATTTCATATCTCATTGTAAGAAAAAAGTATGGATTCTATGCATGTTGCAAATTTTTGAAAAATTAAGAAATTCTTTTCAAGTGAAAAACTTTGAAAACAAGGTATTTGGTGTATTTGGAAAATGGGTTGATTTTCAAAAAGAATGTTGAATGTTTTCAATAAAGGTTGAACATGGAAGAAGGTTGTTTTGTGAAAAAATGTTGTGATAGATGATGTGATAGAATTTATATGCTAAGCCATCAGTTGCTAGAGAGTGAGATTGTTGGAGTTTGTTGTTGGTTTAGAAAATGGCACTAGACAGGCGTCGTCGAAACCAATCCAAAGAAGCTGTGGAAAATGTGGTTTCACTAGAACCACGTGTGAACCAAGAGGTGTTTCAGAGTATTGTCCAGGCCTTTCATGTTGTGGATACGGGGAGCCGGAGGAATGAACCGAGGCATGTGGATCATACCATCTAGTTCATGAATCAAAATCCACCAAGCATTCAGGGTGATGCTGAAGCTGAGAAGGAGGAGGTGTAGCTAAGTTGGATGAATCGTATCTTCGATTTCATCGACACACCAGTATAGATGAAAGTAATGTTGGCGACGTATATGCTCGAGGATCTTGCACGCCAATGGTGGGATTTAGCGGTGCATGCTAAATTATTTGAAGGCCTTACCTTGGTTGATTTTGAAGAACTGTTCAACAAGAAATTCTATCCTCACATGTTCAATATCCATAAATCAATGGACTTCTTTATCTTCAAACAAGATAGTCTCTCTGCCATAGTGTATGTAGATAAATTCACTAATTTACTCTATTTTTCACCAGAGGATGCAGCAAGTGCTTCGTTTACGGCACGCATCTTCGAATTGGGGCTAAGGGAAGAGATTCGATCGAAGATTACGGTGCTCTGTATTACTAATTATACAAATATTGTGAAAAAATAGACTACTATTGAGCGTGATATCTCAAGATCGATGGGAGGAGGCATGATGATACCTATGGGAAATGGTGGGGACTCAACTATTTGGAGCAACAAGAAAAGGGACATCTATTTCTATGGTTCAAGTAGAAATTAGAACTAGATGACGGGATCAGTAAACCTTCCTCCATGACCCCAGAGAAAAGAAGGTTGTTTTCAATGTGGTTCGACTAACCACATAAAGAGAGATTGTATGGAGAAACCTAGAGAATATCATAATTGCAACAAGATGGGACATCTATAGTGCTATTGTTGCATTGCTCCTTGGTCGGGTGCTCGAGACACTTCTCTGGCGTCGCAAGCATCATATGCTTCGACAAGACATGGATAGCAGAATCAGTCTCATCAACATAACAAAGCTAGCCATGGTGATTCTCAAAATACCATGAATCCTCAACTAGGGAAATATCATCAAGGAAAAAAGGAGAATAGTGTAGCGGTGAATAAATTGTATGGAGCTAAGCAAATAATGGTTGATGATCATCCTGGACCATCTACGTTGAGAGGTACGATTCTTTTGAATTCTACCCTTGTTCAAGTGTTGTTTGATACTGGTGCATCGCATTCCTTCATTGATTCTTGTGCTATTGATCTCCTATGTTTAAAACTAGAAATGATGCCTTCAGTTTTGAAACTAAAAACTCCTCTTGCTGAAAGAGACTGTCAAGCCTTTATTTGAAGAGCATGTGCTATAACTGCTGATGGAGCTGAGTTAAAATGGGACTTCTCGATGTTGGAAATGGATGTCTATGACGTAATCCTATGTATGGATTGGTTGATAATGATTATGTCTCACATCGACTGTTATCAGAGAATGGTTAGTTTCACGACTAAGGACGACATCAACCATCTATTCAGAGGAGAGAGGATGGTAACGAAAGATGCAAAGAGCTTGTTTGCACCAATGGTGGGAATAATCTCATACCAACTGGCAGCGTTGAATTTGGCATCAATGGAAGAGATCGATAGAGATAGTTTTCTAGTTGTGGTGTATCAATTTCCATTTGTCTTTCCCAATAACATCTGTGGGTTACCACCTCTAAGGGAAGTGCAGTTTATGATTGATCTCCTTCTGGGGACCAGTCCTATTTCCCTTTCTTCAAATAGGATGGAACCAATGGAGTTACAATAATTGAAAGTGTAGTTAGAGGAGCTGGAAAGTAAGGGTTTCATTCAACCATGTACTTCTCCATGGGCAGCACCAGTGTTATTTGTGAAAAGGGCATATGGAACTCTTCTGCTGTGTGTTGATTATCATAAGCTTAACAATGTTACAATAAATAATAGGTATCCACTTCCATGCATAGATGAATTTTTCGATCAATTAAGGGGATTTCATTGGTTCTCCAAGATTGAATTGTGATCAAGATATCACCAATTGCGAGTTCGGAAGGATGATATTCCAAAGACAACATTCAGAAGTAGATATGGCCACTACGAATATGTTTTCATGCATTTTGGTCAAACGAATGCACCATAGGTCTTCATGTCTTTGATTAATCGGAAATTTCAGTGATATCTGGATTCTTTTGTTGTGGTGTTTGTTGATGATATCTTGTTGTATTCAAAGACAAGGGCTGATAATGAGGTGCACTTGGGAACAGTGTTACAAACCTTGAGAGATAATCATTTTGTATTCAAAATTATCAAAGTGTGATTTTTGGATACAGGAAGTATGTTTTCTTGGATTTTTCATTTCCGAGAAAGGAATTTAAGTTGATTCTGAAAAGATAGAAGCTGTAATATCTTTGCAACCACCGAAGAATGTGTTTGAGATACGCAGTTTTCTTGGTCTAGTTGGTTACTACCAACTATTTGTGCATGATTTCTCATGACTAGAGTCACCAATGACAGCTCTGACAAAGAAGAATGCCCCATTCTAATGGACATAATAATTTCAGAAGTCTTTCCAAGAACTGAAGGTTCGCCTAACATCAGCACCTATCTTGATCTTTCTAGAATTAGGGTAGGGGTATGTGGTGTATTGTGATGCTTCGGGAACAGGGTTGGGTTGTGTTCTCATGAAAGGAGACCATGTGGTTTCTTATGGATCAAGGAAGTTGAGGGTGCATAAGAAAAATTACCCAACACATGATATGGAGTTATCTGCAGTCGTCCATGCTTTGAAAACATGGAAAAATTACCTCTTTGGTAGGAAATTTACTGTGTATATGGATCACAAAATATTGAAACATAGTTTATCACAGCGAGATTTGAATCTGAGATAAAGGAGGTGGATGGAGTATCTCCAGATATTTGACTTTTAGCTGATGTACACACCGGGAAAAGGGAATTCGGTGGAAGTAGCATTGAGTAAAAATTCATACGATCAGTTAGTGAAAGTAGCTTCTGATGAATGGCAGTTGATGTCGGTCTTAGCTGACATGCATGTGGAATTTGAAGACTAAGGTGATGTTGTTGTTTTCTTTTCAGCTACACTTGTTCCTGATTTGGTAAAGATAATCAAAGAAGCACAAAAATCTGATGCTGAATGTCTGGTTGTAAGTTCAAAACTCAATGGTGGGGAGACCATTGATGTATGGAAACTTGATGGGGGTTCCGTTTTGTGTTTTCGAGATCAGATGGTTGTACCTATGTTTTTCATGAAAAACTCCTTCATGATTATCTCTATTCAAGATGGGTTGTACATCCAGGGACACATAAGATGTATAAGGCATTGAAGGTGCATTTTTTGTGGAGCGGCATTAAATAGAAAGTGGCAGAGTTCGTCTCGCGGTGCTTAAATTGTTAGCAGGTTAAAGCCGAGCATTAGAGACCAGCTGGTATGTTACAATCTTTACCTATCCCAGTGTGGAAATGGGATCAGATAGCAATGGATTTTGTTACAGGTCGTCAAAGAATGGTCCAGAAACACGATGCCATTTGGGTGATAGTGGATAGTCTAACCAAGTTTTCCCATTTCATCCCTATTCATGAAACTCATACGGTGGATGATCTTTCAAAAATCTATATCCAAGAAGTGGTAAAGATGCATGGTGTACCAGTGTCTGTAGTCTCATATAGGGATTCGAGGTTCACATCTCGTTTCTTTAAATCATTACAGCAAGCCCTTGGGACTCAGTTGACGATGAGCACGACATATCATCCTTAAAAGGATAGGAAATCTGAGCATACGATACAAAAATTGGAAGAAATGTTGTGGGATTTTGTAATGGATTTTGGTGTCTCATGGGAGGATAATATACCATTAGTGTAGTTCTCATACATTAACAACAATCATGCCTTGATACAAATGGGTCTATTTGAAGCATTGTATGGGCGTCCTTGTCGTTCTCCATTATGCTTTGTGGAAATAGGTGAAACCTCACTAGTCAGGCCAAGCCTTGTCCAAGAGACAATAGAAAAGATAAAGTTGATTAGAAAGAGGATGGAGACAGCTCTAAGTCATCAGAAATATTGTCCAAATCATCATCAATGACCACTATCGTTCATTGTGGGTGATCATGTCTTCTTGGGGATCTCTCTAAGACATGGACATAGTCATTTAGAAAAGCAGGGCAAGTTATCTCTTAGATACATTGACCCTTTTGAGTTACTAGAAAGGGTTGGAGAGGTGGCATATTAGTTGGAATTACCACCACGGTTCTGTTTGATGCATAATGTGGTCCATGTATCTCAGTTGAAAAAGTATCATCCTGATCCTGACCATGTGATCATATGGGATCACATTGACCTAGAGCGGGATGCATCATTGATACATATCCCATTACGGATTGTGGACAGTCAAGAGAATGTATTGCATGGGAAAAGCATCGGTCTTGTGTAGGTTTTATGGAAACATGGTCAGATTTAGGAAGAGTCTTGAGAAAGTGAGAAAGAAATGAAAGGGTAGTGGCCAGAACCCTTTCAGGAAAGCGATGGTTTTATACTTTCCAGGGATGAAAAGGCCAATGTTGGGGAGAATTTAGTAACCTTGGTTTCTGGTATGTAACCCTTTATTGATGATTTTAATGGTTATAAATTTTAGGGTGATGTATGGAAGATTCGGGAGAACTCAGATTGATGCTTTGGGGAAAATGGGAAGCTACATGGGCGGCGCACGGTTTGTCAAAACCGTGCGGCCAAACCGTGTGGAGTTGGTATTGGAGACAACATCTTCCACATGGGAAGTGCACAGTTTGTCTAACCGTGTAGCCAAATCATGCGAGAAGGGTGGTTGAGGTAGAAGATAACACACGGTTGGCACACTGTTTGTCAAACCATGCGAACTAACCATTTGACTACTTAAACAAGATCATATAAAAGTGGATCTCTTGCGTTTTCTCCTTTATGTGGCTCATTTTTCCTCCTATGCGGCCATATCTCTAGATTTTGGCTCTCCTATGGTCAAAGAGGGTTCTTCAATCATTCCGGAGGCAATCCAAAGGCTTCTCTTGACAAATCAATGCCAGATTCTTGAGGTATGTGATCGTTCTTGTTTGGTTTCTCAAATATACGTAGATCTACTTCTCCTCTTCCCTCTGTTTCTTAGATCTATGCCTGTTATGGGTAGATTTAACTGTGTGTATGCCAAACATGATGGGTTTTGGTCTTTTTTGTGTTAGGAGAAGAGATCTAAGGAGGATCCTTAGTAAATCGGTTGGGTGTCCTGTGCATTATCTGTTTTTTAGGGTTTTCGTAAAAACCATTGAGGTAGGCGGCTTCACTGTTGACTACTCTTGTTAGAATTGATTGTCTTAGTTTCCAATTGCCTTATTTGAATGGTTTTGATTGTGATAATCATGGAATAAATCTTCTTTAGTGATTATTTATGCTTCTCATCTAATTGTGAAACCATGGTGAATTGTAGGGCAAAGTGATTTGGCTTCTAGAATTTAAAATGTTGATTTTAAATTATGATTGCTTAAATTTTAAATGGTTTGATGAAAAAATGGTTTTCCAATAAAAATGGAGTTTTATTGAAATGTTTTTGAATTAAAGTTATTTAAATGGAAATGGTTTTCAATTAAAATGTGTTTTTGTTGAAAGGGTGTTTTGGCATAACCGTTGGGAATATATGGTGTGTGTTCATGTAGCATGTACGGGGCTTGGTTAAAATATGACCTTGTGCTCGGTGCCAAATGTTTAATGTCACAATGGTAATTATATGTATGAGGCTTGGATGAAATATAACCTTGTTCTCGGTGCTAAAGGTGTAATGGTACATGGGAAACAATTACCTTGAGACGAATTGGTAGATCGACAAGAGACCGCTCATGAGTATGGAACTATCAGAATGAAGCATGCATGGTTGGTAGCATGGGTTAATAAATGGTTGGGTATTCCAAAAAGGAATTTTTATGAAATGGTTCGAATGCTTGTTTGGTTATTTTTTGGGAAAAATAACTTGCTGGAAAATTGGTTTAAATTGGTCTTGGTATGCCTTTGGTTTCGAATAGTTTTGGAAACTTGTTTATATTTAGTAATAAACTGTTTTTGAGAAAATGTTTTATATAAAATGTTTTTTATAAATGTGGATAACTCTTATATACTAGTGGCATGATTAGAGAAGTCATTTGGAAAATTATACTGAGTTTTATACTCACCCCTTCTTTGGAAGTTTGGTACTTTTTCAGATGTCATATTCTGAGACACAGGTAAAGGTAAGGAATCGCATTACTAGAGGTTCATGGTGATTCATGGGAGATGTGGTGGTGCTTGTTGGATGGATCTCGTTGTGGGTCTATGGAGTGTGTCTTGGCATGGTTGGGTCTTTTGTTTTGTCTTCTACTTTGTACTATAATGTTGTGTTGGTTATGTTTTGGATTGTGGAACAGTGTAGTTCTCCTTTGGTAATGAAGGAGTTGGTTGTTTCATCAACATGCATAATATAGTGGTTGTTAGTGATGTTTTAGTTGGTTTATCTCAAAAGGGAAAATCGTCCCCCACTTGTATTGCAACCCTTCAGAATTTATTTCCAGCCTTTGGTGCCTTGGGGATGTCGCTTAAGGCCTAGTAATGACTTGTTTTACTCCCGAGACAATAACGATAAGTGGGTCATTACAATCCTCATTCATTCTATGGTTTTTTTAATATTTTATTATTTATTTAGATATGGAACCCATTAATTTTTCATGGGATATTCTTGTTTCAAAAATATTTTTATGGAAACCAATTCATTTACAAAGGATAATCATGTTTTGAAATGAATTAAGGTTGTATATATGAGTATAAGATGAAATAAATTAGCTCTATAATTTATTTATCATTTGGTTAACATAAATTATACATTATAGGGGAACATAGATTTCACTGAGGGGGATTGATATAGCTTATTAGATGGGTGTGAAAAAAATAGTGTCGGTTGAGATCAATATAAATAATATGATTGGTATTACCAAATATTAATCCAATAAATTGGGTAATGTTCCTTGTATTTAGTGGAAAAATGATGGAGTGATTGGAGGTTTTGTCCAATGGATTTAACTAAGATCTAATCATTTTTTACATATGTTTAAATTTTAATATGAATAATCTGATCCATAGATAAGAAAACATTCTTGGTATTCATGATATGGGTTATAATGATGATTTTGATCAATATTGAAATCACATCGCTAATTATTATATATTATTATGAATATTTTCTTGGATAAATCAGTATTGAATGTTCCATGATTGATGAACCATGTATTGATGAGTATGTGTTCACTTATGTTATTCCCATGAACTCGAATTATACTTTCATAATATTATTATCATATTATGATCACTAAAAAAAATCAATTATTAATTATTATGTTTAACTTTAATAATCATTTTATCTCACACTTATTATGATAAATTACTCCAAAGTTATCAAGTATAATGACTAATGAATTGTTTTTAAAAGGGTTTCATATAAATTATGTTCATGACCTGATATGGAATATGAAATGATGATTTTAGGGGAAGGATACTATCTTGAATAACTGGGTATTGTTTTTGTAAATTATATAAAACATTAATTAAAACTCTAATCCTAAATTATATTTGGTAAGTAATTCATCCAATATTTCCTTTTTTATGTTATATGTTTCTAAATGAAAAAATTGGGCTTCCTTTATTGTTATCAAATCCAAACATTAATTATTAATTTCATCAGCACTGGATCATGGAATATAGTTTGAGGGTTATTATAGTTTATATACAAATAGATTTTATATAACCATATACAGAAGGCTTTTTTTCATGCGAGGTTAAATTAATTGTACCAAATTTCATCATGTATTTATTGTTTTAATATTGATAAAAATTTAAAATTCATGGACAATCACATTTATGATTTACCAGATGAGATCATAAAGTCATTAATTACAATTTGGTACATATTTTACTGGGTTGAGGAATATGTAAATCATATGTTTAATGTTAATAATTAGTTGAGTAATAATACCCTTGATTTTGTGGAAATATGATTTAAGGTATTGATAACCATTAGGGTTTGAATGGTCTTGGATATCAATGTAATTAATGAGATAAATGATTTATCATATAGATGACCATGGGATTAAAAATATCTTTTAAGTGTATGTTATTAATTTTATTTTATAATAATATTTATGTAATTTTTTTCTTGTAAGATGAAATGTATGAGACATTCTCTGAGGTTAATACTCTTTAATATTTAGGATATTGAGGTTATTTGGGATATGTGGTTATTTATATATGTACTTATCTAGTTAGAAAATTTGATAATACAGTTGAATTTTGTATATTAGTATATTATTTCATCGTATTTTTATTTACTCATTTATTAAAATATAATACCATATATTAACCATTTTTTTGGTTAATGACTAAAGACATGTGGTACAACTTGATTATCTAATTTATAATTATTTGGTATATTAAAAACTGATAATTTTGCCTCATGAATGAAAAGAAAAATATTCTTATACCCTCTCTATCTAGAGAAAATTATGAGAATATGGTGGAAATTAGAAAAATATGAAATTCTATATGTGAAGTACATATATATGAATATGTTTTCTATCTAGATCGTAAATTAATTCTACCACTTTATAAAATACATATTGAGAAAATTTTATCTTAATACATTCATTTATGATTAAATGTTGTTATTTTTACTCCATTATAATCTATTATATTATTACCATAACATTAGTTTCATTATTAAATTTTATGTGATCAATTATCTATACCACTCCACTTAATTATTTATTCTTTTCATCCATATCAATATCTTTTCATGCCACAAAAGTTCTCATTTTTGGAAACCTAATTTTTTTATGAAATTCATATTTCCCATTTCCAATTGAATAATAATTATTTATGAATCTAGTTATAATATTTGTTTTAAATGATGTTATTTTCAAATAACCAACAATTTTTTATATAGATAATGTTTAAATTTTCAAGGATGCATGTATTTATGGGCAGAGAATATAACATCCTTAGATTTAAAATAATGAAAATTATTTTGAATAACATATATAACAAAAAACACCATTATTATGGGAGAATAGAACAAAATAATACATTTTTATATAATTATTATTAAATAAATTTAATCACAATAGCTTTAAAGTAATCACAAACCCAATATTTATGTGTATGATTGCATATTCAACATGCAACCCAGAGCTTAAACGTCCAATAATATATGAATCTTTTATAACCTAACCGCTAAATTAGGGGGTAGGAATAGTATATAATACATCATGACATATAAATATATATATATATATTACTAAATATATAATATTGGAAAAATTTTATTAAATAATTAAACAATTTTATGTAAACAAGTTTTTTTCATAAAAAATATATTTTCTTGAAAAAGTATATTATTACATTTCTTGAAAGAATGTTGAAATTATTTTTGGAAAATTTAGATAATTTATTTAATAAAATTAACTTATTTTTTTGTATCAACATATGAACATTTTATTTGGGTGAAATTATGTTATTTTTCGGAGCAAAATTGATTTTTTAGAGAGGAGTGAAAATACTGAATTTGGTAAAAATGTAATTTATTTTCAATAAATTATGTAAATTGAGAGTCCCATTATTTTTTCAATATGATTTAATGTATCATATGTATTATTTTATAATCCACTTTCTAACATTTTAATCGCATCTATATTGTATTTTAGTATTATTTTATCGTTTTGGTTAAAAAGGGGATTTTTCTTTAAATAGTTTTAGAGTGTGTAATATTTCTCATTTGTTGTTATTTATAATAACCCAAAATGGGGAATTTTTTAAATAAAAATATATATTATATATAAATAAATTTTATTTTATATTCATAAAATTTTTATAATCATTCATTGATTTGATATAAAATCATATTTGTCAAGAAATATTAACTATTTGAAAACATGCTTTTTCTACACATTTGAGGGTTTATTTGTAAATTAAATATGTATCCATTTTAAATTGAGTTTTTTAAAATGAAATAAATATTTGAAATCAGAATAATTTATATTATATAAAATATTCAAATTATTTTTTGTACTATAATGAATTGTTAAAACAATAAAAATTAATTAATGCGGTTAAGGTAAAAATGGATTTACTAGGGCGTTAATATAAAATGATAGGGGATAAAATGAACTAAAATTATATAAAAAATATTTCATGGCCATATTTATTTCTAATATTGAATATATCTTGTCAATGGTATATATTTTTTATTCTTCTCCCTTATGATAAACATGTCTAGAATTTTTCATTTTTAAAATTTATGATTGTTTCAGTCATCTAACTTATAAAAGGCCACCCCTATACTATCTACACCACACCATAAAATCTATTTTGGTGTTATTGAACTTGAAAAATTAAATTCATATATTCCCTTTCCATCACTCAGTTATCTTATTATGATTATAATTCAATCCAATGAAGGATATTCATGCTTACCTAAGGAGGTTGTCTAAAGAAGACGTATCTTTATTTACTGAGCATCATTATATTATTTCTTCATTAAAATCCTAAAAATTATCCTAAATAGTGGTTATATAATAAAGAATTATTATTTTTATATATATAACTCATTATTTAAATGGAATAACCAAAACCAATCACATATTCTATTAAATGGGATATGATATCATTATTCATGTGTACGAAAAAAACTTTCTTCACAAACCGATGTAATACATTTTACTTAGTAGCCGCAAATTTTTTTATATTGATTAATTTAAAGTATATATATGTGTGTAAGATATTTAAAAAAAATTAATCTTATTTTGTCATTATATAACATATACCATCTTAATTTTCATTCTGTGTGGTATATGATAACATTGCTCTTGTGTACAATAGACTACTGCCTCACGAAGTGATGTAATTATTTTTTACCAAGCTCTTTACATGTAAGGTAATAACTATAAATTTAATGAATATATTTTTAATATAAATGTCATAATAATTATAATAATTATATAGTTTTTATTCCAAACATATAATATGTCATTTTCTTTCTTACACAAAAAATTAGAGCGTCATTCCTATACACGTGTGGAAAAATGCCTCTAAGATACGATGCAGTACGTTTTTATTACCTAAATACATGGTTGATATACATATATTTATATTTAATGAAGTAATATTATATTAATTATATTATTATCATTCTATAATTATAAAAAATATGTTTATATATATCTTCTTTCCCAATTGACTATTTAGAAATAAAATAGTTACTTATGCATATGTATGGCCTACCGTCTCTCTGATCGTAACTTATTTCATTTTTTTTTATCATTAAGCATGATTCATTTTTAAAAATAATTCTTAATAATAATTATATTAGTTTCATTATTATTATTCTGGATGTTTGGAAATAATAACCAATTTTACCACAATCAACACATTAATTCCATTTGGAATGATTGAACCAAACATCCCAAAAACATTTAATGAGGAATTAACTGATTATGTATATAAATAAGAAATTAAAAATAAACAAAATGAATGATTTAAGATTATTTTATTAATCCTGTAAAATAATATTTGGATATAAAATAATTTAAATAAACTTAATATACAAGAGCTAATAGAAACATATGGAATGTGTGGACTCAAGGTAAGGGTTTTATTGTCTAATTTTTTATTTCTGGGTGACGTATTCTATTTTCACCACCGGTTTATATTGTAAAGTGTATATACAAACCCCTTACATGTAATAAAAGTAATAATTTATATATAATGTTATTTTATGTTTTTATTTTTATTATTCCATTCATGGGGAATTGAAATTAAATTAACAAGTGGTAAAGAATTTATTAACCCAAATTCTTTTAAATGGGTCATAGTGTTACTACATTTTATTTGATATTAATAGATTATATTTATAATAAATTTTTATTATCATATTTTTTAAATTAATTTTTAATATATTTATTTAAATTTGATACACATAATTTATTCATTGATTAATTATAATACACAATTGAATTATTTTAGTAAGGGTTATTGGTCTTATATTCTCTTTCTTCGGTACATAAGATTATGATATTAAAATGTATTAATTTTTTATGTGTATATACTTAACATGGTAATTATATATCATGAAAATACTTTTTTAATTATATTTGAAGACTAATTTTATGTTATTATTTCATTGGAATAACTATAGAAGAGTTACCAATGTGGAAAATGATTTATGTTACAATCTTTTTTTGGAATATTTTATATTCAATGTTAATTTAGATAAATTAATGTAATATTATTTTGTTGAACGCATATATTTAATTCTCAGCTGAATATTATGTTTTTAAACATGTTTAATTTCAATTTATTCTCCAATTAGTAATAGAAACATCCAGAAAGTTATTTTTATGTGACACTAATCTTGTATTGACTTTTAGATCAGGCATATTCGTCTTCTATATCCATGTTTTCTTAATTGTTTTTCAAAATTTTAATTTAAAAAAAATAATTTATTTCGTAAATCCATTTCACAGTATATTATACACTATATAAATTTTTTGAAATATAAATCTCTTAATGTTTTAAAATTTGGACACTTTTGACTCCCTTTTTCAAAGTATTTTGAAAATTATGTTTATTTTTATCATTTATTACATGAACTTATATTCACTCAAAATTTTACTTTATTTTACATGAAGTATCCATTATATAATTTGATGGTATATTTTAAAGAAAAGTATTTTCATTATTGTTTTGGTGATTTTTTATATTTTTAAACGTAATTTTGAAAAATAATTGTTTCTTTTTCGTAAATTTTTTTATTTACCTTTTAATTTTATTTACGTTAATCAAAATAAAAAACCTTAGTTTATTCCTTTTCTATAATGGTGATATTATTTTAATGATATCATTATAAATATTTCTCATGATTGATTAATATTGTTTTAAAGAGATTGAAATAGAAGCCATTTTTTCTACTAGAAAATCATGCTTCAAACATATTGAAATGAAACCCATTTCTTTTCCACGAATTAGTCAATATCTAAAAATAATATTTGTTTTTGTCAATGAATTTTTGATGAAATTAATTATCAATATACATTATTAATGATATTTATATTGGAAATAATATTTAATGGTGTTCTTATATAATGTTGTGGGAGCCAATATAGCTTATATGATGGGTGTGCCTAGAAAGCACTATGTGCGCATGATATAACTTATATAATGGTTACACATAGATATATGTCCAAAGAATTAGATAATGATCCTTTTATTCAATAGAAAGAATCATATAATTACCCATGGAATTCTCATATGGATTTATATAGGGTTTAGTAATTTCACACACTTTTTTAAAAAGGTTTATAACGATGATGTTATATATATACTAACATATATTTTTACGAATGATACAAGTTTATAATGATTTTTTTGAACATGATAAAAATAACTTGTCTCATTATTATTGTTTCTTAGGAGTCTTTACTTTGATAAATATTTATTCCATTATCCATGTTTGATGATCCATGTATTGATTGGTATCACTTCTCTTATGTTATGGTAAAGAACTTTGATTATGTCAACATACCCTTATGCTAGTTTTTATAACATATCAAATTCCATTTTCAATATTTATAATACCAATTTATCCCACCGAGATTAGGCTTCATTTTTCATAGGTTATCAACATTTATGTTAAATTAATTATTTTAAGAAGGGTTTAACATGGATGATGTTGATGACAAAATACTGAAAATTAAAATATGGGTATAGTGGGAATGATACACTCTTGAAATCTAGGTTAATTTTATTGATTAGTTTATTCTAAACCTTTAATTATTTAATCTGAAAATGTCATTGGGTATATACGTGACCTAATATATTCATTCACTATTTTATGAATTAGAGGATGATATTTGGGTACCAAACATCAATATCAAATCCATAAATTTAAACATTATGTTTCCAGCACTAGATATGGGTGTTTGGTTCTTGGTCTATTATATGGTCTATTATAAAATTATTGACTTACATGTTAGAAATTATTCTCAATACATATTTTCAGTTTTTTTATTCAACCACATGCATTATTTTATATTCAAATAAAAATCATTCATGAAATAATCTATAAAATAAAACCTTTTTAATTACTTTTTTATGTGATTTATCTATAAGATAATGACTAGTAGAAATAATTTTATTGTCCTTAAAATTTTTTTTTTGTTAACATTTTGTGGAAATAAAATTTTTGTGTTTCTCTATCACCCAATAAAATATAAAAAATTCTTATCTAAATTTATTCATCCTTGGGAAATAAAATTTCTAATTGCGTCTCCCAATTTGAGAAACAACATTGTGGATAATGCTGAGAATTAATTTGGGGAAAGGGTTCTTAAAAGTTATAAACATCGTTTCACAATGAACCCATAAAATACCATTATATTTTTAAACACCTCCATGTCAAATGTTCTTTCATGATATTATAATAAATAAAAAAATAAGGAAACAAATTAAATTGATTCCATTAAACCCCTATATAGGGGTTAATTGTATTCTTAGTTTAAGAGTGACACTAATTACAAAATTTATAGAACAATGTCATTAATGAGTGTTTTTTACACTATTATTATAGAAATTAATTTTATGAAATTGTGAATGGGGTGTGATGGGAGTGCATTATATTTTCTTAAGATTATAACTTGATAAAATTATAAATTTGAACTTTATACAAGTATAGTTACCTTTTGGAACAATCAAAACATTCAGCCGACTCATAAAATAATAATATAATTCCATTCAATCTAAAAAAAAATTTGTTAATGGGAAGAAATATTGAGTCTCCAAGATAAGGGAAATGGGTATATTTTCTAGGTAAATAAAATCCAAACTCATTTTGTGGGATGTACAATACTGTTCCAAAACTATTTCTTGGGTGAAATTTAAATGAATGTTCCTGGTAAAAAATAATCTTATATAGATTAGTAGAATTTTAAACTCAAATGACAAAGGGGAAAATTGAATTATAAGAAAAAAATTAGATTTTTATCAATGATGTGAAAACTGAATTTTTTATCTATGGGTCCCAAGATAGAGTGATAACAGAATGTTACTCTTGTTAACATTTTAATTCTTCTTTTATCTGACTTGTTTGACTCCATGAAGTAGAACCCAATATGAAATTGAAATGAGGCAGTAATTTAAATTCATTTATAAGTGTGATTATTTATCGAAATAGAGGTTTTTTTTATTTCATTTAGAAATGGATTAATTTGGAACATAGGTGGGATGAGATATTCTTTTTTTGATCTATTGAAATAAAAAAGGTATTTAATTTGAATGGAATGAAATTTGACATGTGTGGGGGAGTTTGACATGGCCTTTATCTCTCTTGTTATTCAAAATAATTTAATACAATATATTATTTACTTATCAGTAAAATAATACAAAATATTTGATATTTTGAAAAAAAAAATTCATTGATAATGGTTTAAATTTCATTTTTTTTGTTTATTAAATGGTTTGTGGTAAATTTATAGTCAAAAAATTAATATTTTTAACCCATAGTAATTATTAATGTCGAATTTACTCAACTAATTTTAATATTTTATTATTATTTTTTCAAAAATAATAATTTTTAATATTAAGTGTAATTAATTTATTCACTTATTTCAATGGAAATTAAATTTAAAAATAATAATTTTATTTCTTTCTTTCTTTCTTTCTTTTTAATTGAATAATTTATTTTTTGAACTAATTCTATAATTAATTTTTTTTCTCATATTTATTTCAAAATGTTAATTTTTTACTCAAAAAATTGATTTTTTGTTTAAATTTTATTTCAGTTTTTTATTTATAATTGTAATTAATTTAAAATATATTTTATTTATTTTCTAGGAAATTTAATTAATTGTCAATAAACTAACAGTGCCAAGTGAATATATGATGGGTTATATTTCGATGAATTGATAATAAATATCTACCATATCAAGAAGAAATGATCGATGTTGTGACTGTGGGGCCTCCGAGCAAAATATATTGAGAGAAATACCAACTACCATGTGCGAATTCTAGAATACCATTATTCCTATTGTTGAACATATCATGCCTCATTTCTCCTACTAACAATGATGTGAACCTGAAACCTACTATGATTCCACATATATAGTCACTAGGCTACCTTCCAGAGTACCTATCATACATAAGTAATCATCCAACCATACGATCTTATTTGAGGATGTTTCCTAGTTGAGATTTGAAAAATAAAGATCACTTAAAAACGAATCATGCTCCAACGAGTCTTACCACACCAATCCCAACACATGAACCCATGAAATCATATCCCAAATCACCGTGTGAAGAAGATAATATGGTCACCAAAGTATTTAAAAAGAATTTTTCAAGCTTGCCTCCCATACCACTGTAAAATCCCCAATCGAGCACCGCCATGAGAATTATGTATAATGCTGATGAAGAGGAAACATTTCAAGGATGTGGTCAAATATGTCACCAAAATCAATGATAGTGGATTCATGAATCACTAATGGAGAATAAATCTAACTAAATATTAAACCAAAGATCTTGGATGGTTGATCCATGGATCTACATCGAGAATGAGGATTATCTTTTGAAGCTCGTTGACCATGATGATTAAGTCACACCAAAGGTAAATGTTGAATGAAACCTAAAACTCATGATGGACACACTAACTATAACATGAAAAATAACTTCCTCTCCAAGGAACATATGTTTTGTTGTGGAACAAAGATGATAAAACATGCATATGATATGAAATAATGAATAAAATAAATATATATTTATATAATATTAATATATGTTAATAATATGAAAAAAAAAACTGAAGTAAAAATAAAATAATATTTATTTAATAACATATTTCTATTCTGGGGTTCTATTATTGTTCTTCAATAAAAAAAAGTTTGGACTTGTACATAGGCCCAATGATCCTCACTACAAATCAATTTATTTTTTTCAAGATGGTGCAAAACCTAATTTTCCAAAGGGAACATTCTTTCAAAAAATTGGATATTCCTAATGTCTCAAAACATTCTATTGTCTGGTTGATTTGGGAATGATTGAATTGAGATATCACAAGGTTGATCATAGATGATACATGAAACCAAATATATAGGGATTTGGAATCTCCTTGGTGAAGGTTGGATAATTTCATTAGTGTTTCACTTGGAGCTAGTGGAGAGAAGGTCAATACATGCAATTGGGTGATATTGAAAGTGGTTAATTTATAGAGAACATAAGATTGAAATTTTGATGTGTGTGGATTTTATAGTAACAAATATGTCGATACACATAAAATACGTTTTCCTAAACCCCATCTTCAATGACTATGTTCTAGAAAAAATAATTTTCACTAGAGAATTGAGAGAATATGAGAAAAATGATCGTAAATCCAAACCCAATCCAGATCTAGAGATTAAGGGAAGAAGAAATCTTTCTAGAGATAATTAAACTTATCATCCTTCTTTCATTTCTAATCCCATTTTTATTTTCATGACATTCTATATTTATATAGGTGAATTAAAATCTAATGAACTAATTTTCATTTATCCTTTCTTTATTGAGTTAATAAATTTTTTTAGAGCAATTCAAGTTCAATTTTCATTTTGTTAAATTATAAGAATCAATTCAAACTAATTAATATTTGATGGTGATAGTAGTGTATCATTTCCCACATAATAATTGATATACATAGAAAAAATTTGAAATTATTAATTTATATCTTCTTTATAATGAATTGAATAATTCAAAAATCATTGTTGAGAGATAAATATTAAAGAAAGCTATAATGTTTTGGAAGTTAATTGAAGTGATTGTTTAGTGATCCTATAAATTCTACCAATGAATTTAATTATTGAATTAATTTGATTTAGATTAAGCAATATTATTTTATGATTTCAATATAGATCGAGGACCCTAATTACATAAACATTTTATATCTTCTGGATGTTTTTTCTTACTATCACTAATTTGATTTCAAACATCACCTTCAATTACTCTATATCATTAATTGAGTTATTTTGAATTTCTTTTATATTTTTATTATTTTCCCTTAACACAAAACATTATCCTTTTGTGGAAAAGCAGTACTATTTATCACCACTTCAATTTTATTTAAAATGTTTTAAATATTAAATTTTTCTGAATGTTAACATCAGTCGCATCATAAGTCATAGTTCTGAATATTATCATTTATTTGGATATAAATTTACTTATCAAAAAAATATTTTTATATATAAAATAAATAAACAATATTAATTAAGCATTAAAAATATAAAATAAAACAAAATACTAAAAAATATTTTAACTATCATATTGTTTGTTTATAAGTTCAAAAATTGATTTTAATTTCATATAAACCATTAATAAAAATTATAACATTTTTCCTTAAATTTATATTTGACCAATTAAGTAGTTTTATGTAACTATTGATCTTTTTTATATAGTGATAATGCAATAAAATTAACCATTAAAAAACTATAATTTTCACCATTATTCAAAAAACAAATCACCTTAGAGAAATATCTAAATTAAAAATTAATCTAATAATAACATAATATATATAAAATGGGTTTAATTTGGTCAATGTAAAACTCAAATTTAAATTTGAAACAAATTAATGAATAAAAAATACATAAAGTTAACATTATATAATTATTCTGGAATGTAGTGTTTTCTATCTATAATATGGTCTTAGGTATTACATTCACCCTTCATTAAATAATTCCATCCTAAAAATTATTTATTTATAAACTAACAAATCATTTTCGATATTCATTCCACACAGATTCTCTATGCTCTCATATTTCCTCCTATATATTATTATTTTTTAATGGTCATTCACCTGTTGAGTTTTCTGATTTCGTAGCACTTTTTCTCCAGTGTTAAGAATTTTAAAAACAACATTATTTTAAAGTAATGTATTTTCCTATTAGATTCCCTTAAATGTTAGAATACGTGTTAGATGTGAAATGTATTCCTCCAATAATAAAATGTGGAAGACATTATATTCTTTTTAATGGTTGGAAAGTATTTTCTATTTAGTAATTAATTACACCAATTCTCTTTCAAATTTGGACGGGAACAATATAACTAGGGCACAACATCCCCTTTTATAGAATTTGATAAATCCATTACATAGGAACTCCATTATGGTATAGGATTACCAATATGAAATTCCATTTATTTACTTGAATTACTAGAATAAATATTATTCCTTATTTGAGACTCTTAGATATGTTTTGGAATCGTCTATACATTCTCAATTTCCTCCACCAAATGCACTTATTCCAGTAGCTTCTATTCTCTAAATTATTTAAAACATGTTATAGTATTATATCTCATCATATTGAATTCCTCATATGGTTCTATACAAATTCATGAAATGAATTTATTATTATATGAGTATTACCCTAGAGGTCGATACTAATATTATACTCCTTTGTTGTCAAGAGAACATGATATCACTAGGTACTCTAGTTTATGAGCATTACTTCACGACTAATAAAAATTTTTAGGGTGGTATAAGGACATAAATGTATCTCGATATAGTGTTACTTTGGAATACTCTTCTAAAAAAAATTTTTGAACTGAGGGTCATAATCTGATATAATTGATATAGGTTTTCATTAATGTATCTGGATTTTATTCATAATGATCTGGGAAACACATTCAAGGGTAGATCCTTCCTTACTACTATGAAATGTAATGGTTTGTTTAAAAAATAAATGATGCCCCATATAGCATCTGATTTCATTGTATTCCTTGGAAGCCTAGTGACAATGTCAATTGTAATATTTTTCCTACATCCATAAATTTATTTAAAGAGGTTTCAAGAATCTATTCAAATTTTGAATTTCAGCCTTTACCTGCATGAACACAAAAAATATTGTACATAATCTATGAAATTTCACATTTAATACTATCTTAAAAGATATATTCTATTAGAAACCAATTCATTTGTGTGTTTTCTAGTTTCATAGAATAATTTGTGACATTTTCTCGATGTTGTAGATCCCAATATAGTTCATGTATGTATGGAACACATAACTAAAATTCCAAATATTAACACACTATCTTTTTAAATTATGTATGTCAATTTCACATCATACAGAAAATCATTCACCCTTTTTAATCCTTATCATCTTTCCAAGACATAATTATATTTTATAGATATTTTTTTATCAATTTCATATAAATGTAATGATGTCTCCCCTTGACTAAAAATTACTATATACATCTTTACTAGATCCTTGAATATATAATCCTGATTAACCCTAATCATAGTCATAATTCAATGAATGTTCATAGTAAATGCATCAGAAAAATTATTTTTATTCTCATTGTTGTAGTGCACCAACGATAAATAGTACTGAAAAATCTATAAACATATTATTTCCATCATATTGATGTATTTTTAAGTTAATGTATAATTCAATTTTTCTGTCTGTAAATATATTTCATCTTCTAAGAAATGATAGTGTCTCTATAACATGAAATAAAATATTACTGATACAAATATAATATCATGTGTGGGATAATTTTTTTCATGGATATATTTCTAAAATGCATGTTGAAATCTGGTCTGGTGCCACATGAGATAATGAAGGCATACAATAAACTGAATATTTGTTAACATCTACCTTGAGACTGGTACTATGAGAAACCCCCTACCAAGATTTTATTTATCAAGTGTTCACCGTCCCTATAAATGATGGAAAATATAATGATTTTATTCGATTATCATCCATTATCTTTGCTACCTTGTTTTTGACAACTACTTCTCCCTAATAGATATTGAAAATTTTAGAGACCCTTAAATCATGTAGGCCAATCTATTTCTAAATATGATAGACTGATGATTGTTCCATGACACCTAAATTATAAAATAAGAGAGTCATAAGAGGGGTATTCCATTTTTGTGGAATAAAATTGACCTTCTTAGGTTTAATCATGGGTTAATGATGATATACAGTGGATAAATTCCCTAATCGACACTAACAACCATAAAAATCAGTCTATGTTTTGAAGGTCACTGATTGATTTCATCGGAAATAATCCCCATCCATGATCCAAATCCAATCAATAGGTGGTGTGGATATTTTGACTTCCACATTGATTTTTGGGAATATTAGATGGCCGACAGACTCAGTTCTACTATTTGATTATAAGAACTAGCCTTATGGTTTCCTTGTAGACATATAATCATTGTATTTTGAATGGGAAGGAGGAGTTCAGGGAAACTAACCCAGATTGTTGCTGATGGATCATCTCAATTCCGATAGAAATCCTTAAACAAAAAAATAGGTAGATGTGTTATCTGTTTCCTATATGAGGAGCTCTGAAACATACTAGAATCAGGTCCTCCTCCGATAAAAAAAGGATCATCATATTTTTCTTATTAATAAAACTCATAGTTTCTAGTTCTTTTATTCTCCATGAACCATAAAATAAGCCTATAAAAGGTGTCAAATGATGGAGGTTTTTTCCTGATGTGATCCACCAAGGTCATATTCAAGAATTTAGAGGTTTTATTGAATTCCAAGGATGAATGTTGGAGAATAGGGAAACCATCCAAAAGATCTGGAACATTAGGGCTAGAGCAATGGTCTGAAAAGGACAGAGAATGTATTGGTTATTGAATGGAAAGAAATAAGGATGAGAGATTGTTGAGAATGACTAGATCCCCCCCCCTAATTGGGGAGGGACTGGGGTCACACCCATCACTACCTCCTATGTCATAATCCCAAGATCCTACCCTATTTCATACAATATAACTAATTTATTGAAAACAATTATAATTAATTATTTATTCTAAATAAAAATTGGTTTATCCAACAAAAATATAAATGAGAAATGTTTTCCAATCTAAATTGTGACAATCAATCCATAAAAGCTTCGTGAAGTATCTATAACCCTATCCTAAGAAAATGTCATATTATGAAACACCTAAAAAATAATCAATTTCATTTGATCTTATATGAAAACCAAAATAAAATAAGGAAGAGAAACACCTTAACTAAATTGATGAAAAATGATGTGAAAAACAATATCTCATTTCCACTATCCACTATACACAAAACCCTTAAAATTTATGTCTATTCTATAATTCTCTAGTTGAATTGACACAAAATGTTAGCCATAATCAGACTGAAGTAAGGGCTAGACACTGAAACCCAAATCAATACAACGTAGATGGACAAAATTACATAGAATATAAGAAAAATTATTTAAAAACCATCCCATCTCTACTTGTATGATGAGAACTGGAGGGCAGTCCATTTGAACCCTCCCACAAGAACTCCACATATAAAATAATGTAGGATGAGCCCAATTTCTGTTAATAAAAACCACTGCAACATGTTTCACAACATAAACTAATAGTTCACATGTTTAACCACCTAGGAAGTGGACCCATAAACCATTTTTCTTTTGAAAATTCATTCCTTGAAGACCTATAATAAAGTTTAAATTGTCTGAATCATTAGAAATTCTTCACCTCGACCATATATCCTTCCTCCAATACTCTATAAAACCCCATAAAACCTATGAGGTCTTAAACCACATCCAATAACATGCCTTATGGATTTCCAAATTCTATGAACCCTAATTCGAGTTCTTGTTCTCAAAATAAACTGTCCACTGTATTGAAAATTCAAAATCCTCCAAATACTGAACGACCCAAAAATCCATCGGGTGTTACAAACACCCCACCAAAATGCTTCGCATCGCCAAGATTCAATTGTAATTCTTAATGTCTATCTCTGGATTTATCTCAGTCACTAATTCACCATGAACTCACTGCATTCAACTATATAATTCCAAAAATAAATATTTTATAAAAATACCTACATCAGGATGACTACTCAAGGGATGCTGAGCCACAAACTCACTTTCACTGCCAACAATAAGTCGATGCTCGCTACACCCATCTCCCACAACATACCATAGTTTCATAACCAGTTCAACTTGAGGATTATGATGCATCCAAGAATGATAATCTACTAATTATTTCCAACTACATTCCATAATTCTCACATCCATATAAATTCCATAATTAAAACAAAATGTAACTAATACACTAAAAATAAATCATTATTTTAAAAAAATTCTTGTTTCTTTTGTAATATCACCATATCCAAAACCCCTAAAAATTCCATTGTTAAATCCTCCTTCCAAACATTCCTACAAGTGTTTAGCTACACTCACAATCATCATCTCAAATGAATACCCACATTTAACTCAAAAATTTTAGTAACCCTCACAAGTAGGGTTCTTTTAATATGAGTCGAGAAAGAAATTCATATACTTACTAAACATTTACATCAATATTGAAAGTATTACTACATGAGGTCACAATATTCACCCACCATGAAGCATGTCATGAACATGGTTCATGCCTACCCTATGTCCCAAACATTATTTCATCCCCTAAACTATGATAATAAATTTCTCTCACTCTATGAATCACCCTCAAATCACACCGAATCCACCACGATCCTGATGCCAAAACCAAAAATCCAACTGAAACTTTCTTTTGAATTTAAAAAATTGTAAAACCCATGGAACCAAATATCAGTACATATTACCATGAACCAATAAGACAACATAATCATAACTATCCATGAGTAGTCCGATTGTATCACTAATTGTTTCAGTAATACGGGCATTTACTCACAACCGATGTGATATCCCCCACCAGTGGAGCATCATTAACATTACAAACTAAAACAAATAATAAACTCGATAGACCATACACTATCCATTAATATATATAATGACATGATGTGACAGCCTTTATTTTCTCCTTGTTCTAAAACTAGAAACCAACACCACGCATTTTCAGCTAACATGGAACACCATTCTCAACACATTACAATATTATGTGCATCCCATAAGGTTTCACATTTTTTTATTCTCAAGAAACATCTCAAAATAGGTCCCTCCTCACATGTGTGCCACTCCTCCTATGCCAATATCTTCTACCATTAACCCTTTACATAGTTACCCTCAAACAATCCATGTCATATCATTTAACTAGGTTAACCATTGATGGTCACCCAAATCCAAAACTGACGAAATCTCATCAGAATGTAGGATACTCATATATTCATCTCACACCCTAGGAAAATATTATAGCATGTGTATCAGCAATGAACTATAACCAAAACATTTCATGATCATATTTATAACCTTAAAAGTTCCCAAAAGACCCACACATATCTAGTTAATAAATCTACAACTAAACTGGGTACTGCATGTATCCATGACATTCATATACTCATACAATGAGATATTTCGTGAAAATCCATCAAAAAACTCACTCTATACCAATTGATAAAGAGTGATCCATCAATAACCCTGTTAATGGTTCTTAAGTACTATATACATTAGTCTTAATTGATCCAAATGGTATTACAGTTCCATAAAAAATAAATCACTCCCCTAAACTCATTCTCTTATGAGATAAGTCCCTTCTAAGATAGGCCAACAGAATTAACCCACTAATCATTCCTCACAAACATGTAAGTATCTACCCAAATCCCTAGGAATATTTCTCAATACAAGGATAACTAAATAATCACTATCTATGTAAGCATTGTTAAAAACCATGAGTGTCTTCTCACACCCCATTGTGATAAATGAATTAATCTCACAAGAACCATGGGGAGATACACCCATCGGATCCTACCCTCTCATCCTACCAAGATACTATGAAAAATGAAGTTCTCGTTCCTTCTATCAACCCTCTTATGGATTTTTTTATAAAACTACCCTCTTCCTGTAGAATTCAAAAATGAATATATATGGGAAAAAAAGGTATATTATATTATTAAAACATTAAATAATGGTTATAATAATAAAAACCCCTAACATTCCCCATATATATGGAAACAAATTCTCATAAATGGATAATTAGTACCATATATAGGGCATGTACCAAACCCTTTATGGTACCATCGGAGGAATTTATTTCCTACAATGACCCACCAAGGGTCTCTATGAACTCCATGATAAAAGGACTACATTTCCATCAGTAGAGAACCTCCTAAACTAGGATCCGCATAAAATTACAAATGAGAAAATACCAAGGTAATTTTGAGTATAATTCCACCATAAAGTTATAATGGTAAATTACATTTTAGTTATTACCGAAACATTAATGAAAAACCCCTTTATAAAAAAATAAAATCATAAAAAATAATGAATATGTCATGTGATTCATAAGTTCATACTCATGATTTTTTAGAACATATTTTTTTACAAATGTTCAAATAAAAAAAACTATAAATAAATTCTCTAGTAAACCCCCCATATTGAATAAACATCCAAAATCGATAATCCCAATATAAAAATAAAATTAATGTACCCTTTATTACTAATAATTCCTACCAGAAATGTGTTCATGACTCACTGGTACGAGGTCTATTGGATTTTATGATCCATTCCTTAACCTCCTGTTTATAATATCCCAAAATAAAAAGGCAAAAACAATGATTTGATTTGTCTTTTTTAATATCGTAGATACTAGTCTCTCATTAGTTTCAAATGAGATGTGACATAAGACCTCATGAGTGCCTCCTTATATTATAAAGGCTACCAAATAGTGGTAAAGGACTACTCTATATAGATTGGAGACAATACACTCTAATTAAATTCCTAAAAATAATGATAAATAACCAAAAATACATCACTCATAATGATAATAGTATTCATAAATAAATAATCAATATGATTTATCAAATTTAACATAAATAATTACAAAATAAAACCACAATGATAACCCACTAGGCTGATCCCAAAAAAATTACAAAACAAAACCAATAACAACAAGACCTAAATATACCAACTCAATATTTTCATAGAAATTTATTATATCTTATTAGTTGGATATTAATTTCAAAACATAACATTATCTTCTATAATCCTATATATCATTTAACTTTAAAAACTATAACCTCTAAAAAACATGACCTAAAGATATATACATCATATCCTACAAAATTATGCATAAAAAAAACTTTAAATAGACTTATAATAATTAATACCCTTATTTACATATTTTGTAAAATGAATGATAATAATTGGTGAGATAAGAAGATCCAAAAGGACAGACAAGGGAGATATCAATTATCACATAGAAAAAACATGGGCATATGGGTATGGGATCAAGATAATATCATTTGAAAATCATACCCTAAATTTTATCTCATAATATTAAGTCATGGAATTATTTTTTGTAGTTCATAGGACAAATATCATAAATGAATCAATGAATATATTCCATAAGAGCATAGAATCTGTATAGGTCATTTATTTTTGGAATACACATAAGAAAATAAAATTATTTCCTTCATAATCAATGATCATTGTTAATACAATCATAGGTGTTTGGGTTCACTCTAAAACCCATCATAGTAGTCAAAGTTCCCTCTCAAGACAATTATAAGGGATACAATTGATTAATGAACTCGGTTCTCTCCCCATTACATACTTGTTAAACACAATATATATACATATTTACATAATGCATTATAGGGATTTATAATTCCCAGGACACAGGTCAAAAAATTAAAATCATTTAGATGTGGTCCATAATATCTTGATTAATTCATTATATCATAACTCAGGGAAGAGAAATGGGTTTCAAATTCATTTCATAATTGCATAACCCATGGTAATGAAATAGGTTTCATAACTATTTAATCAATTCATTATTGTGTAACATATCGTAAAAGGAATTATATTCACAAATTTCCTATCAAAATATTGATAAAACATATAGATAAATAATAATGATTTTATCATTTGGTCATATACCTAAGAATAATTAGTAATAGAGAAGGATTCAATCATAGATTTAAAATTATATTAACAGTTCAATCGGAAAATTTCATAAGAAAAATCCTCTTTAGTATTAGAATAACTTATTAAAACAATATGAATTTACAAATATATTTTTGGAAAATATCATTTTAAAAGAACCTTTGGAACATATTTTATATTCTTAATATCATTTTATAGTCATGAAATTGGTAAATTTTGTTTGTGGTGGGTATGTTAAAATAATGATTCCAAACATATTTTATGTAAATGAAATATAAAGTATTTGTTGGGGCCGCATTGTGTATAAGGTTGTATTTTTTGTCAATAGTCATCAATGCAGATCAAAATGAAAGAGATAAAGAAGTAATCCAATGAAATGGAGGAATGGAAATTCATATTGTACTGATCATAAGTTCAAGGAACTTGTGTCAAAGGTGACACATTATTTTCAAAAGTGAATAACGGTGAGGTATAATCCATATGAGGATGATTAAATATGAATGGGGATTTGATGAAGACCATACCATTCTTAATGATTGCATGAGAACCATTCAAGAGACTTTTTGAAGAATGGAATCATATGCTTTGCATGAAGTAGAGAATGACAGTTGAAGAATAAGACAATGTGCAAGGGATTGGAATTCTTAGATGGCCATGCACATCACATAGTATCAAAATATTGTTATGATAAAGCTGATCTATCAAAGGATATATATCCTGATATTATAGTTTTTTATGAATGAAGAAGAGTTGATGAAGAATAGAAATCATAGAAAATATGTTGTTTTAGGTGATTGTGCTTGTTGACAAAGCAAACAATGACATACAAATTTGTTGACAAAGGGGTTTTCATGGTGGAATTTCGAGTTCAAGGGATCTGGTTAATGATCCATGTATTATTCAAGAATGTCGAAAAATGAATGGATGATATGGAGATGGTACAAAAAGAGCAGATACATACTGGCATTGTTTTCTAGTGTTTGCTTAATTTTTGGGCCTGAAAATTTACAAATGACGAAAAGTGGTATTTGGTATAGGTACTTGCGCGTCCTTGACTAGAAGGAGAGGAAACTTGCACACCATATTTTTTCAATATCATAACATCAAAATATGGAATATGGATAAGGGTCACGCAGATTTTGGGGTTTGGTCACACAAGTGATTTGCGTGCTGAGAAAGGACTTGCGCGTCAGTCCCTAGGATGATTGGAAACTTTCACGCTTGTTGTTTTTCAAGATCAGTACATCAAAATATGTAAAATGGAGAATAGTTCCCATGTTTGAAAGTTTGTCATGCAAGTGAATTGCATGGGCATAGACTTGCGCACCGAAACTTGCGCGCTAAGGGGAGACTTGTGCGCCGTCGCGCAGGGTGTCCAAATTCCTATAAATATAGGTCGACCCATCCTTATACGGTATGAGCTCAACAATTAGAGAAAATCATTGCACCTTCCATGCAAGTGTGGTGGTCACACTAGTGTTTTGTGTTCGCGCAAGTAGCATTTGCGTGCCAGGTGATAGTTGCGCGCCTAAGGTGGTTTGGGCGAGAAATAAAGTGGGTCGCACAAGTTTGAAGTTGAATAAGTGAGTGTTGTTCAAGTGGTTTAGGTGTACATGCACACCGAGACTTGCATTCCATCTTGAAACTTCCATGTCGGGCTTGGAGAAGTGCGCCTAGTGTTTATGAAGCACAATGGTCCTTTTTGGAGATGCACAAAAGCTGAAAGATTGCCTGATACCTTCAGTGCAAAGTGAGATCTTGCGTGCAAAGGGTTGTTGCTGCACGAAATCATCTGTGTATACTATTTTCAAATTCTAATTATCTGGTTCAGTGGTTTTGTGTGTTCAAGTGAATCATTACTGTTCTTCGATGCAAGCAGAGTCTTGTGCTAAGTATATGCAAAGACTTCAATGAAAATCTATTGAAGAGACCTTCATGTCTATAAACTGAGTGGGACTTCATCAAAGTCAGTGAGCCAGAGGAGTCAATGGGAGTGACCTGAGGGAAGAAGTGAGCTATCTCGGAACTTTTTTAAATTCAGTGAGCTCGGTACAGAGTTACTGTGCCCGAAACATTGTAATCCACAACTAGTGAATAATAGTGGAATTTGGTACGACCAACAACTTGTCGGCGTATAATCCTTGGACATTGCTCTTAGTAGTGAACCAAGTAAAAATTAATGTGTCATCTCTTTGCATGTGAATGTTTCATTACTAATCATATCCATTATATAGTTTTAACTTGTTCTTAGTAATGTGGGAATTTGATCCTTGTTTTTAAAAGAACAAGTTGACACCCTGATTCACCCCTCCCCTCTCAGGGTGTCTCGGGGTCCTACAATATTCATTGTTCCAAAATTAAAAAGATGACCCCATTTAAAAAATTTTATAAAAGTAATTCATGGGTAAAATTGATTTAAAAAATTATAGAAAAAGTATTAATAATTTATCAATAACGTTTTAATGTCACCATGATAAAAAATCATTTTTTACCAAAGTGAGAAATAAATTTTATTTAAAAGAATATTCTCGGAGTCTCTTAAGTACATAATAGGATGAAATTGAGAGGAAAATATATATTCCCAAAAAATAACCAATTCATAATATTACTTCATAACATTAGTGAGATTTTATCTTGAAATATTATCCTCAATACATAATCATAAATAATCCGAACAATTAGTGAGATTCTAACATAAAACCCTTACAACGTTTATAAATTTTTAATCATAAGACCCCTGAATGATAGTAACTTTTATTAATATATAAATCCCCATTATTATCATCATAATAATTCAGTGGGATATTCAAGGGTTTTATATACACCATATAAAATAAACAAGTGGTGAATATGGAATTTGTCTCATAAAAATAAATGTTATATGAAAATCCATTATATAAGGTTAGATTTTTGTTTTACAGGTTTTAAACACCACTTTAATAAATATAGATTAATTTTTTATATAATAATGTACCATAATAATATATATAATACCTTATATTTTTTCATATAACCCTTTTATCAACAGTTTATTTATAATTAATTATTAAAAACACTATTCTGGGTGATAACAACATTGTTTTCGATGTATGTTTTTGCTTGATAGTTTTTGGTCCATGAACATTGATCATCCCTAAATAAAATATATAATTAAATCATGATAAAAATATCATTTATATTCATTATATAAAAACTATATTAATACATAAATGTTAGATACTGAAAAATCAATTACCCCATTTACGGAGTTGTTAGGTCATACATACATAAGAATGTTGTTTTAATTTTTTTGATGGATTAGAATAAATCATGGTCAATAATAATTCATATTTATAAAAATTTATCATATCATATAAAAGATATATATTAAAAAAATAATGTTTATTACCATCTATATAATGAAAACAATGAAAAAAAATCACATTGTTTTGGGGAGGTAGTAGTCTACACATACACACGAGGGACATTATTATTTTACAAAAAATTTGAAATTAAGAAGGTATATATGGTATTAAAATTATATAATTATAATTATATCAGATTTATTATAGATATAAAAAAATCAAAATTATATTCATCCATTAAAGGTGGGTATGGAAAATGAAATACATCGTTTCATGAGGCGGTAGTCCGCCATACACATGATTGACAGTTTGATATCCTATTCGAGGGAAGAAGTGATGAATATAGGTTATTTGATTAAAATGATGACATATTAGTATAAAAAAGATTCTTGAATAAATAATTCATAATAAAATAAAAATGTTTTATGGATATGGAATAATAAATAAAATTAAAATGATCAGTTAGAAATGATACCACCTTTTCGAACATCCTCTTTAGTTTTGTTGAAAAATCATTCCTATGATGGATTTATAACAAAAAATGGCCTCTATGAAGTGGAAAATTAATTACAAAAATGATTTAAGTAGTTAATTAATGAATAAAATAATTGTTATGTGTGAAGAAAAGAGTATATGAGGCTCCCTTTTAAAACTAATAAGGAGCGAAATTTTTATAGATACATAAAACTATTCAACAATGAGAAGTAAATCTCATACCAGGGGCCTCAAAAATTGATAAATAATAGATACTAAGGAACATAATTCTGATCCTAACCTCCAAAATTAAAATAACATGTTTTAAACATTTTAATTAGTTTACCTATATGGTTACTCATCTTTAAGATATTAGTTTTCACTATTGTTACTAGTTAATTTTAACTATATAG
The DNA here is from genome assembly GCA_963277665.1 of Viscum album. Taxonomy (NCBI): domain Eukaryota; kingdom Viridiplantae; phylum Streptophyta; class Magnoliopsida; order Santalales; family Viscaceae; genus Viscum; species Viscum album. Next base: position 1,308,320,605 of record OY728132.1, read on the forward strand.
TTTTGTTATATGTATAAAAATAAAATGATAATAATTAAATAATTTAGACCCCTAATTTACAAAATTTAAACACAATTTATCAAAAATTTCAATATGTGGATAAATAATTATAACAAACGCGCATGTAAGGTGTAAAAACCTATTTAAACATTAATAGTTGGAGATAAATTTTCCTTATTTTACTCTACATTGTTAAAAATATAAGTTGAACATATAAAATAACATCAATTATTTTTATTCCAAATATAGAATCTACATTTTACATTCAATTCACAAAAGAGTAAAAATTTAATTTAAAATTAAACCTATAAATGTGACGAAATGTTATTTACCAAATAAAGTTCTTCTTAATTATAAAAAAATTATAAACAATTAACACAAAAATAATTAAAATGATTTAAATTGGTTGAATAAATTTTTAATTAGAAAAATTAAAACAAAATACCAATTAAAAAATGGCTCTTCTTAAATGATTTAAACAAAAATACATTTTGTAATAAAAATCATTATTTGTCACCATTCATAAAAAATTATCATATGAGAACATTATCAAAAATTGACTCTTATATTATTTCTAAATATTCATTTCAAAAATGATTTTTATTTTTTAAAATAAATTTTATAAATATGAATGAAGAAAAATTAAAAATAAATGTGGAGAACGCGAAAAAAATGTTTTTAGAAAAATAATGTTTTTCACATCAAACGTCATGTATTCCTTTCATTTGATTAGAAAAAATAGTAGATAAATGATAAAATATATTATTTAATATAAGTATATTAATTTAATTAAACTGAGTAAATAATAGGTATCAATTATTTCTATTAATATAAACCCACATTTATCACATTAAAATAGTTTTTCAAAAACATATGTTCTTTATTTCCAATTTGTTTTTATTTTCACCTCTAATTAATTGATAAAAAATAGTTAATTTTATAAATATATAACAAAAAGATTTCTATAAATTATTTAGTCCTATTCAAATTTTCTGATCCAATGGCTAGGTGAAAACAAACAAAATAAATAATAGAATTTTAATAGTATATCACGATACATTTAAACTCGGTGTTGTTTGTAATGCATGATAATAGAGAATTAAAAAATTATTCATATATTATTCATTTAAATAATGGTGTGTCACATTCTACACCACCTAAAATTAATTTCTCCCACAAAATTATATCATTCATATATAATCAACTGTGGGTGCTTCTTCCACAATATATCCTCAGGTTAACATGTAGCTTCTTCAAATTGGTGATTTTACAAAAATAATTGTATATGTGAGTCATCTTGTTTCATAGAACCTTATATAATTGATCTTGAAAATAAAATAATTATGGATTATATGATATATTATTAGTTTTTATTAAATGATTTATATTTATTATATTTGAATGTCTAGGTATTTATTTTCTAAAGAGAGATACATGGAACACATCAAAAACATGAAAGAGGTTCGGTGGATGCACTAAATGATATGTTTCTAACCTGACTCGATCATGTATCTATAATGGGAAAATATAACTAATGATCAACTTTACGTTATTTAGGAATCTGATAACATTATTCTATGGTGAGATTATAGAAAATACTACCCACCAAGAAAAAATTCAATATCATGATGACGATTTATAACATAAAATTTTTGTCAACTCTAACATTCATTTATGTGTTATTGAATGGTTTTGATCATCTATACCATTTATTAATGAAGATTATCTACTAATTTAGTTTCTTCTTTAATTATTTTCTAGAATCTCTATGTTTTAAACATATTTAAATATTGGGATTCGTAAGAACCCATTCATATTCTTGGTTGAAAGGAATAATTGTATGCAAAATAAAAATTAGGAAGGTGTTAATCCCAACAAACAATGAAATACTTGGAATAATATATCAACATATCCATATTGTTTTAATTGTTCTATTAGATTGAACATATATTTGAAGATGATATGATGTTTTTTACGTAAAATTTATATCCATATCTTTCTAAACATTTTTCCTAAACTTCAAGGTAATCATCAGTTCCTGATTAGATACAATAATTTGGGACTACATGAAACCATACCAAATCATTAATGTATATCATCAAAACTGATCATGATAGAAATATCCTCTACTTCAAATGAATTGTGTTACAATATTATGGTGATATACTATAACCCATATGGAATTATGGCCCTTGTACATTTTTTTATTCTGATGACTAAATCAATCATTGTGTTTTCCCATTTCTATTCTTATACGGGTGATGGTTTTATAAAAACTATATAAATATATCTATAAACCTTAACTAATAGAAATACCAAGAACTAAGATAAATAATCAAAAATATATCACTTTATTTGTACCACTAGATATACACTTTTAGATATCTATGAATTTTTGTACTTACAGGATAAATAGAGATTGAAGAACTGTGAAACTCCTCTAATAGCCACTTCATTAAATATATTATAGAAGTAATACATAATTAGTTTATAAACATTACCACTCTATTATAATCAATGTTAAAATAAGGAACATTTATCGCATTCTTCTAAGGCTATTTATCAACCTTTTTCACCTTTTTAATTTTACCTTGGATCGATGGTTGAACACATATTTGAGAAAGATTTTATTTCTCAATTTCCTTCATGTTTTCCATACCCAAACACTATAAATATAAAAAATTATTTTTTTGATCCTAATAATATATATCCTAGCCAGATCATTTCAACTCAAATCAATGACCACCTTGTACACTTCCTATGATGTTAATTCATTGAGTAGTCTTAATATTTAATTTGCATCAACTATATTTTGTTGTATATATAAAAATATTCCCATTTGAATATATATTTTAAAATTTTATGATATACATATATATATATATATCACACATTTCCCCATTAAATAAAATCCTCCACATCAGTAGTTAAAAAATTACAATAGCTATTAATAAACCATGATTTCTGTAATTTTTTAAAGATACATCAACTGTTGTGAGGCATAGGTTTTCACTATATCTTTATATGTGATAGATCATCCAAAACACTTATTCAATTAATTAATATAGATTAGAAATCCTTATGCACTACATGATAATTTTTACATAGTTTCACTAAATCATATTCTCTTTAGTTTCGTGAAATTTTTGTGTCATATATATGTCCAAAGGAATATATACTTGTTCTGAGTTAACTAGGTGATTAGAATAGATAACAATGGTAAAATATCCAAAATGTTATTATAAGATCCTTCCAAACCATTAAAAGTGTGGATATCATCCCTAGTGGAAAGTTTTTCCCCACATTAAATAACTTTAGGGTTTGACAGATCATCATATATACTTTTTCATGAGATTATGTCCCAAAAATGAATCCTTTTATATCCAAAACTCATAATATGTTATTTTTTCATATAATTTATCTAAAATTAGGGTCTTAAAAATAACACTCACATAATATTAATTCTCTTAATTACTCATTGAGTATATAACAATATCATCTATAAATACTAGTATACAATTATTAGGGAAATCTATATAGACTCTACTCATTAAATCCATATAGATAATAGGGTAATTAGAAAACCAAATAGCATCACTATATATGCATAGTGTCTATGCATTGTTCATATAGATATATTGGATATAACATCATTTGTGACCCTCAATTTATGATATCTAGAAAAAATAGTAAATCATGGAAAAGTATTGATCTCTATATATATTATCAAACAAGTCATCAATATGAGGTTAATGATACTTATTATTGATTGTGATCTTATTCACTTCTAGATAATCAATGTTTATTTGAATTGATCAATATTTATTCTTAATAAAATGAATTAAAAGACTACAAGGTGATACACATTAATAAATAATTCCCCTATAATGATTCATTAGGACACTCCTCATTATTTTTTAAAACTCAATTCAGGATATTCTCTATGGTGTCTTCTAAATTGGGAAATAATCAGATATGAGTTTTGTTGAAAACATCACATCAGGATTTCGTGTAAGTATAGGAAATTATCCCCAAAAAATATAAAAAACTCAAAAACATTAGGTAAATATTCAATTTTTATTCCCCACAAGAATATTTGATAAACACCTCTCTAGAATATGAATCAGGACACACAAAATAGATGAAATTGCTTCTTGAAAGTTCATATTTATCATCACACTGATAGAAGATAATAGATTATTTTAAAATATCATATGTGATTTCCCTTAATCCTAAAATTATGAAGTAATTATGGATAGAGAGACCATACATTCTTATTATAACAGAAAATTGAACCATATATAGAATAAAAAGTTTTGATGAAATCATATTCCAATAAAATCTACCAGAGAAGAATCATAGATCTGATATGCGATCATCCACCCATAAGGGGTAATAGGTAATAATTCAACATATAATAATTGATGCAGTACTATGATACCATTATAAAATTATTTATATATAAAAGAGTTGATATATCTATATCCAAATACTGTATTATCAGTTCTAGAGTGGATAATAAGTGTGCCATTGACCTTTTTGTTATCATACTCCTAATCCGAAATAGTGATCCCTTGAAATTTAACTTATCTCTATAATTAAGAAGATGTTTTATTCTACCATTTTCATTCATATTAGATATTTGTTTTCCCATAATTCCCATTAAAACTTAAATTTTAAACGACATATCGTTAGTGGTGAATTTATAGAGGTTTCTCCCTATTCACATATTTATCTAACATCATCCCAAAACATTAGAATTAAATAGTCTAATGACCATATTTTCCTCACTATAAAAAATTTCTATTCCACTTAAGATAATTTAATCTATTTTTTCCAACCATACATTGAACATATGGAAAGGATTATCATCTTATATATAAGATTTTAGTAATTTCTTTTTAATTCCGCAATCCTATCTTATTTAAACCATTATATTAATGGGTAACTCTCATCCCTACTTACACCATGATAGAATAAGGAATTATTTCTTCATATATAATAAATTATTCTTTGTATAACCCCATTTAAAGACATGGATTTATGTTACTATCTAATTTATCATTCATAATTATCGGTTTCACGATAATACTAAAAGAATACCTCCCAATACAAGCAAAATATTCCTAATAGGTACTGGAATATTCATTATACTTCTGCATTAGATCAAGGAATTATTTCCTTATTTTTGGTATGAAAAATATAACAAATGTTCTTATTAAAGGATAATATCATAATCTCCTTACACTCCATAGAGTAAATTTCATTGTGTTTCTTCATATTCCTTATTGGAGATCACCATTGCTCTTATTTTCTATCTAGATGATAGATATACAAAGTAATTATTTTAGATTAAAATTAATGGAGAACAAAATATATCCTTTCAGTTGAAATGATCTATTGGTCATTGAAAAGTGGATCAATAGACACTTTATAAAAATGTGGATGTTTCCTCATGAATAACTAAATTTAATATTGTTCAATCAATTTCTCATTTGAATGCATAGAATATTTCATATATTTATATTGTTGTGTAAGAATAAGAATAAATATCTTTATTCGCTCTCTAATAACACATAGTTAATTAAGAGGATAACAACTTCAATGTTAATAATTTTTTTATTAACATGATTCATTTAGGTTTCAATCTTCGACTAAAACCAAAAAAATCATAGTGTGAGGAATAATAATCATTGTTCCAAAACACATAGTCATAAAAAATTATTTATAGTATGCTTAAATCAAGAATTATTTTAAATATATAACACCTTATTCTTAACCTATTCTATCCATTTTTATTACTAAAACATTATGATATAATCATATCTATATATGTGCCCTTAGGGCTTGTACTAATGTTTTCTCATCCTTGTTTCAAATGGTGACCATAAATTACTCAAATACCGACTATACCAACCCAAAAATTTCCCAGAAAGATATTTCATCTTGTAAGATGAATATCTCTTTTAAAACATACTGATATGTGCCATTATTTTATAGGTCTTTTAGATTTGGGAACATTGTATCACAAACAACTGTTGGATAAATATCTACATTATCTACCACTATGTTTTTCAAAACTATAACCCTTCTTAGATATATCATAATTAAAACATTCTATAAAAACACTAGGAAAAGAAAATATAATTATTTTTGGGATCATATTTATAAAACAGTTAAATAGGGGAAAAATCAATTATCACATAAACATAACATGAGAATAAGGGTATAAGAACATGCTTGTACTTCCCAAAACCGTAACATTGATATCGTTGATCATAATCCTAAGTCATTTAATAGTTTCTGTATGTTTTATAATTCATTATTACAAAAGGAACCAAATAACATAATCTATTTGAGTATAACATTGGAATAAAACATAGATTTTTGGCATACATATAAGCCTAAATAATCATTTACTTAGTAGTCAAGGATCATTAGAGAGATTATTATACTGTATTAGGTTCTCCATTCTATTTGAGTACCAATGGTTCACTCCCAAAACAATCATAATATAAAATGTCTCTTACTAAACTTATTTCAATACACATTACAGTCAGTTTATCTCATGAGAAACCCTTTATTACCAACTGCAATAACAGGCTACATAATTCTCATCCCACCAATCACATTATGAAATATATATAGATGAGATCCATATGATAATAAATCATTCATTATTTCGTAATTCATGAAAATTAAATGATTTTATAAACACTTGATCAAGGAATAACCTATTGAAGATAAATGGGATTCATAATAATTTCTTGAATTCATTATAGTATATCTCCTGGAAAATGAATGGGTTTAATAAACATCATTTCGAGATAATGATAATACTTTATGAAAAATAATAATGACAGAAGAGTTGGAATATATCCCTAGTAAATAATATTACATTTCAATAGAATCCATAATATATGTAAAATGTTTTTGAAAGTTCAAATAGATCATTTCCTGATGGAATTACCATTTTCTTTTTGAAACCACTTATTTGAAATCAAAAAATATATTATATATTAAGGAATCAATTTTATTTTTGAAAATATATTTTGGAAAAAATAATTTACAACTAAAATAAATCAATGTTCATGATGGTGATAGATTTTTTCCTTACAGCGTGTGTTAAAAAAATTACTCCATTCACATTTTTCATAAGAAAAGTCAAAAATAATATCATTCTGAAAAATGAAAATGGGATTCAATTTGGATTAATTATTGAAAAATTAAAACATGTATAAAATAATTTTAAATAATAATATAATAAAAAAAATATTTGAATAAATTTTTGTCACAATAAGGAAATATAGGTGGTTAATATGGCATGTGTCTCATAAAAATAAATAAGAGATGGAAATCCCTTCCGTCAGGTCAAACTTCATCCGTACATGTTTTTACACCATTATAATAAATATTTATTTATTAAAATTATATTCTAGGCCAATATGGATGTATAATATACCATATATGGTTAATTATAATTCTTTTACCACCTCTTTATTAAAAATTCTTTTTTAAAGACACTGTCCTTGGTGGTAACTACTTCTTTTCACATATATGTTTTGTTTTAGTAGTTTTTGGCAGTTATACTATGTTTCTAATTCATAATATCTATAAGGTTAATCATTAGATAAGTATAATATATATTCATTGTATAATTAGTTAGTGTTATTCATAAATGGTAGTGGAATAAAACATAATTACACAATTCATGGCGATAGTAGGCTAAATGTACACATAAAAACACTTTCTATATTATGATAGATGGAAAAAAGAAATGGTAAATAATAAATAAACAATGAATAATATAGATATTATCATATATAAATATCATATATATTCAATGAATACATCATTATTAAAATCAATGAAATTAGGAAACGAAAAATGAATCACATCACTTTGTGGAGGCGGTAGTAAACACATATGCATGAGTGATGTTATAATTTTCCAACAGATTGGATGGTAAGAAAGAATATATGATAATATGATAATATAATTATATATATATATCATATTTATATTTATAATAAATCAATAATTATATGAATCAGGGAGAGGTGGTGATGGTTATAAAATTGCATCAGTTCGCAAGGCATTAGTCCACAGTAGACAAGATCGACAACTTTGTTTCCCATTTGATGAAAGTGGGTATGTATATAAGTTATTACAATAATATAATAATATATCATAATAAAAAAATATTATTTTAATATTATTTAATCATATTTTGAGATGATATTAAATGGGTGGATGAAGAAATGATACAAAAAACACTCGGATAAGATTGATGCAACATCTTCCAACAACCTCTTTATGATTTCCCAATAATATGTCATAGGTGGTTTTGTTAATAAAACCAAAGGATCAATGCATGTGTGAATAGAAGTAATGATTTTATATAAGAATGTATTGGAACAACCAAAAGGAATTTTTTTTTTTGTAATGAAAATACTATAGGAAGTTCCCTTTTGTAATCGAGGAGTGATAATTTTGTAAATACTCAATACTATTAAACAAATGGAAGTCATCCCAATCCATGTGACTCTAAAATTTACAAATAATGGATTCTAAGGAAAAAGGGTTTAGCAACACCTCCTCCACTATTAATTTTATAATTTTAATCATTTTATTTTCATTATATCTAATGTTACTCACTTTTACCATTTTAGTTTTCACCACAACAACCTGATTTTTTTCCTATGTATCTTCTCCTTTTAGCATAAAAATAAAATGCCCATTATTAGATAATTTTGACCTACTGATTATAAATGTTAAATATAATTTATTAAATAAAAAAATATTTTTGGAAAATTAATTATAATAGAGGCGCATATAACGTGAAAAACCTCATTTTTACCTTATGTACAAAAATTAACTTTAATTGGTTTTAATATTTATTGTAAACAAAAATCAATTTCATATTATAAAATATTATTAATTATTATAAATCAAAATAATTTAACAATTTTTTATATTAAATAAATATATTTGAATAAAATTAATTGGAAATTAATTGCACAAACATGATGAAAATGGGTTACCAATTTTTTTCTTCTAAATATATAGTGTTTTGTATCAAAGTTCAAAATAATAACTAATTAAACGCCCTAAATTTTATTAATAATAATATTAATTATATATTTTACTTTTATAATCATTTAGTAAAACACAAATTTGAAATATTTTTTAAAATTATAATTTTCAATAAAAATAATTTTATTTCACTATTCAACGACAAATTAATATATGCAGAAAAGTAAAAAAAATCAATATACGCTAATTTTTAAATGACTTTTTTATATTTATGTTCAAATTTTTTAATCGATTTATTAAAATAAGAAATCATTAACTTTAAAAAATTGTGTGCAACACAACAAAACTGATTTTAGAAAAATAAAGCTTACATCCATAAACATTATTTATTATAATCATATGGCTTGAAAGAATATTATATGAATGAAAAATAATTAGATTTAATATATTATATAAAAATAATAATTAATATCTATTAACAATAATGTTCAATAAAATTTATAATCATTATTACTCAATACATGAATGAAATCATTTTTTTAGAAAAATATAACCTAAATTTTTTATTGGATTTTATATTTATTTTAATTAATTGGTAAAAAACTATTTTTATACATTTTCCAAAAATTAGTTTTTAATAATATAATATCCCTTAATATTACTCTTTAACTGAATGCCTAAAGAGTAAATATAACATTATCTAACAATATATTTGTTGTACATTATGGTCCATTAAAACACAATGTTATGTGTAATTCCAATTATCATTGTGATGAAATTAATTTAAAAAATATATTTCATAAAATTTAGGGGTATTACACTAAATCCATACCCATGCCCACAAATTATATCTCAAATACTCATAGATCAACCCAAGACTAATCCTCTACTTTTCTTATCCTTTTACATGAAAAACGTCATTATGTAAATCCACACACTAGGGTGCTCTTATATGTTATGAGAAATACATATTAATAGGGTATCACCAATTTCACCATTTATATGCAATCATATGCATGTATGAACGATTAAAATAAAAAATTCACATTTGACCCTTGGATTTCATGTACAAACCTGTAAACTATGATTCCCTTTGGACTAGGTCATCATGTTTAATTTTGGCCACAATGTAATTTGAAAACACCTACTTTGGAAACATGCCAAAACATACCTTATCGACTTGTATTACCATGACACTATACTAATTCCCATCATATACCTTATGAATCTGTGTAGGGAGACAACCAACCCATGACTCATTACCTAAAGGGAAAATACACTTTCATACACCCACATCATAACCCACTACCTTACCACTGATGGTGTGTTCCATCAACCACATGCCGTTTCATACAACGACCCTTCCCATAGGGTTGTCAAAAACCCAATAATTACAACTTAAATATCCATTAAAAACACCAACATATAAATTCAACTCAAGGGTTTCTACAAGCCCAATAACACATCCCCGCTGGCACTAGGGTGATAACCAATATCTTAATCTAGGCTCATAGTCTTTGGGAACAACACATCGTCCCACACATGAAGAATCTATGGAGCACACATAAACCCAATGAGGAAATATTCCATAACATAGCCTTATATTAGATCATAGGGAACTAGTAACTCAATACTATGTCTCTCATAGTGAATATGTCCCATTAGACCCATCAGGTCATCCATTGGGTCCTCTAGAACAACCATATTAATTTCCTTATTATAGAATCTCATATAGTTACACCCTTAGTGACACCATAGCCAATAGGCACCACCTGACCAAGAACTCATGATCTGGAACATGCTTTCTTGTTATATAATGACCTCTATCCCTACAAACATTGTTCAACCCTATGAATCTTGATTCTATGAATTTCAATAGACTGATTGAATGTCTTGACCATAATCCATTACTCACACTTGTGTACCTTCTTGCATCTACAGATGGAGATTCTCATCCCATCATAATGATAATTCCCCTCTTTAACACACCCCTTACTCAACCTTGTTACATTGACCAGCAAGCCCCATTCCACACACATGAGGGTTTCATTGCACAAGGATGATATATACATCCATACCACCTTTAAATATAATTATTACACATCTCATACCCATATAATTCTCCATATATGATATAAAAAAGTTACCTGCATCACAATGTTCACTCCACGACTAATACAAGGACTCACACCATCTCAAACAACACTCTCACTCCATGAAAAGAAATTATCATAGATATTCTAACACAATAATGTGATAAGAATCACTAACTCAATGAAAATGAGGACCAAATCATCCTTATATCTTCTACATATGCACAAACATTTCAAAAACATCTACCCATTCCCATGAAAAATTCATGCATGAAGAATTATTTCATAAACACACTTATGGATATATATTAAATGGGTCACATACCACGATACCATAGTACACACACAATCCATGATTTGTACATCCTTAGACATTTCCTTTTATACTTCGTTTAATTTAGTATCAACTCTCATGTCCTATCCTCATATTAAATGATGAAAATAATTATAATTATTTAATTACATTAAATACAAATTGGAATAATTGGATGAAAAATATTTCAGAACCAATTTATCTCCAAAACCATTACAATCATCCAATATATGTTTCAGATAATATACTCAACATTATCCTAAAAAAATTCATACCACACATCACAAAAAAATTATCAATTTAAACTTATTTTGCAAAAAAAATAAATAAAACATTGGTGTATATTAACCTAATTGAAAGTCTATGTAAAATTGTAATGAAAAGGTACCATGTGCTCCTCCAGCTACTATACATGACATGACATTCATGTTCAACCAATATCACCAAGATCTAGAGTAATTAACAAAAAACCATAAAACATTGCTTCAATGTTAGTGTTGGCCAAAAAAATTTAATAAATGATACGTGGAAGGAGATACCTATTTAATATGTCTAAAAAAAATCATTAAAAATCATCCCTTCACATGGGGTTATAGGAAAAGAAATTTCTATCTATTAAACCTATCTCACCTGGACTCTATTGAAAAAATAAAAATTGGTTTGAAGCCCCCTTTTTATTTTCTAATATCTGCTAAAAACATTAACTTTTGAGAACTAATTATCTACATCATGAACCACCATGACAATGACACCCAAACTCTATTTACCAAACCTTCATGTAATGAAGCTATTATTCATGGTGTGAATTTCCTATAGCTGATAAAATTCAACATACAGAACCTTCTCCCTTCCTATAATTCTCTCAAAAAACCCATTAACATCTACAAGGTCCCAAATAACATCCTTAACACCCTTCATTGATATTTAAAACCTAGAAATCCTATAGTATAGCATGTTCTCTAAACTATCCATCCACCAAATTGGATATTCCAAATTGTATGAAAATAAATCAACCATATAATTTACTGTATGTTACATTAGGATCCCCTCTAACATCCTTTATAATAAAAATAGACTTATTAGTAATCTATTTTAGAACCATTGTCCTAATTATTATCTTCTTATAATAATTATTTATATTCCTTTACCAAATAGTTTTTTATCAATTTTAGTGAATCTTGATAATAAATAATATATGTTTTATCCATTTATTTTTTTATAATGGTATTTTTTGTCATTACATGATAGGAGTTCATAAAAACTACAATTATATATTCATAGAGTTTTTATCAATCAATTAGAAAAAAATTTATATTCACAATAGAGATTGAAAAATAAATTTAAATTATAAATATTGTCTTGGTATGCTTTTTTGGGTTATTGGAAGAACTATGATTTTATATTGTGAAAAACATTATCTTAATGCTAATTAATAATTTCAAAATCATAATAATATCATAAATATAGTATTTATTCATTTAATGGTTTTATAACCAATCATGTGATTCGGTGTTGAAAAATAATACACATCATCCATGTAGGTCATCAACCGACAATAATAAAAGTGACATTTTCATTTTTATAAAGAATTGGAAGAAGGTATATGATAGTTAATAAAAAATAGAATAATTTTTTGTTATAATAATTATGCTTATTTTTATGTAGTATTTTAAAAATAATATATTTTTAATATTTATAAGATTAATAAAAGGAATATAAATGAAATGTAATGAATATGAGTTCTTACCGTACTTATTGGGTAAACTCCTTTTCTAATTATATTAATCCACTAAATGGTAGTTCTATAATGGAAAAGAAATATCTAGGAAATGTATAGTTTTTTTGTGAATCATTTTTTAGATCTTGGTCCTTATAAACAGATTTACGTTTTCAAAAGGGAGGGGTGATAAATGGATACTTTATAATTAAGAGGGGTATAATTTTTTAAAGTAATAATTATATATTATTTTTAGGAATTAAATATTCTAGGATATTTTCTAAAAGATAAATAATTTTGGAAGTAAATATAGTTTATGGAAATTAAATCCCTCTTCCACTCATTTTTAAATTAATGATTTTTTATTATTATGAGACATTTCCTTGGGATTTTACACTTTTACCCTATTTAAAACTTCACCTGTGGTGAGTAATTTTTCCCCTTAGAAATATATCTTATTAAATAACATTTATTAAAATATTGAAACTAATAATTATCACTTTTTTTATAATTATTAAATAAATTTTATGGTATTTAATTTATAAATATGAATAAAATTAACTTCAACATAAGTGCACATAACAAAACAAATTTTTTTAAATAATTAATTTTTAGTCATGCAAATTATTATTTTGGAAAAGAATTATGAAAAATATTAGTTAAAATGATATTTATTTTTTGTTATAAATTATTTGGTGAGTGATTTGGCCTTAATACCAAGCCATACCCAAATGGAATCTTGTAAGTATTTAAATTAAAGAAAACCAAAACTATTATTTTTATAGAATTGAATATTAATTAGGTTCAAAATTTCAATAATAGGTCTCTAAATTGAAAATACAATTTTATGTTGAATTATTTTAATTCATAAATACTTAATGGTTTTGTAAATATGATTATCAAATTTTTAGGTCACTTTTATGTCATAATTATGTCTTAAAAGTTAAGGTATTCATTAAATACACTTTATTTTTTACTATTCACCATGAAATAATCATTTTTATAAAATCATGAAAATTATCATAAGATAATGTTGAGATTATTTATTGGAAAATGATGTTATTTATATAAAATTATAATATAATATTTTAGAATCAAACTTTTAAATTAAAATATAATTATAATTATTTTAAAAAAAAAGTTATAAAAAAGTTATAATTTTTTTTTTGTTTTCTTCATATTATTTTATATTAATTTCAAATTAATTGAAATTATATTTGTTTTTTCAGTGAAATTTGTTTTTTGAAAAATAATTTCAAAGAGTTTATTTAAATTATATAAAATTTATATAAAAATATAACTCTCAAAAAATGTGACTTTTAAAACTCTCTGACATTAATCATATACAATTGAATTTTACTACACATATTTTATCCCTTAAATTTATTTTTATTAATTTTTATTAAAATGAATCAAATTATTCTGTATAATAATAATTTTTTGTGAGGAATTAAAAAAACATAGTAACTATATTTTTACTATCTTGAGGTTTTAATCATCTTTTAATTTTCTTAATAACATTTCACATTTTATTGTCATGATATTATGAGTTTTATTGTAACACCCCAAGCTTCTACCAACATTTCTAAGATTTTATAAATTTTATTTTTTACAATGGACATCATTTTTGGATTATGAGTATCAAAATTAAGGTAGTGTGGATTTTTGGTATTTTTCTGAAAACATTAATTTTTTGATGAATACTGAAAAACAATGTGTTATGATTTAAAACAGAATTTTTATTTAAATAATTTTTAATTTTTATTTATATTTATTTTATGTCAAAATAGATACATAATACCTATATTAGTTCATTGTAATTTGTTGGATTCATTTTATAATAAAATTAGATGTATAAACTTTTATTGAATTTGTTAACATCTTTTACCCACCTTATAGGCACGTTAGCTAATTTGCATAAAACATAATTTTACCACTTCAATGAATTGAATTTAAAAAATCCAAAACACACGGTTGATATCAATAAATAAAATTTGGTTCAATGGGATTAAAATAATTTTGAGGGAATAGTAACTTTTTACTTTTTTTTACCACATTTAAAAGATAATATGTTAATTAAAGGTAAAATCGATATTATTATTACCCTAACACATGTCCTAATTCTATTTGATAAGTTTATTTCAACAAAAATAATCATTATGAATAAAATATTATCCTTTTGGTCCACATGGATTAGATTAATAAATTTATTATTATTTTATTTAAGGAAGAGTTAAAAGTTTTAAAGTCAAATTTTCATAACTAAAACATTTTTAATATAGAGATACACATAAAAGAAATTAAACTATAAATTTAAATTAGATTGATAAAGAAATTTCTTATGTAATGGTATTTTATTTATAATTTTTAGACATTAAATAATTGAATTTATTTATGACCCAATGATGATGCAAAAAATTACTTTATTAAGGCAATATTAAAATAATTGATATTATAAATAATTAAATAAATGTAAATTGAGACTTTTGAAGAATTCGATGAATTTTATAGGTTAATATGACATTTTAGGGTTGATTAAAGAATTTCTTTTTATGTAATCAAGTTGTTTGGACTTTAACAAAAAATCAAATACTAAATAGTGTCAAAATTGACATAAATAAATTTTTTAAAACCAATACTATATTATTAAATGATATAATAGTCCTAAAAATATAAGAATCAGAAAAAGGGATAATATTGTAATTTATATTTAATTAATGAACTACTTGGGGCTCTCTTAGAATTTTATAGTATGTTTACTAACCATATAATATAAAGATACAAGGAGACATGGTAAATCTTAAACTATTTAACCAAGAGTTAAATAAAAAAGATAGGGTTAATATGGTGACCTAAACATATCTAAAACCTATTGGTTGAGAGGTGTTCCCCAAACCCCTACCTAAGCCTAGAAATAAATCATTTTGGATCCCTTATAAGCCGAATATTATTGTATTATAAAAAAATATTTCAATATTTTCCTAAAGTTACCCTCATCTCTCTTATAAAAGGGTACATACCCTTCTCTCAAAATCACACTTCCAAAGACATTTGTCTCATCGAAAACCTACTCAAATATCCTCCCAACTACCCCCAAATATATGTTGATGACTTAATTTGATCAGAAATCCAACTTACGGACCCCTTTTGATCAAATCAACAAGAAACATACGTAGATGAGGTAATAATTTCACCACCTATTTCAATGTTTGTTTCTCCTTCCACATCAAATTTATTTGTTGTTTATATACCAAAATAAAAACACTAGTACATTAAACATAAAATGATGTTATTATAAACATGTTTCAACCATAGTCATTATTCTATCCATCTTTGGAATGGCATGTCACCATACGTGCATACATACGACTTACCCTCTCCACATCGTTGTGTTGTTTGTTATTCAAACACTTAATTAATTGTATGGGTATAATAATCAGTATAAACTTTGTAAAAGATAAACATAACATGTTAATTATTATTTATATATGCTATATCATCAAATTACACAAGATTTTACCATCAATAGAATGATATTGTCGCTCGTGTGTCTGTACGGATTGTTGTCTCCATGAGTGTGATGAAATTAATTCCCCATCATAACAATTCATGAATAATTATCATTTTATGAATAGAAATAATGTTTAATAACATAATATCATTCTGGATATGAATTAAATACCTCATATCCATAAGAAACATGACATACATAAATAAACATATAAAGAAAAATGAATCAGTTAATACCTGAAATAATGATATTACTAAAATGTTAGTAACAAATAAATATTTGAAGATCATATATGATATAATATTTATATATTTGGTTCTTTTTTTAATTTAATAACTATGATTTAACTATTATATAGTTGGTTAACGTACACGTGATCAAGGAAAAGTACAAAGTAAGGGTTAATTTTTCAATTTCATTATTTTTTGAGGTTGTTTATACATGGGTATATACTAGAACCTATTTATCATCCACATCCGTGTTTCCTAAAAATGCATTTCAAACCATTTTCACTATTTTCAATACTATTTTTGAAATTAATTTATTCCTTTTTTTTTGACTTTTTATAAAAAAATTATAATGGAATCTTTCCACTGTCATCCAAACAAGGTACATTATGACCTCTTCGACAAATAAAGATAAGAATGTATTTTTTAACATATATGGTGGGTGTGATTATTTTCCACTGTTAAAACATATTCGAATCTTACCTTACATTATTATAAAAATATTTTCAAAATAAATGTTTTCTTTTACAATTATGTGACTTTTGAATGATTTTAAAATAGATAAATTTCTCGAAAATAGTTTTGATTTCATCTATGTCAACATCCTTTGATAGATTTTACAGTTTTTTGAAGTTGATTTATTAAGATAAAAATATTACAAATTGTATTAAATGATTTGTGATATGTTTGAATGTGGATTTTTTATTTTTATACCATTCATGTTTTATAGTTAAATCATTAACAATTCGCATGCTAGTTTTAATACGAATGTTTATGTTATGTTTCAACCATTTCATACGAGGATTGTATTGGACATAGTATGTGATGGGTGGAGAATGCTTTAGCTCCTCTATGCATCGGTAGGTCTCATAAAAAAAACTAGTGTCTTGGTACAAGGCCTTGAAAAATATTTTTTGTTGTCTTGGAATGAGGTCATGACTCTATGATTCTGATGTCCGTCATTATGCATTCCATCACTATGAAATTTGTTACTGATATTGCATGTGATTATTCTCCAATTAGAATATCCATGTGAATATGTTAATAGAATTATTTGATTTTTATTTACCATATTATGATGAATTTTAAGTTTAAATTTCTTATGGTTTAGTCTTATAAATTTCCTTAAATGTTTATTCTTATTTATGAAAGTTTCCGCTATATTTTTATCCTTTATAAGAATCTGATCTCACCCCTTTCTATGTTTTATTTTTCCCAGGATGTGAATAAGTGTATTATGACTTACCTACAGGGTTAGACTATGGAATATGAATGTTTTCAATGGAGAGAATGTTTTTTTTCATATTATAATGTATTCTAAAACTTATGTATGTATCTATTACTTCCAAGGATACTAAAATAATGTGTTTTTTGGATTTAATCCTTTGTGATGATGCCAATGTTATGTAATAATGCACATACTCCGGTTAACTAGGGTCAAGTCATTACAGTTTGTATCAGATGAAGTTTATTACAAAACATGGAAGCAATATTTAAAAAAACTATGATTGGAGGACATTACCCTCAGGTAGACTTTGAGGATTATTATTGAAGAAAATACCATAATTTTGGTAATGTAGAGATATTGTGTATTTTAAAATAAATGTATCATTGTCTGGATACGATCCAGTAGAGGCGGCTCTGGCATCGATTTACCTAATAGTGAAAACTTTGACATGGATTTTCGGGCTTGACCCGGGGTACCCTGGTACATGACGACATGCCTTACTACACTCATGGTTACCACACTCTCGTGGGATATTCTTAAGATAATTCACATTTTTTTATAAGACATTATGAATGATTTATGAGTATATACCTCATCAAAGAAGACATTTTTATGATTATGGATTATATCCATAAACTGTTAAATTTATGATAAGTGTTCTACAAGGTTGGAATTATGTATTTTGATTCCTAAAATAATCTAGTATATTACATTGTTTAGAAATGGATCGTAGTAGAAGGAAGGAAAACAGTATCAATGCATGTAATTCATGTAGGGGTTTCCCTCCTACTCAAGATAATTATAGATCTGCTAGTGATATGCAACCAGTGCTGATCAGCTTATCACAATATTGGGATAACTCACTTCGGTTGTGAATAATAACATTACCCATATAGAGCACCCTAATCGACAATGGGGAGGATCAATGTTAGACCGATTCATATGGAATAGAGGTATTTTACAGATATTTTATTGGAAAATAATTTTCTTGTGACCATCAAGTAGATATGGAAATGATATGTCTGAGTCTAAGGAAAAATGAAGATTAGAATGTCACAAAGCATGAGGCTAACATTACAAGGTTATCAAGGAATGAAACAAATTATATACCTAACATAAGGATTAATATTGATCGATTATTTTATGGGTTAAAACCATTTATCTGTCGAGAATTATTCTCACAATCATTCTCATCATACAAAGATATTGTATCATGTGCTACCAAGAAAAAAAAGGAATTCAATATATCTTAAGAATTTAAAGAAAATCAACAGAAGAATAGATCTTCTGAACACCCTGAAAATGGAAATAAGGGGAGTAAGGGAAATTTAAATATCCATCCTGCGGTAAATGTCATAAAGAACACCTCGGTACATGCTTGAAGGGAATGTGAGTTTGTTACATGTGCGGTGAAAATGGCCACCAATCTCATGATTGAAAGGCAAAGAAATATGTTGTTAATAATGAATTTTAAAATTCTAGAGAAATAGGGAATTATAAAAACAAATTTCCTATGCTCTAAGGAAACATACCTCAGAGAAGGACAAGTGAGAAAATAAGACTTATGCGATCACTACAGCTAAGGTTGAGGCTCTGAAAGACACAGTGGCATGTAATTTATTGGTTTCATAATATTTATCGAATGCTTTATTTGATTCTGAATCATCACATTGTTTCATATAATCTTAGTTTTCTATGAAAATTTGATATTTCTGATTTGATTGATCAAAGGACTTGTCAGTCAAAACTACTAAGGGAAGTATCATTGCAACAATATTTTGTGAATCAGTACCAATTAGGGCATATAAATGTTTTTTATCTGTTAATATCATCGTCATACACATGATTGAATTTGATATAATACTTAGTATGGATAGGATTCCAGACCATGATGCAAACAATTATTGTATGAAGAAAGAGGATACAATTTTTGATAATGATAACAAGTACATTATCTTTAGAGCTGAAACATCACCACCTTATTTTTATCCAGATCCACCCACATTAGCTCAACTAAATTTAATTAGTGGTGAGGAAGATAATGAAATAACTATTTGTGAGGAAAAAAATGTTCAAAAAGAGGATGTACCTATTGTTCAAGAATATGGTGATGTGTTTCTAGAGGATTTACCTGGACATCCTCCAGAATGAGAAATTGAGTTTTCCATTGATTTAATTCATAGTTCAAGGCCTATATTGAAGACCCCTTATAGAATGGACATTTTGGAATTAGTGGAACTGAAGAAAAAACTAGAGTAATTTATTAATAAAAAATTTATTCAACCTTGTTTTTGTCTACTGGGAGACCCTATTATTTTTGTTATGAAGAAAGATGGATCTATGAGTTTGTGAATTGATTACAGGGAGATCAATGGTATAATAATAAAAAAACATGTATCCCTTACCTAAAATTAATTAATTATTTGACTAACTTCATAGATCTCAATATTTTATCAAGATTGATCTTAGATCTTGATATCATCAGTTATGTGTGATGAAGGAAGACATTCCGATAATAGAATTCTGAATAATGTAAGGGCATTACGAGTTTAAAATAATTCCTTTTTCACTGAATAATTCACCCAATGTTTTCATTGATCTAAGGAATAGTGTTTCAAGGAATATCTTGATGAATTTCTAGTGGTATTTATTGATGATATCATGGTATACTCAAAAATCTACAAAGTTCATTAAAATCACTTGAAAACAAATCTGAAAACCCTTATAAGAAATGAATTATATGGGATGTCTAGGAAGTGTGAATTCTGGATTCAGGAAATTTCATTTATTGTCAACATTGTCTCTAAGGATGGAATCTTGATGGATCCTTCTAAGACAATAGCAATACAAGATTTTCCAGCACTAAGGAGTGTATCCGAGTTACGATGTTTTATTGGTTTAGTTGGTTATTATCAGCTTTTAGTCTAGAATTCTTTCCGATTGGAAAACCCATTAACCATGATCCCACGTAAAGGGGATAAATTGGTTTTGACAAAAGTGTGTAAACAATGTTTTGAAGAACATGAGAGAAGATTATTCAATGTTCTTATCTTGAATCTACCATCACGGAATGATGCATTTTTTATTTATAGTGATTCTTCAAAGAATGGGTTCTATTGTGTACTTATGCAGAATGATAGAGTTATTGCCTATGCATCACGATGGCTAAAAAATAATTAAAAAAAATATCCCACACATGATTTTGAGTTAGCAGCTATAATATTTGATTTTAAGATATGGAGATACTATATCTATGGTGAAACATGTGAGATATATACTGATCACAAGTGTTTGAAGTATATTTTTTCATAGAAAGAACTCCACATTAAGTAAAGGAGATGGCTTGAACTACTCACGGATTATTATTTCACTATAAAATACCCCCAGGGGAAGGCAAATAAGGTGCCAGAAGCTTTGAGTAGAAAGGATCATGATGTTTTGGAAAAGATGAGAGTTGAATGGTATCCTATGTTCAAGGATCTAGTAAAAATGGATATGGGAAGAATCATGGTAGGTGAAAAAATAATACTTTTTCAAATGGTTGCCAAACCAACTTTACTAAAAATGATAAAAAGTTCTCAAATTGAAGATGAGGAGTTTCAAAAGGAAATTAATGCTTTGAATGATGGGATATTGATTGACTTCATATATGAAGATGCAATTTTGAAATATGGGAAGAGGCTTTGTGTTCTTCATATACTTGATCTAAAAAGTGAATTGTTGGATGATGTTCTTAGCTCCAATTACATTGTACACCCTGGTATCACTAAGATGTATAGATATTTGAAGGAACATATTTTTTGGGAAATCATAAAGGGGGGTATTGTTGAATATGTATCAATATTAATGGTTTGTCAATAGGTGAAGGCTAGAAGACAACATCCTAGAAGAGTTATGATACCTCTTCCCATACCTATGTTGAAATTGTATGATATCACGATGTAATTTTTCATGGGGCTACCAAAGAATCCTATAAGGAATGATGCAATATGGGCCATTATTATGTGTCAACCATGTCATCACATTTTCTTTCTATAAGAGAAGATTTACCACTTGAACGTTTAGAGATAATATAATTTTATGAAGCTGTGAGACTTCATTTAGTACCCCTATCAATTATTTATGATTGATATCCCCAATTTATATTAGGATTCTAGAATGGTCTTCAAAATTTCCTGGATACTGAATATCGTTTGAGCACTTCGTACCACCCTCAAACTGATGGACAATCAAAACAGACAATTCAAACTATATAAGACAAGTTGAGATCAGGCTCACATGACATTCATGGTATGTGGGATGAATATTTACCTCTGGTTGAATTTTGCTATAAAAATAACATTAATTAAAGTATTCATATGGCTTCATATGAAGCATTATAAGGAAAGAGATGTCGCAAACCAGCTTGTTGGGATGATGTTGTGAAAGAAAACTTGTAGGCCTAGAACTTGTTGAGGAAATAATGGAAAAGGTAAAGGTTATCAAAACAGATACCAATGTGGCTCAAAGTATGCAAAAGAGCAATGTTGATAACAGAAGGATGGATTTACAATTTCATGTAGGTGATCATGTTTTTTTGATGGTATCTCCTTTAAAGGGTGTCATACGATTCAGTAAGAAGGTTAAATTATGTTATAAGTACATCAGAACATTGGAAATTCTAGTATGAATTGGAGGTGTTGCTTATCGTTTGGAAATTACACCAAGTCTCTTCAACATTAATGATGTGTTCCACATATCACTATTGAGAAAATACATGCCTGACCCAATTCATGTACTCAATATTGAATAAATAAAACTGGAACTCGATCTGTCTTATTGTGAATAGTCTGTCAAGATTCTCGATACTATAGAACAAGTGCTGAGAAACAGTATGACTCATTTGGTAATAGTTCTATGGAGAAACCATAAGATAGAGGATGCAACAAGGGATCCTGAGGAACATAAGATGAAGAACCACACAAATATTTTCATGCAGTAGTATTCTTCAAATTTCAAGGACGAAACAATTTTATGGATGGAAGAATGTAACACCCCTAATTTCCAAGGCACGTTTCCCTTTGAATAATGAAATAGCTTGCGTTGTATGAAAAATGGAGTTTTAACACACCAGGAACAATAAAACTATCCGTTATGGATAGTAATACCAACTTTTTGAAATTTTACAAATTTTATTTTTGAAAATGGACTTTAGTTTTGGTTTTGGAATATTAAAATTATCTTAGGGTAAATTATTGGTATTATTCTAAATGTAATTTATTTATGATAAATACTGAAAAAAATGAGTTATTGATTAAAAATGATTTTTTAGTTAAATAATTATTATTTTTATTTAAAATTATATAATGTAAAAATATATACATAATAACTATATCAATTCAATGAAATTCATTGGAGTCACTTTATAAAAAAATTAGATGTATAAAATTTTGTATAATTTTTTAACATCTTTTACCCACCTTTTAGGTATGTTAGGAAATTTTCATAAAACCTAATTTTTCCACTTCTATGAATTGAATTTCAAAAATATGAGAGGCATAGCTGAAATCATTAATTAAAATGTGGTTCAAAGGGATGAAAATATTTTTTGGTGAATAGTATCTTTTCAATTTTATTAACCACGGTTAAATGTAAATAGGGTAATTAAAGGTAAAATGATATTATAATTACCATAACACATTTCCTATTTCTATTGGATAAGTTTATTTTGACCAAATGAAACCTTTGGAATAAAATATGATCAATTTGATCTACTTGTGTTAGATTAAGACATTTATTTTTATTTTATTTAAAGAAGAGTTTATCATGTTAAATTCAAATTTTCATAACTAAAACAACTTTAATGTAGGGTTACACATAACATAAATTTAACTATAAATATTAATTATAATGATAAAATGATTTAAAAAATCATGGTATTTTATTTATAAATTTTAGACATTATATAAATAAAATTATTTATGACACAATGATGATGCAATAATTTCCTTATTAATGAAAATTAAAATAATTGATATTATAAATATTCAAATAAATAAAAAATGACACTTTTTATGCTTTACATTATTTTTATAGGATAATATTACATGTTAGTGTTTATTAAATGAATTTTTTTTCTAAGTAATCGTGTTTTTAGGAATTTATGAAAAATCAAATACTAAATAGTGTCAAAATGACATAAATGGGTTTTAAAAAAAATAATCTATTACTAAATGATATAGTAGTCCTAAAAATCTATGGATCGATAAAAGGAATTATATAATAATATATATGTCATTAATGAACTACATGGGGTTCTCTTGTCATTTTATAGTATGTTTATTATCCATATAACATAAAAATAGAAGGAGACATGGAAAAAGTTAATCTATGTAACCAAGAGTTATATCTCAAATCGAAGGATAACATGGTGTCCTAAACTAGTATAAAACCTATTGGTTGAATGTTTTTTGACCCATCTCTACCTTAGACTCAAAATAAATTATTTTGGGGCCATTATAAACCATATATGATTGAATAATAAATTAATATTTCAATCTTTTCCTAACGTGACCCTCACCTCTCTTATAAATGGGAACTTCACATTATCTAATAATCACACCTCCAATGCCATTTGGCTCGTCCAACCCCTGATCAAATATCCTCCCAACTACCATCACTTCCTTCTAGAGGCCTTACATTGATCAGAAATCCATTCTATGGAGCCCTTTTGATCTACTCCAAAGGAAACACATGTAGAAGATGTCATAATTTCACTACCTCTTTCAATGTACCTTTCTTCTTCCACTTCCACTTTATTTTTTGTTTAATTACCAAAATAATAAAACAATAAACTTATACATAATTCTATGATATTATTAATATGTAACAACCATATTCATTATTTTATTTATCCTATGAATTACAAGTCACCAGACATCTGTACGTATGACTTACCGTCTCTATGTCGTTGTGTAGTTTGTTATTCAAACACTTCATTATTTTGATGGGTATAACAATGAGTATAACTTATTTAAATACCAAATATAGAATTATAATGATAATTTATTTGATATACTATCAAATTACATAGGATTTAACCATCAATATAATGATATTATCGCTCGTGTGTATGTACAGATTATCATCTCCATGAATGCGATGAAATTCAATCCCAATCATAACCATTCAAAAATAATTCTAATTTTATGATTAAAAATAATGTTTAATAAGTTAATATTATTCTAGATATGAATAAAAGACATCATATCCATAGAAAACATGGATTATGTAACCAAGCATATAATGAAAACTGAATCAGTTAACACCCAAGACAATGATAGTACAGAAATATTATTAACAAATCAATACTAGAAGATCAAATATGATATCATATTTATATATGTGGTTCTTTTATAATTTAATAAAAATGAATTAACTATTTCACATGAGATTAATTTACCCTATATCAATGAAAAGGAAAAGATAAGGGTTAATTTTACAATCTATATATTATCAGAGATTGTTTATATGTGAGTATCTACTAGGACCCCTTTATCATCCACATCCATGTTTTGTAAAAATGTATTTCGAAACATTACTACTATTTCCTAGACTCTTTGTTAAATTCATTTATATCCTGGTTTTAATTTTTATAAAAATTTTATGAATGAATCATTCCCTCTTTTTGGGAACAAGGTACTTTATAACCTTTTCGACTAATTAAGGAAAGAATGTATTTTTAAACTTATTCGGTGGGTGCGGCTATTTTCCTTCATTATAACACCTTCGAAGCTTCCCTTACAAGCATATGAGAATATTTTCAAAATTATTGTTTTCTTTTATAATTAAGTTACTTTTAAATGATTATAAAAAAGAAATAGATATTTTAGAAAAATAGTTTTGATTACATCTATGTCAACATTATTTTATGGATTTTACAGTTGTTTGATGTTGATTTATTAAGATACAAATCTTCCATATTATATTGACGGTTTTGTGATATGTTTGACTATGTATGGGTTATTTTTATATCATTCATGGTTTATGGTTAATTTAATAACATTTTGTGTGATAGTTTTAATATATATGTTTTTGTTATGTTTCAAAATTTTAATATGAGGAATGCATTGGACTTAGTAAGTGAGATGTGGAGACAATTATAGCTCCTCAATGCATCGATAGGTATCAGGATAAAAACTAGTTTCTTGGAAAATGGCCATGAAAAAAAAATTATTTTTTGTAGTCTTGGCCTAAGGCCTTGAATATGTGGTTATGATGTCTGACATTATGCATTCCATCAGTATGAAATTGGCTATTTATATTGCATGTGATTATTCAACTAGTATAATATCAATGTAAATAAGTAAATGGAATTTTTTGATTTATATTTTCCATATAATGATAAAATTTACATTTAAAAATATTATGTTTTAGTCTTATACATTTCCTTAAATGTTTAAGCTTATTTATGAAATTTTATGCTATACGGTTATCCTTACTGAGCATCTGAGGTAAACCCTCTATATATTTTATTTTTCCCATGATGCGAAGAAATGTATTATGACTAGCCAGAATGGATAGACTATGAAATATGAATGTGTTCAAAGGAGACATTGTTTTTTTTCAGTTCATAATGTAATGTATAACTGATGTATGTATCAAGTACTTATAAGGATACTAAATTGATTGGTCTTTCAGGATTTGATCCCTTGTGATCATGCCAATGTTATCTAATAATGCACTGACTTTGGCTAACTAGTGTTGGGGCATTACATTTATATTTTATTTTAATGTATATATGGTTTCAATTTAGTTAAATATTTATTATCATTAAATAAATTTGACATATTATTTATTTAACATAAAACAGTTATTGAAATATCATTATATTAAATTCTTTCCCCATATAAAAATTACATCCTTAAAATTTTAATTTCTCTGATGATTAAAATTTTTCGAAGATATTATTAATATAGTCATGTATGTTGATATAAAAATTTATTCAAATACCTTATAATGGATAATATGAATCATATTAACCATCCATAGAATATTCCCATACTATGTCAAACCGACTATGGGGTTATTCCCAATTGACATTCACTGAGTGATGATCGAGTTAATACCCAAACAAACTTTATTAGAGTAATTAATTATCTGTGATTTAGAGATAAATTATAAAACAAATTATAGAATCTGTATAAGTATTTTAGTAATAATAATCAACAAACTCCTTAATTCAATATAATTTAATGATGTTTTCCAATATTTTAGTTTATTTTTCAAGCTTTTGATAACGTATTGTTGTCTTAATATCTTATTAATAATTAAATAAATATATTTCATAGTACATTACAAACCAAAAATTTAATGAGACCATTTATAATAGAATTAAATCATAACAACTATCACCAAATAATTTAATATCATAGTTCTATAATAAATACTCTATAAAATATATTAATGTTGTCCTAAACAAGTCAATATTTCCTTGAATTCAACTTAATTTTCAATAATAAATGTTATCTCATATTATATTGAAAATATATATTAATTCTTTTTTCTAAATTAATAATCATTTCCTCTATATAAATTTACATATCAAATCAATGGTTTATCAATACTGCAATCAAGGATTTTTCCTAGAATGAAATAAATGTCTCTCAAAATTTCATTAATCATAATAAAAATATTCCACATACGACAAAAAGTGGGGTATCCATTTGTTTATAAAACATCCAAAAATAAACTTATTTACACATGATGGTATCCAAATTTCTTAATATAATCTCATATTATTTCATTTTAACAGGAAAATTTATATAAATTATACTCTAATACCAACCGACATGCCCAAAACCCACACTCCATGATTTAGTGATAAATTAACTCTTCTTATATTTGTTCATTAATACTAAAAAATTGATCTAAACTTAAACTTCCATAATAGAAATAAAAAAACTACTAACTTAAAAACAAAATACTTTTTTATGTTTTTTAGTGATTTTGAAAAAATTTAAACTAAATGAACGCATATCATTATCGTACAATGTGAAATTTTCCAACTAATCCAATGATTATTTATATTATAAAAAGTTGTTAATATGTACAAAACAATTATCCACACATGATACCCAAGTACATTTATAAAACATAATAATATTCTTGAATACCAAAGGAGAAAGAAACACAACAATGGTGAGCTTATTTGCATAGTAAGGGGCAGATTTAAATGAATGTTATCTAGTAATAACAAATGGATGAATAACATATTAGGAATAAATTTTAATTAATTTTTTACCTATAAATGATAGTATAAGTATGAAGTTTATCCATTTATTACATTATAATGTAAATATTTACATGGATAATAATGAATGATTCCATAGTGATGCAATTAATAAATTCATAAATCATTAAAATAATATCATCTCCGCAAGAATAGTAATAATAGATGAATGAGAATATCTTACACTAAATATCCATGATGTTTTGTCTCATGAGGCATACTGATGAATCTAAGGGATATATTATTTTGGTCCCCACCTATAAGGACCACATTTTTTCAGGTTTATTACATCATTTTAATGATAAACATAATAATAGTTATACATTTAAGGTTAGATTTATTTAGTATCATGTGAAAATTAAGATCATAAATCACATGTTCATAATAAAAAATAATCATTTTTAAAAAATTATTCATTTTTAAATTAATGGAACTCAAATTCTCATTTAAACGTGTAATATTTTGAGGGTATTTATTAATGAAATGTGTGATCTAAAAGCCTCATAGGAGGTGGAATAGGGACATGAATCAACATAACATGGGTGAACATAACAGGCATGATTATATCATAAGAATATTTTCATCTTCATAATCATGACAGAATGATTTGTTAAAGGCATGGAATGTTTAATATACATAATAATGAAACATCATGTCATTGTGGAAGATATTAAACCTAGTTGTGAATAATGATATCATCATGTCCACGATGATCATATGTTCATAAATCATAACCTCATTATTTTGAAAATGGCAACATCATGTTCACACATAGTGATCATAATATCATGAGATTTATTACATTAACCAATTTATTAGATATATATATAATTCTAGACACACCTATCATATCATTATTCTCAATGTAATGCATTCCACATAGGACAAATAACCATTGGAGTCACGAGAAAGATTATGGAAAACAACGGGTTTCATATGTTTTTCATAAATAATAATTCAATTAATAAAATTTGTGGTTTGAAAAATACTATAGTAATAAATATTTTTAATAAACACCATCATTCATGACAGAAGAAATAATAATTTATGATGAGTCAATGATAAGTGTTGTAACAGAAATCCTTGTTGGAAAATATTATTTTGGATTTGATATTAGTTTTTCATGGTTGAAAGCATTTATATAACATAAAATAAATGAGAATAATTATAAAACAATATTTAAGGAATATTATATGAAACATCATACATAAAATAATGATAATTATGGATAACCCAATGATAAATGAGTGGGTTTTATAATACCAAACCCTTAATTCCTTCATTATTTTTTTCACCTCATGAATAAGAGAAAATGGTTTATTAATATATTGAAACAAAATTTAATTGTGTTAATTTATATCATTATTAAAACATTATAAGAATTATTTTATATTTTATATTTTTTTCATTGTTTATGTTGAAGGTTTTTTATAGCAATTTTCCTTAAAAAATTACATCTTTCTCTTCTATTTCACTATTTTGTTCATGTTAATTTATACCAAAACAAAATTAATTCTAAAATAATAATATATATAGATAAATTTTTATAATAGAAACAACATATTATAATCAGACAATGGTTTGGTTATAATAAATTAAGAGGCAACGTCCTCATCAGTGATAAACCAACAGTTAATGGGACATTGTCAAAAGAGCAGGTATGGGAATGATGAAAACATAATATTTCATAAATAAAATAATTATTGTTAGTTAAAATAATTAATTTAATTTTAAAATTATAATTAATTATCTTTATGATATCTGGGTTTGAAATGGGTGGCGAGAATGAGAAATATGAGAAGAGAAAGAGAAGAAGAATTTGTGACTCTTACCCACTTCTTAGTGTTTCTTCTTCCCTACAACTGAAAAATACATTTATGCATGTAGTTGGATAGATCCATAATGTCCACAAGTATTCTAATATCATTAATAGTGGATATTTTGGATGCCATTTTCTTTTGTGAAGTGATAGAGTAGTCATTTTATAATATTATGGATAGGGATAATTTAAACTTGAGGAGATGAGAAATTTTAGAATAAAATATTAAATAAAATAATGTATCAAAGGAAAAACATTTAATAGTCATTATTTATAATATAAATTATATTTTAAAATATTATATTGGTTTTATGAATATAATAACCTAAAAATCACAACTCACTTAGTTTATGAAAAAGATAAGAGGAATAAAAAATGATTATTATTTTAAGGTATTGATTTTGAATTCAGGCTTCGAAAAGTAATTTTATGGCATAGAAAACTTGTTTAATGTTTTTTAAGAATTAAATAGTCTAATTAAATGTTTTTTTATCGATTCCTTTAATTTTATATATTATTAAATCATTATTAAAACATAATGATATTATTTAAGATAGACTATTTACTAAAAATTACGCAAAATAAAACATGGAAACTACTGATGTGATAATTTAGACAATTAAATAATTTTTATTTAAATAAATTACTAACATAGTTAATATTTATTATTAATATATATGATTTTTATTTTTATAAAATACTTTTAAAACATTTCTGTAAACATGGTTAGATATTTTAATTTATATAAGGATGACGTTTAATTTTTGGCTTTAAAAATTTTGTATTTACATGAATTCTTAGGGATAATTTTTCTATATAAAAATTTATGATTTTTTGGTTAAATTACTATTCCAATCGTTATCTCTCTATTCCCAATGGTTAGGTTCCCATTCCAATGTTAACATTACTATTACTGTGGTCATAATTCTGTTATAATATTCCCATTACCTCTTATGAATACATTTTCATTCATTGATACATTGTTCACATGAATTCCTCTTAGGGCTAAAAATTTTCATTTTATACAATTTTTATTGGATCAATAATATTTTCATTTATTTGAATATTTTTTTCATGGGATGAATTATTCTATCAAACTATGATGATCTGTATTTTCCGATTATAGATTTTCAATATTATATTTTCCCCCTTGCAATATTTGGATTTTTAATGGGTTGAATCTATAATAATCTAATGATTTTCATAAATAAAATAATGTTTTGTTTCATTCTCTATGTTTTTCCTACGTATAATATTTTATTACCTAATTAAATACATCATTATTTCACGAAAAAAAGGAACATTTATGAAATCAGGGTTGTTATATTCCCCCCCCCCCCCTTAAGAATTTCATCCATGAAAATTCAACACATATTCTGAGATTAAAATATGTGAGGGTACTTTGATTTAATTGTTTTTTTCCTACATAAATTCATGATATTTATGGTTATTCCATAACACTATGACAAGGTGAGTTGTCTTGTTTTGTAAAACATTGTATCTATAGAACACGTTCTTTTTTAGAATCTCATCATCCATAAGGTCACTCCCCAGTCCTACCACCTATGGATTTAGAACATGTTAGGGTCCATTTACATATATTATTATAATAGAAACATGGAATAAATTATGATCATGAACCGTCATTGTTGTAAGAAAAAGTTAAAAATTCACTTCTCTAATGTGATCTAGGATCTCAAAAGAAAAAATAAACCAAAGTCTAGTGTTGTATTTCTTTAAAAACCTAATCTATATATTCCATGGGGATATTCAAAGGAACCATTGAATCAAAAATTAAAAACCATACATCTTCAACGCTTTCCATCATATGTCTTCTACAGACTATGAGCAGGTTTTACATAATTTAGGATAGATTGAGACATCTCTGTCTCCTCTTGCACAAGGTTAGGTCCATGTATATTTTTATCACTAGATTCATAAAAAAAGTATAATTTATGCATTTCTTCTCTTTAGAGATTCATATGGATCCATTTTAATACTTTTTGGGTTTTTTTATTTAGGTGATGTCCATTAATGGGAGGTGTTGATCCCAACCTGTGTGAAATTCACATGGGTGCACTATAATCTTGTACTCAAGAAATTAAATATGAATTTTTCATTAGATATCATTTTTGTGTTTAGAGGAGGAACTCAAAATAATTTTGTTTGTTAAAAATATATAGAATAATTCTCCAAATTTTATACGTGAACCTCAGATCATGATCATAGATGACGAAAATGAAACCACATACGTCCTAACCACTTCCTTTTTAGATATCATTGAATGTTTTTAATTGAATAAATCCTCCCATAGAGTGATGAAGTGAGAAGTCCTGGAGAGTCTATCCACCACCACTAATATCATATTGTTTCCTTTATATGTCTTCTAGTGACCAAAAACAATGACCATTGTGATGCTTTCTAATTTTCATGTGCCTATAAGTAATGATTACATTATTTCCATAAACATCAGCCTCTCTAATTTAAATTTTTAACACACTAAGAATATTGATATATACTTTTCAAAATATTTTTCATGTTTTCCCACTAGAATTGTTCTTGAAGATTTCATTACATCATAGTTATTTTAAGATGGGTGGATAAAGATGAGATATTCACATTATCCAACTGCCGATTTTTTTTCATATGTGATAAAAGAACATAAAAAATTCCACCAAATAAAACAACACTATCCTAATCTATGTTAAATTCATGGACCATCTCTTCAATTACTATTGTCACCCTATTTGGAAGCTCTTGATCCCATAATTATGCCTCCTTGATCTTCACTTGGATAGATGGTTTGGAAATCATTTTGTAATGGTTGGATTTATTCCCTACAGTTGTCACGTCCCGTTCCCCGGGGCCTGTGTCGTAACTACCCCATGTCTGCCTTCCATAGGCCATGGCATGGAGAATAGCACCAAAGGCATAAATCCCTATAACTGGGAAGGAATTACCTTCATAAAACATAAACACACACACAACCAGAGTACAAGAGAAAGAAAACACTAAGTAAAGTAGTAACAGGTGTGCTGAAAGTACAAAGGGGCCGGAAATACAAGCCCAATAGAAAGGTAAAGCTACAACTAAAAGAAAGTACAACTAAAAAGGCAAACAGCTAAATGGTGAAGTAGCTCCTAGATTGTCCTTCGGGTTCCTACCTGAAGGGTAGGTACAAATATCCTCCTCAGCACTCCACATCCGTCCGTCTCCTCTGGGTACCGAATCCTCATGAGATCCACCTCCAGGTACCTTCCAACTCTACAAGCCTCAACCATGATCAGTTTTGTCCGTCGTCTGCAACCAACACAGCGAGGTGCGAGCATAGCCCATGCAGGGGTGAGTATAACGATTCTCAGTAGGGACCCCGAGACCCTCAAGGTCTCACTAAAACCAACAAGGATAAACCACAAAGAAAGGTATCAACAGATAACCCTTATATAGGTATATGCCCATACATATACCTAAGTTATCAAGTAACCCATCTCAATCATGAGGTAAACAAAAAGGTCATTGACTCAGCTCAAACCAAGATTTTTTTTCACGATGATGAAAACAAAGCTTCTAGAGAACTCCTCCTTTATTGAGCACAGTAGTCCTACCACGACTCCGATGTGACACTCACTAACCTTAGACTGCTGAGGTAATCCTCATGTCGAGTACCGCGGGTCTACCACCTCATAAAGTAGTGCTCCTTCGCCATGGGTCTGCCACCTCACAAGTAGTGCTCCCCCATCATAGCCTACTGAGGTACACCTCCTATAGAGTACCGCGGGTCTTCCATCTCACAAAGTAGTGATCCTCATCCATGGGTCTGCCACCTCACAAAGTAGTGCTCCGCACTGGGATATTCAAGTCACTCTGAATCGAATTGGACAGACAGTCATCAGGTATTAGTCAGCTACAAGGTCACCAAACTCCGTATGCTCAACTCCAGGAGGATCCGTCCCACGATCCACTGGTCAATACTTTCAAAAGTTATGTAATCTCACATGGGAGTATCCCAAAGGACCTCCTCGCCATATGGGTCTCAACACAATAGATAGTGCGTCAATCGGATGCCTGGTATGTGAGTTATTTGCATTTCTATTCCAGGGGCCCGGTTGGATTTTAGGTACAATCCAACCCGACCGTACTCCCACTGTGTCCAAACCTCAGGTGAAGTATGCCAAAAGAATTGTCTCATCAAGAGAAACCCAACATAGTCAACAACACGTCAATCAAACGGCCGGTCCATAAGTTATAAGTGTTTCTGCTCCGAGGGCCCAGTTGGTGTCAGGTTCGAACCAACCCATCCATTTTTTCGAAGTCGTCCAAAACACACAAATAGTAATGCAAAAGTACCGCCTCATCGCAGGGTCCTAGTTCTGTAGAAAGCGCATCTATCAGACACACGGTCTTTACGAAATTCACGTTTAAGTCAAAAAGGGCCCGGTCCGTTAGGCCCCATGGGCTGACGGGTCAGGCTGACTGGATTGTGGCGGGTCTGACCCGGCAAAGGGGTCTGATTGGCCCAGTTAGTCACGCGGCCTGGCCTGAGGGGCAAAGCCTAGTGGGGCCCAGCTGGGCCTGGCTCGGCCTGGCCTGATGGGGCCATGCCCCCCCCCCCCCCCGGCTGTCCGAATCGGGGGAACCATGCGGAGAAGACCTCCCAAAACTGGCCGGCTAGGCCGACCGACCATCTGGCGCCAGAGGCCAGCATGACGTGTGGTGGGTTTCTTCAGTGTGGCACCCTCCTGGCATCGCGGTTCGGCTCCTCCCAGCTGACTGATGGGCCGGCCGGTTTCTCCAGCGTGGGACCCTCCTGGCGCCGCAGCTCCCCTTCGCCCGATCGGTTCTTCCACCGAAGCGGCCCGCAACGCGGGCCGCGGTTTCTCTCGCACAACCGGTGCGACGACGTCGACTTCCTCCACTGCGTTCCCGAAACGGCGCGAAAAGTCGTGCTTCCTTCGCCAATTCCAAGATAATAAACAAGATCAAATGGAGGGTCGTCGGTCCATGTTCATTCGGCCTGGGCCCTTCGCGTTAATCGATCGCAATAGGTTGGACAAGTAAGATGTTCAATGAAAAACGAAGCACAATTTTTATCCATTAATATTGAACTTGATTCCCCTACCTAAAATAAGTTTCTTTCTTGATAGACACGGTAAGCGTTGTCACTCCTTCAATGTTGGGAAACAACCATCGTCATTGGTGAGTTCCCAGCGATTATATTTCCCCCCTTGATGCAAAGGAAGAAAAGGAAGTGCGTCGTCGATCATCGTGGAACCAGCGTTCTTCGTTGAAGAGGTCACTGTTCTTCGTTGGAGGGTTGGTGTTCTTCCCCAAAAACTCAAGAGCTCCCACACAACAAAATCCTCCCCCGCGATAAAATAATAATCTAACTTATTATTTTATTTAAGACAAGCCATTTCAAAAATATAACATTCAAACCACCTCATTAATTAAATTTGTTGGTAATTAATTAAAGAGAGGGAGAGGAAGTGGAAGATCTCATAAATTTTGGGAGAGTTGTCAACATTAAACAAGGGTGTTTAATAGGGGTTTAAGGGAGTTATTTGGGGAGTTTAAAGAGGGTTATGGGAGATGAAAGGTTGGGGCTCGTGTGGGCCCCAACTCTCATTTATCCACACATGGGAAGTTGTGTGGTTGTGGGCCCCACCAACAACTTCCCATGGGAGAGTTCAACTTCCAATGTTATAAAATAAAATTGGTTCTATAAATTTTATTTATTTTAAACTATTTCCCCCCAAAAAAATTCTCAACTCGCTTAAAATGCAACTGTGGTAAAGGTTCCCCTAAGAAATTACCGGCGCTGCGAGTTCATCGGTGCCCTCAAATTTCAATTCTGAGAACCAGTTCAAAAGATAGAAATAACCACTCTATTTTTTTATTGAACATACCTGAGATAAACATCAGAAATTAATTCCGGGCACACCGGGCCTCAGAATCAAGTGCCTTCAGAAGCCACAGACTCATAAAATTCCAATGTATTTACGAAAAAAAATTCCTTGAAATTTTCGGTTCTTTACATTACTCCCACCTCAGGGCTCTACATCCTCATAAAGCTACAACATAAACAAGGGAAACAAATGAGGATATTGGGCATGCATATGAGCCTATAGCTCCCTTGTGCTCTTTCGGAGGTTCCCATGCTGCCAACGAATGCGCACTAGAGGAATCGACCGTCCATGTAGGACCCACTCTTATCAATTCACGATCTCCAACAGAACCTCCGCAAATGCTGCCCCATCATAAATGTCCATCTCTCTGTGGTCGATGATGAAACATAGGTCATGAACACATCTCCTCAGCTGAGATACATGGATGACGTCGTGCACCCGGTGCATCTGAGGTGGAAAGGACAGGCGGAAAGACACCTCGCCTACTCTACTGAGGTCCTAGTATGCTACGAAGATTCGGGGAGATAACTTGTTACCCCGGCCAAATCTCCATAGACCTCGTCAAGGTGAGACCCATATGAAAACGTGGTCACCACCCTCTAACTCCAATGGTCTCCATCTTCCATCAGCATAGGCCTTTTGTCTGCTCTATTTAGTCTCCATCTGCTCCTGGATGATCTTCACCCTCTCGGGTAGCCTCAAAGTTAACCTCTGCCTCAGCTCCTAAAAAGTTGTGCTGGCATCTCACCGACCACAGGAAGTGTTTCTCCTTCTTCTTCAATGCTAAAAGTAGTGCAGCAACTCAGTAAAAGTCTGGCACAAATTTAAATTTGGCCAACTCATGACTGATCGACTGCACCCACTTATGCATGATTCCATCATGTGGTCCCTGGGGTTTCCTTTTCACAAACCAAGGAAAACTCATCTCAATGGTGTAGGTAAACCACAACCTTTTTTCCTAATACATTCAATCTATCTATGAACTATAGTAGCCCCGTCCTTACCCAAACTAACGTGGTAAGGCCTCGACACTGCCACCGAGAGGTTCCAACCGGAACTCTCACCTCAAGGGTCAGATCAAACTGTCAGCATAGGCATGATTATCGAGTCTTCTTCCAAAAGTATCTACAGATGTGAGGGTCAATTCAACAGCTTAACTGGAAACTCTAGGTCTGGGACAAGATTCATGAAAGGAAGGGATGATTCGTATCAATGTTTGTCTTTACGGCAGCTAGTAGTAGTCACTAACCATACCTTGAATCATTCCTAGAGACCTTGGGTCACACTCCTAGATCGTGTGAAGAAACTCTCTTCCCCTGCCCTCCAACTCCCTAAGCCTGGCGAGGATTACAAAGGCGGGTGGTTGTATCATGTCGAAATGTACACCACCTCATGCTGCTCTCCTAGCTCTACTTCCACGTCTATTGCTCTGCAGATTCATCTATCCTTAACACTTCAACTTCTTGAAAAATTTTACAGACTCAAGTCTCTGAGATTGGTGCCAGTTTCTTATTTTCCCACTTCTAACATTCACTAGCTGTAGCTATTCAAAAACAACATTCTACCACAAAGGTACTCTCAAGCACCCTAGCATAAGTAGGAATGCATATAGGAAAAGTGATGGCTCGGATGTCCATTAAACCCACCTCGCTATAAGGTCCAAGATATAAATCACTGATCGCCTTGTAGTAATCAAGTACCAGGAATGATTGGTAGGCCTCGATGAATACTCAGATACAGACATGTCATTCTACCGAAGCTGTATAAGCTCTATAAAACTCTAAACCACCTCCTCAAGCCAGTCCTCAGCCGCATATGATTCGTTCTCAACTCGGAATCTGAGGGGTATCTAATGTTGAAACATTTGTATGGAATTAATCCTACATGTTTCACCTACTAGTACTGCCGGTTGGAAGTGATGACCAATATGTAGTGATATTGCTGGCACACTACCTGAAGGTACTATCTCAGGCATCGGTCCACATACCGAAGCCTCATCACTCTGCCGACCAACCTCATGGTCACTCACTGGGAAAAACTAGTAGCTAAGATCACCATCTTCTCTACTAGTGTCTATAATAGGTGTAGAAATCATGAAATTGCCTCCATCCAGTCCACTACTGCATGGAAATCTTTCTCACCTCGCAACCACGAAGGCCTCTATTGCTGGAACTCGTGCAATACGCTCTATCAGCGTGCACTGTCCACTAGTACAGCTGGTGGCATCTGCTGCCCAACGGGTTGTGGTGCTGCTGGTACACCACCTGAAGGTTCCAACATAGAAAGGGGGCCCCGCACTAGAGCCTCATCGCTCGGTGGGCCGTCAACGTGTACTCTATCAGAACTTCAACTGATTGTCTGTGTCAAGACATCCTGAATAGATGCAACATGGTCCACTGAAGCGGCCTGCAATGTGGTCTGTGGTTTCTCTTACAGAGCCGGAGCGACGACGCCGACTTCCACAACTGCTTTCCTGGTACGGCGCGACAAAGTTGTGCTTCCTCCACTAATTCCAAGAAAATAAACAAGATCAAACGAAGGGTCTTCGGGCCGTGTTCGTTCAGCCCACTCCCTCCACATTAATTGATAGCAATAGGTTGGACAAGAAAGATGTTCAACGACAATCAAAGCACAATTTTAATCCATTAAAAATTGAACTTGATTACCTTACCTCAAATAAGGTTTGTTCGTCGTAGACGCGGAAAGCGTTGTCACTCCGTCAATGTTGGTAAAGAACCATATTCGTTGGCTTGTTCCCTGCAATTATATTTTCTCTCTTGATGCGGAGGAAGAAAAAGAAGTGTGTCATCGATCATTGTGGAACCAGCGTTCTTCATTGAAGAGGTCATTGTTCTTCATCGGAGGGTCGGTGTTCTTCCCCAAAAACTCAAGAGCTCCCACATAACAAAAGCCTCCCCCCACAATAAAATAATAATATACTTTATTATTTTATTTAAAACAAGCCATTTCAAAAATCAAACATTCAAACATCCACCTTAATTAAATGTGTTGGAAATTAATTAGAGAAAGGGAGAGGAAGTGGAAGATCTCTTAAATGTTGGGAGAGTTGTCAACATTAAACAAGGGTGTTTAATGGGGGTTTAATGGAGTTATTTGGGGAGTTTAAAGAGGGTTATAGGAGATGAACGGTTGGGGATCGTGTGGGCCCCGCCTCTTATTTATACACACATGTGAAGTTGGGTGGTTGTGAGTGCCACCAACAACTTCCTATGGGAGGGATTAACTTCCAATGTTATAAAATATAATTTTTTCTAACAATTTTATTTATTTTAAACTATTTTCCCAAAAAACAATTCTTAACCCGCTTAAAACGCAATTTAGGTAAAGGTCTCATTAAGAAATTATCGGCGCTGTGTGTTTATCGGTGCATTCAGGTTTCAATTTGGAGCACTGGTTCAAAAGATAGAAAAACCCGCTCATTCGTTTACTAAACGTACCTGAGCTAAACATTGGAAATTGATTCCAGGCACACCGAGCCTCAGAATCAAGTGCCTTCATAAACCACATACTCATAAAATTCCAAAGTATTTAAGAAAAACTTTTCCGTGAAATTTCAAAGTCCTTACAACTCTTATTATTTATAGATCTATCGTTTTCGTATTCATAATGATAGGGTCTTTCTAAATACACAACATGGGTAGAGTATCATGTTATATTCTTATTAAATCATCAACTACATTGTCTGCTTTTCATAGAATGTAATGAATAAAGAAGTCATAGTAATTTTTTAGTTGTAACCATATATTATGACTCATGTTTAGATTCATCAGTGTGAAGATATATTTTATAATCTTTTGATTAGTATGTATGTCACACTTCTCACTGTAGAGGTAGTTCTCACAAATATTCTTTGTGATGATCACAAATGCTAACTGTAGATCGTGTTTTGGGTAGTTATGATCGTGTATATTCTATTCTTTAGAGGCGTAAGAAATCAATTTTTCCTTATATATGAGTATAAACACAAATCCTTTCATTGAATAGTCAATATATATCACAAACCCATTCCTACTTATTGGTAGTGTGATTACATGTGCAATTATTGGTCTCTTTGTGAGATGATTAAAAATTTCCTCATATTCTTCAATCAGTACATAATTTACCCATTATTAAGATAACTCTGTTAACAACCATGAAAACCATGATAAATTTCTCACAAAAAATTTGTACTTCCCTTTTAAAATATTAAAACTAAAAATTCTTATGACACTAGTGGGTCTAGTCCATTTTCATCATCTTTTTTAATTGAATTGTCCACAAAAATTCTCTCACATAAGTTCATCTCCTCTAAGAATTTGACTTACTATATCAATAATCACAATTTTTTAATATAGAATAAATCTTAACCATTATTAAATATTCCAAAACTATCCTTGGATACTATTCATGTTTCATATTGGTCATGGATTAATTGAGAATACCATTAATAGATATTAGAAAAAAATATCTAGGTTGTCATTAAATAATAAATTCATCAGATCAAGGAATATTTCAAGGGAATTGGTAAGATCGAGGGTAATCAATATTAACTTA
Source organism: Viscum album (assembly GCA_963277665.1). Classification (NCBI taxonomy): domain Eukaryota; kingdom Viridiplantae; phylum Streptophyta; class Magnoliopsida; order Santalales; family Viscaceae; genus Viscum; species Viscum album. Next base: position 1,308,361,279 of record OY728132.1, read on the forward strand.
TAGTTTCAATAACATTAACAAAAATAATTATTTTGAATAATTTCTTTCGTAACCTTCAATTTATGATATCCAATATGAAGAAAAACCTTTTACAAATAATAAGATCCTCATAATTGGTCAAACTAAATCATCAATCCTAAGCATATGATACTTGTTCTTTATAGTGATCATATTATACTCTTACTAATTTATAGAGGTCTATATTGATCTATTTTTTTTACAAAGGGAACCGATGTACCTAAAATAGATACAATAAGTAATATAAAGCCTTTATCCAAATGCTCTTTTAGAGGTTTTAATAACTCATATAGTTTTACCGGGGCCATCATAGAGATGAATCTGGATATGTGAGTGGCTCTAGGTATATTACTATTGATAACACTACCTCAAAACATTTGGACTATTTGAGAAACTAATTTGCAAAAACATCAGTGTATTCCATCATAATGGGAATTTTTTCTGGATTGATAACTTCTGTTGACTCAACCATTTCAGCATGGTATGCTTCTTCATAGTATCACCAAATGAACACCATTGAGGAATCTTACAAAATAGATTCATGATATTTCTTATATTAGGAAGGGATAAAGGGATGGATTTGAATACATAAAGAGATTTTATTTTTGTTAAATTAATTTGTGCTCTACATAAAGAAAGCCAATTTACTCCCATTATGACATCAAATTTCATTAGGGGAAGGTTTATGAGATTATCTAGAATAATCATCCTAAATACACCAATATGATACAATTCAAACACATTGGTTTTAGTAATCACTCCACTAGAATGTTTTATAGATATATATAGATTAGGGTATTGGGGATTTATTTCAACAGTTCTAGTGAGAATGCATGATGTAATGGAATTCATAAAACTAGAATCAAATAAATATTTTCCAATTATTGATTGAATATGGTGTGTAAATTTTATGATTTCATATTTATGATCCACATTTTTATTTGTAATGTATAAAACATTTCATCACTATTTGTGTTTGGTGGTTTACAAATGATTATTTCCCAAAAGAATCCATGGTTTAGTGAACTTGATTTCATAGTGATAATGATCCCAATAGTTAAAGCATTGAAGGATATGATGTTCATTATCAGGTTCCTTCTTTTATTCCATCATGTTTTTCAGCTTCATCATGTCTCTTTAAAATTGAAGATCATGGTGGAATTCTCAGCCACACAGTATGAATTTCCCCATTCATTTGAGGAAATTCCAATGATTCATAATTACACATTTCTAACATCTGGGTGGTTGGGTCCTCTTCCCTACTTTATTTATTTAACCAACTAGTTTTAAACACCATTATTCTCTTCTTATATCCATAACCATGTGAAAATCCTCCAAAAGGCATCTCAAAATTGAGGTCACATAAAACATATCTTCTTAAGATATAACATCTCAGATAGACAGAACCTTTTGAATGTATGAATTTGAAACATAAAAGAATATAACTATTTCTATATCATTATAAATAAAAATTGTTGATGCATATCTTGTAATCATTTTGATGTTTTCCTTGTAATACCAGACTCATTCATTCCCAATTTTCTTAATTTCTTGGAATTCTTTCTCCATCTTGGTTCTAAGAGTTATCAGTAAATATGTCATTTAAAATAATTTCTCAAATTATTCAAAATCAATATCTTCTATTTCATCCTTATTCGGGGTATTATTTATCAACTCCCACCATTCATTGGATTATCTATCTAAAAAATATACAACGATAGGAAAATTATCCATGTTAAAATAGTGATATACTAAAAAGATATTCTGGATTGATATAAAACTTTTATTAGTAACAAGAATATTGGATGACCATTAGAATGATAGTGTTTATTTTTACATAAAATACTCTAATACTTATTACTCCTTCATCATTGAGGGTGGTAATCCCATAAGGTATAATTTATTATTCATATCCAAAGATAATTTGGTAAGTATGACCATGATGTATTGATCTTATAATCCCATGGAATTAGGTATATTGTTTGGAAAACCATTTTAATGTGACTTTCATTTGTTGATGGGATGTTTTCTCTTAGTTAACAACATTTTCTAAAGTAAAAAACGTGTGATCAAAACATATGTTATCAAATCAAGACATAATATTTTTATCTTATGAATAAATTACCAATAAATACATATATAATTGGTTATATATGTTTATTCTTATTATAAAATGATTTTTTATGATGTTTACATATATATAAGAATGTACTTCTGGTTTTCACTAACCTTTTCTAAACCAAATTCCAAACCTAAAAAAAATATTATATTCAAATACCAACTATAATGACCCTACTTTTTCGTACATGGTTGTTATATAAATTTAATTATGAACACAAAAATAGGTATACATTCATGTATAAAATGGTTTAGTAAATTGTAAAAACTAATATCAATCATCATACATATATAGTAAAACCTAAAAATTATTAAAATTATTCTTTCATATAAAATTAAAATCTCTGACATCCTCCTTAGAACATGTAGTCTCCTGGTGATAACTATCAAAAAAGGGGTGAGCTAAATTCCTCATTACGGGAGGAATTCAGGTCATGAATCAATATAACAAGGGTGAGAATAATATTAATAAGGATATCATAAAAACATGATAAAAATAAAAATCATGAGGGGAACATTTGATAATTGTGCAAAATGTTTAGTATGATTATAAAATAAAAATCATGTTGTAGTTTTCAAATACCCCAAATTATTATAAACAAATATTTCATCATCTCCAAATAAAATATATGATAATAAATTATAAAATCATCATTGTGAACAAATATAGCATATTATTTAGACACGGTGAACATAATCTATTGAGATACATTGTAACATCCACGGTAAATGAAGAATAAAAGATCTTCATATTTTTTAATATTTGCAGATTAAATATTAATTTTACTTTAAATGGGATTCTATGTTCGATAGCGTACCCGATACACAACATCGGGTTTCTTTGGAATCTTACGTTGCACACTAATAATATAATATTATTATTTTAAATGGTCGTTAACTCCTAGTCTTTATATTGGCGGGAATGAAAACACTAACTACAATATTATTATACATGTTTGTTAAATGTATTTACATTTATCCAATAAAATTTAGAGGATTAAAATGGGAATGAATCTAATTTAAATCATAATTTACATTAAAAGGTCGATTTATCGTCTTTTAATGGGAAACACTATTTAAATTCAGTTTTTTCACTTTAATACATTCTATATGACAAAATAAAATACTTCTTTACAATGGGGACATCAAAATTTACTTTATGTGAATTTTTTGGAATTTTTCCGATAAAGTTCATTTTTTAATGAATAGTAAAAATATTGTATTTTAATTCAAACCTATGTTTTAATATAATTTATTTATATGGTTAGATTATCTTTTTAATTGGTTTTGAAGTGTAATTAGAATATATTTTTACCATTTAATCCAATTTTGGTCATTTTAATTAATTTCACTTTGAAATTGGACATAAACAAGTATCAATCTTTTAATAGTTATTGTTTCTTAAAAACACGCTATTTCTTTTGATAACGGGAATTAATTTTAAAATTAATTCATTCCACTTCTAAGTTTTTCATTTGAAAAAATGGAAATCATTTTTTAATTCAGAATATTAAATATATCTTAGGCTGAATTATTTGTATTTTTCTGAAAAACATCAATTTTTAATGAATAGTGAAACCACTTAGTGGTAGTTAAAAAATCTGAATTTTTCAACTAAATGAAATTTTACCACTTTTGTGAGTTGAATTTAAAAAATCTTACATACATGGTTGTTATTAGTTAGTAAAATGTGGTTCAATAAGATGAAAATAATTTTTGGTAAATAGTAACTTTTGACGTTTATTTAGCGCGATTAAAGGTAAATAGGGCAATTCAAGGTTAAAAGAATATTATAATAATTCCAAATTATCATAACACTTGTCAAAACCTTATTGGTTGAGTCATTTATGTCAATAGGAATCTTTGGGTCGATTTTGGGACCCCATTGATTCACTTGAGAGTGAAAATGACAATTTAGATTAATTAATTTAATGTAAAGTCATAATTGACATTAACAAAGATATTTTAGTAATTTATTTTTTATGATGTTATATAAGTTGTATTTTCAACTATCAATATTCATTGGAAATATAAAAATATTTCCTACATGATAGTATTTTTTTCATAATTTTTAGACATCAAATAATTTAAATTATTTATGACACAATAACGATGCAATGTTTACCTCATTAATAAATCATTTAAAAAAATAAGATTTTAATGATTAAAATATTATCTAAAACCTATCCAATTCCTATTGGATGATTTTATTTCGACCATGAGTCATCTTATATTTGACCATAATTATTTTTGGACTTTTTGAACCCGAATATAAGTTTATAATAAAATAATATTTTCACACATTCCTAAAGAGCCCCTCTTCTTCTTTATAAAAGGAGACCACTTATAACCAATTCCTCACACCTCTCAAGCCATTTGGCTCATCCAAAAACTTCCCGATTAAGCTCCCTATATCCCTCTCCTCCTCCTAAAATCCTTAACTTAGGCATAGGCATTTCAATAAGTCTTTTGGTTCAAACTAAAGGGAGTAACACAAATTAAAGGTAACAGTTTCTCTTAAATTGTTTTCTTTTATTTTACTTCTCCAACACCTAAAAAATTTTCTATTACTTTATTTTGTAACAACATAAGTATGCTTAGAATACTAGGATTTTTTATGATAAGAATTCTAAATACACATACACAGACCTCCTTCTAATGGATGAAGAACATAATGTTTCTGTGGATGGAAAACTAACGCCTCACGAAACGATGATTGTTTGATTATCTCCTTCCGCCTCTAATGGTGGCCATTATAATGGCACTATATTTATATATAATATATATTATGTTTATGCTTTCCTTATTCTTTTTTACATGCTATTTATATCATGCCTTTATGGTTTCCATAGTGGGTAAATACGATAATCTCATTTGAGGAAGTGCGGACTACCGCCCCCTCAAAGTGACGTGACTCGTTAATGCCTTATGTGGGATATATAAAGGGTGGAGTTAATGATATTATATATGATATTATACTTGAATTATAATATTATTTTGTATCATTTTGTTTTAATTCCATTAAAATAAGAAATAGAAATGAATGTAGTGTTCATGTGTACGTACGGCTTACCGTCTCCAAGAACGGTGCATTTCATTTCTTACCTCTAAATGTAATGTACGACTATAAATACATATATATTCTGGATATATATATTATATATATGATATATATGATATCCAAATAATGAATATAATTCTGGATATAATGGACTATTGACCACATGGACAACTTGTAATTATAAGAAATCCATTTTTTGACTCAAGTACCAAATATCGACAAAATGGAAGTTATTAACTTAAATGTTTACATAATGCTTATAACATGGTAATAATTGATATAAAAGGAATAATATACATGAAAAATGTTCTTACACAAGTAGAAATTAACTTTATTTTATTATTCATGATATTAAAGAACGAACGGGTCAAGTTAGACACGAGGTAAGGGATTTTGTCTCAATATCCTTCCATTGAGGCATATTTTGTTTTAATACATTATTTTATTTTATACGATGTATAATCACCTTTGACTTTTCATTTCATTCAAAGGGAATATTTTTATACCAAGCTTTTTACTAAACGAAAAAAATGAATGTTTTTTTACGTAAGTCGTGACAACGACCGTTCCGCTGCCGCGAGAATTATTTGATCTTTGGCTTTTCTAACAAGCCGGATTGTTTTTAAAAGAAAAAAATAAATACCATATACTCTTTTTAAGTATTTTGGTATTGAAAATTATCTTGATAATGGATTTATTATTTGAATATCATGAAATAATATTTTGTTATCGCAATGAGGAAATGTTATCTTTCCATTATTCTTATGTTATGTGTTATGATCATGTTATGGTTCTTGGGAATTATTTACATATACGGGTGGTTCCGTGATAAAACTATGGCGGGTGAGCCTGAGATATCTCTCCAATGCATTGGGTAACGTGACGAAGGTAAACGTGAATTATTATCCTAAGAGGTTTAGAGAATAGACTATGATGGGTATTCCAAAGTAACTCTCTATGTAGCTGTGTAGCTAAAATGTAAGTATGATATGGATGCCACAAGTTACCTTTCTAATTTATGATTTTTATGTTTTTTTCAAAAATATTATGATTTAATGAGGTAAGTAAAAGATTTAATGTTTGTATTTATTTATGAAAAAATTATTTCATTCTTTGTTTTGTAACACTTACTGTGATTTTTACGCTCATCTCATGTTTTGAAATTTTTTCACATGACTTAAAGATGAATAGGGTCAGGGATGGGATCGAGGAAAAGTCATGCAATCTAAAGCATGGAACTAGAAATGAATTTTTTTCAAGGGTTTTTATTTTATGAAAAAATTGAAAACTGTGTAGAAGTGTCTACTTTTTAGTCTTTTGAGATGTAATAGTAATGTCCTAATTATCTAAAAAACTAAAGATAAAAAGATCCTCAATTCAAATTATTCATTTAATTCAATATTATGTAATGTTTTAAGTCTGGGTCCTTATAATTGGTATCAGAGGTTGGTTTATATAACTTTAGGAGTTAGGGTATTGGTAAAGTAACATCCATAAAAAATTTGTGTTAATATTGAAATCACTTAGCATTTACAGATTACCATGTAGCATCGCCTAAAATATTTCTGTGTTCAGAATGGTTCTCCATAGAGGAAACAGGGCAACTATGTAGGGACGACATCAGGAGGAAGACAACCTTCCAAATAAGAAAACTGGGATGGTCAGAATCAGACTGAAAAATTTGTTGTAGTGATGGCACAATTGACTCATGTTATAAATGGTGGTGGTATCCATGTACGAGATTAGCCAGATCAACCATAGAAGAACATGTGAGTAGTGGAGCATTTCATGAGGCAACATCCCCCATCATTTAGAGAATCATCTGATCTGGTGCTAGGTGAATGGTGGATTAAAGCACTGGAAAATATTTTTGATGTCATGGGTTATTCAGAACATCAAGAGGTTAGTCTTTTTATTTACCATTTTGAAGGTGAAGCTGATCAGCGGGGGTCGATGGGTAAAAATATCAGGGATAGTAAGGAGATTGATGCTCTCGATTGGGAGGAAATCAAAGGTATGTTTCTTGAGAAATATTTTCCTAAGGTGGTTCGACATAATATGGAAAAACAATTCCTATAATTGAGGAAGGAGGATGACTATGTGGTTACTTATGGAGAAATATTCACTCGAATGTCAAGGTCTGCTCCAAATTTCATCCGAGATCTTGATAGTAAAATCAACCGTTTTTACTCAGGATTAAAGCCAAAGTATCGAAGGGATTTGGCTTCTCATGAGTTCAATAGTTATGAAAAACTTTTTCGTTGTGAGGAGAAGGTGGAAATGGATTTTTCTGATGATCGGGTATTCTTTGACAAACAATAGAATAAGAGATCGAGGTGGCAGGACAAAGGGAAGAACTCTTCAAAAAAGTATAATGGTAAGAAGCTTATGTTTAAAATTTCTGAAAATTGTGGTAAAAATCATTAAGGGGAATGTCTTTTGAATTTGGGTAAGTGCTACCAATGTGGTAAAATGGGGCATAAGGTTTGTAATTACACTGAAAAAATCAGGGTAATGGTATGACAAAATCTGATTTACAGTCAGTAAAATGTTTTAAGTCCAATGAAATGGGTCATTATGAAAATGAGTGTCCAACAAAGAACTCAACCGAAGGAAAGAAACCATACTACAGGAAGAAATGGTTGGTGAAATCCTTTGAAACTACTTCAACAGATGTTGGGCTATCAAATGAAGTTGTATCAGGTACACTATTTTTTTCAGATTATGCCAATGCGTTGTTTGATTCAAGGTCTACACGCTCTTTCATTTTTTAGAAGTTTTCTTGTAAATTGGGAATTCCATCTCATGATATGAGTACTGAACTTATGGTAAAAAAACCTGGAGGAAATGTAGAGACAAGAATAAAACATAACAACATTCTTGTCCTTGTGTGCAGGAAGAATCTACTGAAAACCCATATTTTTTTCCTCTAGTAGAGTTTGATGTTATCTTGGGTATGGATTTTCTTTCTTTTTATCATGCTATAATTGACTGTAGATCAAAAGATGTTTCTTTTTAGAATGATTTTCCATTTATATACCAAAATGAACCCTTATTTTTGATAAAATATCAAGAAGCTGAGAAACTAGTAAAAGATGGAAATGAATGTTACCTTGCACATATTGTTGAAAAAAAAGGAATTGTTTAGATTAATGATGTTCCAGTGGTAAATGAGTAACTTGACATTTTTCCTGATGAGTTTCCTGGTATTATACCTGATCGGGAAGATGAATTTACTGTTTACTTAGTTCCTGATGCTAAGCCAATTTCAAAACCCCCTTATCGAATATCTCAAATTGAACTTTTAGAGTTAAAGAATCAATTTCATTAGTTATTAGATAACGGTTTCATTCGACCTAGCACATCACCATGGGGTGATCCTGTCTCTCTTGTTAAAAAGAAAGATGGTTCAATGAGACTTTGCATTGATTATAGAGCATTAAATAACATCACTCTTAAGAATAAGTATCCTTTGGCTCAGATCGATGATTTTTTTGATGAAATCCAGGAAGCTTATTATTTTTCAAAGATTGACTTGAGGTTTGGGTACCATCAGTTGAAAGTAAAAGAAGTAGACATTCTAAACACCGCGTTTCGTACTAGATATGGCTGTTATGAATTTTTAGTTATTCCTTTTGGGTTAACCAATTCACCTGTTATATTGATGGATCTTATGAATAGAATTTTTTGAGAGTTCTTGGAAAAGTTTGTGGTTGTGTTCATTGATAATATTTTGGTTTTTTCTAAAAGTAAAGAGGAGCATGAAATTTATTTAAGGGTTTTATTGAAAACCTTTAAAGGAAACAAATTGTTTCGGAAATTCAGAATGTGTGAGTTTTGGTTACAAAAAAATTCTTTCATTGGTCAAATTATTTCAAAAAATAGCATAACCATTGATCCTGATAAAACTATAGTTGTTGAAGAATAGAAAATACCCACAAATATAACCGGGATCTGTAGTTTTCTTAGTTTGGCAGGTTATTACCAGAGGTTTGTTGAAAATTTTGAATGATTATATAGTCCAATGACTAAGTTAACTCGAAAATGTGTTAAGTTCACCTGGTCAAAAGAATGTGATTATTGTTTTCATGAATTGAAAAGAATATTGGTTAATGCTCCAGTTTTGGCACTACCTTCCAGAAATGGTGAGTTTGTTTTCTACACTGATTCATCGTTGAAAGGACTGGTTTGTGTCCTAATGAAAAATTATCAGGTAATTGCTTATGCTTCACGTCAGTTGAAAGCACATGAGTTAAGTTACCCTCCACATGATTTGGAATTAGCTGCTATTGTTTTTTCTTTATATATTTGGAGGCATCATTTGTATGGAGTGAAGTGTAAAATATATACTGATCACAAAAGTTTGAAGTATATATTCACATAGAAGGAAATGAACATGATACAGAGGAGATGGTTGGAATTAATCAAGGATTATGATTGCACGATCAATTACCATCTAGAAAAATCAAATAAAGTGGATGATTCTTTGAGTCGAAAAAGTAATGCTTCATTAGCCATGTTACGTTTGGAATGAGATCCTTTAGTTTTTGATTTGATGAAATTTTCCATAGATGTTGTTGGTGCAGGGAATTATTCTGTTTTGTTTTAGGTGTCAGTGGGATCATCTCTATTAGATAGAATAAATCTAGCGTAGAAATAATATAGTGAGTTTCAGAAAAAGGTAGAGTTGGTTCAGAGGGGTAAGTTTCCTGATTTTAACATTGATAATTATTTTGTTTTGAGATCCGGAAAGAGATTATGTGTGCCTTGTGATTAACAGTTGAAGAATGAGTTGGTATTTGATGCTCATAGTTACCCATTTTCAGTTCATCCTGGAAGTACTAATATGTACAGAGATCTTCAGGAGTAATACTGGTGGGATGGAATGAAAAGAGATATTGCTGATTTTACTATGAAGTGTTTGACTTGTCAGCAGATTAAAGCAGAGTGGCAGTTACCGAAAGGGATGCTTCAGCCTCTACCAGTTCCAGAGTGTAAATGGGAAAATATATCCATGAATTTTGTTGTGGGATTACCAAAGACATCACGAGGAAATAATGAAATCTAGGTTATAGTTGATCGATTGACGAAATTTTCTCATTTCCTTCCTATTCGAGATACTTTGTCTCAATATCAACTTTCTCGGTTGTATATTAATGAGATAGTCTGGTTGCATGGAGATCCCCTCTCCATTATATCTGATCTTGATCTTAGGTTTACTTATAACTTTTTTAAAGTCCTTCAGAAGTCGTTGGGTACTGAATTAAATTTTAGTACAGCTTTTCATCCTCAATCAGATGGGCAGCCAGAATGAACAATTCAAACCTTGGAAGATATGTTACGTGCTTGCTTGATGTATTACCAGGGAAGTTGGGACCAACATATTTCTTTGATTTAATTTTCTTATAATAACTATTTTCATTCTAGTATACAGATGGCCCCATTTGAGGCATTATATGGAAAGCATTGTCGAACTCCATATTTTTGGGATAAAGTAGGTGAAAGGAATCTGATGGGACCAGAATTTGTAGAAGAGATGGAAGAGAAAGTTCAGTTGTTTCAAAAGCACATGATAATAGCTCAGAGTAGAATGAAAAGTTATGCAGATAACCGGAGGATCTTTCTTTTGAGGTAGGTGATCATGTCTTTCACAAAGTTTCACCATGGAGAAGTGTGATTCGTTTAGGTAAGAAGGGGAAGTTGAGACCGAGGTTCATTAGACCTTATGAAATTTTGGAGAAAGTTTGATTGGGTGCATACAGATTGGCTTTACCTCCAATTTTATCCCAGGTACACAATTTATTTCATGTTTCGATGTTGAGAAAATATATGCCAGATCCCTCTCACGTTTTGAGCCAAGAGGTAGTTCAGTTGGAAGAGAATCTATCTTATGAAGAACAAACAGTCCAGATTATTGACCATAGAGAGAAGGTGTTCCGGAATAAAGTAATTCACCAGTTAAAGGTTTTTTGAAAAAACCATATGGTTGAACAAGCAACATGGGAATCTGAAAATGCTATGAGGGATAAATACCTCCACTTATTTTGATAACTAAATAAAAATTGCGAGGATACAATTTCTAAAAGGGGGGAAGGATGTAACATCCCAGGTAAATAAAGAATAAAATACTTTCATATTTATTAATATTTTTGAATTAAATATTCATTTTACTTTAAAGGGGATTCTATGTTCTATAGCGGACCCTATATGCAATAACGGGTTCCTTTGGAATATAACGTTGCACACTAATAATATAAGATTATTATGTTAAATGGTCGTTAACTCCTAGCCGTGTATTGAATAGAATGAACAAAACTACCTGCATTATGATTATACATGTTTTCTAAATGTATTTATAATTATCCAATAAAATTTATAGGCTTAAAATTTGAATGAATGTAATTTTAAGCATAATTTACAATAAAAGGCTAATTTATCACCTTTTAATGGAAAACTCTTTTTAAATATAGTTATGGTCACATAAATACATTAAATATTACCTAATAAAATCATTCTTTAGAATAGGGACATAAAAATTTAATTTGTGTGATTTTATGGAATTTTTCCGATAAAGTTCATTTTTTAATGAATTGTGAAAATATTGTATTTTAATTCAAAACTATGTTTTAATCTAATTTAATTATATGGTTATATTATCATTTTAATTGGTTTTAAAGTGTAATTAGAATATATTTTTACCAGTTAATCCAATGTTTGTCATTGGAATTAATTTCACTTTGAAATTGGACATAAACAAATATCAATCTTTTAATAGTTATTGTTTCTTAAAAACACGCTATTTCATTTGATAACAGGAATTAATTTTAAAATTATTTAATGCCACTTCTATGTTCTAAATTTGGAAAAATGGACATAATTTTTGAATTTGGAATATCAAATATAGCTTAGGCTGAATTTTTGGTATTTTTCTGAAAAACATCAATTTTTTATGAATAGTGAAACCACTTTGTGGTAATTATAAAACTGAATTTTTCATCTAAATAAAATTTTACCACTTCTGTGAATTGAATTTAAAAATTCCAACAGAAATGGTTGTTATTAGTTAGGAAAATGTGGTTCAATAAGAAAAAAATAATTATTGTGAATAGTAACTTTTGACTTTTATTTACCGCGGTTAAAGGTAAATAGGGTAATTTAAGGTTAAAATAATATCATAATAATTCCAAATTACCATTAAACTTGTCCAAACCTTATTTGTTGAGTCATTTACGACCATGGACATCTTTGTTTCTATTTGGGGTCCCCATTGATCTATGTGGGAGTGAAAATGACAATTTAGATTAATTAATTTAATGTGAAGACAAAATTGACATTAACAAAAATATTTTAGTAATTAATTTTTTTATGGTGTTATATAAGTCCTATTTTCGACTATAAATATTCGATGGAAATATAAAGATATTTCCTACATGATATTATTTTTTCATAATTTTTAGAAATCAAATAATATAAATTATTTATGACACAATAATGATGCAGTGTATACCTCATTAATAAATCATTTCAATAAATAAAATTATAATGATTATAATATTATCTAAAACCTGTCCAATTTCTGTTGGATGGTTTTATTTCAACCATGAGTCATTTTATCTTCGACAATAATTATTTTTGGACTTTTTTAAACCAAGTATAAATTTATAATAAAATAATATTTTCACACTTTCCTAAAGAGACCCTTCTCTCCCTAATAAAAGGAGACGACTTCTAACCAATTCATCACACCTCTAAAGCCATTTGGTTCATCCAAAATCTGCCCAATTAATCTCCCTACATCCCTATCCTCCTTTTATATTCCTTAACTTAGTCGTAATGCCTTTCAAGGAGTCTTTTGGTTCAAACCAAAGGTAGTTACCCAAATTAAAGGTAATGGTTTCTCTTAAATTGTTTTCTTTTATTTTACTTCTCTAACCCCTAAAATCTTTTGTATTGGTTTCTTTTGTAAAAAAAATAGTAACCTCAATATACTATTATTTTGTTATGAGATGGATTCTAACTACACATACACACACCTCCCTATAATGGATAAAGAACATAATGTTTCTGTGGATGGAAAACTAATGCCTCACGAAACGATGATTGTTCGATTATCTCATACCACCTATCATGGTGGCCATTATGATGGAACTGTATTTATATAAAATATATATTATGTTTATGATTTCCTTATGCTTCTATACTTCCTATTTACATTATGCCTTTATGGTTTCCATAGTGGGTAAATACGATAATCTCATTTGCGGAAGTGCGGACTACTGCCCCCTCAAAGTGATGTCACTCGTTAATGCCTTATTTGGATGTATAAAATATGGATTTAATGATATTATATATGATATTATACTGGAATTATAATATTTTTATGTTGCATTATGTTTTAATTCCATTAAAATAATAAATATAACTGAAAGTAGCGTTCATGCGTACGTACAGCTTACCGTCTCCATGAACGGTGCATTTCATTTCTTACCTCTAAATGTTATGTACTATTATAAAAACATGTATCTAATAGATATATATATATATATATGATATATATGATATCCAAATAATTAATATCATTCTAGATATAATGGACTATTGACCACATGGAAACATGAAATTATAAGATGTCCATTTTTTGACTCAAGTACCAAATATCGACAAAATGGACGTTATTAAGTTAAATGTTTACATAATGTTTATAACTTGGTAATAATTGATATAAAAAGAATTATAAAGATGAAAAAGGTTATTAAGAAAGTACAAATTAACATTAGTTTATTATTCAGGATATTAAATAACGAACGGGTCATGGTGGACACAAGGTAAGGGACTTCGTCTCAATATTATTTCATTGAGGAATATTTTGTTTTAATACATGATTTTCTTATTTATGCTGTATAAACACCTTTGAATTTTCATTTCATTCAAAGGGAATCTTTTTATATGAAGCGTTTTACTAAACGACAAAAATGAATTTTTTTTATATAAGGGGTGACAACAACCTTTCCGCCGCTGTGTGTATTATTTGATCTTTGGCTTCCATAATAAGCCGGATTGTTTAAATTTTTTTACCATATACTCTTTTTAAGTATTTTGGTATTGAAAATTATTTTGAGAATGGATTTATAATTTCAATATCTTGAAATGATATTTTTTTTATTGCAATGTGGAAATGTTATATTTCCTTTATTATTATGTTATGTGTTATGATCATGTTATGGTACCTGGGAATTATTTACATATATGGGTGGTTCTATGATAAACCTAGGGTGGGTGATCCTGAGATAGATCTCCAATGCATTCGGTAATGTGACAGAGGTAAACATGAATGTTTATCCTAAGAGATTTAGGAAATATACTATGATGGGTATTCCAAAGTAACTCCCTATGTAGCTATGATAGCTACAATGTAAGTATGATATGGATGCGACAAGTTACCTTTCTGATTTATGATTTCTACGTGTCTTTCAAAATTCTTATGATTTCATGATCTATGTAAAATATTTCATGTTTGTATGTATATATAAAAAATTATTTCATTCTTTGTTTTATAACCCTTACTGAGCTTTTTATGCTCATCCCATGTTTTGAAATGTTTTCACAGGACTTAAAGATGAATATGGTCAAGGATGGGATCAAGGAAAAGTCATGCTATCTAAAACATGGAACTAGACAATACTCTTTTTTTTCAAGAGTTTTTATTTTATGAAAAAATGGAAACTATGTAGAAGTGTCTACATTGTAATCTTTTGAGATGTAATAGTTTTGTCGTAATTCTCTAAAACTCTAAACCTGAAAATATCCTCAATGAGAATTATTCATTTAATTCAATATTATGTAATGTTTTAAGGCCTAGTCCTTATATAAATCACATAAACAAATTTATTAGATGAACATATAATTTTTAGTTTCACCCATTACAATATAAATTCTATTAATAATGAAATCCACATAAAATGTATCAAAATTGTAGTCATGAAATTAACCACAAAAAGGATTAGGATTCAAAATGATTTCAGAAGTAAAACAATAATGAAAAAATTTGGTGTTCCAAGATGAATATGTGAAAACAAATATAGCCTAAAAATAATTATTTTTGAGTGAAGAGAAAACAAATAAAGATTTTTTAGTGATGTGTTATGGAATGAAAATAATTTTATAAATATAATTGAATTTTTCAAGAAATACTAATTTGGCAAGTTAAAAACCACATACATCCTTGAAAATATAATATAAAAATAGGGAATGTATATTTAAGGAAGATTATGGTAATATCGATATTGAAAATGATGATAATTATGGATAACCCAAAGAAAAAAGAGTTGGGTTTGATAATCCCTTTACCATAAATTTAGATTTATTTCATCAATTTTCAGCAACCTTAATAATAATTGTTGGATTATTAGAAAACTGAACCACAAGAGTAACATGTTAATTTATTCCATAATTTAAAAATTACTATAGTTCTATTATATTTTTAATTATTATTTTGGATTTTGAATACTTTTTATATCATGTTTTCCATAAAAAGTTATTGTTTTTCATCGATTATATTATTTGTTAAAGGTTATTTATAAATATATATATTTAATTACAGAATCATAAAATGAATATATTTTAAATTTATATATGATAAATAATTAATTATATCATGCAATGGATTTTGTAATAATATACCAATTATCAATGTCTTCATTGGTAGTGTATCGACAATTAAGGATACATTGTTACAATAGAGTGAATGAGAATTATGACAATTTTATATGTCATAAATACAATACATCCAGTAGGTTAATAGTATTGTTAGGTCCACTAGGCTGGATACCCTGAGAGGGGGGGTGAATCAGGGTATGACTAATTAAAAATTAATGCTCGTTCTGATCTTGTTTCGCTGTTAAGCAAAACACTCTTCTCTCTTTTCCCTGTTGCACGATATAAACAGAATGTAAAGCAAGCACAGGACACAGCAATTTTACTTGGTTCACCGCTAAGGGCTACGTCCAAGGAGCATACGCCGACAGGTTGCCGGTCGTACCAAATTCCACTAATCTTCACTAGCTGTGGATTACAAGGTTCGGGCTAGATCACTTCTATGCCCAAGCTCACTGCCTTTACAATGTTTAGGGTCAGCTCACTGCTTTCCCAAGGGTCACTCCCTGTTTCTCTCTCTCTGGATCACTGCCGGTGGAGAGGATCACCTTCTTCCTCTTCCTGAGCTCACTGCTCTTGGATGGAATCCACTCACAGTTTATAGACCTGTAGGTCTCTTCATTTTCCTGAAAGAATGAATCTTCTCTTGTATGTAGATGCTCTGATGAAGTTTAACTTTCACCCGTTGATGAATATCTCTTTGCACCGAAGGTATCGGGCAAACTTCCAGCTTCCACACAGTCTGAAAATCACTGCGGGAACAAAACCTTACTTGGCGCGCAAGTCAACCTCGGCGCGCAAGTATCGGCGCGCAAGTCACAACGGGCGCGCAAGTCTTCCTCTGACACTTGCGCGACACAAGCTTCCTCAACTCTAAACTTGCGCGACTCTCTTCCCTTTACGCCCAAACCACCATTGGTGCGCAACTGCAAACCGGCGCGCAACTTCTAACACCGGCGCACAACTTCAACCACTGGCACACAAGTCCCACCTGCGTGACCACACACACCACTTGCGCGACCACCACACCTGCGCGACGGGAGCTCTCGTCTTGAACTCCGGTGAGAAATGAGGAGGGGTGGTCCGGTATTTATAGGCAATCTGACCACCCTGCGCGACGGCGCGCAAGTCACCTGCGCGACCCAATATCGTCGCGCAAGTCTTCTCTCCTTTAGACACTTGCGCGACCAACTCCCAAACTTGCGCGATCCTATTTCCTTAGGCATATTTTGATCTTCTGATCTTGAAAAACATGTGGCACGCAAGTTTCCTCTACACCATGTTCGCGGCGCGCAAGTCCCTTTGCCAAAAACACTTTTCTTCATTTGCCGATTTTCAGGCCCAAAAATTTGGCAAACACTGGAAAACGGCGCCACCTTGTATCTGTTCTTTTGTACCGCCTCCAGATCATCCATTCCTTTTATCGACGTTCTTGAATCAAACATGGATCGTTGACCTTAGCTCTTGAACTCGACATTCCACCATGAAATCCTCTTTGTCAACAATCACAACTCAGATGTCCACTTTGTCAACAAACACAATCACCTCAAAAATGCTTCAATGATACCTTGAGGGATTTTTGCCCAACAATCTCCCCCTTTGGGTTTGTTGACAATTCTTCCAAGACTAAGATACGTCGTTGATTCTTCAGTCTCCATTCGCCTCATTGCGATTCTGATAGCGATCAAGGACTTACTCAACACATACTCTAAGCCCACATGAGCAATGCTCGGCGTGAGAAACAAGAGTAAATGAAAAGTTCATCAATGAAGCACTTTATCTATGACATCCACTGTTGACACAAAACTGATACCAACACCACTCTTCTGCTTTTATCACGATCCTCAGCTGTCGTGATATCTATTCTTTGATCGATCACTTCTAGCATCATCAGATTTAATACGCTCCCCCTTTCTGCTCACAGCTTCAACACCTCTTTAGCCATATTTCCTGTGTTGTCCAAGCTAAGCTCTGGCTAAGCACGCTCAACTAGCTTCAACTCCCCTTATCTGGCTGCTCCACCTGTCAGCTTCTCCCCATATCATTCATGATTTATCAAATCTCCACATTGTCTCCCCATTGAACAATCACTATTTTCCTTGAACAATCACTATTTTCTCCCCCTTTGGCAACGAACCCAAAGGACAGTCCTTTGTAGTCTGGAACATAGTAGAGAACACATATCCGCATATGAGGGAAAAACACATCATACCTCGGGGAGAGGGGGTGGGGGTCCCACATCCACACTATTTTAAGTGCAGGGAATCGACTGAACTCACAGAGCCATTCGATGCCTCTCAAAAGCTTCCTTGGGTAAGGCCTTTGTCAGAATGTCTGCAACCTGTAGCTCTGTAGGCACATACTCCAACTTCACGATGCCCTGCTCAACCTTCTCCTTGATGAAATGATACTTGATCTCAATGTGCTTTATCCTGGAATGATGGACAGGATTTTTGCTAAGATTTATAGCACTTGAGTTGTCACACTGGATTCCGATCGGAGACTTCACTTCAACTCCCATATCTTCAAGCTGCTGCTTCATCCACAATAACTGTATGCATGCTTGAGTGGCTGCAATATACTCAGCTTCTGCGGTGCTTAATGAAATGCAATCCTATTTCTTGCTCAACCAAGCAATACATAGTCCGCCAAGATAAAATGCACCATCAGACGTTGATTTTCTATCATCCGCTGAACCGGCCCAGTCTGCATCAGTGTACCCCAATAACTCTGTCAGAGATTTGTCATTGTATGTCAAGCCGAAGTCCACCGTGCCCTTAATATACCGAAGTATTCTTTTCACTGCGAGCATGTGACTTTCCTTGGGATTACTCTGATATCTCGCTGCTTGGCATGTGGCGAAAATAGTATCAGGCCTTGTTGCGGTTAAGTACAATAGACTTACAATGATTTGCCTGTATTCTGTGATATTAACTGCCTTGCCATCCTCATCTTTTGATAATTTCATCCGGGTAGCCACCGGAGTCTTCATCTCCTTGGAATTGTCCATTCCAAACCTTCTCAGGACCTCCTTGGCATATTTAGATTGAGAAATGAATGTTCCATTCCTTCCTTGTGTTACCTGTAGACCAAGGAAAAATGTTAGCTCTCCAATCATTGACATTTCAAATTCATTTTTCATGAATTCGGAAAACTTTCTGCACTGAGCTTCATCTGATCCACCAAATATTATGTCATCGACATAAACCAACACCATCATCCTTTGATTACTGTCATTACTGAAATAGAGATTGTAATCAACTCCTCCACGCTGAAAACCAAGCTTCTTCAAGTACTGATCAAGCCTTGAGTACCATGCCCTTGGTGCTTGTTTCAGCCCATACAATGCCTTCTTCATCCTGCAAACTTTGTTCTCATCCTCATGAATGAGAAAACCATCTGGCTGCTCAATATACACCTCCTCTTCCAGAACCCCATTCAAGAATGCGGATTTGACATCCATCTGGAACACTTTGAACTTCCTTTGCACTGCGATGGCTAGGAATAATCTTATTGTCTCCAGCCTTGCAACCGGTGCAAATGTCTCATCAACATCAATTCTCTCGATTTGGGAGTACCCCTTGCACACTAGATGTGCTTTGTTCCGAATCACTGTGCCATCTTCATTCATCTTGTTGCGATAGACCCATTTGGTCCCAATGACATTCTTGTCCGCTGTCCTCGAAACAATCTCTCATGTCTGGTTCTTCTCAATCTGATCAAGCTCTTCGTTCATGGCCTGAACCCAGTTCTCATCTTCAGCTGCATCGGAAAAACATTTCGGCTCCACTTGAGACAAAAACGATGCTTGCTGTGATGATTTCATTCTTCGAGTCTGAACTGGAGCTGTTTGATCACCAATGATATTCTGCCTATCAATCTCAGCTCGACTCTTTGGCTTTCTCACAGACACCGACTTGACACTTACCTCTTCATCATCAGTATCTTCTTCTGAGTCAGCTTCTGCCACTTCTGCTCCCCCTGGGTTGCTTATCTCATCATCACTTTCATCCAGGAACTGTTCACTGGGTCGTTGAGCAGTCTGTTCATTTTCGACTATAGCGACATCATTACTCTCAACAATTTTTCTCAGCCTCTTGTTGAAGCATTTATATGCTTTGCTTTTCCCTGAATAGCCAAGGAATATCCCTTCATCTCCTCGTGCCTCAAACTTCCTATGATGTTCTTTGTTGAGAATGAAACATTTACTTCCAAAGATTCGAAAGTATTTCAACGTTGGCTTCTTTCCGTACCACAGTTCATACAGAGTCTTCCCTTGCTTCGGACATAACAGGGACCTGTTTGAAACATAGACCGATGTCAAAACTGCTTCCTTCCAAAATTTCTCTGGTAGGTCCTTATCAATAAGCATTGTTCTGGCCATGTTGTTAATGATCCGATTCCTCCTTTCTACCACTCCATTCTGTTGGGGAGTTCTCACTGATGAAACTTGATGCCTTATCCCATGTTTCTCGAGATAGTTTTCAACCTGACTGTTTGTAAATTCTGTACCGTTATCAGTACGAAACTTCAGACTTTTCTGCCCAATTCCTTTGGCCTGTATGTCTTTCTAATGATTTTCCCTTGTTGACAAGCATCACACGTATGAGTGCGATCACGTGATAGTTTGGGAAGGTCTCTAGCAGCATCACATTTCACGAGATCCTCCATAGATGGTTGGCATAGATGACCAAGTCGCTTATGCCATAGCTGGTTTTCTTCCTCTCTGGATAAAAGACAAATATCTTCTTCCCCACCTACAAGATAGAGATTTCCCTTTGACCTTTTTTCCTGCAGAACAGCTGCTCCATCTTTTCCTTTTACAACACACATCTTCTTGGTAAATTGGATAGAGTGCCCAGAGTCACATAGTTGACTGACACTGAGTAGGTTATGACTGAGACCCTCTACTACCAAGACATCAGCACGTCTCATCTCTTTGCCCCCAAACCTGGCTTTCCCTGAGCCAACAATTTTCAGGCCTTCATCATTTCCAAATTTGACAACTCCTTCTTTGTCATATTTGATGCCTGTAACAAGATCCTTGTTACCCGTCATGTGGGATGTGCAACCACTATCAAGGATCCAAACACCAGATCGATCCGATGCTTTAAGGGCAATCTGCGCCACCACAGCCTTCTCATTTTTCTTCTTCTTGGTCCATACTTTTTCTTTCACACTCGGCATGGATTGAGGCTTCTGTTCTTTCTCAGAGTATGACGGACCACCCTCATCTTGCAGAGCTGCAAATCTGTTCTGAACTTTTAACTCACTTGTTGGTTTATTGATCTGCTGCTTGCGAACATTTTGATTATTCTTGGACACATTTCTCTGAATGATTGATGTGCAATACCTAGCCATGTGTCCAAATCCTCCGCACCAAAAACAGTGTCCTTCAAAATGTGTTCTGGAAAACCGTTCTCTGTTTGGCTGCCGTCTCTGCTCATGTTCCCTTCTGTATCTCTTGGCTATGGAACACACAAACTGTGAATGTCCCATTTTCCCACAGCAATAACACCTGATATAGGATGCATTCCCTCGTGATATTTCAGCACTGTGATTTCCCCTTTGGGATCTCTGAATATTCTGATTCTGTTTTGTTCCCAAATCAACCTTCACTTTCGGGATGAGTGGATGCGGTCTGACTGCAATTGTCGCCAATTTTTGTTCTTGACTAAGCCCAGAAACGACCTTAACATCTGAGCTCAATTGCTGTTTCTTTCCTACTGAACTGCTAGGCTCTGCTTTCATCTTCTCTGTCTTCTAAATAGCCTGCTTTTCGGATATCACATTGGGGGTCAAGAGTTTATCTTGATCCTTGAGTTTTTGTCGCAGACTGACCACTTCTTCTTCAAGCTCTTTGATACATCTAACCTACTCCTTTCCTGTGTTTGTCAGACAATCAATTTCCTTCTTTTGTTCCTCAATTTTAAGCTTATACTCAACCATATTTTCTGAGCTCTCTGGTGTTGAGGATTTTAGTCTTTCAATTTCTTCTAACAGCTCAGACTTTTCTTCATCCTGTTGTTGCATGTAGAGTTTGGCATCACGAACCACTTTATTGGATTTCTTCGTTTTGGCTCTCCAAACATCTATCTCCTCAAGAGCTGCTTCCAATTCGGCTTCCATATCAATTCTCCCTTCAATTTCTTCTTCTTCTTTAGCATCAGCTTCTTCTCCCTTTTGAGAACTACCGACAATTGCCACCAAGGCATTTACCCCACGATCTCTGCAATTTTCTATTTCCTCAACTTCTTCATCCTCAGACTCATCTGAACTTTCAAATTCTTGTGAGAGAAGATTCTTTTTCTTGAAGAAATTTCTCTTGAATTGTTTCTTCCCTTTCACAAAAGCTGAAGACTTATTTTTGGGAATTTCAACGTCATCATCATCATCATCATCTTGAAACTTCTTGGGGCATCTTGCCGCAAGATGACCAACCTTTCCACATCTAAAGCATGCTAGTGGAAGTTTACCTTTAAACTTTCCTCTTCCTCTTTGTAGATTCGAAGAAAGGAATGACATCACCTCATCTGTCTCTTCTTCTTCATTAGAATCTTCAATGGTGAGCTTCTTCAGGGCCTTAAATGCCACCTCTTTAGACTTCCCCTTTTCCACAGCCTCATTATCATCGTTCCTCATTTCATATGCAACCAAGGTGCTGTGCAAATTGTCCAATGTCAGCTCTTTTGGATCTTTATCTTCTAGTACTGAAACTTTCAGATTGAACCGAGGTGGAAGTTTCCTCAAGATGCGCTTTACAATCTTTATGTCTTCAATGACTTCTCCAAGACCTCGCATATCTTCCACAACAATGTTTACCCTATCAAAGAATGCGTCAACAGACTCATTCGGGTTCATTTTCAGATCTTCATATTTGTTCCACAACACCTGCAGCTTTGCCTCTCTGACTTTTGTGTCCCCTTCATATATATTCAAAAGCTTTTCCCACCTGGAATGTGACGTTTTGCATGACATCACCTTTGTGTAGATGGTATTGGAAAGGGCTCCCCCTAAGGCATTGATTGCTTTGGAATCAGCATCCAACTCTCTATGCTCAGCTTCTGATAAGGCACCACTATTAATATCAGCTGTGATACCATGCATAGCTGCTGAAAACACATCCATTCCCAAGGATCAGAAATAGTGTTGCATCCGATTCTTCCATATCTAAAAATTATATCCGTCGAAGATCGGAATCCCTTTATGATTGGTTACCTCCATTGAGAGAAGAACAACTTTCAACCTTTCCCTCTGATACCACTTGTTAGGTCCACTAGGCTGGATACCCTGAGAGGGGGGGTGAATCAGGGTATGACTAATTAAAAATTAATGCCCGTTCTGATCTTGTTTCGCTGTTAAGCAAAACACTCTTCTCTCTTTTCCCTGTTGCACGATATAAACAGAATGTAAAGCAAGCACAGGACACAACAATTTTACTTGGTTCACCGCTAAGGGCTACGTCCAAGGAGCATACGCCGACAGGTTGCCGGTCGTACCAAATTCCACTAATCTTCACTAGCTGTGGATTACAAGGTTCGGGCTAGATCACTTCTATGCCCAGGATCACTGCCTTTACAATGTTTAGGGTCAGCTCACTGCTTTCCCAAGGGTCACTCCCTGTTTCTCTCTCTCTGGCTCACTGCCGGTGGAGAGGATCACCTTCTTCCTCTTCCTGAGCTCACTGCTCTTGGATGGAATCCACTCACAGTTTATAGACCTGTAGGTCTCTTCATTTTCCTGAAAAAATGCATCTTCTCTTGTATGTAGATGCTCTGATGAAGTTTAACTTTCACCCGTTGATGAATATCTCTTTGCACCGAAGGTATCGGGCAAACTTCCAGCTTCCACACAGTCAGAAAATCACTGCGGGAACAAAACCTTACTTGGCGCGCAAGTCAACCTCGGCGCGCAAGTATCGGCGCGCAAGTCACAACGGGCACGCAAGTCTTCCTCTGACACTTGCGCGACACAAGCTTCCTCAACTCTAAACTTGCGCGACTCTCTTCCCTTTACGCCCAAACCACCATTGGTGCGCAACTGCAAACCGGCGCGCAACTTCTAACACCGGCGCACAACTTCAACCACTGGCGCGCAAGTCCCACCTGCGCGACCACACACACCACTTGCGCGACCACCACACCTGCGCGACGGGAGCTCTCGTCTTGAACTCCGGTGAGAAATGAGGAGGGGTGGTCCGGTATTTATAGGCAATCTGACCACCCTGCGCGACGGCGCGCAAGTCACCTGCGCGACCCAATCTCGTCGCGCAAGTCTTCTCTCCTTTAGACACTTGCGCGACCAACTCCCAAACTTGCGCGATCCTATTTCCTTAGGCATATTTTGATCTTCTGATCTTGAAAAACATGTGGCACGCAAGTTTCCTCTACACCATGTTCGCGGCGCGCAAGTCCCTTTGCCAAAAACACTTTTCTTCATTTGCCGATTTTCAGGCCCAAAAATTTGGCAAACACTGGAAAACGGCGCCACCTTGTATCTGTTCTTTTGTACCGCCTCCAGATCATCCATTCCTTTTATCGACGTTCTTGAATCAAACATGGATCGTTGACCTTAGCTCTTGAACTCGACATTCCACCATGAAATCCTCTTTGTCAACAATCACAACTCAGATGTCCACTTTGTCAACAAACACAATCACCTCAAAAATGCTTCAATGATACCTTGAGTGATTTTTGCCCAACAATCTCCCCCTTTGGGTTTGTTGACAATTCTTCCAAGACTAAGATACGTCGTTGATTCTTCAGTCTCCATTCGCCTCATTGCGATTCTGATAGCGATCAAGGACTTACTCAACACATACTCTAAGCCCACATCAGCAATGCTCGGCGTGAGAAACAAGAGTAAATGAAAAGTTCATCAATGAAGCACTTTATCTCTGACATCCACTGTTGACACAAAACTGATACCAACACCACTATTCTGCTTTTATCACGATCCTCAGCTGTCGTGATATCTATTCTTTGATCGATCACTTCTAGCATCGTCAGATTTAATACGCTCCCCCTTTCTGCTCACAGCTTCAACACCTCTTTAGCCATATTTCCTGTGTTGTCCAAGCTAAGCTCTGGCTAAGCACGTTCAACTAGCTTCAACTCCCCCTATCTGGCTGCTCCACCTGTCAGCTTCTCCCCATATCATTCATGATTTATCAAATCTCCACATTGTCTCCCCCTTGAAAAATCACTATTTTCCTTGAACAATCACTATTTTCTCCCCCTTTGGCAACGAACCCAAAGGACAGTCCTTTGTAGTCTGGAACATATTAGAGAACACATATCAGCATATGAGGGAAAAACACATCATACCTCGGGGAGAGGGGGTGGGGGTCCCACATCCACACTATTTTAAGTGCGGGGAATCGACTGAACTCCCAGAGCCAGTCGATGCATCTCAAAAGCTTCCTTGGGTAAGGCCTTTGTCAGAATGTCTGCAACCTGTAGCTCTGTAGGCACATACTCCAACTTCACGATGCCCTGCTCAACCTTCTCCTTGATGAAATGATACTTGATCTCAATGTGCTTTGTTCTGGAATGATGGACAAGATTTTTGCTAAGATTTATAGCACTTGAGTTGTCACACTGGATTCCGATCGGAGACTTCACTTCAACTCCCATATCTTCAAGTTGCTGCTTCATCCACAATAACTGTATGCATGCTTGAGTGGCTGAAATATACTCAGCTTCTGCGGTGCTTAATGAAATGCAATCCTGTTTCTTGCTCAACCAAGCAATACAAAGTCCGCCAAGATAAAATGCACCACCAGACGTTGATTTTCTATCATCCGCTGAACCGGCCCAGTCTGCATCAGTGTACCCCAATAACTCTGTCTGAGATTTGTCATTGTATGTCAAGCCGAAGTCCACCGTGCCCTTAATATACCGAAGTATTCTTTTCACTGCGAGCATGTGACTTTCCTTGGGATTACTCTGATATCTCGCTGCTTGGAATGTGGCGAAAACAATATCAGGCCTTGTTGCGGTTAAGTACAATAGACTTCCAATGATTTGCCTGTATTCTGTGATATTAATTGCCTTGCCATCCTCATCTTTTGATAATTTCATCCGGGTAGCCACCGGAGTCTTCATTTCCTTGGAATTGAGCATTCCAAACCTTCTCAGGACCTCCTTGGCATATTTAGATTGAGAAATGAATGTTCCATTCCTTCCTTGTGTTACCAGTAGACCAAGGAAAAACGTTAGCTCTCCAACCATTGACATTTCAAATTCATTTTTCATGAATTCGGAAAACTTTCTGCACTGAGCTTCATCTGATCCACCAAATATTATGTCATCGACATAAACCAACACCATCATCCTTTGATTACTGTCATTACTGAAATAGAGATTGTAATCAACTCCTCCACGCTGAAAACCAAGCTTCTTCAAGTACTGATCAAGCCTTGAGTACCATGCCCTTGGTGCTTGTTTCAGCCCATACAATGCCTTCTTCAGCCTGCAAACTTTGTTCTCATCCTCATGAATGAGAAAACCATCTGGCTGCTCAATATACACCTCCTCTTCTAGAACCCCATTCAAGAATGCGGATTTGACATCCATCTGGAACACTTTGATCTTCCTTTGCACTGCGATGGCTAGGAATAATCTTATTGTCTCCAGCCTTGCAACCGGTGCAAATGTCTCATCATCATCAATTCCCTCGATTTTGGAGTACCCCTTGCACACTAGACGTGCTTTGTTCCGAATCAATGTTCCATCTTCATTCATCTTGTTGGGATATACCCATTTGGTCCCAATGACATTCTTGTCCGCTGGCCTCGAAACAATCTCCCATGTCTGGTTCTTCTCAATCTGATCAAGCTCTTCGTTCATGGCCTGAACCCAGTTCTCATCTTCAGCTGCATCGGAAAAACATTTCGGCTCCACTTGAGACAAAAACGATGCTTGCTGTGATGATTTCATTCTTCGAGTCTGAACTGGAGCTGTTTGATCACCAATGATATTCTGCCTATCAATTTCAGCTCGACTCTTTGGCTTTCTCACAGACACCGACTTGACACTTACCTCTTCATCATCAGTATCTTCTTCTGAGTCAGCTTCTGCCACTTCTGCTCCCCCTGGGTTGCTTATCTCATCATCACTTTCATCCAGGAACTGTTCACTGGGTCGTTGAGCAGTCTGTTCATTTTCGACTATAGTGACATCATTACTCTCAACAATTTTTCTCAGCCTCTTGTTGAAGCATTTATATGCTTTTCTTTTCCCTGAATAGCCAGGGAATATCCCTTCATCTCCTCGTGCCTCAAACTTCCTATGATGTTCTTTGTTGAGAATGAAACATTTACTTCCAAAGATTCGAAAGTATTTCAATGTTGGCTTCTTTCCGTACCACAGTTCATACGGAGTCTTCCCTTGCTTCGGACATAACAGGGACCTGTTTGAAACATAGACCGATGTCAAAACTGCTTCCTTCCAAAATTTCTCTGGTAGGTCCTTATCAATAAGCATTGTTCTGGCAATGTTGTTAATGATCTGATTCCTCATTTCTACCACTCCATTCTGTTGGGGAGTTCTCACTGATGAAACTTGATGCCTTATCCCATGTTTATCGAGATAGTTTTCAACCTGACTGTTTGTAAATTCTGTACCGTTATCAGTACGAAACTTCAGAATTTTCTGCCCAATTCCTTTGGCCTGTATGTCTTTCTGATGATTTTACCTTGTTGACAAGCATCACACGTATGAGTGCGATCACGTGATAGTTTGGGAAGGTCTCTAGCAGCATCACATTTCACGAGATCCTCCATAGATGGTTGGCATAGATGACCAAGTCGCTTATGCCATAGCTGGTTTTCTTCCTCTCTGGATAAAAGACAAATATCTTCTTCCCCACCTACAAGATAGAGATTTCCCTTTGACCTTTTTCCCTGCAGAACAGCTGCTCCATCTTTTCCTTTTACAACACACATCTTCTTGGTAAATTGGATAGAGTGCCCAGAGTCACATAGTTGACTGACACTGAGTAGGTTATGACTGAGACCCTCTACTACCAAGACATCAGCACGTCTCATCTCTTTGCCCCCAAACCTGGCTTTCCCTGAGCCAACAATTTTCAGGCCTTCATCATTTCCAAATTTGACAACTCCTTCTTTGTCATATTTGATGCCTGTAACAAGATCCTTGTTACCCGTCATGTGGGATGTGCAACCACTATCAAGGATCCAAACACCAGATCGATCTGATTCTTTAAGGGAAATCTGTGCCACCACAGCCTTCTCAATTTTCTTCTTCTTGGTCCATACTTTTTCTTTCACACTCGGCATGGATTGAGGCTTCTGTTCTTTCTCAGAGTATGACGGACCACCCTCATCTTGCAGAGCTGCAAATCTGTTCTAAACTTTTAACTCACTTGTTGGTTTATTGATCTGCTGCTTGCGAACATTTTGATTATTCTTTGACACATTTCTCTGAATGATTGATGTACAATACCTAGCCATGTGTCCAAATCCTCCGCACCAAAAACAGTGTCCTTCAAAATGTGTTCTGGAAAACCGTTCTCTGTTTGGCTGCCGTCTCTGCTCATGTTCCCTTCTGTATCTCTTGGCTATGGAACACACAAACTATGAATGTCCCATTTTCCCACAGCAATAACACCTGATATAGGATGCATTCCCTCGTGATATTTCAGCACTGTGATTTCCCCTTTGGGATCTCTGAATATTCTGATTCTGTTTTGTTCCCAAATCAACCTTCACATTCGGGATGAGTGGATGCGGTCTGACTGCAATTGTCGCCAATTTTTGTTCTTGACTAAGCCCAGAAACGACCTTAACATCTGAGCTCAATTGCTGTTTCTTTCCTACTGAACTTCTAGGCTCCGCTTTCATATTCTCTGTCTTCTGAATAGCCTGCTTTTCGGATATCACATTGGGGGTCAAGAGTTTATCTTGATCCTTGAGTTTTTGTCGCAGACTGACCACTTCTTCTTCAAGCTCTTTGATACATCTAACCTGCTCCTTTCCTGTGTTTGTCAGACAATCAATTTCCTTCTTTTGTTCCTCAATTTTAAGCTTATACTCAACAATATTTTCTGAGCTCTCTGGTGTTGAGGATTTTAGTCTTTCAATTTCTTCTAACAGCTCAGACTTTTCTTCATCCTGTTGTTGCATGTAGAGTTTGGCATCACGAACCACTTTATTGGCTTTCTTCGTTTTGGCTCTCCAAACATCTATCTCCTCAAGAGATGCTTCCAATTCGACTTCCATATCAATTCTCCCTTCAATTTCTTCTTCTTCTTTAGCATCAGCTTCTTCTCCCTTTTGAGAACTACCGACAATTGCCACCAAGGAATTTACCCCACGATCTCTGCAATTTTCTATTTCCTCAACTTCTTCATCTTCAGACTCATCTGAACTTTCAAATTCTTGTGAGAGAAGATTCTTTTTCTTGAAGAAATTTCTCTTGAATTGTTTCTTCCCTTTCACAAAAGCTGAAGACTTCTTTTTGGGAATTTCAACGTCATCATCATCATCATCATCTTGAAACTTCTTGGGGCATATTGCCGCAAGATGACCAACCTTTCCACATCTAAAGCATGCTAGTGGAAGTTTACCTTTAAACTTTCCTCTTCCTCGTTGTAGATTCGAAGAAAGGAATGACATCACCTCATCTGTCTCTTCTTCTTCATTAGAATCTTCAATGGTGAGCTTCTTCATGGCCTTAAATGCCACCTCTTTAGACTTCCCCTTTTCCACAGCCTCATTATCATCGTTCCTCATTTCATATGCAACCAAGGTGCTGTGCAAATTGTCCAATGTCAGCTCTTTTGGATCTTTATCTTCTAGTACTGAAACTTTCGGATTGAACCGAGGTGGAAGTTTCCTCAAGATGCGCTTTACAATATTTATGTCTTCAATGACTTCTCCAAGACCTCGCATATCTTCCACAACAATGTTTACCCTATCAAAGAATGCATCAACAGACTCATTCGGGTTCATTTTCAGATCTTCATATTTGTTCCACAACACCTGCAGCTTTGCCTCTCTGACTTTTGTGTCCCCTTCATATATATTCAAAATCTTTTCCCACATGGAATGTGACGTTTTGCATGACATCACCTTTGTGTAGATGGGATTGGAAAGGGCTCCCCCTAAGGCATTGATTGCTTTGGAATCAGCATCCAACTCTCTATGCTCAGCTTCTGATAAGGCACCACTATTAATATCAGCTGTGATACCATGCATAGCTGCTGAAAACACATCCATTCCCAAGGATCGGAAATAGTGTTGCATCCGATTCTTCCATATCTAAAAATTATATCCGTCGAAGATCGGAATCCCTTTATGATTGGTTACCTCCATTGAGAGAAGAACAACATTCAACCTTTCCCTCTGATACCACTTGTTAGGTCCACTAGGCTGGATACCCTGAGAGGGGGGGTGAATCAGGGTATGACTAATTAAAAATTAATGCCCGTTCTGATCTTGTTTCGCTGTTAAGAAAAACACTCTTCTCTCTTTTCCCTGTTGCACGATATAAACAGAATGTAAAGCAAGCACAGGACACAGCAATTTTACTTGGTTCACCGCTAAGGGCTACGTCCAAGGAGCATACGCCGACAGGTTGCCGGTCGTACCAAATTCCACTAATCTTCACTAGCTGTGGATTACAAGGTTCGGGCTAGATCACTTCTATGCCCAGGCTCACTGCCTTTACAATGTTTAGGGTTAGCTCACTAATTTCCCAAGGGTCACTCCCTGTTTCTCTCTCTCTGGCTCACTGCCGGTGGAGAGGATCACCTTCTTCCTCTTCCTGAGCTCACTGCTCTTGGATGGAATCCACTCACAGTTTATAGACCTGTAGGTCTCTTCATTTTCCTGAAAGAATGCATCTTCTCTTGTATGTAGATGCTCTGATGAAGTTTAACTTTCACCCGTTGATGAATATCTCTTTGCACCGAAGGTATCGGGCAAACTTCCAGCTTCCACACAGTCTGAAAATCACTGCGGGAACAAAACCTTACTTGGCGCGCAAGTCAACCTCGGCGCGCAAGTATCGGCGCGCAAGTCACAACGGGCACGCAAGTCTTCCTCTGACACTTGCGCGACACAAGCTTCCTCAACTCTAAACTTGCGCGACTCTCTTCCCTTTACGCCCAAACCACCATTGGTGCGCAACTGCAAACCGGCGCGCAACTTCTAACACCGGCGCACAACTTCAACCACTGGCGCGCAAGTCCCACCTGCGCGACCACACACACCACTTGCGCGACCACCACACCTGCGCGACGGGAGCTCTCGTCTTGAACTCCGGTGAGAAATGAGGAGGGGTGGTCCGGTATTTATAGGCAATCTGACCACCCTGCGCGACGGCGCGCAAGTCACCTGCGCGACCCAATCTCGTCGCGCAAGTCTTCTCTCCTTTAGACACTTGCGCGACCAACTCCCAAACTTGCGCGATCCTATTTCCTTAGGCATATTTTGATCTTCTGATCTTGAAAAACATGTGGCACGCAAGTTTCCTCTACACCATGTTCGCGGCGCGCAAGTCCCTTTGCCAAAAACACTTTTCTTCATTTGCCGATTTTCAGGCCCAAAAATTTGGCAAACACTGGAAAACGGCGCCACCTTGTATCTGTTCTTTTGTACCGCCTCCAGATCATCCATTCCTTTTATCGACGTTCTTGAATCAAACATGGATCGTTGACCTTAGCTCTTGAACTCGACATTCCACCATGAAATCCTCTTTGTCAACAATCACAACTCAGATGTCCACTTTGTCAACAAACACAATCACCTCAAAAATGCTTCAATGATACCTTGAGGGATTTTTGCCCAACAAGTATTAAGGTAATTTCAACATTTTAAATAATTTTATTTTTATATTTTGGGTTTTAATGTGTGGAGATAAATATAAATATGAGAGGATAATGAGAGAAAGAATGGGTCAGAGCTTACCCTCTAATCGGTGTTGCTTTATCCCTATGACTGTGAACTCCATTGATGGGGGGATACGGATGAATCAATAACGTTTCTATGAATGGGATGTTGATAAAAGGGAGTTTTCTGGAAGATATAATTCATTTTAATTTTAGAGAGGATTTTTTTCCTAATGTGAGTGAGGGAGGTTATTTTTACATGTCGAGATGGGTATTTTAGCAATAAAATTATATATCAAAGGAAAAATTTATAATAATGAATTTTTTAAAATATAAATAATATATAAATATAATTGATTGATTTTTTTCAAATTATAACACATTATCAATGCAATTTTACTTCGATTATTAAAAAGGAATGTGAAAAAATGAAATTTATTTATTTTGAGGGAACACTTTTGAATCTATGGCATGGAAAGAGTTTTTTAGTTATGGAAGAATTTTTTTTTGTATTTTAAAGACTAATTTTAAAAAAATAACTCTTTTAGGATGTGTGTAAATTTATTACAAACAATTCAGTTATTATTACATCTTTAATGATTTAATTTATGAAACACAAATTTGGAAACTATATTATTTCTATTATTAAAAAAAACCATGATGCATTTAAAAAAAATCCCATAAAATAACCCTTCGAAAATTATGATATGATGGTTTATAAAATAAATTCCATTTTATTTAAATAATTTCACAAAAAATGTAAATTTAATTTTTAATATAAATATTATTATTTTTATAAAATTTATTAATATACTATATTTTATAAATATTCTAGCACATTCGTTTCATTTTTTATTCAGAATATTTATTTATTGGAATCATTATTTTCACATATAATTAAATTACTCAGGATAAACATTATTTATATCATAATATATAATTTTTTGGTTAAATTTCTATTCTAACAATCAAGATACTATTCCCCAGGGTGAGGTTATAATTCCAATGCTAACATTACAATTACAATAGTTATAGTACTATTCTAACGATCATTTTACCTCCTATAAATACCTGTTCAATAGATTATAAATGATTCTCCACAATTACCTTGATGCTTAAAAATTTATATTTTTTATAATATTGAGTAGGTTAATAATATTTTTATTCCATTATACAGGGTTTTTCATGGGAGGGTAATCATATAATATTAGGGGAATCCATATTTTTCCATTGTTTTTTTATATTTTATATTTTTACCATGGTAATATTTTGAATATTAATTAGTGTAATTGATGAATAATTTAACATTTTTTTATTGAAATAAGGGTTTTTTCTCATTGTGTTATAATAATATAATATAATATAATATATTACAATAGATATTTATTTTAACTAAAAACAATCATTTATATACTATGGGTTGTTATAAAACCGATCACTGATTATTAGTAATGAATTTTCAAAATAATGGAATGAATAAAAAATAAAATAAAAGAAACACATGACAATGTATTCAATAAAAACCCATATTGAAATTACAAGTATACAATATGTAAAAATGTTCCTTGAAAATTAAATGTATATCATTCTAATTAAATGCGCATCAAAATTATGCCTCAAATAATATAGGGTATACAGTTAAATCAATATCATAAAACACAATATAGAAATAATGGATACGATATGAAAAATATTGATGAATTTAAAATACAAGGACATTCATGATAATTATAATATTTAGAGAGAAAATAAGGGGTATAGTTAATATAACCCTTATGAAAAAGGTGAGGTATGATTTATATAATCAATAGGGAATTTATAGGGTAATATATATAACATATACCCAAAAAGGATAGATCATTTAGAGTTTAAGAGAAGTAAAAATTTAAAATTATTAAAAACAATGTTTTTGTAATATGTATGTAAACGAATAATTAAAAATTTCTTTAAATAAAATTTCTTGTCGTTGAAAAAAGTAAATTGAAAATAACAATTTTAGTAAAATTTAAAATTTTAAAAACATAATATAAATATATGCATGATAATAAATGTGTACTAGAAGAAACTATACCTAAGTGGAATAAAATTTCTTTATATAATCTTTTAAAATGTTAATATTTAATTTAAGAAATTCAAAATTTAAAAAATAATAAAATTTATTTATTTATAAAATCATGAAAAAAATTTAGAGGATTCATGTAATGCCCCAAAAAAATTACAAATGAAAATTACGCTTGGTCTATTTAAATGTCTTATTATGGTTGTATAAATCTTATACACTTATATGGTTCAATATTTTGGATTTTAAAATACCATTATGAATTTTGAATGTAGCTAATATATCTGTAGAATAGAGATCACATAATTAGTATAAATATAGGGATTTAACAAATCCAATTTACTAAGACAAATAAAGCGATGACCTCATCTAGTAGTCTATCCCCATACGAAGACCATTTTTCATTGCTCATAAATGAGATGGCATCATTGGGCTACACTCTTGACCATTCTCATGCCGAGCTTAAATATTCTATGCTCATGTGGAACCACCTAC
This sequence comes from Viscum album, assembly GCA_963277665.1. Classification (NCBI taxonomy): domain Eukaryota; kingdom Viridiplantae; phylum Streptophyta; class Magnoliopsida; order Santalales; family Viscaceae; genus Viscum; species Viscum album. The sequence continues at coordinate 1,308,395,538 of OY728132.1, forward strand.
ATGAGAAATTGAAGTTGGTAGAGATTACAACTCGAGGAATGTTATCCATGATACCCCATGAGTCTGTCACCATTGAACACCTAACCATAAGGTATAATATGGGTTTTTAAGGGGTTATGAATCCAGACCCTAGTACTATGTTTATGTACATAATTCTTGTATAGAGAATATACAAGCTTTTTATTATAGTTATTCTATAAATAGTTTTAATGCACAAATGTTATTTTTATTAAATATTCTATTAAGAAATCTGTTTTGACGAATTAATGGATTTTTTATTTAAATGAAATTTTATTAAATTATTATTATTATTATTAAATTACTTTTCATTAAATATAAATTATCGTATAATTTTTTGAATGCAATTGTAATTTTCATTACGGTTTGAAAGCTGTTTTTGTCAAAACCCAAGAATTTTCGATAAATGCCAGATTTTATTTTAAAAGAAAAAATGCACATATTTTTAAAATTATTTAGATAAAATGAAATTTTTTTTGGAATCAGGACATTAAAATTATCCAATGATGAATTTTCATAATTTTTTGAGAAATTCGATTTTTTGGGTAAAAATTAAATACTACTTAAATATATAACTTGTTTTATGACATCATAATGAACCAAAAGTGATCTAATAAAATTATAGAAATTTTATGATTGGCCAAAATTTGTTTTACTATTAAAATACTGTAATTTTTAGTTTTTTTTATTTATTTTACAAATCATCATTGGACCCTTCAAGGGTTATAAAACATTTTGTCTTTTAAAATTGTTTTCCTAGAGAGTGTGACTCACCTCCACATAAGCAACCATATTATATTAATAATTTCGGCCATTTTCATTAAAAATATTATTTTAAACTTCCCTTTGGAAAAAATCATGGGCAAAAACTTTTGTCTGGTTTGTGGTTTTTATTAGTTTACTGTGTGGTGTCCCAAACCAAAATAATATTGAATTCCTTCTCCTTAACAATATAATCCAATCCAAGATTCCACTTCATCTTAACTCAATGCCTTTGGAGTTTGACAAACCCCGAACCCTCTCTCTGTAGAATCCTCCAGGGGTGCCCCAGTCTCCTATGAAGCCTCTCTCATGCCTCTCCCAAGCATTTGGTATCACACTTCCATGTAAGGGATTCTCACCTTCCTTATTCATGTCTTAGATTCCTTATATTTTAATACCATTTTATTTTGAATTAAAAATGTTGAGTTATTATTTATCACCTCCCCATATTTCCCTCTTCATATTTGAGTAATGAGAGATCCCATTTACCTCTAATTAATTCCTTCCCTGTATAGGTATTACCATGCCAAAATTCTGTAACGAATTTCTCTCTCCACATTTACATCAAAGTAATTCTTTAGTATTATGAATCCAAATTCCATTAAAATTGTTGGGTGATGTATATATATTCCCCCCATACTGTCAACTTCATATAAATATGATGAGACACCCCTTTCTATCTCATCAACCATTTCCATGAGTTCGTATGTCAGGCTGTTACTCTGCAAAAATTACACCGCGATTTTCCAAGCTAATGTAATTGTGTAGTGAATACCATGGACACTTCTATATCAAGGGTATTCACCTTTATGCAAATTTAATTATAGTTTAAAGAGTTTCAAGTATTAATTCCACAATCCTTTATCTTGGAATAAAAGATGATGTTTAATGAATCCATGTTTTATGATCATTGTGGCACACTTATGCATGAAATAAAATTAATATGAATGGTGCACCCTAATAGCGCTCATTGAATTGGGTAAATTATAGTATCATGATACGCCATGTGAAATTACTATTGAATCAAGCTAATTCAAGTGAAATGGGTGTTTTCTTTTTCTTCATGTGCAATGAGGATTTACTCATTCTCCAAGTGCAATGAGCCTTGGCTGAAGCTAATTCCATGTTAAGTGTATATAGATAATCTTATCCATGTTATGATTATCTTGATTTATCATTCCATTATATTCATTCATATCTTATTCTCGATTGATATTTCTATTGTCTAACATGTATTTTATTCCTCATGTTATTCCATGTTTATTCCCTTACTAGGCTTTATAGCTCACCATTTTTTAACCATGTTTTTATGTTATCCCAAGAAATGCTATGTACGAGGGAATGCAATGGTCATGTAAATGGTGTTTTCAATAAAGATGTCATGTTTCAGGTTTTATGTAATTATGTAATGATCCTAATCCCAAGAGACACTAGGCCTTTTGATCATCTATGTTTTATTAAGGTATGTTTATTTAATAAATCATATTAATGGTGTAATAATAGAAGGGATATTATAAATCCACATTGAGAATAATGATTATAAAATATGGTAAAGGAGTTTATGAGACAAAACATAAATGTGTGAGTCATTTCAGACTTTTAAATAGAAATAAAAAATTCCTATATAGAAAATAGGAAAAATATTCCATTAAAATAATATTATATAAATTGAATGATAATGTGCAATATTCTTAATAATTAATATTATTATTGAGAGTACATTTTTTGATAAAATATATATAATATGGACATATAAGGGAATGAATCTTAAATTTAAGGAAAATATAAGTGCGATTTCCAAAAAGTGAAAACATTTGGTTGAATTATGAATAAAATGGAAATAGAATAGTAATATGGGATAAAAAACAAAAAAAAATTAATAATTAATGAAATATATGAGTTTTTAGACAAAATGAACTTGCAATTATGTCATGTGGTAGATTTTACATAAAAATCATGAAAAATATGTAAGATTGGAATAAAAATACCTTGCATGTTATATAATATTTTGATCATTGATATTAGAAAGAGAGACCATTTAATGAATATATTAATATCATGAATAAAAATTTAATCATGATATGATTTATCAAATTGGATATATAAACATCATATATGGAATATAGGCCGATATTAAAAAAATTATCAAGGAATGAAATTTGAAATCAGAATCCCCTTACATACATCATAATATATAAGGTAATAATCCATTAAAAATGAATTTATGGGAAATAAATAAGAAATAATAACAAATAAAGTGTTAATAACGTTTCATAAAACAATAGGCTTAATGAAACCAATCATTTAATTGTGGTGTTCATCAAGAATGGTTGTATCTAAATATATGTAAATTACGTTACCAGCAACCTTTATGGATTATGTAATTGATGAATTGAAAGAATAAGGAAAGGTAATTAAAAATTGAAACTAAAACTAAAAACAAAAATAAATTATTTATGATATAATAATTTAATAAGAATGTATTAAATCCACAGTAAATATGATTGGTGTGTAATAAGAAACATGTATCAAGGAGATGAAATTTTGTTGAATAAATCTTAACGTAGATACCATCTTAGTCAGACCCACTCCAAAATCTGCTATAATATAAAATTAATCACAAATCATCTATTTTAGGAAATTATTCAATTTTATTAAATTTTTATATTCATTTTTATATTCATTTATTATAGATTTATCATTTATTTTTCATTAATATTGATCTGTGGTATATTAAATTATAAATTATCCATTTCAACTTCAGTGTAATGGTATGAGTTTCATTCCATTTTTAGGAGTTCATAATCTATAGAATTAAAAAAATCATAGAGTAAATTTCATTCTAGTAGAGGAAAATGTATACATATATATATTTTTTGGAAAATAGATTTACATAAAAAAATATAGATCCTTAATTTAGATCAAAGTGGATAAAATCACCATAATATTTAATTTATAATATCATTATTATATTTGAAATTTCATCTTTATTGAGTAATAATAATTTCATTAATATCATTTTTATTAGTGAAATATATTTTCAACCATCCCTATGTTATTTTTATGTAAAATGATTGCGTCATTGATGGCCACGGTGAACCGAACACAATAAGGAATTTTTTAATGGATTGGAGAACATTAGATAATTGTCTTGCCCATCACAAACCAGCCCGAGTCGACCCTAAACCGGCCACCAAGGCCAGCCCATGACAAGTCCAAAATGGTTTTCTCGATACATCTGGGATGGCGACAAGTAGTGATGGAAACAATTGAGTAAACAAGGGAATTATTTTTCACAAATTTAAACAATAAGGAAATCAACCAAAAGAATGTACATCCAAAAACAAAATTATATAAAAATTAAACCAATGTCATTTATATAAAAAAATGAAAGTAAAACTGAATGATACAACTAAACCAACCCGACCTGATTACCAACAAAATCCATGTGACCCTTTTGGACACTCTCCTACATAATGATTTCATGTCACATATGGCGATTGAACTCAAGATGAAACCTACCCGAGGACTAAAAACAGAAGAAAACTATAGGCGTGAGAACAAAAACATAGTAGGTTAGCGTGATATTCAATCCCCAATACACATCCATGAAATTAACAAAAATAATTTATAAGTTTGAAATATAATATATAAAAGTATGTTTTCCAAACATGGTTCTATTATATAATCATTAAAAATAAAATTGTGGTTTGTTTTTATAACCAATAATTCTAGTAACCATTTCCAAAGAGATGAAACTTCAAAATAAAAACAGTTTTTAGAGGGATACATTAAATAATGTAAAATTTTAAATAAAACACACAAAATGATGAATTTATCAATAAAACACACCTTATGCCGATGGTGAGTACAAAATAGGAAATGGGAACATGTTAAAGAACTGCCCTAGACACTAGTTTGTAGTGGGCCCCAGGTACCTCATATCACATTGTAAAAGTAACTATAAAAAATATATGTCATCATAAAATATCCCCTAGAAGGGAATAAATACTCATAACCTATTGGTACCAAACATCAACATCATAGTTTATTTACTGTTGTGATCTTCAAACGTTCTACATGAAACGTGGAGGAATCCATTGTAGATCGCTTGCATAGTAGTAGACGTCCATCCACCTAGATGCCCAGGTAACCATTTAGTGCTCAGTCAAGTTCCAGATATTATTAAATACACGTTTCACATGATAATTTCATTCCCATATCATACACACACAAATATCCCTAAAAATGCTTATCATTTATTTCATGTATCGATAAACCACATAAAATTTTCATAAAACAATTTCTAGAAGTATAACAAAGATATGCTCATAAAATAAATTTAAAAAATGATATTTTAAGGACAAACTCCAGCCCTTACCATATCAATAAATTTTTGGAAGCTCCAACAACATTTAATAAATCAATATCATGGGCCATAAAATGACACCAAATGATAAAACATGAAGAACACATGAAAACCATTTTAACATGGAAAATGAAAAATGATCATTTAATCATTCTTCTCAAAAACAAAATTTATTAAAAGACCCAATTACACTATTCATAATGAGGTGTATACACAACATTATCATCAATAGAACCATTACTTAAATCCCTCAATAACTCAGGTTACACAATCAAGGCCCATCCGTTTATATAAAGGTTCCAAACGGTCCATTTACCAAGAACTCATGGCAAAACACCCTAAAAATTGATACTCACTTCATTATAAAATCAAAAACAAGATTTTGAAGTACATAAGAAACCCCAAAACAATCATTCACTTGCTGAAAATATTTTTCATCATCCAAAATAATCATTTTATATCCCCTTGAGCACAATAATGCCAACCGAGAGCTTTCTCAAAATGGAAGCATGCAATAATTAATAAAACAAACTCTATTTAACTCGAAAAATGCTATAAAACAAAATTTTCATGCCAAAAATAATTTTTAATAGATAAGGCATGTTATAAAAATTATAATTCAGGTGCTAAATCAAATAGATCATTCAAATAAACACTTAGTGTGAACACATTAAACAAAACAACAACATTTTTACATAACAAGGCACAATCTCCCCTTCTTGCACACTAAATAATTAGACCAAATGGTTAAAAACAATACCTAGAATAAATATATTGTGTAAAAAAATAAATATTTGAATCTTGAATTATAAAGGTATTTCTCGGGTGAACCTACCTCAAAACCATGACGGAATGGAAACGCGAACCTGAAAACCTTCCATGATGGTTCAAAACCCTGTATCTATGAATACCATCCATAAAAGAATGAAAAAAAACATTAAAAAACATTTTATAATATAATCCTAGGTCATGCATCACCCTGGAGGAAGACAGATACCGGAAATAATCAGAGGAGAAGGAGGAAGGAGGAGAATGAAGAAGTAATCTCACCATGGAAACAAGATAACTCTTCATATACCCTTATATCAACACCCTTAAAAGAGAGTTAATGGAATGGAAGTCAATGGATAGTCTCCATAGGTCTGAAAAAATTACGGAATAAAGAATTGGGGGGGGGGGCGAGAAATAAATAAATGAATCATGAAATAAACAAATTACCTTTCAAAATTTAGATGATTAGAGAACCCTTGATAAATTTTGCCTAAATTTGAGAATAAGTTGATATACAAAGAGGGAAAATGGGAAATGCGTGTAACACTAGGATTTTTTGGCTCGATTGAGAGGTGGAATCACATGAATAGTATTAAAAACATAATAGGATATTAAAAAAACATATTATTTTTTAAAAAAGGAAATGGGCTCACATGCTTACCCAATACCTGGATAGATAAACCAAATATACCATGATTATGAATTATTAATGTGTCCAAATGGATATGAAGGTTCGAAAATGTCAGGGGATACCATGTGGGATGTTTAATTAGTGTTTTTTTTTTGAAAAAGTATGGAGTTATAACAGAAACAAATTTGGTTTTTTAAACATGTAAATGGGCTCACTATTGTCCCAAATCATGAAGTGACTACCATTTTCTCGAAATACTACAAAATAAGGTTTGAGTCACCCATTGTTGGATGCGTAGAAATAAATGGAATTTAAAAACTCAACATTCAACTCACCCAAAACCCATGAAAAGGATCGATATTTCCAATGAACCTGATCAAAACCAGGACATGAAAAACTGGGTGTGACAATTCTCCCCACCAACTACCCTCAGAAAGGCATAACCCTTTCCAACCGATTGATCAATTACTAAGGATTCATCATAAATATAGTACAACCTATTAATACATTTATATTTCATCCTCCTAAGTTGAAATTAAACCTCTTCCTTGAAACAAAATACAAACTCACAACCACATCCCAAGAATTAATGGAAGGATCAACCCACTCATCCACAACCAATCAACGACTATATTGTTGGGCCATGTCCCAATGATCCCAATGTCCAACCCAAACCAATGAATGTAATTAAATCCAATGATTTTAAGTGAGGATATAATAGACTCCCCACAACAATGAACTAACCAATAATTACCAAACATGATCTCGACATGATCCAGTATTAGGCCTCTCTAATAGAGGCCAACAAAAGCACCCTTACAACGACCTACAAACCCATTCTAAGAAAAACACCACATGATATTTTACACTGCTTGATACCAAATGGCAGGGATAAGAAAATATAAAAAAATTCTCACACTAATATAAAGAACCACAATAATAATGGGGAGAGAAGGGGGCCAATGATTTGACCACTAAAACCAAAGCTGAAACCACCCACCACTCCTCACCTATAGATGTATAAAATATAAGACCGCACCTAATTAAAAATGGTGGAACACACACGAACACTGACTCGAACCTCACATTTAAGATGGTATAGCCATTGAAACTACATAAGGATTAATTCCACCACACCCTTTGTTGAAAACGGATATTCACAGTGATGAGAAACCACAATAGAAATTGGAAAACCACATCACTATAATAGTGGAGGAAAAAAATGTAACTAGAATCCCACCAACACTAGGGTTCCTAAATACGTGATAGCTTCACTATGATACATATGGCTAGAGATCCGATAGTTGAAGCATTCACTAACTCATATTTTGTATTTAAGGATCACAACACCCCATAAAACTCAATATCTTAGACAAAAGACTATTTCCCAAATAAAGATTTCGAAGATACACATCACCATTCTCTTTCACTCTGAATGAGTTGTACAATGGATAATGAACAAGATGAATCCCATAAATATAAGCGACCATAAATAACAAAACCACGAGAATCACTATATCAGGATGGTACTTTAATCCAATCCCAATCATTGATATATTATAATAGACAGGTTGAGGTATCATTCCAAGAGGTGGATTTACAAATTGAAAGAAATACAAAGACATATCGACTAGAAATATTTCCAATGGGGAACCAACTATTCACACATCACAAAATCCAACATATCCTTTGAAATAAACTAAACATTTCTCTAAACAGAGCCACCAACAAGATCCCATATCAAGACACAACAAGAGTATCACTTCTATATAATGAGAAAGCATACCAAAGAAACCAAACTTCTAAAACCTGAACAATAAAACCCCATAAACACTGGTTTACAAAAAACAAATCATCTTTCAGCTGAAAAACTTTTTAAAAACCAAATAACTTGGTGGAATTTCACATTCCCCAATGGGTTTTCATCAAGTCTAACTCACTTGCACATTCATGTGTCACCCCAGGAACCGAATTTCGATGCCATACCAGGAAACCATCAACATATCTATACAAAATTATGCATATGAAAACACATGAAAACACTAAAGGGTAAAAAACATCATCATTTTACAAGAAAAAAATATCAACCCATTTCAAAAAAACATATGCCTTCCATAGGTACACTAACCACCAAGTCAAAAAAAATCATATTTCAATAAAGAAAACCATTTTACCAATCCGGAAATAGAAACCCCATAAGTCTTTATCAAAATCATCTCCCATTATTAAAATAATTTTCATCTTCTCAACAGAACAAAATTTTTCAAGAACCATTTCATTTAGAACCCATTTCAATTATTTTAGTAAAACTACCAAAATAAGAAATCCATTCAATCATCCCTTTCCCATTTTAATAAATATTTCAAGGAATCTTTTCTTATACTAGTAGACACAAAGGCCAAAAACCATTTAAAGAAAACACCAATTACTCAAAAAAACTTCCGAAAACCAATTCATTAGATTAAAACACTCTTCTAAAGACCAAAAAATCATACTTTATAAATAATTCTGAATCATCTCAAAATAATTCAAGCCTTCCAACCATTTTATTTCAATAATCCATATATTTATATTAATTAAATTTGATCACGTTAAATCATTTTCACTCTATTCATAAAAAAAAATTTAACAAAAGGCAACCTTACAAAAAATTTATTATATTAAATTTATTAAAAAAAATTCTAAATTTTTAACACGAGAATTTTCAAAATAATTTATTTAATTCAAGAGAAGTCCAAGAGACCCATAAAAGGGAACTAGTGTTAGTGGGTTAATTGTCCATATGGTTGGTAGCCACAACCGAAACACACCAAAAACACTCAGATCCTTCTGAGGACCATACCCTAGCTCTACATGGCTTTCTAAGCCCTGTGAGATCATGGAAACAATTATTCTAACTCCCCTTGTCGTCTCCCAATACCATACAATCAACAAGAACCAAGTAATCTAATAAAACCAAAATTCCCCTGGAAACTAGTGGATTCGAATGAGAAAGAGTTTTTTATTCTCTTCCAACACTTAACCCTCATGTCCTGAAAATTTTACTAAATCTACCTTGACATTCCCCTAAATAAAAATGGTTTCCCTAAAAAGAAAGTTTTTCTAAGAGCCGACCTCCTCTGATACCATTTTGTCATGAACCTACCCAAGTCGAACCAGAACCGGTCACCCAATGTAACGCCCCAACCCTAGAAGCCAAAAGTCGGTGCATTTTTACGTATCATTGGTATGATCACAAAAGATTATGTCTCAAAAGAGTGATTAGATTAGTAGCATTGGAAGTACTAGATACATTCCTAAGGTTTACATTACATCATAAAATGTAAAACTACACCAACATTGTTTCCATGGGCAACAATAAGATCCCGTAGACTATCCCTGTAGGTCAGTCATAATATACTTATTCGCATATTAGGAAAAATAATACATAGAAAGGTGTGAGCTCAAATGCTCAATAAGGATAAAAATATAGCGAGAAACGTTCGTAAATAAGCATGAACATTTAAAAAAATGTATAAGACTAAAACAAAAGCCTTCTTAAACATGAAATTCAGCATAATATGGAAAGGATAAAATAAAATAATTCCATTTAACTATTCACATGGATATTCTACTAGTCGAATAATCACATAAAATATCAATATCCACTTTCATAATGATAGAATGCATAATGCCAGACATTCATGAACACATAGTCAAGGCCTTGTGCCCAGACTACAAATAATATTTTGTCAAGGCTATGTGCCAAGATAGTAGTTTGTCTCCTAAGACCTACCGAAGCATCAAGGAGCTATAGGGGGCTCCACCTGTCACTTACTATGTCAAATGCATTCCTCATACGAAAAGGTTTAAACCTAACATAAACATTCGTATTTAAAGTAGCATAAAAAATGTGAATACTTTATCCATAAACCATGAATGGTGTAAAAATAACACACACACAGCCAAAAATATCACAAAAGAATCAATACAATATGGATGTTTTGTATCATAATAAATCAACTTCAAATAATCATAAAATCAATCAATGAATGTTGACATTGATGAAAGAAAAACCTTTTTTAGAGAAATACCTCTTTCTAATTTGAAATTATTTAAAATTCATATTATTATCAAAGAAAACATTTATTTTGTAAATATTCATATAAGCTTTTATGGGAATCATTGATTATGTTGTAATTCTGGAAAAAAAGTTGTACCCACTGTATATGTTAAAAAAACAGTCTTGCATTAATTTAGTCAAAAAGATCATAAAGTACAATGTTCGGAAAACGCAGAAATATTCCTTTCAAAAACATATATTGAAAAATATGGGTATAAATGACATTAAAACATTGTCTAGTAAATATTAAAAAAAATTAATACATTTTTAATAATCATGGATGTGGATTATTAAAATGTCCTGGTAGATAAATTAGGTATAAACAACCTCAGATAATGAAGAGATTGTGAAATTAACCCTTACAATGTACTTTTCCCTGGTCGAGGGTAGGTTAACCTCTTTTATAGTGGTGAAATAATTTTTTTTAAAATTATACATGAATCATATACATTTATATGATATCATATATGATCTTTTAACATTTCTTTGATAATAATATCTTAGTATTATCGTCGTTTTGTGTGTTAACTAATTCATTTTCCATTATATGGATTATTACGTAAGTAATTTTTTTTATGAATAGGAGGTATCATATACATATTCAGAATGATATAAATTATTTAAACATTTTTTAATCATCTAATGAATTTTAGTCTTGAATGGATGCGATGGGGAATGAATCCTATCGCGTTCGTGGAGACGGTAATACGTACGTACACACGAGCGACAATATCATTATTTTGATATTAAAATCATATATAATTGGATGCTATATCATATTTATAAAATCTTTATCATGTTATATTTATTATTTATATCAATTAAATAGCATTATTATACCCATTCAAATAATAATGTTTTGAATAACAATTACACCATGACGTGGAGACGGTAGGACATATGTACGCACGTATGGTGATGTGTAATTCAAAAGATTGATAGAATAATGAATATGGTTGTACCATATTTATAATAACATCATAGTATATAGATGATACTGGGCTTAATATTTTATAGTCGAAACAACAATGAAAGAAAACGTGGAAGAAGAAAGGTGCTTGAAAGAGGTGATGAAATATTTACCTCTTCTTCGGGTTCTTCTTATTGATTTGATCAAAAGGGCTCCTTAAGATGGATTTATGACAAAATAAATTCCTCTAGGATGAAGGGAGGACTATTTAGATGGTATTTGGGCAGGTGTTGGCTGAGCCAAATGGATTTGAAGGTGTCAATTTGTGAAAAGGGAGAGTGCCCTTTTATAAGAGGGTTGAGGGGCACCTTAGGAAAAGCTAGAAATATTATTTTATAATAAAATCATTTTCGAATTATAATGAATCAAAAATGAATTATTTAAAGGCTAAGGTTGGTATGGGTCACAATCCACTAAACTAGTAGGTTTTAGATAGGTTTGGATCACTATATTAACCTTATCTTTTAGATTTAACACTTAGTTAAATAGTTTGACATTTACCATGTCCCATTGTATTTTTATATTATATTGTTAATAAACTTACTATATAATTCCAAGAGAACCCCAAGTGGTTCATTAATAATACATGTATAATTAAATAAGTCTTTTAGTCAAACCATAATTTTTTAGGAATATAATATTAATTAATAATATAATATTTTTTTAAAAGTATTTTATGTCAATTTTGACACTATTTGGTATTTTGTTTTTGAAAAATTCAGAGAAGCATTATATCTTCAAAATGAATTCATCTAAAAAACCTTAATATGTCATATTTACCAAGAAAATATTTGGAATTCACAAACAGTCTCAAATTATATTTATTTGCCTATTTATAATATCAATTATTTTATTATTTCATTAATTAGGTAATTACTACATCAGCATTGTGTCATCAATAAATTAAATTATTTAATGTGTAAAAAATATAAATAAAATCACATTATGAAGGAAATTTTTTTTATCTTTATAATGAATATTTATAATCGAATTTATCTTATGTGTAACTCTATATTAATATTGGTTTTGTTATTAAACATTGATTTTAACACTTTTAACTCTCATTTGAATTAAATAATAATAAATCACCTAATCTAATCGATGTGGACCTAAAGGATCATATTTTATTCATAAGGCATTTTTGGTCTAATTAACCATATTCAATAGAATTAGGACATGTGTTAGGGTAATATTATTATTATTTTTACCCTTAAATAACCTATTTACTTTTAACCGTGATAAAAAAACTAAAAAGTTACTATTTATCAAAAAATATTTTCATCTTATTAAAAAAAATATTACATACAAATATCAATTGTGTCTCTCGTATTTTTGATATTTAACTCGCATAAGCAGTAAAATTAAGTTTTATATAAATTTGCAAATGCTCATAGGAGGTGGGTAAAAGACGTTAAAAAGTTCAATATAATTATTATATATTTAAAATTATTATAAAATGAATCCAATGAAATACATTAAACTTTTACAGGTATTATGTATGTATTTTGACAGAAAATAAATTTAAATAAAATAAATAATTATGTAAATAAAAATTTGGATTTAAACTATATCTTAGTGTTTTCACCATTCATCAAAAAATTGAATGTTTTCAGAAAAATACCAAAAATTCACCCTAAACTAATTTCGATACACTGAATCTAAAAATGAAATCCATTTTGAATGATAAAATTTAAAAAATTTCAAAAAGCAGGTATTACTATTCAAAATGGCTAGTTTGATTTATTGTGGTTTGTTCGAAGTTACGTACAACAAATGCTATTGTATTATTCAATGAGAAGCGTACCATGGAAGCTTGAGGTGTTACATTCTCCCCTCCTTCAAATATTTTTGTCCTCAAAATTTCTAGAGTATTTTTGCATAAAAAGACTCGGGTATTTTTTCATCATAAGTTCCTTGGGTTCCCATATTTCCTCTTCTATCTTATGGTTTCTCCATAGTACTTTTACCAGACGAGTCATCCCATTTCTTAGCACTAGTTCTCTTGTATCAAGAATCCTGATAGGCTCTTCACAATAAGACATATCATGTTCTAGTTATAATTCCTCATAGGTGATTACATGCGTTGGGTCAAGAATGTATTTTCTAAATAGTGATAAGTGGAACACATCACGAACATTGGAGAGAATTGGAGACATTGCCAAACGGTAAGCTACAACCCCAATTCGATATAGAATTTTGAAAGGACCGATGTACCTATGACTTAGTTTTACTTTCATACCTAACTTATAACACCATTCCAGGGAGATACCATTAATAATACATGATCTCCTACTTGAAATTCAAAATCCTTTCTTCGGTTATCAGCATAGCTCTTCTGTCTACTTTGAGCTATTTTGCTGTGGCTTTGATTTACCTTCACCTTTTCCAGCATTTCCTCTACAAGTTATGGGCCTATGAGTTTTCTGTCACCAACAACATCCCAATAGGTTGGTGTGCAACATCTCTTTCCGTATAACGCTTCATACGGTTCCATCTAAATAAATGAATGGAAGCAATTGTTATAGGAAATTTCAACCATAGGTAAATATTGATCCCACAGACCTTGAAAGTCATGTGATCATGATATCAAAATGTCTTCTAGGATTGAATAATCCATTCTGATTGTCCATCAGTTTGCGGGTGGTACGAAGTGCTCAAATGATGTTCAGTATCCAAGGCTTTCTGAAGAAATTTCTAGAATCTTGATGTAAAAAGGAGATCACGATTAGAAACAATTGATTGTGGTAATCCATAAATTCTAAAATTTTTGTTAATATAAAATCATTCTAAAAGTTCAAGTGGTAAATCATCTCTTATAGAAAGAAAATGTGCTTACTTTGTAATATGGACATCAATGACCCATATTCCATCATTCCTTCTTAGAGTCTTTTGTAGTCCAATGAAAAAGTCCATTGTAATATTATCCCATTTCCACTCAGGTATGGGAAGAGGCTGCAAGACTCCTCCAAGCTGTTTCATTCCAGCTTTCACTTGTTGACAAACCATACATCTTGACACAAAATTAGAAATCTCCCTCCTCATGTTGTCCCACTAAAAATATTTTTTCAAATCTCAATATATTTTTCTTATCCCAGGGTGTATATAGAAATTTGAACTATGAGCATCATCGAACAATTCTCTTTTTTGATCTGGTATATCAAGAACACAAATTCTCTTCCCAAATTTCAAAATTCCATCCTCATATACGAAGTCACTCAATCTCCCATAATTAACCAATTTAATCATCTTTTGAAACTCATTATCATCAACCTAAGAACTTTTTATCCTTTCTAGTAAAGATGTTTTGGAAACCATTTGAAAAGGTATTAATGTTTCACCTTCCTTGGTTATTACCATATCCATCTTTACTAGATCCATGAAAATAGGATCCCTTTCAACTACCATCTAGTTCAAAACTCCATGATCTTTTCTTCTCAAATCATCTACCACCTCATTTTCCTTCCTCGGGTGGTAGTGTACCGTGCAATCATAATTCATGAGTAGTTCAAGCCATATCCTTCCCCTTAGGTTGAGTTATTGTTTTTAGAAAATTTACTTCATACTCTTGTGATTAGAATAAATCTCACATTTTTCAACATAGAGATACTGTCTCTAAATATTTGAAGAAATGATTACAGTTGTTAACTCAAGATCATGAGATGGATAGTTTTTATCATGAATTTTTAGCTATCATGTTGCATATAAAATAACCCTATAATTATGAATAAGGAAAAAACGAAGTCCTTTCTTGGAAGCATCACTATAAACTAGAAACCCATCATTCCCAAATGGTTACGTCAATATCAGAGAATTGACTAATATTCTCTTAAATTATTCAAAACATTAATCACATTATTTTGTCCAAATAAATTTCTCCCCATTACGTGTGAGCTTGGTTAGTAGGAAAGAAAATTGGAAAAAATTAAGGATGAAACACCGATAATAACCTGCTAAACCAATAAAACTGTTTACCTTAGTTATACTTGTCAATGCTGGCCATTCTTGGATCGATGTTGTCATAGAATGATCAACAGAGATTATATCCTTAGAGACGATATGGTCAAGAAAAGAAATCTCTTGAATCCATAATTAACACTAGCTAAACGTCCCATATAATTCATGACTTTTAATAGTCTTCAGAATAATACACAATTGATTTTCAGGATCATAGTAGCTTATGGAGCATACCAAGATATCATCAATAAATACCACTAAAATGTAATCAAGATATTAATTTAAAACCCTGTTCATTAGATCCATAAAAACAGAGGGTACATTTGTCAGCACAAAAGGCATTATTGTAAACTCGTAATGCCCATACCTGGTTCGAAATGCTATCTTCAGAATTTCTTCCTTATTCACACACAACTGATGATATCCATAATGATGATAAATATTTAAAAATTATTAATCTCTTTGAAGATCGTAAAATAAATCATCAATGCGAGGTAGGGGATACTTTCTCTTTATTGTTATAGCATTGATCACTCTATAGTCAATGCACAACCTCATAGATCCATCTTTCTTCATAAAAAAAGGACTGGGGATCCCCATGGAGAAACACTAGGGAGAATAAAGCCCTTATTACTAAATTAATCTTGGTATGTAATGTCTCGGACCTCTCTGGCCCATTCCTTTGTCAAAAGAGGGTCATGAAGTGTTCTGGAGGGTAAAATGGACTTTTCCCACACTTTTCATAATTTTGAAACTACATGCAGTGTAGTGTGAGTACACGCCGTGTACCCCATCGTCGGATATACCCCGTGTGGAAGGCCATGTCCTTGTCGTGTGAAATAAATGGGTACATGCCGTGTACCACATACTACACGCCATATAGTCCCTCCCCGCATACGTGTTACCTTCAAACCGTGTGTTGACCATTCAACAGTCGTGTGCCATGTTGGATTCGTGTCCTTACCATGTGAAATAAATGGGTACACACTATGTCCCCGATAATACACGTCGTGTAGTCCCTCCCCATGTATGAGTTACATTCAAACCATGTGTTGACCAGCCAATGGCCGCGTGCCACGTTGAAGGCCGTGTTGGAAGCCGCATGGTGACCGTGTGAAATGGACGAGCACATGTCGTGTACCATAAATTAAAATCTATGTACTTTTATTTTTCATGCCTATAAAAGGAGGGGTACCCTCCTCCTTTTCAACTCACCCCTCTCCTCCCCATTCCTCTTAGCAAAGCTCTCCCAAGAGACTCAAAGGCTCTTTTTCTTCCATAACTTCTTCGTCCGAGCTCTTATTTATGATCCGTCAGCAGCCACGAGATCAAAACGATGAGGCTGAACTTCTGACCTTGGATCCATTGTCTTTACTTCGGATTTTCTTTTCCAACTTCCACCTTAGGAGGTTTTTCTGGGCTTTTCCAGAAGTGACGAATGCCGACAGACGTCTTCTAAAGTTAATCTGAGGGACCGTTGTGATCATAACACATTAAGGTAGAGATCTTACCTTCATCTCTCTAAATTTCTGCATCATGAGGGGTGGGTTCCCTTTTGATTATTTGAAACACTTTTGAACTGGTTTAATGAAGATAATAATTGGTTAAATAATGGGGATGGGAAAGTTGTTATGATTATCTTTATATCCTGTGATATTATGTTGTGGATTTAATAGGCTTATGCCTACTGAAAATCATGGCCGTTGGGGACCTTTGCTTGTGCAATTAAATGTTTCCCTATCTTTCTAGACTGTTTTTGTGGATGGAAACTTCATCGAATGTGGAAATTGGTTTATCACATAGTGTTGGATAATTAAATAAAAATATGGAACCCTTGTGTGATCACCCCGGTTGAACAAGGTGGAATAATGAAATTGTGGTTGTTGGATTGGATGTGTGGCATGTGTTGGGAGTGTTTTTATGGGTTTTTGGGGATTGGGTGAGCAGCGGGGCTGCGGTTGGCTTGGATGTGGTTATGGTGGTTAGCAGCAGGGCTGCAGGGATGGGCTTGAATGTGAACGAACTACGGGTTGCGAATAATAAATAACAGTGGAAGTGTTAATGAATGTTTGGGCTCGGTAATGGAACGGAAATAATAATCAATGGGGTTGGTTGGTTAATAAGAAGGACTTGGTTGTGTTGCTTGTGTTTTCCTAACTTGATTTGTGGATGGCTACGGTATGCTTTACAAATGATTGATATGGTTGGTTGTGGATAGTTTCCCAGTAGTTAAGGAACTAATAAAGCTAATTCTGTTGAAACATGAAAACCTAAATGAGGTTGGGGTTGTTTGTTGTATGCATGCTTCTTAGTAGCAATGTTGAGGCCATGCTCAGTTCTCTGATTATAAGCCATAGGTTGGGCTGAGTGTTTGGTATATATATATATATATCTGTATCTTTGTGTTTTATCGCACCCCACCCATGTTGAGCACTTAGTGACAAACACTCCCATTTCATGGGAGATGGTGTTTTCCCCATAGTTACTAGCTCGTTCCTGCTCCTTCTTCCATAGGCTGTGATGTATTGAGGCGACCTTACACCCAAGACTCTTCATGTAGGTTTCGATTGGGGCGGTTTTAACCTAAGACTCTTCAAGAAGGTTTTACTATTTCCCAAGAATCTTTGGGATTAGGCCCAGGTGTGTGCGGGTGGGATAAGTGGTTGAGAGGCCCAGGTGTGTGCGGGCTGGAAGAGTGTGGTAGCGTCAAGACTTTCACCGTTAGGAAGAACAGCTAACTAGTGGGAAATGGTGCGGGGTACAAAATACTCTTGTTCTTATGCTACTACCTATTTTGATTGTGTTTTTGGTGAGTGTGGCTCGTGAGGTTGGATGGATTGAATTTCTTGATAGGTTTCTTCTGTTGTTCTCACGGGACATTATGATGTCTCCCCACTTGTGCACGAGAGCTTTAGGTTTTCCTACTGAGTATACATGTATGCTCACCCTACGTTTACTTTTAGGTTTCTGGGAGGACTACTAGGGTCATGCGGGACCCTACTAGTCGGGACAATTGTTGTTGTTGCAGTTGATGTACTCTTGTTTATTTTGGTATTGTACTTTTGATATTTCTTGTACTTGTACCTTGTTTCAGAATTATTTAAACATGCATGTGGGATTTGTTTGGGTTTATTTCTATACACTTTTTATTTTACTTTTTGGTGGTTTACTTATCCTATTTCCTAATATTAAATAATAAAAGGGTAATGCCTCCCATATTTTTGAAAACTTATACCCTTGGTGCTAGTCGCCACTCCAGGGCCTACTGGAGGTGGGACTCGGGCATCATTATCTCCCTTTCACCATTGCCAGCTCAGGAGGGGCATCTTTGGTGGGAGGGGGTCATTATAGAATGGTATTAGAGAAGGTTGAGAGATAGGATGGAGTCTGGAGTTAGGCACAGTGAAGATTTCTTGGGATGGTAGAGCAACAGTGCTGGTAAATCTTGGTGCATGACATAGGCCAGGGAAGACTAGCTAGGACACGGTATTTTAGGGCCCCCATGATCTGATGCAAGGACACTGAGCCTACCGAACGACCAAGTAAGACTAAATTTATTGTAGGGTAGAGACCCTAGGGAAGGTACATGCATATTCATGATTGTGTTTTACATGATTTGGGTGTTCTGGGAATGAAACTGAATAAAATGATAAAATGAAACCTTGAGAAATTCCTTGCTACTTGGGCTTAGGCAATCCTTGTTTACCGTACAACTATGGCACCTGGACGTCATCCCCGGGTGACTCAGACGACCGAGGCCTAGCAGATTTAGGCGGCTGATTAGTTGAGGATTGAACGAGAGGAGGAAGATAGCCAGTGGCAGAAGTCTATCTATTCTTTCCAGCGGTAAACCCTCACGAAGTACGATGGTCGTAATTCGGATACGGAGACTGAGGGGTGGATTGAGGGGCTAGGGATTGATTTTACCTGGATCCGTGCTCTGAGGGAGTATTGGGTTCTTCTAGCAGTCAGTTAGCTAAGAGGTGCAGCGCGACAGTGGTGGACGCTCTACCTTGGAGAGAGGATAGAGGCAGAGGTTCCATGGGATGTCTTTGAGAAAGAATTTCGTGGGGAATTCCTTTCTTCAATGATCAAGGCGGAGAAGCGGCAGCAGTTACGCTCCCTTCAGCAGGGGAGTATGTCAGTAAGGGAGTTGGGGATCAAGTTGAAGGATCTCATATGCTTTTCTTCGGATCTCCTTCCGGATGAGGAGTCTCGGGCGAGACGTTTGGAGGAGGCGATCCGTCCTTCGCTCCAGTATGCTATCACCCCCTTCACCCTGCCGATGTACTTGGTAGTATAGAAGAAGGAAGAGGTTTTAGAGAGGATGCACTCATAGGGAAGAGCACCACGTGAGGGGATCCAGCCAGGTTCGTCGAAGGGGAAGGCAGTCGGCAACATGTCTCCTGCGACGGGACCTTCCAGGTTCAGGCCAGTGGGGAGCAGGCCCAAGCAGTTCCAGTTCATATATTCAGGTTCTCCTCCCATTTTCATGAGCCCAAGACTGAAGTGTTTTTCTTGTTTTGTATTCTGGAACATTCAGAGTTGGTGCCCAACCTAAGATCAGTATAGTGGAGGTGGGCATGTCCAGCGCCCACCTCAGCAGCACCAGTTTTCGGTGAGGCCCTTCCAGCAGTAGCAGGACCATGCTCCCCTGAGGGCAGACTTTGCAGGAGGAGGCCGACCTCAGGGTTCTTCTCAAGGACCTCGACCAGGGCATGGTCAGGGAGGAGGAAGACATCAGAGAGGTAGAGGAACTGGGTGTGGACAGTTGCACGCAGCAGAGTTTGCAGCTTCAGCAGGACCCGAGGTGGTGTGAGGTACGATTTGTTTTTTCAGCACTCTTGTTTCTTCTTTGTTCTATTCGGGAGCTTCACACTCCTTTTTTGCACCTGGTCTAGCCCATTCTTTCAGACTAGACATTGAGAGACTTTCCGTACCACTGTTGGTGAGTACACCATTTTGAGGCTAGACCAGTGTATCTTGTGTTTTATGAGGATGTGGGCTGACGTTGGGACCACATCGATCCAGTGGGGACCTTCATCTGTTACAGATATATCCATACGATGTCATCCTAGGCATCGATTGGGTGTTTTCCGTTAGTGCAGTTATCGACTGCTTCTGAAGAAGGGTCGTGTTCTCCAATGTGGAGGGGAAACGTGTAGCTTTTGTTGGCGAGAGGAGCTATCAGGTGGGAAGCCAGCATGTGGAGCCTCTCCTTTCCTTTTTAGGAGGGCTATCAGTGGTTCCAGCTAATATAGAGATGATGGATGTCCCTGATGTTTTTGGGGAATTCCTCGATTTTTTTTTCAAAGTAGGTTGTGACTCTACCCCCCCCCCCCCCCCCGATGTGACGTTGAGTTCAGGATAGACTTACAGCCTAGTACCCGTCCGATTTCGGTGGCCCCTTATCGGATGTAACCTTATGAGTTGCGGATCCAGATTGACGACCTGATAGAGAAGGGTTTTGTTCGAACCAGCGTGTCGCCATGGGGTGCTCCAGTTTTGTCCGTGCAGAAGGCAGATGGTGGTCTCAGGTCATTCATAGACTACTGAATAATGAATCAGGTAAGGGTCAAGAACAGTTACCCCCTTCCAAGGATAGACGATCTCTTTGACCAGTTGAGGGGAGCAGGTTGGTTTTCTAAGATTGATCTGTGATTGGGATATCATCAGCTGAGGGTAAAGGACAGTGACATCCCAAAGACGGATTTCTGGTGCAGGTATGGGCACTTCGAGTTTGTAGTGATGCTGTTTGGAGTTATGAATGCACCAGTTGTGTTCATGGGACTTATGAACTTTGTCTTCCAAGATTTTCTATTCTCGGTTCGTCGTTGTGTTTATCGATGACATCCCGATCTACTCAAGATCTGAGGAGGAGCACGTTGAAAATATCAGGGTGGTCTTGGAAGTCCTTCGACACCACCATCATTATGGGAAATTGTCGAAGTGTATGTTCTTGACACAAAAAGTACACTTCTTTGGGAACATAGTGTCTCATCATGGAGTGTCAGTGGACCCGTCGAAGGTGGAGGCAGTTGTTTCTTGGGCACCACCCAAGAACGTGGAAGAAGTTCATGGTTTCCTGGGGTTAGCAGGTTACTATCAGAGTTTTGTTTCATAATTCTATTGAGTTGCTGCTCCATTGACAGCTTTGACTAGGAAGAAACAGGTCTTCCTATGGAGCGAGAAGTTCCAGAAAGCTTTCGACTACCTGAAGGAGAAGTTGGTCAGTACTCCAGTACTCAGGTTTCCATAGGAAGGGTTCTTGTATGAGGTGTTTTGTGATTCTTTTGGCCATGGTTTGGGGTATGTAATGATGTAGAAGAAGGGTGTGATCTTTTATAGGTCTAGGCAGTTTCACCCTCACGAGCGTAACTATGACACACATGACCTGGAGCTTGCAGTAGTAGTGTTTTCACTGAAGTTGTGGCGACATTACCTCTTTGGGGAGTGCTTTTTGGTCTTCTCAGATCACAAGAGCCTACGTTATATCTTCTCACAGCGTGACCTGAACTTATGGAAGCGGAGATGGGTCGAGTTTCTCCAAGACTACGACTTCGATATCTCCTACACTGAAGGTAAGGGAAAAGTTGTGGCTGATTCCCTAAGTAGGAAGTCACATAAGGATGTGGTTGGGTAATCCACTGATGCTTGGAATGCGATGGGAGTGTTGGCCGCCATGCACTTGGATGGAAGGGTAGAAGGTGTTAGAGGTTGTTTGTTCCTGATGACGGTGCAGTCCTCCATGTTACAGCAGGTGGAAGAGTCTCAGTGGGGGGACTCTAAGGCGGAAGTAATGTGGCATCGTGTCGATCAGGGAAACGCCTTAGAAGGATGGTCAGAGGACAACCAACATCAGATTCTTTTCCATGGAAGGTTGTTTGTTCCAGAGACGATGTGTGTTGGAGTTCTCCATGAGATCAATAGCTGAGCCTTGGCGGTACATCCAGGATTTTCAAAAATGTACTAAGGCCTGAGGGAATAGCTTTGGTGGCTCGGGGTGAAACAGGCAGTGGCAGAATTTGTGGCTAAGTGCCTAGTGTGTCAGCAACTAAGGGCCGAACACCGTGTTCTCAGTGGTCTGTTGCATCCTTTAGATGTCCCCGAGTGGAAGTTGGATGACATCTTGATGGACTTTGGAACAAGTATACCCAGAACACATGGAGTTTATGATACTATCTGGGTGGTGGTCGATCGTCTAATGAAATCAGTTCACTTCTTAGCAATTAATGAGTCGGGCCTTCTGTGTACCTTAGTACAGAGGTACGTAGACTAGGTGGTGCGTTTTCATGGAGTTTTGAAGACTATCGTCTCAGACCGGGATACTCAGTTTACATCACGAGTCTAGAGGGGGTTACAACATGCTTTTCGCACCCAACTATACCTTAGCACTGATTTCCACCCACAGACCGACGGGCAGACAGAGCGGACTTTCCAGACATTGTAGGATATGCTGCGAGCATGCATTATAGATTTCGGAGGATCATGGGTACGACACTTGCCTTTAGTAGAGTATGCCTAAAAAATAGATTCCACTCTACTATTGGCATGGAACCGTTTGAGTATTTGTATGTAAGACCTAGTCGTTCACCCATTTGCTGGGCAGAGGATGGTGAGACAGGTGCTCTAGGGCCAGAGTTAGTGCAGAGCACCGCATAGAAAGTCCACCTTGTATGTGAGAGGATGAAAGAGGCTCAGGACTGATAGAAGTCCTATGCTGATCGTTGGAGGAGGCCTTGGAGTTTGAGGTGGGAGATCATGTGTTCTTGAAGTTTTCCCCTAGATGGGGGCAGTAGAGGTTTGGGAAAGGGAGAAAGCTCTCACCTAGGTTCATCGGACCTTTTGAGGTGATGAGGCGAGTTGGCGAGGTGGCATATCAGCTAGCCCTGCCACCTCAGTTGGAGAAGGTTCATGACATATTCCACGTCTCCCAGCTACGTCGATACTTACACGACGACTCTCACATTATCAACTAGGGAGAGTTAGATATGGGAGATGATGGGACCTACAAGGAACGACCATTCAGAATCGAGGATCGTAAAGAGAAGGTGATTCGTGGATGACCCACTAAGTTGGTTCGTGTGTTGTGGAGGAATGGTGGCCTTGAGGAGAGCATTTAGGAGTGGGAGACTCAGACGCACGCTCAGTACCCAGAGATGTTTTGACTTGTGTTTTCTTTGTTCTTCTAAGTTTTTTTTGATGTTATACTCTATGAATTTGATATATAGAATGCTTCGCTTCTCAGTTATGAGGCCTTTTGTTTCCTTGTTCTCTGGAAGTGTGTAACATGTCCAGATGTGTGGGAAAAAGGGAAATTTCTGATCCTTAATTGAGACGCATTAATTCGGATGCGATTGAACCCGTGCGGGTGAGTCAGTGCCGCCTAAAGCAGATAATATCTCGACATAGGAGAAGGAATTTCACCGAACCACATGTTCGGGTAGTGTGTTGGTTGTGTGGTGTTGGGGGTAGTGCAAGTTGAAAAATCCTAATGTATGAAAGTGTGAAGAACCAATTATTAATCGAGACACATTAATGAGGATGTGATAAACTCGTGCAGGTGAGTCAGTGCCGCATAAAGTGGATAATATATCGACATAGGAGAAGTAATTCCTAACACATATGATTTGGGTTGTTGAATGGGTTCCTGTTATAATGAGGGACCTAAGAAGTATCTTGTTGGGTTCCTCTGGGTTGGATTTTGAATTCTCGTGGACGGGAATGTTTTAAGAGGTATCTGATGTAATGGACCAGACCTCTCCGACCCATTACATTTCCAAAAAGAGGGTCATGAAGTTTTCTGGAGGGTAAAATGGACATTTCCAATACTTTTCAGAATTTTGAAACTACACACCATGTAGTGTGAGTACACGCCGTGTACCCAATAGCCGGGTATACCCCATGTTAAAGGCCGTGTCCTTACCATGTGAAATAAATGGGTACACACCGTGTACCCCATACTACACGCCGTGTAGTCCATCCCCACGTACACGTTACATTCAAACCGTGTGTTGACCAGTCAACGGTCGTGTGACGTGTTGGAGTCGTGTCCTTACCATGTGAAATAAATGGGTACACGCTGTGTACCCCATACTACACATCGTTTATTCCCTCCTCGCGTATTCATTACCTTCAAACCGTGTGTTGACCAGTCAATGGCCGCATGCCGCGTTAAAGGCTGTATTGGAAGCCGCGTGGTGACCGTGTGAAATGGACGACTACACGCCGTGTACCATAAAGTACACGCCGTGTACTTTTGTTTTCCACGCCTATAAAAGGAGGGGTCCCCTCCACCTTTTCAACTCACCCCTCTCCTCCCCATTCCTCTAAGCAGAGCTCTCCCAAGAGACTCAAAGGCTCTTTTTCTTCCATAACTTCTTCGTCCGAGCTCTGATTTACGATCCGTCAGCGTCCACGGGATCGTAACGACGAGGCAGAACTTTTGAGCTAGGATCCGTTATCTTTACTTCGGCTTTTCCTTTCCAACATCCACCCGAGGAGGTTTTTCCTGGTTTTTCTAGAAGTGATGGACGCTAACGGACGTCTTCTAAAGTTGATCAGGGGGAGAGTTGTGATCAGAACCCGTTGAGGTAGATATCTTACCTTTTTCTCTCTAAATTTGTGCATCATGTGGGGTGGGTGCCCTTTTGTTTATGTGAAAAACATTTGAACCGGTTTAATAAAGATAATAACTGGTTAAAGAAAGGGTATGGGGAAGTAATTATGATTATCTTTATATCCTGTGATATTATGTTGTGGATTGAATAGGCTTATGCTTACTGAAAATCATGGTTTTTGGGGGCCTTTGATTTCACAATTAAATGTTTCCCTATCTTTCTAGACCGTTTTGTGGATGGAAACATCCTTGAATGTTGAAATTGGTTAATCATGTAAAGTTAGCTGATTAAATAAAAATATGGAACCCTTGTGTGATCACCCTGGTTGAAAAAAATGGAATAACGAACATGTGGGTGCTGGATTGGATACGTGGCATGTGTTGGGGGTGTTTTTTTTGGGTTGTTGGGTATCGGGTGAGCAGCGGGGCTGCGGCTGGCTTGGTTGTGGTTATGGTGGTTTGCAGTGGGGTTGTAGGGATGGGCCTGAATGTGAATGAACTATGGTTTGTGAATAATAAATAAAAGTGGAAGAGTTAATGAATGTTGGGGCTTGGTAATGGAACAGAAATAATAATCAATGGGGTTGGTTGGTTAATAAGAGGGACTTGGTTGCTTTGCGTTTGTTTTCCTAACATGATTTTTGGATGGCAGGGATATGATTTACGAATGATTGATATGGTTGGTTATGGATAGTTTCCCAGAATTTAAGGAACTAATAACGCTGATTCTATTGAAACATGAAAACCTAATTGGGGTTGGGGTTGTTTGTTGTATGCAGCTTCCTAGTAGCAGTGCTGAGGAACGTGCTCAGTTCTCTGATTAGAATCCATAGGTTGGGATGAGTGTTTGATATATATATATATATATATATCTATATCTTTGTGTTTTATCGCACCCACCCATGTTGAGAACATAGTGCTGAACAATCCCATTTCACGGGAGAGGGTGTTTTCCCCATAGTTACTAGATCCTTCCTGCTCCTTCTTCCATAGGTTGTGATGGCTTGAGGCGAACTTACACCCAAGAATCTTCGGGTAGGTTTTGATTAGGGAGTTTTTAGCCCGAGACACATCGGGCAGGTTTTACTATTTCCCAAGAATCTTCGGGATGAGGCCCAGGTGTGTGCGGGTGGGATACGTGGTTGTGAGGCCATGGTGTGTGCAGGAGGGATACGTGGTCGTGAGGCCCAGGTGTGTGCGGGCGGGATACATCGTTGTGAGGACCACGTGTGTATGGGTGGGATGTGTGGTACTTGAGGCCCAGGTGTGTGCGGGCGGGAAGAGTGTGGTAGCGTCAGGATGTTCTTCGTTAGGAAGAGAAGCTAACTAGAGGGAAATGGTACGGGGTGCCTAATACTCTTATTCTTATACTACTACCTGTTGTGATTGTGTTTTTGGTGAGTGTGGCTGGTGAGGTTGGGTAGATAGAATTCCTTGGAAGGTTTCTTCTGTTGTCCTCATGGGACATTAGGATGTCTCCCCACTTGAGCAAAAGAGCTTTAGGTTTCTCTACTGAGTATACTTGTATGCTCACCCTACGTTTACTTTAAGGTTTCCAGGAGGACTACCAGGGCTGTGCGGGACCCTACTAGTCGGGATAGTTAGAGTTGTTGTAGTTGATGTACTCTTGTTTCTTTTGGTATTCCACTTTTGAGATTTCTTGTACTTGTACGTTGTTTCAGAATTATTTAAACATGCATGTGGGATTGGTTTGGGTTTATTTCTATACACTTTTTATTTTCCTTTTTGGTGGTTTACTTGTCCTATCACGATCTTAAATAATAAAAAGGGTAATTACTCCCATATTTGTGAAAACTCATACCCTTGGTACTAGTCACCACCCCGGGGCCTACTAGAGGTGGGACACGGGGGTCATTATCTCCCTTTCACCATTTCCATCTTAGGAGGGGCATCTTTGGTGGGAGGGGGTCATGACATGTTATTTCTTTAGTTCCACTAATTAATCAGTGACCATTCTATAAGGGGCCTTCGATATGGTCCTCGAACTAGGAATTAAATCAATGGAAAACTCAATTTCTCCTTTTGGATGATGTCTAAGTAAATCCTATAGAAACACATCAACATATTCTTTCACAATAGGTACATCCTCTATTTGAAAATTTTTTCCCTCACCCATAGTGGTTTCATTCTCTTCCTCCCCTGTAATTGACTTTTGTTGAGCTACTCAGGGTGGATCATGATAAGAATTAGGTGGTGATGTTTCTTCTCTAAAGATAAGGTACTCCTTATCATCATAAAAAAATTTAACATCCGTAATCTTATAATAAATTTTTGCATAATGGTCCGAAATCCAATCCATATCGAGGATTATAACAAATTCAATCTCAGGTTAGATGATGAGATCAGCAGATAAAGAACATTTATATGCCCTAATGGAGACTAATTCACAAAACATTTTTTACTGATACTTCTCTTAGGTGTTTTGATAGACAACTCCCTTGTTAAATAATATTTTAAATATCTAATTTTTATCAAACTGTGAATATATGAAACAATTCTATGATCCAGAATCAAATAAGCCATTTTTACCTTGAAGAAACTATTAAATTACCTCCTACTATGTCATTTGGAGCTTCAACCTCAGCAGTAGTGATAGAATAAGCTTGTTCTTGATCCCTTCGACTTTTCTAAATTATGTTCCCCGGATGATTAGGATATTCATTTGTATAATTCCCCCTTTATCTACAATTGTAGAATTCAACAGTGACAACCTCTTTCTTTCCCTTTCAATCATGCGCTTCGTGTCCTTTACCACCACACTTGTAACGGACTCCCATTCCCATCATGTAATAACCAGGTTGTTTCTTCCCACATATATTGCAGGGTGGATATTCAACTTTTTCTTTATTCCCATTACTTATATTTCTAGAGTGTTCGTCAGATCATTTCTTCTCTGGCTTTGCATTACAGTTGTATGACTTAGAGAATTCTTTTTCTGTCTTGATAGCACATGAGACAATATCTTCATACAATGAGATTGATTTTATGACTAATGCTCGATGGAGAAATGGTTTTAACCCATCAAGTAAACGATCAATATTACTTTTCTGGTTTCATTTATAATCTGTAGTATGCCTCACTAACCTTGTAATGTTAACCTCATATTTCACTACATTCTCATCCTTCTTTTTCCATAGACTCAGAAATTGCATTTCCAAATCTGCTCTATGGTCAAGAGGAAATTTTTTTTCTTTGAAAAACTCTTTAAACTCCCTCCATTCCATATTTGATATTTCGTCATCTTCCTTTGTGTTTTGAATCAAGGACCACCATTGATCAGCTTCTCCAGTGAGGCGGTAAACTTCCATGACAACATTTTCCCTTTCACTACTCCCCAAGGCGTGGAATGTTTTCTCTAATGAATTTATCTGTTGCTCGACAACTGGTGTATTTTTACCCCCATTAAATGTTTGTGGTTGTTTCCTCATCAAGAGATCTAACATGGACCCTCCACACTATAGATCAGGGTGCTCTATACAGGGAATATTATTATTCATAACCTGAGTGAGTTATCCCAGTACAGTGATAAGATGATCAGCACCGGTTGTATCACCATCACCACTATAATTATCTTGAGTAGGAGGGAAATCTCTACATGAAGTGTGTGCATTGATACGGTTTCCATTCCTTCCACTAGGCTCCATTTCTAAAAAATGGCATAATAAAATATTTTTTTATGAATCGAAATACATAATTCCAAACTTGTAAACCACATAACATAAACTAGACAGTTTATGGATATAATCTATAATCATTACAATGTTTTTGTTGAGGAAGTATACACTCAAAAACCCTTAATAATGGTTAGTAAAGAAAATGAGAATTATCTTAAGCATATCCCTCAGGAGTGTTATAACAAAAATGCCAATAAGGCCCGTTGTTGTGCACCAGTTCCCATTTGAGTCTTCCTCAAAAGGATGTTTTCTAGTCTTACCACTAGATACATCTATTCCAGAGCTACCTCTACATGCTGGTATCTAGACAGGAATGTATTCCTTGGAAAACTCAAAAAATATCTACAATACCAAAATTTTAGGATGATCTTCTACACTAATCCTCAAAGTCTATCTTAGGGCTATGTGCTCTAATCAGAGTTTATCTAAATCTAGATTCCAAGGTTGGTATTAAACATCCTCTTATGCCAATTGTAACACCCCAACAACAGAATCCCAGATTCGGTGCATTATTAAGTATCATTTTAATGATCATAAAAGATCATCTCTCGAAAGAACAATTAGTTTAGTAGCATTGTAAGTACTAGATACATTCATAAGGTTTACATTACATCATAAAATGCAAAACCAAAACAACATTGTTTCCATGGAAAACACTGCTATCCCATAGAATATTCCTTCTGGTCAGTCAAAATATAATTCTTTACATCCTTGAAAAAATAAAACATAGTAAGGGGTGAGCACAAATAATCAGTAAGGATAACAATATAGCAGAAAAATTCATAAATAAGCACGAACATTTAAGAAAATGTCTACGACTAAAACAAAAGCCTTTTTAAAATTGAAATTCATCATAATATGGAAAAGATTAAATAAAATAATACGATTTACTTATTCACATAGATATTTTACTAGTCGAATAATCACATGCAATATCAATAGCCACTTTCATAATGATGGAATGCATAATTCCAGACGTTCATAACCACATAGTCAAGGCCTTGTGCCAAGACTACAAATAAGATTTTTTCAAGGTCTTGTGTCAAGAAACCAGTTTGTCTCATGAGACCTACTGATGCATCGTGGAGCTATAGCAATCTCCACAAGTCACTTACTAAGTTCAATGCATTCCTCATATGAAATGGTATAAACCTAACATAAACATTCGTATTAAAACCAGCATAGAAAATCTCAATACATTATCCATAAACCATAAATGGTGTAAAAATAACACATCCATAGTCAAACATCTCACAAAACCCTTAATACAATATAGAAGTTGTGGTTCATGTTATATCAACTTCAAATAAGCTTAACAACCATCAAATAATGTTGATAGAGATGAAATCAAATCCTTT
The DNA here is from genome assembly GCA_963277665.1 of Viscum album. Lineage (NCBI taxonomy): Eukaryota > Viridiplantae > Streptophyta > Magnoliopsida > Santalales > Viscaceae > Viscum > Viscum album. Next base: position 1,308,425,787 of record OY728132.1, read on the forward strand.
ATTTATAGAAATATCTATTCCTATTTTGAAATCATTTAAAAATCATATAATTATAAAATAAAACATTTATTTTGGAAATATTCTTAGAAGCTTTTAAGGGAAGCTTTGATGATTTTATAACGGCAGAAAATAGTTGCACCCGTAGTATATGTTAAAAAAACATTTTTACCTTAATTTAGTCAAAAATGTCATAAAGTACCTTATTCAGAAAATGACTGAAAGATTTCTTTAAAAACATATAAGTTAAAATAAGGGTATAAATGAGTTTAACACATTGTCTAGTAAATATTAGAAATGTTTTGAAATACATTTTTAAGAATAATGGATGTGGATGATAAAGTGGTCCCAATAGATAAATTACGTATTACAAACCTTGGATAATGAAGAGATTGTGAAATTAACCCTTAACTTGTACGTTTCCCTGGTCGAGGGTAGGATAATCTCTTGTATAATGGGGAAATAATTGTTATTAAATTATACAAGAATCACATACATTAATATGATATCATATAAGATTTTTTAACATTGCTTTGTTAATAATATCTTAGAATTATCGTCATTTCGGGTGTTAATTGATTCATTTTACATTATATGCTTTGGTACATAAGTAATGTTTATTATGGATAGGATTCATATTATTCATATTCAAAATTATATAATGTCTTTAGAAATTATTTATTAATCAACTAATGAAAATTAGTCTTGAATGGATACAATGGGGTATGAATCTCATCGTGTTCGTGGAGACGGTAATCCGTACATACGCACGAGCGACAATACCATTCTTTTGATATTTCAATATTATATAATTGGATTTTATATCATATATAAATAATCATTATCATGTTATATTTATTATAAACATCAATTACACATAATTATTATACCTATCCATGTAATAATGTAATGAATAACAATTACACCACGACATGGAGACGGTAAGTCGTACGTTCACACGTATGGTGAAATGTCATTTAAAGGATCGATAAAATAATGAATATAGTTGTAACATATTAATAATAACATCACTTTATATTTAAGATACTGGAGTAATTATTTTTGAATGGAAACAACAAAGGAAGAGGAAGTGGAAGAAGAAAGGAACTTGAAAGAGGTGATGAAATATTTACATCTTCTTCGGGTTATTCCTTTTTATATGATCAAAAGGGATCATTAGGTTGGATTTCTAAATAAATGAAGGCCTATAAGATGAAGATAAGACAATTGATAGGGTATTTGGGCAGTGTTTTGCTGAAACAAATGGCTTCAAAGGTGTGATGTAGAAAGAAGGGGGAGTTCCTTTTTATAAGAGGGGTGAGGGTCACCTTATGAAAAGCTAGTAATATTATTTTTTAATAAAAACATTTTCAGTTTATAATGGCTCAAAAATGAATTATTTAAAGTCTATGTTAGGTATGGGTCTAAAACCACTCAACCAATAGGTTTTAGACCTGTTTGGTTCACTATATTAACCTCATCAATTAGATTTAACTCATAATTAAATAGTTTGTCATTTACCATGTCTCTTTGTATATTTATATTATATGATTAATAAACATACTATATACTTCCAAGAGAAACCCAAGTGGTTCATTAATGATAAAAATATCATTATATGAGTCTTTTGGCCGAAAATTATATATTTAGTCATAGAATAGAAATTAATAATATAATATTTGTTTTAAAAACTCTTTTATATCAATTTTGACACTATTTGGAATTTTTTCTGCTAAATTTATAACAGCATTATTACTTCTAAAAAAATTCATCTAACTGCCCCTAATATGTCATATTAACATATAAAATTAGTGTAATTCATAAAAAGTCTCAAATTACATTTATTTGGAAATTTATAATATCAATTATTTTAATATTTCATTAATTAGGTAATTACAACATCATCATTGTTTCATAAATAAATTAAATAATATAATTTCTACAAATATAAATAAAATAAATAATGTTCAAAATCGTATTATCCTTACAATGAATATTTATAGTTGAATTTATCTTATGTGTATCCAAATATTAAAAATGTTTTAGTTATTAAACATTGAATTTTACATTTTTAACTCTTCATTGAATTAAATGATAATAAATGTCCTAATCTAATACAAGTGGACCTAAAGGATCATATGTTATTCCTAAGGTTGTTTTTGGAATAATTACACTTATAAAATCGAATTAATACATGTGTTAGGGTAATAATAATATCATTTATACCCTCAAATACCCTATTTACTTTTAACCGTGGTAAATAAAAGAAAAAATTTACTATTCACCAAAAATTATTTTACTCTTATTGAACCCCATTTTACTTTCTGATATCAACTGTGTGTTTCTGATTTTTTACATTCAACTCATAGAAGTGTTAAAATTTTGTTTTATGTAAATTTTCAATTGTTCTTAGGAGGTGGGTAAAAGACGGTAAAAATTTTAATAAAATTTGAATATATTTAATATTATTATAAAGTAAATCCAATGAATTAAATTAAACTTATATAGGTATTATATATCTATTTTGACCTAAAATAAATTTAAATAAAATAAATAATTATACAAATAAAAATTCCGTTTTAAACTATAACTTAGTGTTTTTCACTATTCATCCAAAATTGAAAGTGTTTAGAAAAATACCAAAAATTCACCCTAAGCTAATTTCGATACTCTGAATCCAGAAATGATGTCTATTTTGAAAGAAATAATTTATATAATTTCAAAATGTGGGTATTACTATTCATAATAGCTAGTTTGTTTGGTTGTGTTGTGTTAGAACTCAAAGTTGCGTATAACCCACACTATTGTATTATTCAAAGAGAAGCTTACCATGGAAGCTTGGGGTGATACACCTAGGCCAGCCCCATGAGAAGTCCCAAAAGGCATTCTCGATCATCTTAAGATATCAAAAATCACTTATGGAATCAATATATTAAATAATTGAATGATTTTTACAAATATAAGCAATATGTAAAACAACAGAAATAATGGACAACCCAATACACATTTATATAAAAATTGAACCGACATTATTTATACCACAAAACTAAAAGTAAAACAAAATGATATAACTAAACCAACTAGAAAAAATGACCAACTAACTCTATGTGACCTCTCTGGTCACTCTCTAACATAACAATCCCATATCTCTCAAGGCGATCAAACTTGATTTGAAACCTGCATAAGGGATTAAAACCTAAGAAGACTACTGGCTTGAGTACTAAAACATCGTAGGTTAGCAAGTTTTTTTCTACCCATTGCACTCCATTTAACATAAAAGAATCATCAACTACATTTTTTATATAAAATATATAAATTTATTTTTTTCCAAAAATTGTTCAATGATATAATCATTAGAAAAAATATGGTTGCAAGTTTTCATTACAAAGAAAATTCTAGTAACCAATTTCAATGAGATGCAAATTCAAAATAAAAATAATTTTCTAGTGGGTTACATTAATGAATATACAATTTTAAATAAAACAAAAATGATTCTAAATTTAGGAACCAAACACATCATATGCCACTGGTGAGTTTGAAATAGATAATGAGCACAAGTCACGAGAACACCTCAAAGAACTAGTTCATTTTGGGCCCTAGGTACGTTGTATCTTGGTGTGAAATTCACTATAAAAAATATCTATTCTCATAAATGATCCACTAGTGGGGAACAAATACCCAAATCCTAGTGGTCCACAACATCATCTTTAGAGTCTATTTAGTGTTTTCATCCCCGAACATGCTATGTGAATCATTGATGAAACCAATCTGTATCACTAGCATAATAGTACAAGTCATCCGACCTAGATACTCGTGCTTCCCTTTAATTCACATTAAACATTCTCATATTACCATATACACATTTCACATGAAAAATTTATTCCCAATTCATACACACAAATCGCTACCAATCAAGCTTTATATTTCATACACGAAACAAAAAAACGCAAAAAATATTCCTAAAACAATTTTAAGATGTATATAAAGTCTTTTCACATAAAATATATTAAAGAATAATTTAGTAAGGAAAAAACCGACCCTAACCATATCAGACTCGGGTTTTCACCCCCAACACCTTTCAATTAATTAATTTCATGGACTATAAAATGGCTCCAAATGATAAAAGATGTTGTATACATGAAAAATGCCAAAAATGTCTTTAATCAATCTTAAGAAAAATTTCTCCCAAGATAAAATCCCAAAATACATAAAGAGGTGAAAAAAATTATTTTTATAAATATACTTTAACTCAATCCCCTAAAAAAAGCTGGTTACACATTCAATTCCCATCTATTTATATAATGGTTCCAAATGATCCATTTATCGAGAAAACATGACAAAACACCCTAAAAACTGATACTCACTTCATTATAAAACCCAAAACCAGATTGGAACACACATAAGGAACCAATAAACATTGACGAACATGATTCCAATATATTTAATCATCCAAAAAAATCATTTCACATCACCTTGAGAACACAAAAAGTCAACTGGACACTTTCTTGAAAAATTGGTATGCAACAATTAATTAAACGATCACTATTTAACACAAAAAATGTTATAAAAATAATTTTCAATTTTTTTTACATAAATATCAAAAACAGGTTCTAAACATTATAATTTAGGTGAAAAAGAAAATGGATCATTTAAACAAACACAAAGTTGCACACTTTTACCAAAATAATAGAATTTTCACAATACAAGGTATAAACTACCGTTCTTCCACACTAAATTATTAAAAAAAGTGTGAAAAAAATTCCTAGCATACATATAAGGTGAAAATATAAGGAAATATATGAATCTTGAATTATAAAGGTAGTTCGTGGGAGAACCTACCTTGAAACGATGGCAGAATTGAAACACACACCCGAAAACCTTCCACGAGGGTTCTAAATTTATATAACTATGAATATCATACCTAAAATAATGAATCCGTGATCCAATTACTAGGATAAAATAATCATTTGTTTTTCATGGCCAGGGTGGAAGAGATATCGAAGAACTACTGGAAGGAGGAGGAGGAAGGATGAGAATGAAGAAGGAAACTCATCTTGAAATCTAGAAAACTCTTCATCTTCCATTAAATCACACACTAAGAAGATATTGAATGGATTGGAACTCGATGGAATGTCTTTTTTTCTGGAAAAAATAGGTAATGCATATTTTTGGGGAATATAGAAAATAAAATGAATGATTCATTAAATAAAATGAAGGATTCATTAAATAAAATGAATGATTCATGAAATTAATAATTTACTTAAACAAATCGGGATGATTTGATAATTCTTGAGAAATTTCACCGTAATGTTGGACTAATATGAGCTACAAAGAAGTAAAATGGAACCTGGGGATTATAGTAGGCTTCTTGGTCTAGATTTAGAGGTTAAATCATTAAAAAATATTTAAATATTAATATGATATAAAAGAAACAATTTTTTTTTAAAATGAAATGGGATCAGAAGATGGCCCAATACATGAATAAATAACCCATATAAACCATTATTAGGAATACTTAATGGGTTTAAATGGGTTTAGAAATTTTAATATGTCATGGTTGGAAACATGGGATTTGGAATGAGTTAAAAATGTTGAAAAATCGACGGAGTTAAAAAAGAAAGATGTTTTGTTTTTAAATCTCGAAATGGGCTCACGGTTGGATCAAATCTTAAAGTAAAATTATTTTCTCTAACAACTCCCAAACAAGATATGGGGTACCCATGGTAGTATGAATAGATTAATATATGTAATTTTAAAACTAAATATTAATCTCACCCCAATTCCAAGAAAAGTATTAGGGTTTCCTATGAACCAGATCAACACAAAGACATGAAAAATCGAGTGTGACAATGTCGTTATCATAAAACTATTTCATTATGACAAAGAAAATGATGTAAATATATTGGGATTTTTAAAATATATTATGATTATGGAGAATAATAATTAATGGAATAGAAAGTAAAATTAATAATTAGGAATTCTTACCTTACCCCTTAGGAAAATTCAGATTCAAATTTTATTTAGCCATTAGATTATAGGAATTTTAAAAGGAAATAACCTTTAGGGAATGAATAATTTTTAGGGAAAATTATTTTATTAGAGCTTGGTCAATCTAAGAGTATTTGTTTATGTTGTTATTGGGGGTTGTACTGAAGTGTTATATTTACAAGTGTGGTCATGTGAATTTTTCATATATTAATTTCTTAATATTAATGGAGTTGTCATATTCAACGAAAGTGGACCCCAAATTTATAATCCACGAGGATAAGTTAGGTAAATTCCTTGAAATACATAATACAACCACTGATATCATAGGATTTATTTTATTTTGACACTTTTCCTCTTAATTTAACACTTTTATGGATTTTGAAAAAACTCAATTTTATTTTATTCACAAAAAATAATAATTTTTTTAAAAATAAAAAAACAAAATACTATGATAAAATTAACCTGATAAATCTGAAAATGTATTTAATATTATTTAATTAAAATTATATAATTAGTTATATAATAAATAAATAAAATTTTAAAATATAATTAAATTTAGATATTTAATACTAAAAAATATATTTGTAATATTTAGGTGTATTTATCTCATTTCATATCAATTATTAATTAAAATAGATTGATTTTTCAAATTTATATACTATGATATAATGATAATTTAAAATGATGAAATTAAATTATTTAGATATAAATAAATAATATAATAGAAAATTTCAACTCTTTGAACATTATTCCTCTTAATACTAAATGATTTTTATCGAATCCCATTGAATTTAATTTATAATATTCTAGAAATTAAATTTATTAACAGATTTTATTTTTAATACACATAATATTTTTCCTAAAAAATAAAAACTTTAAAATTTAATAAATTAAAATAAATTATTTCAACTATATTTTTATTTGTATAATTTTTTTTCATTTTTTAATTTTCTGTTTGCTATTTAATTGTTTATTATCTTGTTGAATAAATTTTTATCTTAAATTTCAAAATATCTCATATTTTATATTAGTTTTATGTTTGATATGAAACATTAAATTTAATAGATTATTTATTTAATATAAAACACATAATAAAATATAATTGTGTTAAAATTTAGTTTTATGCGTATTGTAGTGATTTAGATAAAAAACTTGCAAAAGGATCAAAATATTATTACTCATTAAAAAACCATACTAATCCATTTTATTTCATAATTACTCATTTAATTATATCATAATTTCTAAAAAGGATCATAGAATACATATTGACCATTTATTCCCTAATTTCATGACTCAAGGATTATAATAAAAGAAATATTAGAGAATCTTGATTAAAAATCATAAAGATAAAATGAAATTTATATATGAATTCCATTTTACCTTATAAATAAAAAACATTTAAATATTTATAAAATTTATAAGACTAGCCTTATATATACTATGTCATGTTAAAAATTAATGGGATGGGGCCTAAATTAATGTCTGTGATGTTTGAAATTTAAAAACTAGAAAACATGATTAGAATAAATTATTCCATAATAAATGAACAAAAAATAATGTAAATGCATTTTTTATTAACATTATTTCTATTACTAAATCTAAATTTTGACTATGAATAAATATGACAAGAATAATAACCTATATCAATTAATTCATGAATCTTGTTTTACATAATGTATTTGATGTAAAAAACTATATGAATAACAAAAAATCTATTGAAAACATAATTTTGAAAATATTATATATCAAAAGATATTGGAAAAAATTCAATCAAAACCATTACATGGAATCATATAAAATCCAATTAGAAAAAATTGACTTATATATATAATTACATTTATAAAAATCCATTAATATTTCATAAAATATGTTTTTTATATAACCATTAATTTCCAAAATATGTGGTTTGAATTTTCCTGTTATAGCCAAGTAATACACGTAAAGTGTTCATATATCCTACCCAAAATTATGAAAAAAAATTCACTCTTGTAGATTATACAACATCAATTACTGACTACTAATAGAACCTAATAAGCTTTATCCAAGAATATATTATAAAATTACTCCATTTATGGAACCACCAAAAATAATGATTTAATACACCTAATGAATACCAAATTAGATTACTAATAGATTTCTACAATGATATAAAAAGGCCTAAATACTTGATTTATTACACACAATAATTCCTTAATTTCACCAAAAAAATCATGAAATAAATAAAAAATATTTCACCTTAGTCACTACCGAACAAAGCAATACCAGAAAGATGGAAAACAACTTATACTAGATTCCACTAACGAAGAGGTAAATCATCCCAAAGAGAAAAATTTTTTAACAATTAATTATTGAAATATTTAGTCAATACCTACAATCAATAGAAGGATATATATTTGAGGTTAAATGGTCATAGAAAAAAATTGATTGGAAGAGTTCCTATATTCAGTCAGTGGATAGAACTCCTCTGAAATACTATAGATCTATAATCACAAAAGGGGGAGGAGAGTTATAATGGCCAAACTCTTATGGTGTGTTGAAGGATGGGGTAAACTTAATTTGAGGGGTTATATACTCGGGGTTTTAATTGAATATGTGAATCCAGATTTTCCACTACTAGTATAAAATTTACCCAACATCCACTCGGACTCCAATGATTAGATAGTATGCCATAAAATACTCTAATGGGTATATTTTTGAATCAAAAATACATTTAGTCCTACTCAAGGGATTCACTAGATACACTAATGGATTTTCTCTTGGAATTACTCAATACCTCTCTTGGATACTACTTTACCCCTTGATTATCCCCCTAGATACACACTTGAAGCATATCTTAACCGAATCAACCAATATACTACCATAAAATAATCACATAATGTATCTTGATGATACCTAGAATTATCAAATTCATGTCTTAAAAAAAGAAACATGTCAGTGGTGTTAATAACAGTAATCCCCAATTAAATAACCATAAAAATATTAATTAATAACATTGAGATATAAATACATATAAGCTTTCAACCATATCTCTTTCATCATCAAGAATTTTAATTAATCATTTCATTATAAACCCATTACATTATAAAATCGTTATGACATAACCAATTAGCCAATATTAATTACAATATACACCTTACATCATGCATTATTCCTCTAAAACCAATATAAATAATCAAATAATGAAATAATATATTAAAAATGATACGTAATTAAGAAAAACAAAATAGCAGACACCTCAAATAATTCATAGGTAATTTAGTGTGTAACTAAATAAAATATGAAATCCACATCACAAATTTAAAAAAAAAGATTCCAATACACAAGATTCAAACCAATCAATCAACACTATTATGTATTCATGATATTAAATTAATTATTGAATTCAATTCCCATAAAAATTATTATAAACATTGGAAAAAGGATATTATAATCATTAAAATAATTATAACATACCTATATAACTAAAAATATTAATAGATACTATAGCACTACTATTATGGAAACTACTGATATATGTATTATCTCAAAATTAAATAACCCTATCCTACTATTGAATTATAATTACTAGAAAAATTTACACATCAATGTTGTTTTCACATATAATTGGTTTCATTTTTAAATTTCAAGGAAAATTAATTTATATAAACTTCTATATTAATAAATTCAACCGATATTTATAGTTTAATTTAATGGTTGTTTTTTTTGTTTCATCCAATATTTCTATACATTAATATAATTTTATAGATAATATTATTCCCAATTAAAGATCCACATATCAAAAATCATTAAAAAAATCAAATATTCAATATTTATCTAATCTATAATAACATAAATAACATATGAGTGTTATATGAATATTGATAACAACATGAATAAAGAATATATTCTAGAATTATCTTCAAAATACATCACTAAATAAGAAACAAGATATTTTACGCTTGGTGGAATATATTGAAATAGTATACATGATTTGATTACATATCAAAAAATGTAGTATAGTTAATAATAAAAGTCTTTGAAAAAGTTGTGTACCATACTCAAGAATATCATTTAAAAATAATTCAGTTAAATTATTTATCATAAGGATGAAAATAAAATCTACTATTATAATGGAATAGAGTTAATAAAATCAAGGGAACATGTATTTTATTTATAATATCATGGTAATTTAAAATATATAAATTGGAATAACTCAATTTTTTTCATTTACATTAATAAAAATATTTACTCGATTATATCTATAATATGGTAAAATATAGGTAATATTATTGAATAGATTTGTTTCTTATATGTTTCTACAGATATATTAATATTAAAATTTTCTGAAAAAAACCCGTCCATTGGAACCCATACATTCCATATATACATTACAAGATTTCATCAATCCAATCATTATAAAACTATGTAAAATTAACTCATATCTATGATTTATAGGAATAATACATAGGAGTCCATACTAAATTATGATTCCACCTTAGCCATGATGTTTTAACATGAACACTATGAACCCTCTAACTCCAAACATCTTATCTGATGTCTAGAAGTAAAATATATTTGAAAACCCAGAACACTAATCTGATACAACTTTACAGAGACACTTACTCAGATACATGAATGGTTTGTATTCTATAATTCCACTGCCTCAAGAAAGGTACACGATCCCAAGGGGTTGGAAAATTGTGTCGCAAATATAAATTTTTCATTGTGTAATAATTTGAATATATTAATTTATTACACTCTATGTTTGTATCATAAAAAAATATTCATGGCTCATCTGTATATCCAAATATCCAAAAAAAAATATACCATATGATTAGTATTATGGTTAACATTTATAGACATGTCAAATGGAATTACCATAACAACATATATAAAACATCTATAAATAAATGAAACTATAATAAAAAACAAATTGTGATCTATGATAGAATATAGTCTATAAATAAATTTAAAGAGAAATTGAGCCTAAAAAATTCAATGATGGATAAATAAGATGATTTACTCAGACCAGTATTTATATACCTATAAAACCAAAGTGGTGATCACCCCTGAACATATAAAAGGTTTTTCCATTATTTTCAGAAACATCATATTACTACCAAAGTTCACAATCAGTAATCATTAATAATAAACGAATTTTATTGACCATTAGAGTATACATGTAGGGCGAGAGTATAAATACATCACAGAAAACAGCCAATTATGACTCAATTAACAAATGAAAATACTGGTATATTAATGAACACTTCCAGTAAAATATGATGTAATATATATATTTATTTATTTAAAATTATGGTGTAAAATTTTTTTCAAGTAACATGATGGAATTATGATTATTGTTTTTTAATAGAATATATAGAACACATACATTCACCATAAAATCCTCACAATACATATTCACTTAGTGTGTGTCGCACTCCTGTCTACATGATTTACATGATGCCTCTTGGTTTATAGGCCTCTCATGCATGACCAATAATTATAGCCCCATATTTCACATCCTCACACCTTAGAGATAACATATTCAGTAATCATTCTCAACATAATTAGTCACACCATCATTCATGTTATTTTACACACATGGGGTGTCATTATTGATTGCACATAATCATGTATTTTTTCTAAAACAAAGTGTAAACATAGCTTAAATGAGTTGTTTGGGGAAGTATCAACAACATATCATGAAACCATGTAGCCTTATCCAATAAATTCATTCTCTACACTAATTTTTTTGGGACCATGAAGCACATGGATAAATTAGTTTTCCCAAAACAAATGATTTCATTCCCTTGTTAAATATATTTTTATTAGGTGATTTTATATGTAAGAAACAATGGTATGAAATGGAAATATATGGTATTTTTTTCACCTGATAGATTTAAATCCGAGATTCTTTGTGAAATCAACATCACACATGACACACTAAGGATAAGGAAAATTGCCATCTATATGAGAATTAATTATGTTCATTTTTATCCAAGCCTCCCAATGAGAATTGCTAGCGTACCTTATCATCTACGATTAATCAGGAACAGTCTTATTGAAGTATATTTCCCAAGATTCCCCAAGAATACTACTATCATGTAACCATTTACACATACCCATATGGTGCCTCACAAAAGTGAATACTATCCTTTCACTCTATAAGATTCCCATTAGTGTTCCACATTTTCAATTATATAATCACTAGGGAAAAAAATTATATATATTATTAAAAATCATGTATAGGAAAATCACATAGGTTCTTATGTTAACTTCAAAGGATCTATTTACATGTCCCGATGATTTTTACTTCAGTTCCCCATTCACCTAGCCTTGTGGCATCACCAACAAAGATACAATTTCAATCTATCTTGTAAAAAATAATTGTTTTCCTTAAGAGGACCACAATAACATTCAGTCACCCACACTCCAAGGTATAACCATCAATTTTTACATATCCCAAATGTATCCTCAATTTCCAAATACTATTAATGGTTGAATTATTTTCGACATTAATGTTGATATCTAGATCATATTTACATTTAATAATTGAATGATGTCATCCAGTAACAAATCATCCACCATTAGTCCAGCAAAACTAATATTTTCCTTAAAATGTATTCAATCATATAATACCATTTTAATGAGATACACTATATTCAAGAAAATGATTAATCTTATCTAGTACTTGTTTTACATTTTCACATTTCATTACATTTAAAAAAACCATGCATTGTATCTTTTAGCTTTCTGACCCATCAATCAAACTACATACTCTAATAAATGATCACTAAAATTTTAATCGTCCTGTAACATGGTTAAATTACAAAATAAATTGTTTTATTCATCTATTATGTCAACATGGAAAAGGTATTTCTTCTATCTATCCCACAAGGAATAATTTGTAAATATTCACACATAATGGTGCATTTTCAAGTATATTAATCTATGTGGAATAGATTATGGCCATATAAAATTAATATATAAGATATAATGGTTATGTATATATTATAAACAATGATATATCATACCTCTCATATTAAAAGGTAATACATAATATATTTGGTTCATCATTACTTTATGTTAACAACCTAAACATTTTGAATGGCGGTCTAAAATAGAAAATAAATCAAAAGTGAAGTAAACTATTTTAGTTATTGAAAATCTATATACATGATGGGGAATACTTTATTAGTGAATGAGATGGTTTTCCAATCACTCTCATTTGTGATACTAATATGATGGGTTACTTTTTTTTAACATTTCCTTTAGGTCTGACATAACATAAAAATTCCAATATGCAGCAATACCAAAATAGATTAAAATTTACTTAAAGAGATGGGGAATATATATAATAATGTTATTGGATCCTCATCCATAAAAATTATCACTCAGAACTAATTTTTTCAGAAAAATAGTTGTTGTAGACTCTCAACCCCAACATAGATAAGGAAGTTCCTCTAACCCCAAGTGATAAATTATATAGTGCATGGACATATATAAAATGTAATCATTCTTAGGTAATAACATCCCATCAAATATTCTAAGAAAAAATCCACACTATCCATAAAATAAAAAATAAATTAGTATGGGTGAAGGGGACCCCTAAAAAGCATCAAATTATGTCTAGATCATATCTATTGAGTGAAGAAACACCTTCCTCTAACTCATTTATGAGGTGGAGGAGCATGTTCACTATATAAAAGAAACCAGATAAGATTCACTATTGAGGTATCTATACTATCATAGATTATGACATCAAAGAACAATATATTTTCTTATAGAGAATACAAAAAAGAACATATTTGGCCTGTTTCAAAGATTTTTTCATCGAGTAGGAAAACCTATCACGAAAAATAAACCATTATAGAATAAGAAAATTTTCTTAATTTTTTTCCTATATTTTTTTTAATTGATGGCTCTGAAGACTAAATTTGTAATTTAAAGAAAATACCTCTTTATGTCTGGGTAGAGGGAGACCCATTACATTTCCTGGAGGCCCTAAGGACAAGTGGCCTGAATACAAGGCTTGAAATCCCATTTTTTCCCAATGAACCCCTCGTTGAATAGTACTGCTACAATACCCACACTGATGCACTACCTCCTATAGCACCAATGTTGCTACAATACCTGCTATAGTGCCTCCACTGCTACCATGTCATCCCTGCTACATTTTCCGATGCTACAGTACTGATACAATATCGAAATTTCGTCCTTGCTTGAATTTTATCTTGGGTCATTTGGATGCCAAGCAGGAGCCTATACCACTTGGGTACAATCTCGTTGGATAATTTCTATTCCTATATTTTATTGCATACCAATTTTCAATATCCTAGCTTTCAAAAATGGTTGTAATGGTCACCATTAGAAAGAATCCATAGACCATGACGCAAAATGAACTGATGAAAACTCTCATATACCCCTCAATGGTGAGGTAACAAAAAAACATATAAAGTGATCCTAATTGTACTATCATCTCAAATAGCTATAAAAGAATTATGTTGAACCCATCAGAGTATAAATTTTTTTATAAACAAAAAAAATAATGGGTTTTCATGATGAAATCATGAAATTCTATATTAAAGATGAAAAGTTATTAATTCATAAAGACATTTTAATTATTCGAATTCATTTCATAAGACATTGTGAATTTCAGAAAATTTATATTGTATATCATAATACTCTTTATATTTCCATTATTTAGAATAAAATAAAAGGTATCTTAGGTTATTTTATGAGTGATAGGTTACTTAATAAGGATTTCTCAAGAACAATAGAAGAAATTTGAAAGGTCATATTTTATATGTGTTTTGGGACGACTATAATACATTGACTTTATAGGAGTAAGAATATTTTATACCATTATAAACATATGTTTTCATAGATTTATAAATTCAAATAAATAAATATGAATTTGGTTTGTAAATGAAAATACAATTATCTAGAGTCAATTGTTTGCCCATATCTGAAGAGCTTGGTTGTAGAATATACAATTCTATCAGATAATAAAAGAAATCGTTTGCAAATTTTCATTATTAAATATCATGATCATAATATAAA
Source organism: Viscum album (assembly GCA_963277665.1). Lineage (NCBI taxonomy): Eukaryota > Viridiplantae > Streptophyta > Magnoliopsida > Santalales > Viscaceae > Viscum > Viscum album. The sequence continues at coordinate 1,308,440,814 of OY728132.1, forward strand.
TCCTTGATTCAATGAAAGTGCCATCAATATTATATTATATGAATAAATATATATCATGAATAACTTTAAAGAGGTATTCCAAACAATTATGGTTCTTCTGACTGAGAGTCTATCACTTTTATAAGAGATAACCATAATGTAGTTAATGATAACGTGATTTTTTGAGAGGGATTCAGGGTAAAATATAAGGTTCCATTTAGTTATAATTTCACTGTTTATCTATGTATACCTAGATGATAATTTAACCACTCTGGATATTATATTGTCTATAGGTTAAATTTTTGAATACATGATGGAGAATAATTTAATACATTTCATTGAACCATGAATAAGGAAATTTTTATAATATTTTTATAAGAGTAATATTTTAAAATAAACTTCCATAAATAATTTATATATTTATGTATTCAAATATAAAGATTCACCCATGAACCCTATAATATGATATTGAGAAGAGGAATTGGTTTTATTCTACTAAAACTATTAAAAATATAATTAGCAAAATTCTATTTGAAATATGGGAAAGAATAATGATGTGGGAGAAATGACAAGGGGAAGAAGATCCCCATTTTTTAGACTATGTGGTGGAATTTAATATGCTAATATTTTAAATGAATACCATGTTCAATAACATATATGAAAAACACCACCAATCTTAGTTGATCTGTGAAATATTATTTTAAATATGAACGTTATAACCTAGTAATTTAATTTTGTGAGTACAAAAATGAGTAAACACATTATAAATTTTTTGTATGATCCTAAACAATTCAAATTTTTTAATTAATTGGAAGGAAATAACCACCCATTTTTTAGTGACGTTAATTTATATTTAAAAAAATTCTCCAAAAATGGATTTTTTTCTTGAGTGATTTTTTTAATAAATTTATACATATTTTATAAATAAATTTTATAAATATGATATCATTTTTTAATAATAAAATCAGAATTATAAAATGGTAACTATATCGAATTTTCTGGAAATGATAAATTTTTCATAGAATTCTGTAAAATATATATTTTTTAGAAATTTTTTTTCCCATTCAAAAAAATACAATGTACCTTTTTGTAATGAGATTATTTAAAAACCTAATTTTTTCATCCTTTATTAAAATATTAAAACTAATGTCTTTAGAATCAAAATTATGTTTATATTTCATAATAAATCATTTTCCAACATAAATTGTTTTCTTGAAAACCATTTTCTAGTTCATTTTGGATGTTTTTTCAAAAGAAATTTATACGAATTATTGAAATTGAAATTTATAAAATGTATTACCTATTTATAATAATAATTTTATTTTTATAAAATATGTAATATTTATTATGGTTCATAATGAATTATATCTTTGGTAAAAAGTTTGTCACCATATTATGTTAAAAATGTGTAGAATAAGTGTAAAACTATGAGTGAAGTCTTAAAAAAGATCCCTAAATTTTGTTAAAATTTATTTAATGATATTAATTATAATAAACACTATATATTATATGAAATATTTCATTTTGGGTCCATTTATCTTTGATAAAGACATTTATATTATTTTATGTAAAAAGAATATTCAAAACTATATCGTTCATACTTATAATACTTTTAATATTTTAAAATAGTGAAAAAAATATGTTAATTTTAATAAAAAATAATATTAGATATGAATTATGATTTTTAATATGTTAATTTTATGAATTTTTAGTGATGAAAAAATTACTTTTATTTCATTGTAAATGACAACAAAGAGTATGTGCAAGCAGTTGAAAAAAAAGTAAATGATTTTAAAAACTAAAAAAGTAATTATTTTTTTATAATATGGTTCCAAAAGAATTTATTCATTACATATAGGGTATTATGGATTCATTAACATTTTATATTTTAATAATATTACTGTATTGATATTTTCTAGAGTAAAATTAACTAAATTGTCCCAAAAATGACATTAACTGTTTTTATGTAAAATGACTTTTATTAAAAGATTTAAAATTCATAAACATATTTTCATTAGACATATTAGTGGGATATGGGCTATAATATCAAAAATATTCTTTTTATATTTAACTTTTCCCCATATAATAATTTTCATGTCCCTTAAAGAGTAAAATAAGAATTGTATCATTGTAATCCATAAAATGGTTAAGTAGTTGTCAAACAGAGATATAAATGATAAAAAATCAAATAATCTAATATATTTTTTTTTTGTAATTTTTTTTTTAATTATATCCTTTTAATGTTATAATATATGAATTTGGTTCCACTATAACATGAAAATTAATTTATATTAATTTAACAATATATGTAATTCCATGGGTGTCCCTATATTATCTAATATAAAGACAACACCTCTCCACTTTAAAATACACTTTTTGAGAAACATATATCAATTAAAAACATCCAAAAATGTTGTTAAATACCTTAAAAAAATTCTATATTTTTTGTTCTTATAAATTTACCATCCCTAGTGACCTTAAAGAGAGATCCAAATGTGCTTCATCAAATAGAATGTAATCATCTCAACCAGAAATTCTAATTTAACTTATCATTATACCTCATTCAATAATACACTAATATTACTATAAAATAAAATAAATATATATTCTATACATAGATATTTTTTATATTTAATAAACATATTCTTCACCTTTTTCAATAAAAAATGAATCAAAACCATTTTTGGTGCATATGTGTAGATTACCACCTCATAAATCAATGAATTTCAATTCTCTTCAAATCCTTATATTTCATATTATTATGAAGCATTTAATATATATATATATATATATATTATATTCACGAAACAATTATTATCTTATAAATATTATATATCATCTATTTTATACCATTATAATATTTAATTATTGAACGATCACATGTGCGTACAGACATACTGTGACCTCCATATTTTTATGTAATTTATTTTAAAAAAACATATCACGTTTAATAATGGTGTTTTATTTAATGATGTAATTTTATGTTTATAGCATAATAATTATTATATAAGAATACTATTATATTATCATTCCTTATATTTCATCGAAAGGAAACTAAAAACATTGCTTGTGTATACATATGGAAAACCACCTCATGTGATGTTGTATTATGGTTTTCAAAAAAGAATTAAATTTATTTATATATACAATTTAATTTTGTGAATAAATATGATAATAATTTTCATTATTATTTTTTTGGAATTATGTAACAATGACTCCTTCTAAAATCAATGTCCACATACTAATTTTAAATTACAAACCAAATGACCTCAAAAACACCATACATGGTCATATCAGATTAAATAATTAAATATGTCATTGAAATAATTTAAATTTTTTTTTATTTATTAATTTATTAAATAACTAATTAATTAAATGTTATTAAATAAGGAAATAATTATAATAAGTAAATTATAAATTATTTAATTGAAATGTATTGATTATCTAGCCTTGAGGTAAGGGGTTTCTTAACTCAATTTCATTTCATTGTGTTATATCAATTCATCATTGAATTATTTGTTTCATGATAATGTGTAAATTTATATGTAAATTTTTAATGATTTGTACGAATATTTTTAGGGAATTTAAATATGTGGACATAATCACTTCTGAGATTAATTATCACATAAATTTTTTGGATCATTGTAGATGTGTTCTATATATGAATCTCATTTTCATGAGAATAATAATTATTGTTGGCCCTGATTAATTATATAATATACCTACTAAATCCCAAATTAATTTTAACATATTAATTCATTAAATTGATGGGATTTATAAATACATACCACATTATTTATTCTAATGACATTTGATTTTAATGTTACTAAAGCAGAAGGGTGTTTATATTACAATATCATTTTTTGGGATTGTATATGCGAAATTTTCATTTACATAATTATATAGTTATTATGCATTAATAAAAATAATATTTTATTATTCTATAATATTTCGAATAATTTTTGTGTATTTGTTTCATCATCTTATTTCTACCATGTAAAATTATCGAGCAAATTCCGTTTTAAGAAAACTAACCTCTTTTATGTAATGGCCTATGAAATTATTCTTCCATGTTATTCCTCTTGAAAAATATTATATAAAAATGTATAAAAATAAATTATATGTTTCAAAATATTCATTTTTTATTATCATTAACATTATATAAAACTTGTTCTGTGTAATCATTTTAGGGAAACAGTTTATGAAAAATTATTTTTTATATTTTTATAAAAGATAAAATGGTATTTTTTAACATATAATACTTGAAGGGATTTACCTATTCTCTTGAAAATTCATTTACATGAAGGCACCATTATAATTTTCAATTATTTTTTATAAGTGATTTTTTTTCAAAATTGTATTGTAATTTTTTAAAACACTGTCAAAAGAAAATGATATAATCCATGTTTTATTAAAAATACATTAAATGTTCATTGACATTTATTTTTTATTTAAAAAATAAAATTTATATTTTTTACTTTTATATAATTTTTATATCTACCAATGAAAACAATCCCATTTTTTCTGTGGATATATTGTGATTTTTTAAATATATTGTCATGGAACTCGATTCTTTGTCATGGGTAAATCATGTTAAATAAGAATGACAGTTGTTTTCGATGGTGTTATTTTGAAAAGAAAAAGATTCTAATTTTTTCCATTATATAGTACTTGGAAATATTAATGTATTATTGATCAATTTTTCGATTATGAATAAATTATTTCTAGTTACAATACAAAACAAGGATGGGATGGTCTGTTATATCTCTAAATATTCTGGGAAAAGTGATCGTTTTATCTCATTGTTTTTAACATAAGACAAGAAAAAAATTACATATTTTAGGTTACTCATAAAAGGTATGGGATTTATATATTTCTATGACTCCGTGATGATTTTTTTATGTTCATAGATACCTTAACACTATATTAATGATTACTAGGGATTCTAATGGATCCTTTTCTGAAAGACTGTTGTCACATTGTTCATGATTGATTCACAATGATTATAATTTTTTAAACTTGAATTGAAAACAAATAAAATGTTTTATAAAGTTTAATTTATGTGAGGATGATGTTGAATTTAATTTTAATGATTATTTTTGAGGTTTTTGGAATAGATTTTGCACGGTTGGTTACGTATTGATGGAATGTAATTTTTTTATTTCTTGACCAAATTTATAAATTCATTGATAATGATTACATATGAATAATTATTTAATACTTCATAAGACATTCATTTCATATTATAAAATATTTATAACTTCATACGAGTAATATTGAAGATAAAAATACTATAAATATTGATATAATTTGGAAATTGTAGTATATATATTAAAATTTCATTAGGGTATTAATTTATTTTTAATTTCTTATTAATTAAAAATATATAATGTTTAGAATTTTAAATATAAAAATATTTTTGAATAATGCACAAGACTTTTTTAGAGTGTAAGACTCAAACATTAGAGAAATATTTCAATATAATTTAGTGCATCACTTTTATTTTACAAATTATAAGACTTATTGTTGGATCAGACTATCTAATTATTATTTTGAGGGTCTCAAATACTATTTATAATGAAATAAATTATTTTCATGTCTTCTATTTTAAGTTATTTTTGAAAAATATTCAAAAACTAATAAGTCTAGAACTAATCATTTTAACGTAACCATATGTGAAATTTACTTACCCATGATATGTTTGACCTTATATTTATGTTCATGTGATCGTTTTACATTACCATATGTTGTAATTAAAATTATAACATGAAATATATTCTTTCCATGAGTAAATTTTTTAAAATTCTTATATGTTATGAAGTAACCACACATTGATTATTCAATATAACAAACACTGAGAATCTTGATATCGCATGTATAAAAATCCAACAGCGAGAAGGTGTTATACATACCATGTACCTGATCATATAAAAAAATTATCATTCTTTTTAGGATATAAAGTTACTATGAAATGGTATATATAAGTTTAGATAATGTATAATACTGACGATTTCTATTAATGTAGTGTCAGAATAATGAAAAAACATACCAAATGACATCATGAACCAACCACATGATCAAATGAACTAACTGTCTGAAGAGATGAAGTGAACTAGCCTCCTTGTCATATCAACATTACATGTCATGTCTCAAAGTCCTCAACTAACCATGCTTCTACTAAAGATATTTTACAGTGTCTAACATAGAAGTGGAGTGTTTCAAACCTCTAAAAACTATTTTTTGAAGCATTAAATGAGGTTTCAATGAACTGAATAACCACAACTCATTGGATTAGAAAATATCTCTCTCACTTTCGATTTTGTAATGTGGATAAATTGATAGGGAGATGAGAAAAATAAATTAACCTGATATAGAGTATAATCATATTATACACTATATATTATCATGGTAAGTGCATCCATGGTACTCAGTTTTATAAACTTTTCTAAAAAACTCATTCGCATCAATTCAAAGAAAAAATAAAAGACTATTAATCAAAAAAGGCGATCCAAATGATTATAAAAAAATTCCCTTATTTTATTATAATTCTCAATTTTTATGATTTACATTTTAAATTTGTTTAATATTTCTGTATTTATCTATAAACATAGAATCATGTACTATAATAGGGAATAATAAAAACTCTAAAAACATTTTTTATTCCATTTAAAAACTATAGAATATGTTTTCTAGGACCATTTATGGTTTCTCATCCCACAAAGAACCATGCTAGAGGCTCTTTTCAAAAATAACATTTTGAGATTCTTCTTGTAAAACCCTATCATTGTTGTGAATCAGTTTATTTTTTTATAATATATATTAGATATGGTGATTTAATATTATAAGGGATTAAGTGACAATTTGAGACAAGACCATTTTTCAATATTCCACTCATATTTATTTTCAGCAACATGTATACTTCATTATCATTCTTGATTTCGTTATCTTTAATAAAAAAAAATTCATTGTTTTAAAAACTTTTAAAAAAATTCATTTTATTGTTTATATTAATTTGAATCAATATATAGTTCTTGATTAAATATTATAGATACAAACATTAATGTATTTAAATCTACATTTAACAGATCATTAATATCAATGTTGGGGGACTATTTGAATGATAAAATTCATATATTTACACTATATTTATTAAATATTAATTTTTATTAAATTGGATGATTTAGATTTGAACATATTTTCTTTTCAAAATATTTAATTCAGAATTCAATTCACCCCCCTCTTAAGTTACTCCGACCAACATTTCTTATCCAAACAATTCAAAAATAGAGTTCTAGTGATTTAGTTTCATTTTATTATATAAAATTTCTATCACATATATATTTATTTATTTATAGGTATAAATAGAAAATGATTAAAGTATACTAATGTACATCATTATTTCAATGGAAATAATAATGTTACATGGAAAATTAATATGAAAAATCACTTGTAAGGTATGCGATTTCACATATTGTTTCTTATTGAAATTAAATAAGAAAAACATCATACTAGTAGAGATTCTTGGTTTGATTACATAAAAGAATCATTTGATTATAATTGAAAATCAATTATTTAATTTTAATTTATTGTAGGTAAATATTAATTTAAAAAAATATCTACATAGGCCACTACTTTTAAAATTTAGTATTCCAAAGATATTTCTCATGAAGGAAAATAAAAAAAAATCAAAATTATTTTATTCAAATACACTATTAAATATGATACATTGAATATAAATCCTGATAAATCTGTATCTAACATGTATCTCAGGTTCAATGATATTTTTAATATGATGTACACATTAGGAATGAAAATTACAGAGACAAATTTTATCATGTGACTTCCCAAATGCTTACTATAAAGAAGTGGATATATATATTCATATGAGAATACTAGGACATTATTACAGTACATGTAAAAAATGTAATTTTATAGATTATTATATATGAATAATATCAATATTAAAAAAATTGAAGTGGATAAAACAAAAATTATTTATGTATCATTTAATAATTATGACTCTAAATAGAAATATAAGATCAATTCTAAATGTTCAATTGATGAAGACTCACGTAATGAAATGGATTATGAAATGGGACACCTATTTAGATGATTTAAAATGTTATATAAAAAGAATAATTTCATTATGAAAAATAATTAGAAAGAAATGTATGACATAAATGAAATTATAATAATTATAGGAGAAAATATGATTAGTGAAATGAAGTAATTTTTTTTGAATGAAAAATTAAATGGAACATGAAAATAGACAAGCCTGATTTTATGTATAAGAAAATGTATGAGGACAAAGAAATGAATTATAAAAAAAATATAATAAATACACATAGTGTTCTTCTATGGATGTTCATGTTAATTAAAAAAAATTAGAGAAAATAGAACTAATAATGATAATTAATGTTTAAAAAAACAACAGAGGTATTATATATTTTTATATTCTAATATAGTAAAATTTAAAGTAATTATATAGTTGAAATTATTTTAGAGAATATATATATATATTTAGTAATTACTTGAATAATTAAATGTACTAAAAAAAATCAATGAATAAAAATAATAATATTTTTCTGAAATAAGCAGTATACTATATATTCTAACTTTATAAATGATATAAAAATATATTAGGATAAGAATAATCATTTCCAAAATGAAGATATTATATTTAAATAATGTAATAAATAATTAAATAAATATTTGGAGAGGATCCCTAATTGAAGAAAAAATATTTCTCATATTTTTGTAAAACAGAAAACTCTAAAACATACGGTTAAAAATAAATCTATTCTAAGTTCTATTTCTACGAGTTCAGATAGTATTTTTTATTATTCTAGACCAAATTAAGTCTTTATTTCTAAGTGTCTATGACTATAATATTGGAAACAAGTATGAGAATTATAGATTCCAATATCTTTTATTAATAACATATCTTGAGCTAATAAAATAAGGTTAAAATCATTTTTGAATGAATTTATTTTTTGAATGAATTTATTTTTTGAATGAAACCTATTTGAAAAGTTCACGTAAAAAATATGGAAGTAGACAGTGGATGTTCAATACATTTTTCTAGAGATTATATAATATTCAACTACTTGATTAAATTTGATGGCAGGAATATCACTTTTTGTTCAAATTCTATAGAGAAAATAATTGGACATGTCTAAATCCATAACATTATTATAGTTTTAATTTAATAGTTTTATGTATAGATGGATTTTGATATAATATTCTATGTATTTAAAAATTGTGTGATGATTATTTTTATGTTAGGTGTGAAAAAAATGCTTGTGATTTTTCTGATACAAAAAATTATTTAGTTTGTAATAATTGTTGAAAGAAAAATGGATATTTGGTTGAAATAAATCCATTATTTTCTCAATATGTTTCCTATTTGAGTGTATTTCTCCATGATTCATGGTTTTGTTATAGGAGACTAGGATATTCAAATATTCATTCTATTATAAACATAACACAAAAAAATATTATTCAAGTATATACCTAATATAGAATTCTTAATAGAAAAATTCCATAATCCCTATCATAAGGATATATATCATAGAGAACTCTTCAAATCAATGATTGAATTATGAACTATGTAACCAATAGAGTTTGTTCACATGGAGATGTTTGGAACCTCTAGAGTTTCTAGTTTATTAGGATCAAATTTTGTATATGTCATAGTGGATGATTATTCATGATATATATTGTTGTTTATACTTTCTCATAGATTTGATGCTCTCTAATGTATTTTCAAATATTCTAGACCTGTAGAGAATCATAGTGGATATATAATTAAAAACATAAGAAGTGAACATGGTTGTGATTTTGAAAATCACAAAACTAAATCACCTTCCACACAATATGGTTATAGCCATATATTTTATTCTACTAATACCCTATAGTATAATGGTGTTGTAGATTGAAGAAATAGAACCCTTCAAGTAATTTCCAAGACCATGCTCAATGAGTTTGATTTACCAATTTATTTCTGGGTAGAAGCTATAAATATATCTATTAATATAATTAGATGAGTTTTTATTATACCTATCTTAATATATACCCATTATGAATTATGTAATGGTAGAAAATAAAACAAAATTAATTTACATTTTTTTAATATAAAGTACTTATACTCACTACAAAATGGAATTTAGAAAATTTTGATTAAATGATTGATGAATGAATTTTCATTGGGTATTCTACAACTAGTAAATCATAGATGGTGTTTAATGGAATATAAAATCTTTTGTAAAAATTTAAACATGTCATATAAGATAAAAAAGATCCACAAGAGCCTAATACAACTTTATAACATCCTGATGATGATCTTTTTGGTCTGTATATAAATAAAAAACCTAGAAGAAATTATTCCAAACCTCATGTAAAGAACTCATTCAGTTATAACGAAAATCGTGAACACAAACATATAAATGAGAATGAGGTGTCAGACACTTTATTTCCTAGAGCTATAAAGACACAGATATATATATTTATATATATATCATCCATTAAATGTTTTTTTAGTAATCTAGACAGTGTAAACCATATTATATATTATATACGAAATAGTACTGAATATGATGATTTACCATCACATATTGAACCAAAGAATATAAATGACGCAGTTAATGATGAATTTGAGATAATGGATATGCAAGAAGAGGTACACTAGTTCGATATAAATTGAGTGTGGTCATTAGTTGAATTTTCCAAAGGATGCCTAACTATTGATACTAAATGGTTTTTTAGAAACAAGATTGATGTGTTAGGAAAAATAATTGGAATTAAAGTCAGATTTTTTGTTGAAGGATATAGTCAAGAAGAAGGTATTAATTATGATGAACCATTTCCACCAGTAGCTATATTTGAATCATTTTTAATGTAAATTTTTTATATAACACTTCTAAATTTAAAAAAAAATATCAAATCAATTTCAAGTTTTCATTTTTATATTGATTTTTTTTGCTGATTGATTTAGAAACCCACACATTAAAAATTATTTTTTAAAATTAACTAATGAATTATATTGTTTAAACCAAGATTAATGATATTGTTATCATTGACTCACCACATTATGGATTTCATATGGTTTTCTTAATGTAATATCTGATCAAAATTTATTAAATAAATAAAATATATATGTTCTTTTAATAGAAAAAATTATATTGATTATAATATCTTTTAATCTGTAAAAAAAATTAATTATTTTTTGGAAATAATGAAATTTTAATAATAAATGATGCCGATGGATGATATTAAATTAATTTTGGGTATCTTGATTTTTCAAAATAAAAATTGAATTATTCTAAATCAATGTAAAACAAAAATCATTTAGCTTTTTTAGAGTTGTTAGTACTAACAGTATTGATAATATAATTAGAATTAGTTACAAGCTATATAATTATGAAACATAGAAAGAGGTTGATCAAAACATGTACATAGTTATTGATGGATACTTACTAATTTTTATTTATAGCAGTCCAAGTGTAATAATTAGTGTGTGTATTTGTGTCCATTTTCATGTGAATATAGTAGAGTCTCATTTATGAACTATTAAATGAATTTAAAAATACCTCAAAAATAAAAATAATTTTGGATTTTTCTATCATAGAAAAAAATATTTGGTTATTTATAGAGGTATTGAATTTCGAGGGTGTATGTAAGATATAAAAAAGAACTTCTAAAATGTGTAAATTTTTGGGTAAATATCTAATTTCATGGGGTTGTATTAAATAGAACTCTATTTCATTTTATAATTCTATAGTAGAGTACATAGTTACAGGTTTGTGTTGGGAATGGATTCTAGAGATTAAGAATATGTTACTTGACTATGTATATCAATTTCTACATATCCCTATAAATTGTGAAAATACATGTTTTATTATTATTTCTAAGAATCCTATATCACATTTTAGAACAAAGAATTTTATATAAATAATCTCTTTTTGAGATTTAATTTATAGATGTGTTTTTTATCATTGGTATTCATCAGAACTAAACATCACCATATTGATATATTTACAAATCATTTGAATGTTGAGAAAATAATTTATTTTAGAAATCATGTAGGGATGATAAATTATGTGTATTTATTTTAATTTATATTAATTTATTAATTCTTGTGTTAATTGTTTTAATCCAATTCTATGATCATTTTTAGAAGTAACCATGAAGTATGATTCAAATGTTTAGTAGGTCAACCATGATGTTTTGTTCATGTAATTAGTATGCCTACATTGAATACATTATCAAGTGGTCACCATATTTATTGTGAGTATCTTCTCTATAAGGCCACGGCCTTAAAACTTACTTAATATTGAATTAAATGAATAATTCACATTGAGGATCTTTTCAGGTTTATAGTTTTAGAGAATTCCGACATAACTATTACATCTCAAAAGATTACAAAGTTGTCACTTCTACTAGATTTCCATAAAATAAAAACTCTTAAAAAGAAACACATCTAGTTCTAGGTATTAGATAGCATGACTTTAACTTGATCCCATCCTTGACCCTATTCCACATTAAGTCCTGTGAAAAACATTTCAAAAGAACGTGGGGTGAGCATTAAAAGATCAGAAAGGGATTCACAAAGAATAAAAACTGTTAGTTTTTTCAAAGAAACAAGTAAACCATGTATACTTTATCAATGTAATACCTTTCACATTTAGGAAGTAGTAAAAACTCTTCACTGAATAAAATATCATTACTTACCCTTTTGTATCCAAATGATTACCATAAAACCCATATAAATAACACATAACATATAAAGGTAACTTCGGACAAAAAAATACTTAAATGGAATAACCATACGGTCGACTTCCACACATACTTAATGGAATAGCCATACGGCCGACTTCCATACCCAATGCATTGGAGGTTATAACATAACCACATGTCCTGGTATTCACGACACCACCCATCATATGGTTTATCATGTTACCACCCGTAAAAAGTCCAAGTACCATCATTATAAATAAAATATTGCAAATATAAAAATTTCAATAACAAAATTTCATTTTCAATCAAAATAAGTAATTCCAAGATATTGAATTAATCAATCCATTTTCAAAAATAATTTAAAAGAGATTTTTGAATCGAAGTGTCCCATACCACTTTGAAGCTTTTATTGGAATTATAATTTTAAAACATTAATGTCTATATAAATAAATACTGAAAACCATTTTGAAAACATGGACATTAAAGATAAATATTTAGAATAATAAATCTTTAAAACATTTAAAACGATATTTTTGTTAAAGAGTTTTTAACAAAATGAGGGACTCTTGAATACAAATAATTGCGGAATAACATTTAATCCGAACTTTATAATATCATGAGAATAAAGGGATTCATGATATAATATGTAAAAGGAAAGTATACACCCTATATAAGAGTTAATTGGTGCATAACAACAATGAAGTCTCAAAAGAAATGTAAAATGAGATGAAATCCATTATAAAGAAGGTATCTGTAAATTAAGGATAAATCAATCTCATAATTATGTGTGACAAATATAAATACACCCAATATAAGTGGATATTAAGTGTGAAACAATCAAAGGTCATTCACACATATTCAAAGGATGACATATTCAATAACTACATGTTGAACCCAAAGAAATCGAAATTGGGTTAAGAAGTTCCCTTGGTAAAATTCGACAGCCTAACGGCATCACATAAAATTTTAAAAAATGGGTTGATGAGAGAGATAAAGGGGATCTCGTCACTTGGGCATAAAATTTACATAAATGAGTATATAGAAGAACATATCCCAACATAATAGTATGTGAATTAAAAGACATAACAAAATATGTCTTTTAAAAAAGGAGGGTGAAAGGTCCCCTTACCGAGTTGGGTAACTTTCGAAAAGTACACCCCATGGAAGAAGGGTCATAAAATGAAGATGTAAATACCCATAAATGAAATTATACTACACAAAGTGTATTATAATGGGAAGTACATACACCAATCGAATTATATAGTGGAAAAAGTAGCATAAATGTCACTGGAATAAAAGTGAGATGAAAAATCCCTTATGAAAACTCGGCAGCCTAACGACGCCACTTAAAACATCCAAAAATGGATTTATGAGATCAAATATGGTATCCCATAATATTTACATAAAAATTAAAGTATGAGGAATATAAAAGAACATCCCCAAACATAAGAAATATGTGATTAAAAGAAATGACATAAAAGAGAGTACTTAAAAAGAAAGAGAGAGGTTGGATCTCTTACGAAAATTTGGCAGCCTAACAGCGCCACTCAAAACTTCCAAAATGGATTGGTGAGATAAAATAGGATCTCTAATCATATGAAAATAAAATGTACTGTAGGATTAATATAAGATAACATCCCAATCATAATAAAGTTTAGCATAAAAGGAATGACATAAAAGAGTGTACTTAAAAGAAAGAGAGAGGTTAGATCTCTTTCGAAAATTCGGCAGCCTAACGGCGCCACTCAAAACATCCAAAATGGTTTGGTGAGAGAAAATAGGTTCTCTCATCATATGAAAATGAAAATTACAGTATGAATAATATAAAATAACATCCCAATAATAAGAAATATGAGCTTAAAAGTAACGACATAAAAGAGTGTAATTAAAAAGAAAGAGAGGGGTAGGATCCCTTATCTCGGGTCCGACTTGACTCGATCGTTCTTTAAGGTCCTGAATAATAAACTTGAGTTAATTTCAACTTTCTTAAGAACCTTTTTCAAGTTAATTATTCCTTTTATAACACTTATTTCCATGTTATAAACATTATGTAATCATTTAAGTTAATAATGTTTGTTTTGTCGATATATGGTTCATAAGTCAAAAGTGGACTTCTTAAAATTACATGTTGTTCGTGTGGTCAAATGTTCATTATATCCAGAATTATATTCGTGATTTGGATATAATATATATCATATATATCCAGAATTTACATGTATTTATAAAATTAAATAATCATTTAGAGGTAAGAAATGAAATGCACTGTTCATGGAGACGATAAGTCGTACGTACGCATGAACGCTACTTTCATTTCTATGTCATATTAATGGAATTAAAACAAAATGAGAGGTATGTATATTTTAATTCCAGAATTATATTCATCATTTATATGTAACATAAATCATATATAATAACTTTAAATCCATCCTTTATACATACCACGTATGGCATTAACGAATCAAATCACATTGAGGGGGCGGTAGGCCGCACTTCCTAAAATGAAATTATCGTGTTTACCCACAATGGAAACCATAAAGGTATGCCAAGAAAGAAATATACAGAAGCTTAAGTAAAACATAAACATATTATATATCATATATAAATTTATTGACAGCTTAATGTTCACCTTTGAAAGTGTTATATGAGTGTTAAACAATCATCGTTTCGTGAGATAGAAATTCACCATCAACAGAAACAGTATGTTCTTTAACCATTAGATGTAGGTGTGTGTATGTGTAGTTAGAAATAATCTTATAAAAACATCCTACTATATTAAAGATACAGTATTTGTTACAAAAGAAAAGAATAAAAAGAGTTTAGGGGGTTGGAGAAGAAAAATAAAAAAAAGAACACAAGGCAAGACACTACCTTTAAATCGGGTAACTCTTTTTGATTTGATCTCAAAGGATTCCTTGGGAAGAATTCTGCCAAAAGTGAGGCTTCTAGGAGTAAGATAGGGATGTGTAGAGACAAAATGGGCAGAACTAGGACGAACCAAAGGCTTTAGAGGTGTGGGTAAGGTGATAGTGGTGGGTGCCTTTTATAAGAGGAGAGGAGGGACACTCTTGGAAAGTAAAAAAATGTTACTTTATTTTAAAATGAGTTTCTGATTTAAAAGGTCCCACGTTGATATAATTCAAGGATAAGGTGATAGGGGTTCTAAATATTCCCATACAATAGGTTTTTGACAAGTGTACGTCTTAGATTTTACATTATCATTCCGTTTTATTTAAATCGTTAAATAATGAGGTAATCGCTGCATCATCATGATGTCATAAATAATTTATTTTAGTTAATGTATAAAATTATAAAAAAATACTATGATGTAGGAAATCGTTTTATCTTTCCAATGAATATTTATAGTCAAAAATATGACTTGTATAACCCCATATAAAAATTGTTTTAGTAAAACAACACATGTTTGTGACATTTTATTTTTAACATTCAATAAAAAGGTATTAATGTCATTTTCCTACCAATGTGGCTCCATGGGGTCCCCAATATGACCCATTGATTGTCTTGGTCGGCCATGACACATCCAATGAGGGTAGGACATGTGTCAAGCTCATCTCATATTGTTAAAACATTATTTTTACCTTAAACTACACTAATTACCTCAAATCGCGATTAAAAACTTAAAAGTTACTATTCACCAAAAAATTATTTTAATCCCATTGAACCACATTTTAATTCTTAATGAAAACCATGTATGTCGGGTTTTTTAAATTCAAAACACAGTGGTAGAAAAGTTTCATTTAATCGAAAAATCAGTTTCTTTAACTACCACTCAGTGGTTTCACTGTTCATCAAAAAATGACGTTTTTCAGAAAAAATACCAAAAATTCACCCTAAGCTATATTTGATATTACGAACTCAAAAATGATGTCTATTTTACAAAATTCAAAACATATAATTTTCATTAATTAATTTAATAATTAATTCCCGCTATCAAAACAAATAGCGTGTTTTTAAGAAACAATATCTATTAAAATATTGACACTAGTTTAAGTCCAATTTCAAAGTGAAATTAATTCCAATGAAAAATATTGGATTAAATGGTAAAAATATATTCTAATTTTACTTTAAAAATAATTCAAAAGATAATCTAATCATATAAATAAATTAGATTAAAAAGAGGTTTTGAATTAAAATACAACATTTTTCACTATTCTTTAAAAAAATGAACTTTATCAAAAAGATATGAAAAATTTACAAAAAGTGAATTTTGATGTCTCGATTCTAAAGAAGAAATTTATTTTGTCAAATATAACACATAAAATTGTTAAAAAGTGGATTTAAAAGAGTTTCACCATCATAAGGCGGTTAATCGCCCTTTTAAAGAATATTATAATGTTCATGCTTAAAAATTTGGATTCATTCACATTTTTAATCCTCTAACATTAATTGTAAAAAGTAAAAATATTTGAAAAACATACATAATAATTTTTAGTTAGTTCCGTTCTTTCCTGCCATTATAATGGCTAGGCGTTAACTACCATTTAAAATAATATTCCTTTATTATTAGAGTGCAACGTAAGATTTCAAAGGAACTCGTTTTTGCGTATTGGGTACGCCATCGAGCGTAGCGTTCCCTTTAAAGTAATATTAATATTTTTTTCACAAATAGGGATAAATATAAAAATATCATATTCTTTATTTACCTGGGGTGTTACATCCTTCCCCCTTTCTGGGAATTGCGTCCTCGCAATTTTATAATTGGGCATGGAAACTCCATTGAAAGTCCCACATCGGAAAAAGAGTCGGTAAAACAATCACTTTAAAATAATGAAAGAGAAGTACAGAGGTCACCTGAGTTAACCCATACAAGGATTCCATGTATGAAAACATAGACATGGAGGAGAAAACATAGGGTCATGTTCTGATGGAGAGTGATAGAAAACATGTTTAGGAGAAAGTTAACCATAAGAAAATCACAAACTTCTGATGAGTTAAACGGTATTAGATTCCCCAGTAGAAAAAGTTAATAGAAAACATTTTTTTAAGCTACTCTTCAATGAGGAATTTATTTTTGAGCTTAACTAAAACATAATGAAACATAATTACTTTCCATGTTGACTTTCAACTTTTACTAGATTTCTTACACGAACTCATATTTTCTCCAAAATACAATTATTTAGGAAGACTTGTTCTCATTAAGAGTACTATAATCAACTGCTAGAGAATAACCTAATCCAAAAAAGAGAACTATATACTTCCCATTTATTTAGACATTAAACAAAACCAAAACCAAAAAGGTTAGTACAAGATCAGATAATCTAGAAAAGGATAACCCTTTATAAAAAGAAAATCTATTCTTAATCTCCAAAATTTCTCCAAAAAAACCCAAAGTTCAACGAGGACCAATCGATAAACAATTTGCCCATAAAATTCTTCAAAGTAAACCAAACTAAGATTGAAACTCAATTATTAGAAGGATTTAGTCCCATAGTCTTCCATGTTAAATCGTAACATTTATCTCCAAACAACATCAGTTGCTCTTAAAGTCTCGTATTGAAAATTAATTAACCTAATCACATATCCTCTATGATAGGTTAATAAATTTCCATATATAACCCAAAATCAACATACTCTTAATTCATAAAATCATCTAACTAAAAATAATCAGTCAAACTAACCAGGGACATCACGTAGTCCAGTGGTAGGTGAGAAATACCAGTTTCACATTGGTTGTGGGTTCGATTCCCACAGCTTTGTCGGACGCGACGGGTTGTCACACAGTCTACGTGTTGTCCTTTTTCCAAAACTACATAATTCTTAAAACATTCCCCAAAATGAGAAAAAATCTTCAAAAATGATCATAACATATTTTAACCTCAAGTTTGTCTCATGCCTTTTATTTTCCATCATATCATAGAGTAACCCATAATTACCTAAAAAGTAAGGATCATATAAACCCTAATGGTTACCTTTATAATTATTACCTGAACTTCCACATCGAGTTGGTCATCTCATACATGATGCATTAGAGAACTCACCAAGGTTCAAGTGGTTGATCATGAATCCATGATAGTTGGTTTAGCACAACCACACGATTCCTCATTGATTCCCCCATTTCATCCAGTCTCTTAATCCAAGAACCACCACAGTTTCCATCAAACCCATTGTCACGTTGGTGCCTGCTTGATCCATCCATTTACTAAAAACAGAAATGCCAGTGTGTGTATATCAACAAAATCATCATGTACTAATGAGGAAGATAAACACTAAGATATACTTACTCATTAACTTTATCTAAAACTAGGACTCTTTCTGAAATCCTAACCATTATGGTAATGCCACTTATGCTTAAAGAATACCCTAACCTCTAAAGCTATCTAAACCGACCTATAATACCAACTATAAGGCCCCGGCCTTAAACCTTACTTAATATTGAATTAAATGAATAATTAACATTATTATTCTTTTTAGGTTTAGAGTTTTAGAGAATTAGGACATAACTATTACATATCAAAAGATTACAAAGTAGTCACTTCTACTAAATTTCCATAAAATAAAAACTCTTCAAAAGAAACACGTCTAGTTCCATGTATTAGATAGCATGACTTTCCCTTGATCCCATCCTTGACCCTATTCCACATTAAGTCCTGTGATTAACATTTCAAAAAAACTTGGGGTGAGCATAAAAAGCATAGCAAGGGATACACAACGAATGAAAACTGTTAGTTTTTTCAGAACAACAAGTAAACCATGTATACTTTATCAAAGTAATACCTTTCACCTTTAGGTATTAGTAAAAACTCTTCACTGAATAAAATATCATTACTTAACGTTTTGTAACCAAAATATTACCATAAAACCCATATAAAAAACACATAACATATAAAGGTAACTTGGGACATAAAAATACTTAAATTGAATAACCATATGATTGACTTCCACACATACTTAATGGAATATCCATAAGACCGACTTCCATACCAATGCATTGGAGGTTATAACGTAACCACCCGTCCTGGTATTCACGGCACCACCCGTCATATGGTTTATCACGTAAGGACCAATAAAATGTCCAAGTACCATCATTAAACAAACAATATTTCAAATATAAACATTTCAATGACAACATTTCATTTTCAATAAAAATAAGTAATTCCAAGATATTGAATTAATCAATCCATTTTCAAAAATCATTTAAAAGGGATTTTTGAATCAAAGTGCCCCATACCACTTTGTACATTTTCTTGGAATTATAATTTTAAAACATTAATGTCCATATAAATAAATACTGAAAACCATTTTGAATGCATGGACATTAAAGATAAAGATTTAGAATAATAAATCTTTAAAACATTTAAAACGATATTTTTGTTAAAGAGTTTTTAACAAAATGAGAGACTCTTGAATAAAAATAATTGTGGAATAACATTTAATCCGAACATTATAATATCATGAGAATAAAGGGATTCATGATATAATATGTCAAAGGACAGTATACACCCCATATAAGAGTGAATTGGTTCATAACAACAATAAACTCTCAAAAGAAATGTAAAATGAGATGAAATCCATTATAAATAAGATATCCTTAAATTAAAGACAAATCAATCTCATAATTATGTGTGACAAATATAAATACACCCAATATAAGTGGATATTAAGTGTAAAACAATAAAAGTTCATTCACACATATTCAAAGGATGACATATTCAATAACTACATCTTGAACCCAATAAAATCAAAATTGGGTTAAGAAGTTCCCGTGGTAAAATTCGACAGCCTAACGGCGTCACATAAAATTTTACAAAAAGGGTTGATGATAGAGATAAAGGGGATCTCATCACTTGGAAATAAAATTTACATAAATAAGGATATAGAATATAATATCCCAACACAATAGTATGTTAATTAAAAGACATAACAAAAGAAGTCTTAAAAAAAGGAGGGTGAAAGGTCCCCTTACCGAGTTGGGTAACTTTCTAAAAGTACATCCCATGGAAGAAGGGTCATACAATAAAGATGTAAATACCCATAAATTAAATTATACTACACAAAGTGTATAATAATGGGCATTACATCCACCAATCAAATTAAATAGTGGCAAATGTAGCATAAATGTCACGGGAATAAAAGTTAGATGAAAATCCCTTACGAAAACTCGGCAGCCTAACGACGCCACTTAAAACTTACAAAAATGAATTTATGAGATCAAATAGGGACTCCCATAATATTAACATAAAAATTAAAGTATGATGAATATAAAAGAACATCCCCAAACATAATAAATATGTGCTTAAAATAAATGACATAAAAGAGAGTACTTAAAAAGAAAGAGAGAGGTTGGATCTCTTACGAAAATTCGGCAGCCTAATGGCGCCACTCAAAACATCCAAAATGGATTGGTGAGAGAAAATAGGGTCTCTCATAATATGAACATAAAAATTACAGTAGGAGTAATATAAAAGAACACCCCAATCATAATAAAGTTGAGCTTAAAAGGAATGACATAAAAGAGTTTACTTAAAAAGAAAGAGAGAGGTTAGATCTCTTACGAAAATTCGGCAGCCTAACGGCGCCACTCAAAACATCCAAAATGGGTTGGTGAGAGAAAATAGGGTATCTAATAATATTTACATAAAATTTACAGTATGATTAATATAAAATAACATCCCAATAATAAGAAATATGAGCTTAAAAGGAATGACATAAAAGAGTGTACTTAAAAAGAAAGAGAGGGGTAGGATCCCTTACCTCTGGTCCGACTTGACTCGATCGTTCTTTAACGTCCTAAATAATAAACTTGAGTGAATTTACACTTTCTTAAGAACCTTTTTCAAGTTCATTATTCCTTTTATATCACTTATTTCCATGTTATAAGCATTATGTAATCATTTAAGTTAATAATGTTTGTTTTGTCGATATTTGGTTCTTAAGTCGAAAGTGGACTTCTTACAATTACATGTTGTTCGTGTGGTCAAAGGTTCAATATATCCAGAATGAAATTCAGGATTTGGATATCATATATATTATATATATCCATAATATACATTTATTTATAATATTACATAATCATTTAGAGGTAAGAAATGAAATGCACCATTTATGGAGACGGTAAGTCGTACGTACGCATGAATGCTACTTTCATTTCTATGACATATTAATGGAATTAAAAACAAATGATAGGTATTTATATTTTAATTCTAGAATTATACTAATAATTTATATGTAACATAAATCATATATAATAACTTTAAATCCATCCTTTATACATACCACATATGGCATTAACGAATCAAATCACTTTGAGGGGGCGGTAGCCCGCACTTCCTAAAATGAAATTATCGTGTTTACCCACAACGGAAACCATATAGGTATGCCTCAAAAGAAAAATTAAGAAGCTTAAGTAAAACCTAAAAATATTATATATAATATATAAATATAGTGACATCTTAATGGCCACCTTATAAGGTGTTATATGAGTTCTGAACAATCATCGTTTCGTGAGGCAGAAATTCTCTATCCACAGAAATAGTATGTTCTTTAACCATTAGATGTAAGTGTGTGTAAGTGTATCTCAAATGATTCTTATAAAAAAATCCTAGTTTATTTAAGATACTGGATTTGTTGCAAACGAAAATAATAAAAATAGTTTAGGGGGTTGGAAAAAAAAATAAAACAAAATAACACAAGAGAAGACACTACCTTTAAATCGGGTAACTCTTTTTGATTTGAGCTCAAAGGCTTCCTTGGGAAGACTTATGCCCAAAGTGAGGCTTTTAGGAGTAATAGAGGGATTTGGAGGGGCCTTTTATAAGAGGAGAGGAGGGGCACTCTTGGAACCTAAAGAAATGTTACTTTATTTTAAAATGAGTTTTGGATTTAAAAGATCCCACATTGATATAATTCGAGGATAAGGTGATAAGGGTTCTAAATATACCCATAAAATATGTTTTTGACAAGGTTAGGACTTATAATTTACACTATCTTTTCATTTTATTTAAATCGTTAAATAATGAGGTAATCACTGCATCATCATGATGTCATAAATAATTTAATTTATTTAATGTCTAAAAATTATAAAAAAAAAATACTATGATGTAGGAAATATTTTTATCTTTCCAATGAATATTTATAGTCAATAATCTGACTTATATAACCCCATATAATAATTGTTTTAGTAAAACAACACATGTTTTTTGACATTTTAATTTTAACATTAAATAAAAAGGTAATAATGTCATTTTCCTTCCAAAGTGGCTCCCTGGGGTCCCCATGTTGACCCATAGATTTTCGTGGTCGGCCATGACACATCCAATAATGGTAGGACATGTGTCAAGCTCATCTCATATTATTACAACATTATTTTTACCTTAACATACACTAATTACCTCTAATCGCGATTAAAAACATAAAAGTTACTATTCACCAAAAAATTATTTTAATCCCATTAATCCACATTTTACTTCTTAATGAAAACCATGTATGTAGGATTTTTTACATTCAAAACACAGTGTTGGAAAAGTTTCATTTAAACGAAAAATCAGTTTCTTTAACTACCACTTAGGGGTTTCACTATTCATCAAAAATTGAAGTTTTTCAGAAAAATAACAAAAATTCACCCTAAGCTATATTTGATATTCTGAACTCAAAAATTATTTTTATTTTGCAAAATTAAAAACATATAAGTTTCATTAATTAATTTAATAATTAATTCCCGCTGTCAAAACAAATAGCGTGTTTTTAAGAAACAATATCTATTAAAAGATTGACACTAGTTTAAGTCCAATTTCAAAGTGAAATTAATTCCAATGACCACTATTGGATTAAATGGTAAAAATATATTCTAATTTCACTTTAAAAACAATCAAAAGATAATATAATCATATAAATAAATTAGATTAAAAAGAGGTTTTGAATTAAAATACATCATTTTTCACTATTTATAAATAAAATGAACTTTATCGGAAAGATACCAAAAATTTACACAAAGTAAATTTTGATGTCTCGATTCTAAATAATAATTTTATTTTGTCAAAAATAACACATAAAATTGTCAAAAGGTGGATTTAAAAGAGGTTCTCCATCAAAAGGCGGTTAATCGACCTTTGAATGAATATTAGAATGTTTATGCTTAAAAAATTGGATTCATTCGCATTTTTAATACTCTAACATTAATTATAAAAAGTAAAAATATTTGAAAAAGATACATAATCATTTTTTAGTTAGTTCCGTTCTTTCCCTCCATTATAATGTCTAGGCATTAACTACCATTTAAAATAATAGTATTTTATTATTAGAGTGCAACGTAAGATTTCAAAGGAACTCGTTGTCGCGTGTTGGGTACGCCATCGATCATAGCATTCCCTTTATAGTAATATTAATATTTTTTTCACAAATAAGGATAAATATAAAAATGTCATATTCTTTATTTTCCTGGGGTGTTACATTCTCACATGGTCACTATACTACCCTGAACATCATGGTCCTATGATTAACATACCTACCACAATGATATAAATATTATGCTTACAATGCATATATAATTATTAGATCCATTATTAATTGAAATATCATCTCTATTTTTCTAGTACTTTTTTCATAAAATCAATTTAGGCAGATTTGATTTATGTTTATTATTATTTTATTTTCTGAATGGTTTAAATTACAATTCAAATTAGAATATTTATTGTTACATCTCCATTATTTTATATACCCTCTATAATTTTATGATATTTTGAGGAGGATTACTTTTATCATCTCATACCTCTAGGAATACGAAATCAAACATTTTTATTTTATCTCCCATTTCTGAACCATCAGAGATATCAAATCAATCCATAATAATGGTGATAAAGTGATTATAAAATAACACATTTCAAATTCATTATTCTCAAAAAAATATTTGAATAAGTATAAATATTTCTTGAGTGAAAATCTATTACTATGGAATCTGCATCTCAGCTTCCATGTAGTTTTAGAGGAAAAATAAGTCGATGCATAGTGGTTGAAATGGAGTTGGCCCTTAATTTTGGATGAAATTCTGGAACATCGATAAGATGAATGGTTTAATGAAAATTTTATAACTTTTATCCAACTATTTTTAATGATTTCTATGAAAACCATGAGTTCTTCTAGGGAGAAAAGGGAAAAATAGTGAAATAAATAAAAATTACGACGTTATTGAATTCTCTCCACAAGGTTCCCAAAAACGTTTGGGTGTACCACACAGAGTAAAGGATGAATATTACCAATATAAATAAATTTTTAATCATAAAAAAATGAGTATTATAATTCCATGGATGAGATAATTTGGAATGTAACCCTAAATATATTGTTATTTATTTAATTTTATAGGGAATATATGCTTCTGTTGAAATCTATTCACCATGTAATTCACTTATGAAAAAAGAGACATTATTTCCCTTATGAATCATAACTTTTTTGTAATATTATTTATGTATAATGGTGTTTAAATCAATAATTACCAATATTTTATCTGACAAAAAATTAATCAATGAAATCCAAATTCATGGTTCAGTACAATAGGTTATTTGATTCTCATCTATGTCATGGTAGAGTATAAAGGCTTAGTTGTAATAGTGGGTGAATAATTACATCTATTTTTTTCACCCAAAGGTTTTTTTATATAAAGAGAGAAAATTAGAATCCATGGAATCAAGAATGGGAGGCTAACCTAGAGAAATTGTTTGAACAATTTAACCTAATAATGAATTCAGTTAGACCTAGGGATCTAGTGGATCTATGTGTCAAACATGAGGATGTTTTTGAATACGTAGATGATAATGTTTTGGATATAAAGAAGAAGAATATGATCATGTATTTAATGAAGAATAATATATATATGTTGATAAAGAATCTATAAACCTTGATGAATAATTTTGAATAGATTTTGAGGATAATATAAAATGGCATCAATCTGTTGAATCAGAGAGAAATGAGTATAACTAAAAAGGATCTAATTGTATATTAGGTACTCATACACTTCCTACTCCAATTGTGTCCACTAATGTTAAGAGGAATATAGTATATATAGTATTGATATTATAATATACCTATTTTATTAATGAAGATCATGGAGGCAGTCCACATAATCAAAGAGGACCTTCCAGTCACACTGATCAAAGGACTTCAGAAGGATTATTGATTAATAAGGATGAAAATAAAGGAAAAATTAAGGATTATCATCATTTTTTTCAAGAGGACATAGTTAATTATTATGATAATAATGAAGATGACATTTTTATAGAATTGAGGGTTATCCTGTGAGATATAGACTAGAGTAAGTTTCACTTGAGCTAGATGGAAGGAATATGTCTAGTGACCCTTCTTTATTTTCGCATGAACCACATATTATAGTGATTTAATATATCACTAAGTATGAGATGGATTTTATGAAATCAGAGATGATGGATCATTTCAAGAAAGAATATATTAATTTTGAAAATTCTTCTTAAAAGTGAGAAAATTGATATTTCTGAAGCTATTAAATTGACGAATATTAATCTTTAGCCATAATTTAATATAAGAATAGATATAATGAATATTGATATTTTCTAATTTAGAGATTAGGTAGGGGTTTTTCATGCTGACTTATCTGAAATGATGATTTAGATATACTACTATTCTGTGAATGATATGCTTTAACCTTCTCTAGTGTCTTCTACACCTCAAGTTCTATCAATTGTATATGAATATAGGTTTAGACAGTTCGTTTGTGATAAGTTTAATATTTTTTTTGAATAAATAAAGAAGTCTCATGATGTTGTATATTATGTATTTAAAACACATACAACCAAGACCCTATTATTAGATTGAGTGGATTGAAAAATGTCTAGTTTATATAAAGAAACATTAAAGATAGAGATTGATTATTATATTAATATGATCATAAAAATTCACATTTGCATGTAATAGTTATAAATCATACCATATACTTGAATATTAACCCTCTATGTTAATATATTATATATGAAATTGAGATGCATAGAGAAATGTATCCAACATTAGTTGATTTCATCGATAATTGGGATGATTTCCAACATGATTTGGAACACATTTCATGTAGTATCAATGATTTCACCCCATTTAAGGAACCTTATCACTATACATATTAGAAAACTATGTTATCCCCCCTCATCCATTTTTATATCTCTTCATATTACCTTTTCTAACATCAATCTTTCTTGTGTAACTTTTAAGCAATCCTTTCAATAACTTTGACTAGTTTTCATGTGTGTGGTTATTGGAGACCATAACTCCTCACCTATTCCAATAAATACAACTTATCCTACATTTAAATCCAATGAAAAATGTCATATTCTTCATACTTATGTGAAATATGTCTTTTATATGGATTTAGAATCTTAGTTCTTGAAAGGTCCTCTTTATGAAATCCTTGTGATCTTTTTGCATGTTTTAATAGAATATTATTGTTTACTCTCATCTATATTTTATCATATTCTTTATTATGTTTCTTTTTTATAATTAAAATATTTTTAGTAATTATTTATTATTAGTTATAAATTATAGTAATTTTAATTTAGTTTAAAATTTTTAATCTTTTAAAATATAAATTTGAATCATTCAATACCTTTCAATTTACATTTCAGGATATATGATCTTAATAAAGGGTAGATTATTGGAAATGACTAATACCTCATTATTTTAATGACCACAAATATTGTTTATAATTTTATTAATTACATTAATGGATTTTGATTGAAATGTGTTTGTTGGAAATGATTTAAAAGTGTCTAATTTTGGATCTAACCATTCCAACATAACCACATGTAAAATATACTTATCGTATGATGTGTTTAACCATACAGTATTGTCCCTTGACTATGTTACCTTAACAAAATTTGTAATTCACCTTACCACATAATGAAACTATATAACATGAAATATATAATAAAAAACTTTCGTGGTCATAAACTGATTTCCCATTGAATTTTTATCTTAACAAATATTGAGAATCACCTTAATGCATGTATGACCAACTTACTAAGGGTTGAAGTTATACCTACCTTGTTCGTCACTGCATGAAGGAATGTTCCTACCACATGAATTGATTATATTATTATTCTATGGTATGTATAATTTTTAATAATGTAATATAATAACCTTGTGTTTTAATATGGTGAACATATTATGAAATGAATTACATCATGATGTCATGAACCTACAACATGTGAAAATGAATTGGCTACCTGAAGAGATGAACCTAAAGTGTCAACTTTTTTACTTTAATAAATAGTTTCAATTTAACATTAGATAAAGTATCCATGATAAAATTAAAAACATATTTTCCTGATAACATAATGATAGTGTGTTTCAAACATCCAAGGATTTCTTTTCAAATCATTAAATAATTCATCAGTACGTTAATTATTTTCACAAAATATTAATTATAGAATATATCACTTTAAAATAATATTTTCTTGAATAGAAAAAGTGAGAGTGGTACAAAAAATAATGGTGCTTTCATTAAAGAACATGAATAATTTTCCTTATACATTCAGAGAAAATTTTCTTCTACAAAACTAGGTTTTCTATATTCTTTAGTAAAAACTCTTTTGAAGTCATTCAATGATGGAATGAAAGAATACTAATGCAAAATAGCTAATTAGAATATTATGAACCAATTTTCATTATTATAATCTATTTATCTATCTATTTTTTCCTGAATTTATTGAAATACATTGTCTCAATATTTTTATTATTAAACACAATCTATTGTGCCAAACTTGAGAATAATCTATATTCATACACATATATATTTTTTATTATAAAAACAACTATGTATGAGCTCATGTGTTACCAGATATCATACATCATCCCATGATGATCATTTTAAGATTCTATATGCCCATATAACATTATGAGATGTTGAATTTAAAACATGATTCAAGTTAAGGATTTTTTAACTCAAAAAAATATTCATTATATTAGGTGATTCCTAGGTAAAGGGGATTAAGTCTCCACTTAACACTGAACCCCGTGTTAAAATTCTTATGTGTTTCATTTGGTGTATCTAATTTTATGATTTATATATTTTATTTTATTTTCATATAGTTAATTAATTTCTCTAACTTTCAATCTCATAATCAAGATATTATATAGTTAGAAATTCTAAATATGGGATTATATGAATTGTTTGATTAAGTAATTTAGATTCACATATTAAACTATTAAAAAGTTATTTTATATAAACTATAATACACATTTTTTGAAACAATTGCAATAATTAATTTTGAATATTTGTACTATTTTTTAACTAGGCATATTAATTAAATAAGGGTTTTAGTTTTCAAATTATCTTCATTTTTTATTGATAACATAATTAACCCCCTATTGTGTTACTGATACTAAGAAACACTTAATTCTAGAGTCAATATGTATCTTAAAAGTAAGGGGATTTTGTTTGGGATGTTTTGGTTTATAATTCATACAAAAATAAGGTTCAAATAATAAATTAATATCATTAAAATGTTCAGAGGTATTCCATCCCAATATACCTTTTCTAATGATGTTGTTGTCATGCCACATGTGAAGAACCATGCGGCAATTCATTTCAAATTGGTAATTCATAGTTATCGTTAATTGATTTTTTTATCATAATAATAATATAGTTATCTGTTAGACCATATAGAAGTGGATGATATTTAAATGGTTGTGGGGTTTTTGGGCGAGTAGTGGAATTTTTAAATACCACACCACGAATAATGTATTATCTCTATAAATATGACTGAATATTCAAAAAAAGGTTGATTTTTATTCTTATTTTAATTTTAAATAAATTAATATTAATAAATATAAATTTATTGAAGGAAAAAAATTCACAACATATGAAATTTTATAGTATATTGGATCAATGTGATCATATATCTAATTTTCACAATCTCAATATCAGAGTATATAATGAAAAATATATATGAAAATAAATTAATAGTGGGGTCACAACACAATATAGTTGACCATTCTACATGTAGTGTTATAACACAATACCCAAATTTTTTTAACCTAAGTTGAAAAACAAGAAAACAAACCTTTTCTCATGTAAATAAAAAATGTAAATCAATCCATTTAATAGGAGTAAGAACTATAATTTCGTTTATCCATACCAAGAAATAACAAAAAACCCATTCCTATTGCTGGATTAAAGCCTAAATAGATGTAACATTTTAATGGATATATAATCCAAAACTATGGCCCATCATTTGAATATAAAAAAACAATTAAAAAAATGAACATGAAAAGATTGAAAAAATAATGCTCTACACAAACATGAATTTAGAAATAATGTTAAAAATATTAAGGCAACACATATCATGTTTTGATATGTTGATTTTTGAATGATAATATCCCTCACAAAATTATAACATTAATAATGAATGGAAAATTCTCTATTAATTCTTCTGAACATTTAACGTTGTACAATTCATTTGATCTCACCAAATTGGTATCTAGGCAACATGATGAACTGATTTTTTCAAACATTCTTATAGAGTTTTATTTGACAAAAAAATTGAAAATTCCTTAGTGCATGTAAGGAAAAACTAAAAATATATTTATAATCCTCGGGGTCCCACATGTAAATATAATAATGAACATCATATTTACTCAATACTAATATCCTACATAACACTTTATATTATTTAGTCATTTAATATGTATGAAAGTCCAAAAAAATATACTGGGAAAATGTTTATGGATATATATGAATAAAACAATCATAAAAAAATTCAATAAAAAATAAAATATTTATCTATAAATGTGACCATCATTAAATCTGGCATAAATTATTTCTATAAAAAACTCTATAAGATCAAAATAATTACCGAGTAATTATGAAACAAATAAATCAAATAAACCATGTGACACAAATAAGTATTAAATAAAAATAAGTGATGATATGAAAAGAAATTTTTTTTGTTTTTAAAAAATATACATTTGATTCATATAAAATTGGATAAAAATATTTAGTGTTCATAAGATACTATATTCAACATGTCAAAAAAATTAAAAATTTTATATACTAAGACACAATGAAAAAAATTTATATATAAATGTATAAGATATAAAAACCATGTAATATTAAACCCCATATGTTATGGAAATATCATATGATAGGAAATATTATATGATATAATCATGATATATAATGAAATCCATATTATATATTATATTTTTTAGTATGATAATGAAATACCATAAGATATAATAAATGTGTATGATATAAAATTATGAAGTCATGTATGTTCAATAATTATAATAATTAATAACCAATATCGTAATGTTTTTTCTTCATAATATTCAATAAGAAATTAGTGTTCTTCAATCACAAGGTCTAAGAAATTCCCATACAAGGTGAAGAAAATTACATCATATTTTTGTAAAAATAATTATAAGATTGATAGTATCTTTTATATGGTTTTCCCATCATTTTTTATTGACGAGACAATTTTTCCCAAGGATAATAAATTCTACCTTAATGTGAGTTAAATATAATTATGGTTTATAAATATAGTCATAATTTTGGAAAATATTTGTCAATGGTTGTGAAAAAATAGTCATAACTATGTGTATTTTTCATTGATTTGAGTTAAAAAGAAAAAGAATAATAAAAACACATCATGATGATATAAAAATATCTTTTTGAATAAGGATAAATATTTTTTCTCTAATATTATCTCGTATAAAAATAATTTATAACAAAATAATCATTCAAATATGACTAATGAGTGGAATGATTATGTCATAAAGACAAATAATGAATGGTTTTTTGAAATTATAATATTTTTTATATTAAGATTAAATGAGCCTCTAAAAATATCACAATTTTTAATAATTACATAACTAAATAGCTAACCAATTTTTCAATTATGAACCATTTTAATGAATAAACTATTTAAACATATGTTTTTATATTTGGAATAAATTTTTAACACAATAAAATTTCACCCCATTTAGAAATTTTTTTAATGAAATTAATTTAAGGATAATCAAAGCCAAATAACCCATATAAATTTACCTTCCATTAAAAATATAAATAATTAAAAAATTTCTACTTACCACATGATTTTTTCATTAATTACTGTATAATTTAAATTTGAATAATTTATTTCAATAGAAATGGTATATTTAAATAATATTTCAATAAAATTTGAATTTGAAAACACATTGCACATGAACTCAAGATGATTTCAGATTAAACAAAATAACTCCCCATATATTTATGAACATTATAAAA
The DNA here is from genome assembly GCA_963277665.1 of Viscum album. Taxonomy (NCBI): domain Eukaryota; kingdom Viridiplantae; phylum Streptophyta; class Magnoliopsida; order Santalales; family Viscaceae; genus Viscum; species Viscum album. Next base: position 1,308,472,759 of record OY728132.1, read on the forward strand.
TGATACAAACTGAAATAAAATTTACCCATAAAATGTTTTGAAAGGGGATATAAAATAGAATTATTGACCTACACCCCCCAATAATCGTTTTTTATATTTATTAGAAAATAATATATTCAAAATCATAAATTCATAATTCTAAAATACACTGAGTAGAATTTAACAAACCCATATATATTATAGATAACACATTATAATGATGATTTTAAATGTTATAAAGAACTAGAAAATCATTTTAATATATCCCATGAAATTTGTAAATGAAAATGATTAAAAATAAAGTAGATATTGAGAATGAAATAGTTCTTCCTTTTCAGATGTTATAAACAAAAACTAATATTATTTAGTTGGTAATAAAACAAAAATTAAATGATATTACATCATTTATACATACCAATACTTGGATCGCATCTGGAGAAATGATATATTATAATCTTATAGGGTCTATATATTGTTGGATTCCTAAGGTGGATAGATTCTAGCCTTCATGAATGCTGCTCAACTTTCTATTGATTGAAACCTACTATAAAATATTTCTTATAGATTTATTCCAAAAAAATAACTCAAACACAATTTATTCAAGGTTTATACTTATTTTTGTAAAACATTAATCAATAAAAGACATAATAAAAATATAATCTATTTGATGATCATATGGAATATGTTCAAAAATTATATAATATTTTTAAAAATAGGGATTAATAAAAAGATGTCTAATTTTATATGATCTTACCTTAAATGGTCTAACATGTTTTTCGAGATTAAAATAATAAATTAATTATCAAATTAAAAATGGAAATTTTCGATTAAAACAAACAATCTATGTGAACTATTCTTCAATCAACGAGTATTGATAAAAAATTGTTATAAATCTATGTTCTACATAAATAGTTGATAAATGATGATTTTTAATAGAACTCCATGTGATTATGATGTTTCTAATAAAATTAAACATACTACTTATTCTTTATCTATATATTATTTTTCAACTAAAATAATAAATTGAATATCTTTTTAAATTATATGATGTTCTTCGATGATAGAATAAACCAAGGATTAAATAAACTTTAATATATTTTCTAATTTTTTAACATTTTATTATTGAATTTATTCAGAGATAAATTATAATATAGACGAAATAAATAATGATAAAATTAAATTAGGATGATAATAAATTAAATATAAATAGCATCCAATCACACGACTATGATTTTTATTATACACTAATTTTTTAGATTTATCAACATATAGTTCACATGGTGAACCGATGTTGATTTTTTATCTTTTAAAATTATATATTCAAAATATTTTAACTAGATCATTGCATTAGAGATATTTTTTTTAAAAATATGGATACATTAGCATTGTAATTTTGATGTAGAGTTGGAAATTTTATTTTTTCGACAATAATTATATCACAATCACGTAAAATTAATTATGAAGATTTAATTCTATAGTGAATCATTTGAAGAAGAATAAAATGATATCATCCACATTAAAATGTACAATCCAGTTTCCTTTATAACTATTATTTGATAAAAATTTAAGATAATGTTTTCCATTTAGAAAACCATTTCTAAGTATTAAGTTATGTAACATTTCATTCTATGCCCTTGGAGATTTGTTATATACACAAGGTTTGTTATAGATATTTATAATGTGATTACAAAAAATTTTGTTTCAAAGAAAATAGGAGTCATTACTAATATTTTTTTCATAAAAACACATTTATAAAATAAAATTTTCTATTTTAAAAAATATATATATCCATGAGAACTAGGAAATAGTAATAAAATTATTATATATTTTGACCATGTTATAAATTAAAGTAATTATTTATAATATCTATTTTCTTATTTTCAATATCCTACTGGAACTAATATTTATTCATAATAATATTTTTATATTAATCAAGATAATTTGTAATAACACAATTAGTTCAAATTTCATTTTCATCCCAATTAAGTTAAATGATACTACCTACATTATTTCTTGAAAATCAAGTTATTTCCACTTTTATATTCATCATGTTAGAATGAATTATTAATTTAAAATTTTATTTAAAAATGATATCACGAATTTATGAATGGTAAGGGAAAATATTTTATAATTGATTTATGATTTTAATATCATTTAAAATATTCCACTAAAACAATCTATTGGATCATAACTCTATGTATTACATCATCCTTCATTAATGAGAAACTCCCTATCCACATTTTTAATTTCTTGTTTATGTTAAAAACCATCAATATTAACTTCTCTAAACTCTCCATGAGGCTATTCTAAATTATCATTATTTTTCATTAAAATATTTTATTATATATAATTTTAATTAAATCACAAACCATCATCTTTATTTTATTATAAACACTATTTGATATGCTAAAATATTATTTTTACAAAAGTATATTGTCAATTATATTTTTATTAAAATTTATCAAATGAGTCATTAGATATAATAATTAAAACCCTAAATCCAATTAATCTAAAAAATCTCTCACTTGGTTTTCTACCTTCCCACAGTTCATAACATGTCTTTTTTAAAATAGGTCTTAAAATAACTCTATTGGTAACATTAATGGTGTATTTATAAATTCTTATCAAAATAATCAAGGTGCATCAAATTCCATTAAAATGGATTTATCCATTTCTTATAACATTATATTATTACTCTCCAATTCTATATTTTCATGATTTCCATTTGTTGAAAAATTATGAGAATATCTATTTCCCCATATATCCATTCATATACTAGATTTACAAACTCTCCACACATATTTCTTCTAATAAATAATATTATCTAACCAATTTAATTATCAACTAACTCACACTAAACACAATATTTAGAAACAATTATTGATTTGTGAGTAAAATAAGAAACCCATGAATATCGATAAAAACCCATCGACTATTTAAACAAATAGCATTTTCAATTAATAGTACTAGTTAGAATATTTCAAAATAAGTTAAAAATAATTTGTAGAAGATTATATAGAACTTTTACCTCTTTAATAGTCTATAAGGCTCATTATAAAGTTTAACTTTTTAGAAAGAACAAAAAATATTTGTAAATTCTTTCTTAATTATAGGATCTACAGATCATTTTACTGTTGTAAAATCTTGAATAACTACATGAAATTAAAACACCAAATCCCCTAATTTGAAAAATAATTATTTGACTATAAATTTTTTTGAGTAGTTATTACCTTATCTGTTTTCATAAAACATATCATATATCTTCTTTGAAACATTGAACTTTTCATTTTAAAAATTTACATGAATTACATCATCGTATTAATCATAAATAAAAATTAAAGTGTGATTTTATTATTCAATATATAATTATTTTTAAATGATAATATATTTTAAGTACTAATTTATTTAAAATCATTTACATTACCTTTTAAATAATAAATAAATGTAACATTTCCACCATCACATTTATTGAATGATTGAAAATATTATGCATCACCGTTATTATTCCTGAAACATCCACTACCCACATTACATTTTTCCCTTAATGATGTGATAAATCACATTCCCTATAAATACATATTTAAGAAAACATTGATTCCCATGAAAACATGGGTCCAATCGGGATGGAAAATTACAATTTAAGATCCAATATATATTTAAAAATATTCATAGGTAAATTAAAAGATAGGGTTTTATAAAAAAATAAATATTTATTATCAAAATATTATAGAAATATTAATGAATGATAACTTTCATAAGGTACATTCATCACATATATGAAATAAAGGGTTCATGGATACATTACCTTTTTATCATTTATCATGGAATTTCTTCTAAATATTTCGTAATTTATTACCAAAACATATAATATATGGAATCATGAGACATGTATTAGAGGGTGACTGTGGGAAACCTTTTCATTGAATCTCCTTCACAGAGCATGAATCCTTACTATCATGATTCAAGACTCATTATGGGACATCAAGAGGAGTTCATGCTAGATTATTATCAATGGGACCCTAAAAACCATCAAGTTGAAGTGAATTAAGTAAATGTGTATAGATTACGAATCATATAAAATTTCTTAAATATACATTTGAATATAATGAAATCATTTGGAAGTATCTTTTGTAGGGGATCCATTTCTGTTATGTATACTATCCTAGATGTGATCATGTAATAAATTATGGTTTCCTTGTTTTCAATTTTTTCTCAGCACATTCTTTATTAATGGGTCGATCATTATAAATTTGATTTTTTCATAAAATGATTTTTCAAGATATAAGGATTTTCAAACTATAAAAAGGATTCAATGGTATGTGGTTACATTGATTCTATCTTATTATTGATGATTTGAAATAGAAATAATATGTAATTGTTTTAACAATGATGAATCTAGGGTTTGGGATTATTAAATAACGAGAAATTAATTTGGAACCTCTGAATGTGTACAATAGGCATTCATAAGTATCGATCTAGTCTATGTTTTTTATTGGTCAATTAGATCTTAGAAATTATATGGCTTATTACATCCTCTATTAGTATCTCTATTTAATTTCATATAATGATATGTAGATCTAGGTATGTGATCCATGAGAGAATGTCCGTTGAAATTGATCACACCCTCACCCAAATTAGTAAGGTAGTACTAAATACCCCTACGGAAAATATTTACCATTATGTATGAAATGATAAGTCTATGTATTTATATATTGATTTTAAGTACAGTTTCAACACTTCTTTTGAGTGTATAATAACAAAGATGACATGTATCCTTTCCAAAATGAAAGGGAACCAGGATGCTAATTTTAGAAGATTTAAATTCAAAGTTGAATCTAAGGAGAAAATAAATAATACTTATCCTAAATAAAAAGAATTATGATGATAAAATTATCCTCCAACTGAACTTTTATATTATGATGTGTTTTTAGAAATCAACATTAACCCCCTCATAACAATGGGTATACTCTTGATACCTATACACATGTCTGAGAATATGATGGTAGTTATCATGTTTTTTGTGGAATCCTATAATAAAAATGTCGTATATACAATTGAGTGTACATTTACTATAAACATGTCTATCATTGAGGAAATACCGACTAAAGAGGTACATATTTCTTATTATGCTCTAAATCCAAAATAAATGTGTTTTTGGTTGATGACCTCGATGAATCTACTAATATTTCTCACACTGCCTCTAATGAGGTATTAACTTGGGTTAATGTTAGTGATTCTCCAGATATATCAAACAAAATGGATGTTTCTTTTATCTTCATTATCCTAAAGAAATTATTCCAAAAGGTTATCATTTACCAATGATGACACTATCATTAGTAGTTATGAATCTTTTAGTTTTCCAAATGTGAAACCTCTTAGTGAAGACAGATAATGGGTGGAGGGGGATGGTTATTAAGAATGAAAAAATAAGAGGCATAATTGGAAACTAGTTCCATAAAAAATATTTGAAAAAATTACATGGATCCACCTAAAAACACCAATAGGCCACAAATAGGGAAATATAATCTTCAAAATTAATATATTCTTCTAGAACTATATGCAGATACATAATTATGTCACCTCATCCACCCTTATTATAGTCATCAAGATGTATCAAACTGATATAATTGGGCATGAAGATCCTCCTGATTGATTTGAGAAGTTTAACTGAATCATTTTCCTCTCTAGGATATGATATAGTTATAAAAAATACTTGACTGGTTGTATTGGAGACACTATAGGTACTTCTGAAAATGACTAAATTCCCTAGACTACAGTAATTTACACAAAAAAATCCCTTATATTCTCCAGGGATTGTCATTATATTATATCCACCATGATTTATTATAATAATTTATATAATAGAATGATGAAACTATGGTGTTATATCTTCTATTTATTTTTTATTATCACTTATAACTATATTATTATAAAAAAAGATTTATATTATTATAAACCCTTCAAAAAATTATGTTTTAAATTTAATGAGTTGTCTCTTCTAGCTCCCATAAAATTATTGATCAATAGTTTTTCATTATAGTAACTCTACATGTTTCTAAATATACATATTTCAAGTTCAATGTTAATGAATGGAAAAAAAGTAAACATGATAGGGGTTTTATTTCATAAAATGGTAGTGACTTAGGATTCTCTTGCTCGTGTATGGATCTATCAAGGCTTCACTGAAACCACTCCCTTTTATTAATAAAAATTTCCATTTCTAGATGAGGGTACTCAACTCTATATAAATTTAATAATGAATGAATTAACCAAGATGTCTATAAAATGTTTTTAATTCACATATTGTTAATCCATGTCAACGGATCATTTGAAAACTCAATTAGATTGAATATCAATGTGGTCAAAAAATCTTTTAGGGGATGGGATTGAACTATATAATATATCCTATACAATGATACAATGGACGTAGAATATGATTTTAATGAATGTAGATCATATTTTATTATGTTTAATGATCCTATTTCAAAAGCGATAGAAAAGAATATGAATAGGTTACACTACTAAACACCATATATTTATTCCTAACATACAAAATGCATATCATTTGTATTAATGAGGGTGACAAGAACTCTATATTCTTTATCACCATGAGCAAGGAAAGAATAATTTAGATTTATTTTTATTGGAATATATTTGTAATACCTTAATTGATAACTTTAGGATGTAAAAGGATCTGGTTGTGTTATTTGTATCCCTATTTAAACAAAATACCTTGATTTGGAAGAGTTAATTCTAGAAGATGTGATCCCTAGTACCATTACAAAATTTTGTAATTATATTTATAATTCTATTAGATCAAGAGATTATATTAAGAGGTCTCTTTATTAACTTAATAAATATAGTTCTCTTGACCTTTATGGATTTACTAATAAATTTTATATGTATTTCATGGACATTATTGGAAATTATTGGTTGTAGGGTTTTAATAAATACATAAAAACATGTATTTTTACCTATGGGAACTTACTCTGAATTTATCTACCTCATTCCAATGATTGACCATGATCTAGATGTTTTTGATTATATACAAATTTTTTTGGTAATAACATTCCAATTATAATTATAAATTTCATTACTTCTCAACTCGGTGAGGAGACCCGTTAAAACTATTCTTTCCACTAATCAATTTTTATATATTCTATGGATGAAGGTCCATGAATTTCAATATACAAAAAATAAATTTTTTTTAATTCTTAAATGGGAAAATAATAGTAGAAATATTACATGAATTATTGATATATCTATGTACTTTGACACTCATGGTTGGTATTTTAAACTATGGTTCTTAGAAAACATTGATTGATTGGACAGTTGGTTACGCTTATCAAAGCCATCCAAAATATCTCTATGCTATCCATTATTAGAAAGAGTTCTCCCATAATATATTTTATCTCTAATAATATTTTTAGATAAAATGCCCACACTCATATATACTTTTTCATATTATAAAGGGATATATTTTTAATTTCCCCATTAATGAAAAGGATGTGTGAATGATTTCACTAAATAACGAATTATTTACTTAAAATGACCTTGATTATAATATTTTTTCTTATGAGTTTCGTATATTTTTTAAAGATGATGATAAATCTATTATAGATTAATGGATATTTTTTCTCATTATGAATGTTTCTCATCTTAATTTATTAGATGGGGAAAATCTAGTCTCTATTATAAAACTTATATGCATGTAGAAAGAGAAAAAACATTTCCAGACATATCGGTTTCAAGATAAGTTACTTCCATTTCAACCTTTTATAGATATATATATTTTTTGGTATAATAATTACATCATAAATTGAACGAATTTTTGTTTAAATTATAAAAAACAATTCATGATGTATGGTGAAGCCTCTCTCATAAGATGAAAATGTTTACTTAGTTTACTCCATCATATCATCAATGTTTATCTACGTCTTTCACAATTAAAAATGGATATGAGATATTAGAGAAATATTTCATTTGAACATAAAATATTTTATATGGAAAAATTTATTTATAATAATAATATTATTATTTATTTTGGGGTAAATGTACCAATATTCTGAGATTTTGTTTTTGGGGTATTAAAACATTATTTTTTTTGAGCAGCTCCGTTATTTATAATTTCATCTAGTATCTTCTTCAAAAAACATGATCATACATTAAAATCCTCCATTAAATAATTTATATAAGTATTATAAATTGATGAATGTTCTACATGGATTCCATTATTTGGCCTATAATGATACATTTCTACAATATTCTCTCACCGCAGATGAAATGGGTTCCATCTAGGTGTTGAATTCTTTATTTATAAAACTCCAATTATATCTCAAACCCAATTATATCCCCGGATAACATCCCTAAAAGTGTATTGAGTTTAACAAATAGATATTTTCACCACTAAGATACTCAGATTGATAATATCCCAATAGACATCATTGTTTAAATTGGGAGATTTATATTTGGGGATATGAATCCTTTTATCTTGATGGTTACTAGGATATGTATTTTTAAGGATAAATAACTTTACTCTCATAGGTGATACATCATAGAATAGGTTCTTACATGGATGAGTAAATTCTTGGAAATAATTATCTTACCTTCCAAACATATTTTGGTTTAAAGAACACGTTAGAAGTTATTTATAACTAATAATAATCTTATTTTAAATGCCTATAGATTCTATTATCCCGCCTTCTTTGAATTAGGTCATAAAAACACATATCGTGTTTTTACCCTGTGATATTTCTTATAGAAATTGGTAATATTTCCTAATTTATTAATTTACGTGATTATCAATTCTGAACAAATTTTTGTGATTTAATTTGTGTTTTTCATCTTCATAGATTTAATCTGTGGAGGAATTATTTTGAATGTGATATTATTACTTCTAATTTATGTTACATTTGAAAATACATGTAATTACATTCAATTTAATTATTGTAGGATTAATACAAAATAGTTTTTCAAACTTATTAGTAGATACATGATGATGGATTCTAATACCCATATTATTATTATAAATCATAATGTGAATTACTTGATCATATCTCATTTTTATGGTGTTCCATGATGCATAAGGAATCCACCCATGTATAAATATATGATATGGATACCACAATATCCCCCCGATAATAAAGTTAATGTTGATGGAGATACTTTCAAGTCCCAAAGACATTGTGGTCTTGGATTTAATTACTTATTCTAACCATAAAAATATACTATGATATAATATAAAGAGAATCAAAATTCCATGCCATCAGATGCTTGATCAGTGGTGGATGGTTATGCTCAATTTTTTGATAGGGGAGTTTTAATCTTGAATTGATGTTTGATCATTATAAGATTGTATATATAATGATATAATGGGTGGTCCAAAATATTATATAACCTTCTAAAAAGAATTTTCCGTTAAAATAATTGAATCAATTGGTGTTTCCCTGGGAAAACCATTAAGGTAAACATTATTTCATGACTGAAATGGAAGCATTCTATTCAAAAACATCTCCATGAATGTCGAAAATCATTTTGACTAAGTCAATTGGGTTAATTTTACGAAAAATAGAATCAATGATAGATAGTGACATGTAATTGTTATGAGAGATCATCAATGATGAATATGTCAAATGATATATACATTATAATTTAATAGTGTGATTATCCCTCATTAAACAAACATAATAGAATATATATTTAATAATGGTTTAAATTAATTTTTAACATCTTCTAATAGAAATTTGTCATGGTGGCTCAGCCATATAATAGAAGGAATTGTTTTTAATAATGTTAAATTCTCATTTTTGTCATTTTATATATATATATATATACCTCAACTGCATGTTTTTATATTTCTAGTCTTTTAGTAGATTTTTTTTTCTGTTGAGGTGGGTTTATAGTTTCCCTACTTTGGTGGATAGGTTAATATAGTTTTTTACTATTATTACAATTAGTCAAAGAGGAATATATTTTTTGGTGGTTTTATTTTCCAATGTGAAGACCTACAAGTGAACTAATCATGGATTTATAGTCTATACATCCAGTGGAATATCTATAGTGTGAGTGATGAATATTTTAGGACAAAATTTATCTCCAAAAGGCTAATCAAATTTAATTTTTAAATAATTTAATTTAACATATCTGTAGTTGTTGTTCTCAAGTCATTCAATGAAGGTAAACCCTAAATTGAAAAATTCATTAAAATATATTTCTTATTTTATAGAATACAGGTTATTGACTATCTGGTCTAGATGGAATTATAAGTTTCAATGTCCAATGTAAAGTTATATCTAAAAAGGAATTTAAATTTAGAATGTTCGGATATGAAAGAATATACACTTGTAAGAATGTTTCCTGTATGGAATGATGTGTTTAGTATTCAAGAGTAGAATACAATAGCCGATATTCTATTTTCAAAAGTGGATATGTAAGAAAATCTTATATCCCTAAGAATGGTTTTCCTGTTGTGAAAATTGATTAGAATAATGATAATGGAAGGAAAAATAGTGGTAGATCATGTGAGTGACATTTCATGATTAATGTGAAACTCATGTGTATAATGGTAACATTTTCTGATGATGTATGATTTTATGTAAATCAATCCACCCATTGGAAGTGTTTTGTTGTAATGGTTATTGGATTTACTAAATTTATTTGAAAAATTAATATGGTGTAGGATGATATATGAAATCTTACACTGAATGAAAATATTTGGTAAAAGTTTTTCATTCCCCTTCATCAAGTGTTCTTAATACCGATGGATGTGGTAGGTCACCCCATCAGAAGAAAACATATTAGATGAACCATGTGGATGAAATATTCTATAAGAGTATTCATGGAATGTTGGTTGTTCCTAGTTTCACATTCTATACATCTAGGATAAATATATATTTCAATAATTATTTAATATGTTTCAATTATATAATTAAATGTTCATCCACTTATTGAAGTTTTGATTTTATTAATGCATATAAAATTCAAAATAACTAGTTACTAAGCATGAACATATAGGTAGAAGCTTGGGATATTGAATTTGGAGAATCTATCCACCCAACTCATGATTAGTGATGCATGTCAAACTATGTATCTTTGATGTTTGGGAAGATTCATACAGTGGATGGTGATGCCCTATATATTTTTGGAATAAAATATGTGGACATGTGAATGACGAATATATAAACCATGAAGCAATTAAAAGTTCACAACAACTCTAGCTATAATATTATTCATTTTCTGTAGGGAAACTGGTTTATTCTCGATATTGTAAATGATTTGAAAATGGGAAATGGAAGGTTACATGGGGATTAATGATAATTGATAATAGTTTAAAGGATACGATCATTTACATATCTAAATATTAAGATGGGGGTATATTTAAACAAAGTATATATTATTATTATTTGAATTTACAAAATTATAGGTAAGGTTATTTAATTTTGATGAAATTGATATTTATGAATTTTATGGCCATATTGAATCTTGATCACATTGAAATTAATAAGTCTACAATTTCTATACATGGAAATCATAATAGATTATATCTCAACTTAAATTGTTTGAATCCTAGAGGAAAAATGTTATGGCTTGTATAATTAGATTATTTGGGTCTTCTTAAATTCAATACTGTGATAGTTTTGTTTGTATTCCCACTTTTATTAATGATGATTAACGAAGAATTTATTTACTCCATAAACCAAAAATTTGATGTATTTTAGGTGTTTTTCTATGTAATGTGTTAAAATCAGGGGAATTCTTAATGAATATAATGTTTATAACAATATAATATAATTGGTAGTACACTAGATGAAACATATATTTTTTCAACATGAATAAAGGGATATTTCATGATATGATGGTATCTAAAACATAATAATTGAATTTTGGAGATAAAAGGATGGATCTGACATTATGTGAGAAAGAAAGGTGTATGATGTTTCACTTATGATTACATATGTTTATTTGGGACAAGGAAATCAATAGGATAACTTATCTCACATATCAATAGTTTGTTTAGAAAGTCCATGGGTACCATGGTAAGGAAAATGACTGAAAATTTACTATCCTAAGATCTTTGGTATTTTAGAATATATATAAATAAATGATATGTGCCATGGAAAAAATAAATTTAATTATTTTTTTCAAAAGATAATGGATATGATAACAAATGATTTAATTTGTGGGATTATGAAAGGAAATAAATCATAATAATCATGGATTTCATTTTTTTGATAAGGGAATGTAGAAGGTGAAAAATATGGTGTATTAAGAAGTTGAAGGAGAATCAAATATGGATGTCTAGGTTTATCGATGTACTAGTATATTGAAAAATCTGGACAACTCTTATGGAGATGTTAAAGGAATTAGAAGTATAGATTTAAGACCATTAGATGTTGTAAATATTTCAAACATATCTAATGATCAAGTTGTACAACTAGAATTTTTCTCATTTTATTTTTTAATTTTATTAGTTCAGGAATCCGTATAGTGATTAGATATAAGTAGTTATAATCATCCGATTTTATTATAAATATCTATGAAAATTATAAGCCTAGTGAAAATTTTTGGGTATGATTTTATCTCTCGAAACCATTTTTTGGGAGAAAATGGAAATCTTAATAAGGAAATATCACTTTGGGACTATAAGTAGTCAGAGTTATCCATTTATAAGGATATTTATTTATTTTCAATAATATGATACATGGAAGATAGATATATTACTTGATTGTAATAAAACTTGTGAAAATAAGTTTTCATGTCACTTTAAAGAGGAGGATAATAGAATTAAGAGGTATAATGTCTGGCCGATAGCGAAGAGGTTTTAATACAAGTAAAGAATTAGTTTCATAGAAGAATTACTAATAGTAGTTAATAACTTTAACATAAGAAAAATTCTATGTATAGTTTCTTTACAAGATCATATATCTTCAGAAAAAAATGTGAATACATATTTCCTTTAAGTTGGCTTAGATTAAGGAATTTACACAAAAGAAAAAAATCATTACCATAAGTTAATCCAAAAAAATATGCATGTATACCAAAGAAAATTCTATATGTTATAATTACTAAACTCTGACGATGGAATTCAGGAATTTGATATGTTTGTTGAAGAAGATGGATTTAAAAATGATATGTAGATAATTATTTTAGTGGATGAAATGTAATGATGAGGAATTCATAATTTTTTATATATTTGGATGATATATTACACACTGGATCACATTTTATGTAGATTATAATACTAACCAATTATATATTCAAAATTTTGATATTAAACATTAAAAGAAATCAGAAATGTAACACCCTAGGTAAATAAAGAATATGACATTTTTATATTTATCCGTATTTTTGAATAAAATGTTAATATTAATTTGAAGGGAATGCTATGCTCGATGGCGTACCCAATACGCGACAACGAGTTCCTTTGAAATCTTACATTGCACTCTAATAATAAAATAATATTATTTTAAATGGTAGTTAATACCTAGACATTGTAATGGCGGGAAAGAAAGAAACTAAATAAAAAATTATTATGTATTATTGTCAAATATTTTTAATTTTTACAATAAATGTTAGAGGATTAAAAATGCGAATGAATCCAATTTTTAAGCATACACATTCTAATATTCTTTAAAAGGTCGATTAACCGCCTTTTGATGGCGAACCTCTTTTAAATCCACTTTTTAACAATTTTATGTGTTATATTTGACAAAATAAAATTCTTCTTTAGACACGGGACATCAAAATTTACTTTGTGTAAATTTTTTGGTATATTTTCGATAAAGTTCATTTTTTGATGAATAGTGAAAAATGTTGTATTTTAATTCAAAACAACATTTTAATATAATTTATTTATATGATTATATTATATTTTTAATTGGTATTAAAGTTCAATTATAATATATTTTTACCATTTAATATAATTGTGGTCATTGGAATTAATTTCACTTTGAAATTGGACTTAAACTAGTGTCAATCTTTTGATACTTATTGTTTCATAAAAACATGCTATTTTCTCTGACAACAGGAATTAATTATTAAATTAATTAACGAAACTTATATGTTTTTAATTTTTTAAAATAGACTTCATATTTGAATTCGGAATATCAAATATAGCTTAGGGTGAAGTTTTCGTATTTTTCTGAAGAACTTCAATTTTTTATGAATTGTGAAACCACTAAGTGGTACTTATAAAAAATGATTTTCCGTTTAAATGAAATTTTACCACCTATTTGTTTTTAATTTCAAAAATCCGACATACATGGTTGTCATTAATATGTAAAATGTGGTTCAATGGAATTAAAATAATTTTTGTGTGAATAGTAACTTTTATGTTTTTAATCGCGATTAGAGGTAATTAGTATAGTTTAAGGTAAAAATAATGTTTTTATAATATGAGATGAGCTTGAAACATGTCCAACCCTTATTGTATGTGTCATGGCAAACCAAGAAAATCCATGGGTCAACATGGGGACCCCATGAAGCCACTTTGGAAGGAAAATGACATTATTATCTTTTTATTTAATGTAAAAGTAAAAATGATACAAACATGTGTTGTTTTACTAACACAATTTTTAAATGGGGTTATACAAGTCATATTTTTTAATATAAATAGTCATTGGAAAGATAAAAATATTTCCAACATCATAGTAGTTTTTTCATAATTTTTAGATATTAAATAAATTAAATTATTTATGACATCATGATGATGAAGTGATTACCTCGTTATTTAACGATTTAAATAAAATGAAAAGATAATGTAAAAACTATAACCTACACTTGTCAAAAACCTATTGGATGGGTATATTTAGAACCCTTATCACCTTATCCTAGAATTATATAAATTTGGGTCCTTTTAAATACGAAACTCTTTTTAAAATAAAGTAACGTTTCTTTACTTTCCTAGAGTGCCCCTCCTCTCCTCTTATAAAGGCCCCCACCACTATCACCTTACCCACACCTATCAAGCCTTTTATTCGGCCATTCTCTTCCCATTTTGTCTCTCCACATCCCTCTATTACTCCTAGAAGCCTCACTTTGGGCAGAAGTCTTCCCAAGGAAGCCATTAAGCTCAAATCAACAAGAGTTACCCGATTTTAAGGCAATGTCTTCAGTTGTGTTCTTTTGTTTTATTTTGCTTCTCCAACCCCCTAAACTCTTTTTATTTATTTCTTTTTTAACAAATCCAGTATCGTAAATATACTAGGATGTTTTTATAAGAAATATTTGAGCTACACTTACACACCCCTATATCAAATGGTTAAAGAACATACTGTTTCTGTGGATGGCGAATTTCTGCCTCATGAAACGATGATTGTTCAACACTCATATAACACCTTCAAAGGTGGCCATTAAGATGTCACTATATTTATATATGATATATAATATGTTTATGTTTTACTTATTATTCTTTATTTTTCATTTTTGGGGTACCTTTATGGTTTCCATTGTGGTTAAACACGATAATTTCATTTTAGGAAGTGCGGACTACCACCCCTCAAAGTGATTTGATTCGTTAATTCCATATGTGGGATGTATAAAAGATGGATTTAAAGTTATTATATATAATTTATGTTACATATAAATGATGAATATAATTCTTTAATTAAAATATACATACCTCTCATTTAGTTTTAATTCCATTAATATGACATAGAAATGAATGTAGCGTTCATGCGTACGTACGGCTTACCGTCTCCATGAACGGTACATTTCATTTCTCACCTCTAAATGATTATGTAATATTATAAATACATGTATATTCTTGATATATATGATATATATTATATCCAAATCATTAATATCATTCTGGATATAATGAACCTTTGACCACACGAAAAACATGTAATTGTAAGAAGTCCACTTTCGACTTAAGAACCAAATATCGACAAAATAAACATTATTAACATAAATGATTACATAAGGTTTATAACATGGAAATAAGTGATATAAAAGGAATAATTAACTTGAAAATTGTTATTAAGAATGTAGAAATTAAATCAAGTTTATTATTCAGGACGTTAAAGAACGATCGAGTCAAGTCGGACCCGAGGTAAGGGATCCTACTCCACTCTTTCTTTTTAAGTACACTCTTTTATGTCATTCTTTTTAAGATAATATTTCTTATGATTGGGATGTTATTTTATATTACTCCTACTGTAATTTTTTTTCATATGATGAGAGACCCTATTTTCTCTCATCAATCCATTTTGGACGTTTTGAGTGGCGCCGTTAGGCTGCCGAATTTTCGTAAGAGATCTAACCTCACTCTTTTTTTTAAGTACTCTCCTTTATGTCACTTATTTTAAGCTCATATTTGTTATGATGGGGGGTGTTATTTTATATTACTATTGATGTAAATTTTATTTTAATATGATGAGAGACCCTATTTGATCTAATCAATCCATTTTTGGAAGTTTTAAGTGGCGTCGTTAGGCTGCCGAGTTTTTGTAAGGGATTTTTCATCTCACTTTTAGTCCCGTCAGAATAATGCTACATTTTCCACCATTTCCTTTGAGTGGTGTATGTACTTCCCATTATTATACTCCTTGTGTAATATAATTTCATTTATGGGTATTTACATATTCATTTTATGAACCTTCTTCAATGGGGTGTATGTTTCGAATGTTACCCAAGTTGGTAAGGGAACCTTTCACCCTCCTCTTTTAAAATACTTCTTTTGTTATGTCTTTTAATTCACATACTATTATATTGGGATATTTTGTTCAATATCCTTATTGATGTAAATTTTATGTCCAAGTGATGAGATAACCTTTTTATCTCTCATTAACTATTTTTCTGAATTTTTAAGTGATGTCGTTAGGCTGTGGAATTTTTGCAAGGGAACTTCTTAACCCAATTTTGATTCTTTGGGATAAACTTGTACTCCTTGAATATGTCGTTCTATAAATATGTGTGAATGTCCTTTGATTTTTTTTCACTTAATATCCACTTTTATTTGGTGTATTCGTTTGTCACACATAATTATGTAATTTATTTGTCCTTAATCCAAAGATACCGTCTTTGTATGGGACTTCGTCTCAATCTCTTTTCATTGAGGAATATTTTGTTTTATACACAACCCACTTTTATATGGTGTATAAACCCCTTTGAGTTTTACGTTTATTGAAAAGGAATCTTTTTACACAAAGAGTTTTACTAAACAACAAAAGGGAAAGTTTTTGTCGTACGTGTGCGGCGACAACGACTTCTCCGCCGCTGTGACCATTATTTGAGTTTCGGCTTCCTCTACAAGCCATACCTTTTTTTTAAATAAAAAATTAAATACCATGTTTTACTTTTATTTTATTTTGGTATTGAAAATGGGTTTCATAATGTTTTTATATCAATGTGTTGTATTGATATCTTGTGATTGAAAAGTGGAAATGTTATGTTTCCATTATGCATGTTTTATGTGATACGATTATGTTATGGTTCTTGGGAATTATTATGAAGACGGGTGGTTCCGTGATAAAATAAGGGTGGGTGAGCCCGATATATCTATCCAATGCATTGGGTAATGCAAATGGTTTAAACATTAAGGTTTCTCCAAAGAGATTTAGGGAATATACTGTGGTGGGTATTTCTAATGTAACCAAGAGGGTTACTCCCTACATAAGAATGTTATGAATGCCTCAAGTTACTTTTATGTCTTATGATTTCTATGATTTATTCATGATTTTATGAGGTATGTGAAAGTGAAAATGTTTTATGGGTAAAGTATGATATAATTATTATGTATATATGTACTCATGTTTCCTTTCCATACTTTTTATAACCCTTACTGAGCTTTTTATGCCCATCCCATGTTTTTGAAATGTTTTTCACAGGTCAAGGGAATGGTACATGATACGATGATAGTGTAAAGGATGTGTAAAGAAATAATCCATGTTTTATTTTAAATATGTTTCGGTTGATGGGAAAAATGAATACTATTTTTAAGTAACAACTTTGTTTAAATGTGGAATGTAATGCATGTTTTATGATCTAATTCTATAAAAATCAAAACCTGAAAAGATCCTCGATGTATAATCTTTTAATAACTCAAGATTAATTAAGGTTTAAGGATGATGCCTTATAGTTGGTATTAGAGCTCGGTTTAGATAACTTTAGAGGTTAGGGTATTCTCTAAGCATAAGTGACATTACCATAATGGTTAGGATTTCAGAAAGAGTTCTAGTTTTAGATAAAGTGAATGAGTAAGTATATCTTAGTGTTTACCTTCCTCATTAGAACCTGATGGTTTTGTTGATATACTCACACTGACATTTTCATTTTTAGTGAATGGATGGATCTAGCAGGCACCAAAGTGACAATAGGTTTGAAGGAAACTGTGGTGGTTCTCTGATTAAGATACTAGATAAAATAAGGGATTCAATGAGGAAACTCGTGGCTGTTCTAAACCAACTATCAAGGAGTCATGATCAACCACTTTAACCTTGGTATGATCTGTAATGAATCGTGTATGAGATGACCAATCGATGTGGATGTTTAGGTAATAATTATAAAGGCAACAATTAGAGTTTATATGATCCTTACTTTTGAGGTAATTATGGGTTATTATATGTTATGATGAAAGGCATGAGATAAACTTGAGGTTAAAGTATGTTATGATTATTTTTGAATATTTTATCTCATTTTCGGGAATGTTTTAAGAATTATATAGTTTTGGAAAAAGGACAACACGTAGACCGTCTGACAAACAGTCGCGTCTGACAAAGTTGTGGGAATCGAACCCACAACCAAAGTGTGACAGGTATTTATCACCTACCACTAGAATACGTGAAGTCGCTAGTTAGTTTGACTAATTCTTTTTAGTTAGATGATTTTAGGAATCTAGAGTAAGTTTATTTTGGGTTATATATGGAAATGATTAACCTATCATGGAGGATATGTGATTAGGTTAATTACTTTTCAATACGAGACTTTAAGAGCAACTGATGTTGTTTGGAGATAAATGTTACGATTTAACTTGGAAGACTATGTGACTAAATCCTTCTAATATTTGAGTTTCAATCTTTGTTTGGTTTACATTGAAGAATTTTATGGACAAATTTTTTATCAAATGGTCCTCGTTGAACTTTGGGTTTTGTTGGACAAATTTTGGAGATTAAGAATAGATTTTCTTTTTATGAAGGGTTATCCTTTTCTGGATTATCTGATCTTGTAATAAACTTTTTGGTTTTGGTTTTGGTTAAAGTCTAAAGACATGGGAAGTATATAGTTCTCTTTTGTGGATTAGGTGAATCTCGAGAAGTTGATTATAGTACTCTTAATGCAAACAAGTCTTCCTAAATACTCGTATTTTGGAGAAAATATGAGTTTGATTAAGGAATATAGTAAAAGTTGAAAGTCTACATGACAAGTAAGTATGTTTCATTATGATTTTGTTAAGCTCAAAAATGAATTCCTCAATGAAGAATAACTTAAAACACAAATTTTGTCTGTTAACTTTTCCTACTGGGGAATCAAATACCGTTAAACCCATCACAAGTTTGTGATTTTCTTATAGTTAACTTTCTTGTAACGCCCCGACCCCAGCTACCCAGAGTCGGTGCATTACTTCGTAACATTGGCATGATCACAAGAAAGATCAAATCCCGAAAGACCGATTGGTTTAGTAGCCTTGGAAACACTAGATATATTCATAAGTTTTACATTACATCATTAAACGAAAAACTACTACAACAACAAATTGTCTCCATAATCCACACTATAAACCCCTCATAATATCCCTGAAAGTCAATCATAATTTACTTCTTCACTACCTGGGAAAAATAAAACATAGAAAAGGGGTGAGCTCAAATGCCCAGTAAGGATAACAATATAGCGGAACATTCAAAATAAGCATAAACATTTAAGGCAATGAATTACTAAAACAAAAGCCTTTTAAAATTGAACTTCAACATAGTATGGAAAAAGTAAAATGAAATAATTCCATTTACTTGTTCACATGGATATTCTACTAATCGAATAATCACATGCAAAAATCAATAACCACTTTCATAATGTTGGAATGCATAATGCCAGACTATCATAACCACATAGCCAAGGCCTCGTGCCAAGACTACAAATAAGATTTTGTCAAGGCCTTGTGCCAAGACACTAGTTTGTCTCATGAGACCTACCGATGCATCGAGGAGCTATAGCGGGCTCCACCCGTCACTTATTAAGTCCAATGCATTCCCATATGAAAAGGTTTAAACATAACATAAACATTCGTATTAAAAATAGCATACGAAATGTCAATACTTTCACAATAAACTATGAATGGTATAAAAATAGCACATCCACAGTCAAACATATCACAAAACCTTCAATACAATATAGAAGTTTTGTATCATAATAAATAAACTTCAAATAATCTTAAAATCCATCAAAGGATGTTGACATAGATGAAATCAAAATTCTTTTTAAAGAAATATCTCCTTTTATTTTGAAATCATTTAAGATCCATATAAAATAAAACATTTTCTTTGAAAATATTCTTATAAGCTTGTAAGGAAAGCTTTGAAGATTTTATAACGGCGTAAAATAACCACACCCGCCGTATAAGTTAAAAAAACATTCTTACCTCAATTCTGTCAAAAAGGTTAAAAAGGACCTTGTTTTGAAAACGACGGAAAGATTCCTTTATAAACCTCTTATAAAAAGTCAAAAAAGGGTATAAATGACTTTAACCCATATTCTTGTAAATAGTAAAAATGTTTTGAAATACATTTTTAAGAAACATGGATGTGGATGATAAAGAGATCCCAGTAGATTATTACATATAAACAACCTCGGATAATGAAGAGATTGTGAAATAACCCTTACCTTGTACTTTTCCTTTGTTGGGGTAGGTTAACCTCCTGCATAATGGTGAAATAATTGTTATTAAATTATACAAGAATCATATACATTAATATGATATCATATATGATCTTTTAACATTGCTTTATTAATAATATCTTAGTATTATCGTCGTTTCGGGTGATAATCGATTCGTTCTTCTTAAATGTTTGGTTACGTAAGACATGTTTGTAATGGATATATTATATCTTATTCATAATCAGAATGATATTAACATTATTTTTAACCCTAAAATGAGAATAATACTTGAATGGATATGATGGAGAATTAATCTTATCGCGTTCGTGGAGACGGTAGTCCGTACGTACGCACGAACGCTACTTCCATTTAATTTTCATTTTAAAAGAATCAAATCCAAATGATACATAGGTATATTACTATTCCTGTATAATATAATATTTTATATATGTTATTTAAGTTCATTAACACCATCCTTTATACGTTCCATGTGTGGTATGAACGAGTCATATCATTTTAAGGGGGCGGTAGTCCGCACTTCCTCAAATGAAATTATCGTATGTATATACAACATGAAACGAATAATGGTATGAAATAAAATGGAATTACAGAAGCTTATATATAAAATATATATCATTAATATCATATTTAATTACAGTTCCATCATAATGGCCACCATGAGAGGTGGTAAGATGTATTTGAACAATCATCGTTTCGTGAGGCGTTAGTTTGCCATCCACAGAAACATTATGTTCATCATCCATTAGATGGAGTTGTGTGTATGTGTAGTTTGAATCCTTCTTATAACAACATATTAGTATATTGAGGATACTGGTGTTGTTACAAAAGAAAGGAAATAAAAAGATTTTGGGGGTTGAAGAGGCAAAATAAATGAAAATAATTTAAGAGAAATCGTTACCTTTAGTTTAGGTAACTCACTTTGGTTGGAACCAAAGGACTTATTGAAATGCTTTCTGCCTAAGGGGAAGCTTCAAGGAGGAGGAGAGGTATTTGGGGAGATTAGTTGGGCAGAGTTTGGACGAGCCAAGTGGCTTGAGAGGTGTGAGGAAAAGAGAAGGAGGAGTGCCCTTTTATAAGAGGGGTGAGGGGCACTTTTGGAAAAGCTAGAAATATTAATTTATAATAAATTCATATTCGGTTTCCAAAGGCTCCAAAGTTGACTATTCAAAGGATGAGGTGGGGATAGGTCGAAAAGAACTCATCCAATAGAATTTAGACAGGTTTGGGTACTTATATTAACCTTATCTTTAAGTATTAACTCTAAGTTAATTAGTTTCACTTTTACAATGTCTCTTTGTATTTTTATATAATATGGTTAATAAACTTACTATATACATCCAAGCGACCCCCAAGTGGTCCATTAATGATTAACCTATCATAATATAAGTCTCTTGGCCGAACCTTAGATTTTTAGGAATTTAATATCAATTAATAATATAATATTTGTTTTAAGAACTCTTTTATGTCAATTTTGACACTATTCAATAGTTGATTTTTGTGAAACTCATAACAGATTGATTACTTCGAAAAAATTCCATTAAATCAATCCTAATATATCATATTAGCCTAGAAAATTAGTTTAATTCATTAAAAGTTTCATATTATATTTATTTGGGTATTTATAATATCAATTATTTTAATTTTTCACTATTTTAGTAATTACTGCATCATCATTGTGTCATAAATAAATTATTTAATGTCTAAAAATTATAAATAAAATATCATTATGTAGGAAATCTTTTTATCTTTCTAATGAATATTTATAATCGAAAATCCAACAGGTATAACCCTATGTAAAAATTGTTCTTCTAAAAGATGTAAGCTTATGCCATTTTTATTTTTATTTTAGATTTATTAAAATAATGTGTCATTATCACTTACAAGTGGATCCATGGGGTCTCAAAATTGACACAAAGATGCCCATGGTCGACCATGTATCAACCAATAGGGTTAAGACACGTTTTAGGGTAATTTAGTATTATTATAATATTATTTTTTAACCCTTATTTACCGGATTTACCCTTAACCATGGTAAATAAAATATTTACCGCAGTAATTATTCAAAATGTCTAAAAATAAAAGTTACCTATTTACACAATTTGAACATCCTGATTCCAAATATGGAATCCATTTTTCTAAATTCAAAACACAGAAGTGGCAGAAATTAATTTAAAATTAATTCCCGCTGTCAAAACAAAAAGCGTGTTTTTAAGAGATAATAACTACCAAAAGATTGACACTTGTTTATGTTCGGTTTAATTGTAAAATTATGTCCAATGACCAACATTATATTAAATAGTAAAACTATATTCTAAATATACTTTAAAACCACTCAAATTCATAATTTATCACTATTAATTATTTTGATTAAAAAAGTTGTTTTTAATTAAAATTTATTAATTTTCACTATTCATCAAAATATGAAAGTTATCAGAAAAGTACCAAAATTTCACCTTAGGCTAAATTTGATATTCCGAATCCAAAAATTAAGTCCATTTTAAAATATAAAATATATATAATTTCAAAAAGTAGGTATTACTATTCATAACAGCTAGTTTGATTGGTTACGGTGTGTTAGAACTCGAAGTTGCGTACAACACACGCTACTGTTTTATTCAAAGGAAAGCGTACCGTGGAAGCTTGGGATGTTTCATTTTAAATTTTTTTGATGTCTCCATTTAGTCAAAAAGTTTAAAATATTGTATTTAAAAAGGTTTCACTATCAAAAGATGATAAAAGTGCAATACTGAAAATGAATCTGTTCTTGCATTATGACTAAGAAACTCATAATAAGGATTCTAAAATTATAAGGATTATATAAAGTTTAAAATTTAGTTAATACTATTCATGACCTCTTTTAATGGCTTTTTTTTTTTTGGCAAGTCATGGTGCAATTGAACTCAGTGTTGCGTGTAGTGCAAGTTATTGAATTATTTTGAAGAAATAACACACTATGAAATCTTGGGGTGTTACATTCTCCCCTCCTTCAATAAATTGCGTCCTCGCAATTTGAAATTGTTCTTCAAAAATAAAAGGTTGAAAGTAGAAAATATATTTGTGGGAAACCCCACATCGGAAATTGGGTTACTAAAATTTAGTATTAATATGAGGAAAAGAGAAATGAAAGGGTCACCACCAAATTATGATCTCGATTAAGAGAACATTGGTGGAAATTAGAGACATATAATCGGAGGAAAAACGTAAATATTTATAGGTAGTGATTGAGGTCATCAATCACAAACAAGTGTATAATTGAGGTCCTTAAATTCATCAATCTATGATGATTTGAAATACCATCGGTTCAACAAAACATAGGGTATTAGGATAACACATTTTTGACGTTTCAAAATATCTTAGTTGAAATCCCACATCGAAAAATGAATTAATGAGGCCTCTATTTAAAATAAAGAGTGGAAAGTATGAAGATTACCGAAAATAACACATACTAGGGTTCCATGTAGGAAAATATGGATATGGAAGAGAAATCTAACCATCAATTATCTGATGGAGAGTGGTAGAGAACATGGCTATGAAAAGGCCAACAATCCCAAAGCCATAAATTAGTGATGATTTAAGGTACCATCTAGGACAACATTTTTGTTCTAAGTTTCTTTTCTTAATATTGAGGAATTTATTTATGAGATTGGCTAAGATCATAAGGAGATATACTTACTTTATAATTAGTTTTTTATCCATTAATAAATTTCTACCACAAACTCATCTTTCACTCTAATAGAAAAAAAAATTCTATTTACACTATTCGTATAGGGTTCCAAAATAAAAGAATTTATAATTCATCTAAAAGATCTTTTAATAAAAACTACATTATTTAATCCAGGACATCTCGTGGGCCAGTGGTAGGTGATACACCCTTGTCTCCCTTCGGTTGCGGGTTCAAGTCTCGCAGCCTTGCCGGACGCGACGGGTTGCCGCCCGACCTCCGGGTTGTCCTTTTATGGCAATCCAAAATAATCCAAACAAGAACTATCCAAAATAATTCTATCCAAACTCACAGTCCAACTTTTATAAGGAGGGTAAACATAATGTAGATCCTTTTTAACCCGTAATAGCATATGAATACCTTCATCGTGTATTCTTTTAATACACTGAAACATCCTGAATTACCATATTTTTTATTGATTACATTCATGCTCCCTTATTCCATATTGAATGCTGGATATACTTCATCAATCCAAAAATGTTTTAAACCCCAACAATGATGGAATATACAAATCATTAATCAGTTCCAAGGTATTCAAGAATATCCAATATAATTTTTCCAAAATAATCATGTATTATTCGAAAATCACTACCTCGGTATCAGAACTATATTATGGTTTATCATTCTCTCAACGATATATTTTCCAAAAATTTATCCTGATATTGAGTCACTTTTCTTTGTTCCACACAATCTCAAGTCCTTAATGAAATAGTACTGCAGTACAATCCTTATATACTCCATAATTATTATAACAAGTACATTGTTGATACAACACTCAATTGACATAATCAACATAAGAACTCTAATCATTCTTCTTCATCTGTGGTAGTATCATAACTTGATTATTATCCAATAGCATCATTTGTGGCATAGTCTGATGACTGGGACATAGGTTCGCGTAGTGTCCAAACTCCTTGCAAATGAAGCATTGTACATTTGAAACCATTTTCTTACCCTTGCAGTCATGTACTTTGTGCCCTTTTCCTCCACACTTATAACAAACTCCCATTCCTTTCAGGCAATTTCCAGGGTGTTTCTTTCCACAGTTACCACATATGGGAAAATTCTTATTTTCCCTCTTCCCTTTATCCATTTTTCTCTCTTCCATCCTTTTATTCTCTTGCTTCCCTTCAAAGCCATAGGACTCAGTAAACTCTTTACTTATCTTATCAACACATGATATTATTTCTTCATATGATGATAATACATGGGAGACTATTTCTCTTATAAATTCTAGCTTAAGACCATGAAAGATATGATCCTTCCTTCTCTTTGGATCATGTGCATTTTTGGAGTTCTCATTCCTTCTACTGGGCGCCATTTCTATACCATGGCATAAACTAGATCAGTTTATGAATCAAAACACATAATCCCATACTTATAAAACACTTAACATAAATTGAACTATTTATGGATATAATCTATAATCATAAAAATGTTTTCTTTGAGGAAGTATATACTCATAAACCCTTCATAATGATTTGTAAAGAAAATGAGAGTTATCCTAAGCATATCCCCCGGGAGTGTCGTAACCAAGAGTGCAGCAAGGCCCGTTGTCGTGCACCAGTTCCCGTTCGAGTCTAGCTCAAAGTGGTGTTTTCGGGTTCTACCCCTAGGTACATCTGTGCCAGAGCCGCCTCTACCTGCTCGTATCCAGACAGGGATGTATTGCTCGGAAAACTCACAAAATCTCTACAATACCAAAATTCTAGGAAGTTCTTCTATACAAATCCTCAAAGTTCATCTTAGGTATACGTGCTCTAATCAGAGTTTATCTAAATCTAGCTTCCAAGGTTTGTACTAAACTTCCTCTGATACCAACTGTAACGCCCCGACCCCAGCTACCCAGAGTCGGTGCATTACTTCGTAACATTGGCATGATCACAAGAAAGATCAAATCCCGAAAGACCGATTGGTTTAGTAGCCTTGGAAACACTAGATATATTCATAAGTTTTACATTACATCATTAAACGAAAAACTACTACAACAACAAATTGTCTCCATAATCCACACTATAAACCCCTCATAATATCCCTGCAAGTCAATCATAATTTACTTCTTCACTACCTGGGAAAAATAAAACATAGAAAAGGGGTGAGCTCAAATGCCCAGTAAGGATAACAATATAGCGGAACATTCAAAATAAGCATAAACATTTAAGGCAATGAATTACTAAAACAAAAGCCTTTTAAAATTGAACTTCAACATAGTATGTCAAAAGTAAAATGAAATAATGCCATTTACTTGTTCACATGGATATTCTACTAATCGAATAATCACATGCAAAAATCAATAACCACTTTCATAATGTTGGAATGCATAATGCCAGACTATCATAACCACATAGCCAAGGCCTCGTGCCAAGACTACAAATAAGATTTTGTCAAGGCCTTGTGCCAAGACACTAGTTTGTCTCATAAGACCTACCGATGCATCGAGGAGCTATAGCGGGCTCCACCCGTCACTTATTAAGTCCAATGCATTCCCATATGAAAAGGTTTAAACATAACATAAACATTCGTATTAAAACTAGCATACGAAATGTCAATACTTTCACAATAAACTATGAATGGTATAAAAATAGCACATCCACAGTCAAACATATCACAAAACCTTCAATACAATATAGAAGTTTTGTATCATAATAAATAAACTTCAAATAATCTTAAAATCCATCAAAGGATGTTGACATAGATGAAATCAAAATTCTTTTTAAAGAAATATCTCCTTTTATTTTGAAATCATTTAAGATCCATATAAAATAAAACATTTTCTTTGAAAATATTCTTATAAGCTTGTAAGGAAATCTTTGAAGATTTTATAATGGCGTAAAATAACCGCACCCGCCGTATAAGTTAAAAAAACATTCTTACCTCAATTCTGTCAAAAAGGTTAAAAAGGACCTTGTTTTGAAAACGACGGAAAGATTCCTTTATAAACCTCTTATAAAAAGTCAAAAAAGGGTATAAATGACTTTAACCCATATTCTTGTAAATAGTAAAAATGTTTTGAAATACATTTTTAAGAAACATGGATGTGGATGATAAAGAGATCCCAGTAGATTATTACATATAAACAACCTCGGATAATGAAGAGATTGTGAAATAACCCTTACCTTGTACTTTTCCTTTGTTGGGGTAGGTTAACCTCCTGTATAATGGTGAAATAATTGTTATTAAATTATACAAGAATCATATACATTAATATGATATCATATATGATCTTTTAACATTGCTTTATTAATAATATCTTAGTATTATCGTCGTTTCGGGTGATAATCGATTCGTTCTTCTTAAATGTTTGGTTACGTAAGACATGTTTGTAATGGATATATTATATCTTATTCATAATCAGAATGATATTAACATTATTTTTAACCCTAAAATGAGAATAATACTTGAATGGATATGATGGAGAATGAATCTTATCGCGTTCGTGGAGACGGTAGTCCGTACGTACGCACGAACGCTACTTCCATTTAATTTTCATTTTAAAAGAATCAAATCCAAATGATACATAGGTATATTACTATTCCTGTATAATATAATATTTTATATATGTTATTTAAGTTCATTAACACCATCCTTTATACGTTCCATGTGTGGTATGAACGAGTCATATCATTTTAAGGGGGCGGTAGTCCGCACTTCCTCAAATGAAATTATCGTATGTATATACAACATGAAACGAATAATGGTATGAAATAAAATGGAATTACAGAAGCTTATATATAAAATATATATCATTAATATCATATTTAATTACAGTTCCATCATAATGGCCACCATGAGAGGTGGTAAGATGTATTTGAACAATCATCGTTTCGTGAGGCGTTAGTTTGCCATCCACAGAAACATTATGTTCATCATCCATTAGATGGAGTTGTGTGTATGTGTAGTTTGAATCCTTCTTATAACAACATATTAGTATATTGAGGATACTGTTGTTGTTACAAAAGAAAGGAAATAAAAAGATTTTGGGGGTTGAAGAGGCAAAATAAATGAAAATAATTTAAGAGAAATCGTTACCTTTAGTTTAGGTAACTCACTTTGGTTGGAACCAAAGGACTTCTTGAAATGCTTTCTGCCTAAGGGGAAGCTTCAAGGAGGAGTAGAGGTATTTGGGGAGCTTAGTTAGGCAGAGTTTGGACGAGCCAAGTGGCTTGAGAGGTGTGAGGAAAAGAGAAGGAGGAGTGCCCTTTTATAAGAGGGGTGAGGGGCACTTTTGGAAAAGCTAGAAATATTAATTTATAATAAATTCATATTCGGTTTCCAAAGGCTCCAAAGTTGACTATTCAAAGGATGAGGTGGGGATAGGTCGAAAAGAACTCATCCAATAGAATTTAGACAGGTTTGGGTACTTATATTAACCTTATCTTTAAGTATTAACTCTAAGTTAATTAGTTTCACTTTTACAATGTCTCTTTGTATTTTTATATAATATGGTTAATAAACTTACTATATACATCCAAGCGACCCCCAAGTGGTCCATTAATGATTAACCTATCATAATATAAGTCTCTTGGCCGAACCTTAGATTTTTAGGAATTTAATATCAATTAATAATATAATATTTGTTTTAAGAACTCTTTTATGTCAATTTTGACACTATTCAATAGTTGATTTTTGTGAAACTCATAACAGATTGATTACTTCGAAAAAAGTCCATTAAATAAATCCTAATATATCATATTAGCCTAGAAAATTAGTTTAATTCATTAAAAGTTTCATATTATATTTATTTGGGTATTTATAATATCAATTATTTTAATTTTTCACTATTTTAGTAATTACTGCATCATCATTGTGTCATAAATAAATTATTTAATGTCTAAAAATTATAAATAAAATATCATTATGTAGGAAATCTTTTTATCTTTCTAATTAATATTTATAATCGAAAATCCAACAGGTATAACCCTATGTAAAAATTGTTCTTCTAAAAGATGTAAGCTTATGCCATTTTTATTTTTATTTTAGCTTTATTAAAATAATGTGTCATTATCACTTACAAGTGGATCCATGGGGTCTCAAAATTGACACAAAGATTCCCATGGTCGACCATGTATCAACCAATAGGGTTAAGACACGTTTTAGGGTAATTTAGTATTATTATAATATTATTTTTTAACCCTTATTTACCGGATTTACCCTTAACCATGGTAAATAAAATATTTACCGCAGTAATTATTCAAAATGTCTAAAAATAAAAGTTACCTATTTACACAATTTGAACATCCTGATTCCAAATATGGAATCCATTTTTCTAAATTCAAAACACAGAAGTGGCAGAAATTAATTTAAAATTAATTCCCGCTGTCAAAACAAAAAGCGTGTTTTTAAGAGATAATAACTACCAAAAGATTGACACTTGTTTATGTTCGGTTTAATTGTAAAATTATGTCCAATGACCAACATTATATTAAATAGTAAAACTATATTCTAAATATACTTTAAAACCACTCAAATTCATAATTTATCACTATTAATTATTTTGATTAAAAAAGTTGTTTTTAATTAAAATTTAGTAATTTTCATTATTCATCAAAATATGAAAGTTATCAGAAAAGTACCAAAATTTCACCTTAGGCTAAATTTGATATTCCGAATCCAAAAATTAAGTCCATTTTAAAATATAAAATATATATAATTTCAAAAAGTAGGTATTACTATTCATAACAGCTAGTTTGATTGGTTACGGTGTGTTAGAACTCGAAGTTGCGTACAACACACGCTACTGTTTTATTCAAAGGAAAGCATACCGTGGAAGCTTGGGATGTTTCATTTTAAATTTTTTTGATGTCTCCATTTAGTCAAAAAGTTTAAAATATTGTATTTAAAAAGGTTTCACTATCAAAAGTTGATAAAAGTGCAATACTGAAAATGAATCTGTTCTTGCATTATGACTAAGAAACTCATAATATGGATTCTAAAATTATAAGGATTATATAAAGTTTAAAATTTAGTTAATACTATTCATGACCTCTTTTAATGGCTTTTTTTTTTTGGCAAGTCATGGTGCAATTGAACTCAGTGTTGCGTGTAGTGAAAGTTATTGAATTATTTTGAAGAAATAACACACTATGAAATCTTGGGGTGTTACATTTCTCCTACACATGTTTATTATCACTCTCCCTCAGAAAATGACCCTTTATTTTTTCCTCCATGTCCATGTTTTCTTACATGGAATCCTAGTATGTGTTAACTCGGGTGACCTCTGTACTCCTATTTCTTTATTTTAAAGTGATTTTTTTACCGACTCTTGTTCCGATGTGGGACTTTCAATGAAGTTTTCACGCCCAATTTTAAAATTGCGAAGACGCAATTCCCAAAAGGGGGGAACGATGTAACACCCCAAGTAAATAAAGAATATGAAATTTTTATATTCATACCTATTTGTGAATAAAATGTTAATATTAATTTAAATGGAACTCTATGCTCGATGGCATACCCAAAACGCGACAACGAGTTCCTTTGAAATCTTACATTGCACTATAATAATAAAATAATATTATTTTAAATGGTAGTTAATGCCTAGCCATTGTAATGGTGGGAAAGAACGGCACTAACTAAAAAATGATTATGTATTTTTGTCAAATATTTTTACTTTTTACAATAAATGATAGAGGATTAAAAATGCGAATGAAACCAATTTTTAAGCATAAACATTCTAATATTTTTTTAAAGGTCGATTAACAGCCTTTTGATGGAGAACCTCTTTCAAATCCGATTTTTAAGAATTTTATGTGTTATATTTTACAAAGTAAAATTCTTATTTATAATCGGGACATCAAAATTTACTTTGTGTAAATTTTTGGTATTTTCCGATAAAGTTCATTTTTTAATGAATAGTGAAAAATGTTGTATTTTAATTCAAAACCACTTTTTAATCTAATTTATTTATATGATTATATTATATTTTGAATTGGTTTTAAAGTTCAATTAGAATATATTTTTACCATTTAATCTAATTTTGGTCATTGGAATTAATTTCACTTTGAAATCGGACTTAAACTAGTGTCAATCTTTTAATACTTATTGTTTCATAAAAACACGCTATTTTCTCTGACTGTGGGAATTAATTATTAAATTAATTAATGAAACTTATATGTTTTGAATTTTGTAAAATTGACTTCATTTTTGAATTCGGAATATCAAATATATCTTCGGGTGAAGTTTTGGAATTTTTCTGAAGAACTTCAATTTTTGATGAATAGTGAAACCACTAAGTGGTACTTATAAAAACTGATTTTCTGTTTAAATGAAATTTTACCACCTCTGTGTTTTGAATTTCAAAAATCCGACATACATGGTTGTCATTAAGAAGTATAATTTGGTTCAATGGAATTAAAATAATTTTTTGGTGAATAGTAACTTTTAAGTTTTTAATCACGATTAGAGGTAATTAGTGTAGTTTAAGGTAAAAATAATGTTTTAATTATATGAGATGATCTTGACACATGTCCTAACCTTATTTGATGTGTCATGGCCGACCAAGACAATCCATTGGTCAACTTGGGGACCCCATGAAGCCACATTGGAAGGAAAATGACATTATTATCTTTTTATTTAATGTAAAAGTAAAAATGACACAAATATGAGTTGTTTTACTAAAACAATTTTTAAATGTGGTTATACAAGTCAGCGTTTTGAATATAAATAGTCATTGGAAAGCTAAAACGATTTCCTACATCATAGTAGTTTTTTAATAATTTTTAGATATTAAATAAATTAATGTATTTCTGACATCATGATGATGTAGCGATTACCTCATTATTTAATGATTTAAATAAAATGAAATGATAATGTAAAAACTAAAACCTACACTTGTCAAAAATATATTGTATGGTTATATTTAGAAACCTTATCACCTTATCCTTGAATTATTTCAATGTGGGACCTTTTAAATCTGAAAATCTTTTTAAAATAAAGTAACATTTCTTTACTTTCCATGAGTGCCCCTACTCTCCTCTTATAAAAGGCCCCCACCACTATCACCTTACCCACACCTCTAGAGCCTTTGGTTCAGCCAATCTCTACCCATTTTGTCTCTCCACATCCCTATATTACTTCTAGAAGCCTCACTTTGGGCAAAAGTCTTCCCAAGGAAGCCTTTGAGCTCAAATCAAGAAGAGTTACCCGATTTTAAGGTAATGTCTTCACTTGTGTTCTTTTGTTTTATTTTGCTTCTCAAACCCCCTAAACTCTTTTTATTCATTTATTTTGTAAAAACTCTAGTATATTCAATATACTAGGATTTTTTTATAAGAAACATTCAAGCTACACTTACACACACTTATATAAAATGGTTAAAGAACATACTGTTTCTGTGGATGGCGAATTTCGCGTCACGAAACGATGATTGTTCAACACTCATATAACACCTTAAAAGGTGGCCATTAAGATGTCACTATATTAATATATGATATATAATATTTTTATGTTTTACATAAGATTCTGTATTTTTTTTTGTGATGTACCTTTATGGTTTCCATTGTGGGTAAACACGATAATTTCATTTTAGGAAGTGCGGACTACCGCCCCCTCAAAGTGATTTGATTCGTTAATGCCATATGTGGGATGTATAAAGGATGGATTTAAAGTTATTATATATAATATATGTTACATATAAATGATGAATATAATTCTGGAATTAAAATATACATACCTCTCATTTAGTTTTAATTCCATTAATATGACATAGAAATGAAAGTAGCGTTCATGCGTACGTATGGCTTACAGTCTCCAAGAACGACGCATTTCATTTCTTACCTCTAAATGATTATGTAATATTATAAATACATGTATATTATGGATATATATGATATATATAATATACAAATCATGAATATCATTCTGGATATAATGAACCTTTGACCACATGAACAACATGTAATTGTAAGAAGTCCACTTTCGTCTTAAGAACCAAATATCGACAAAACAAACATTATTAACTTAAATGATTACATAATGTTTATAACATGGAAATAAGTGATGTAAAGGGAATAATGAACTTGAAAAAGGTTATTAAGCAAGTAGAAATTAACTCAAGTTTATTATTCAGGTCTTTAAAGAACGATCGAGTCAAGTCGGACCCGAGGTAAGGGATCCTACTCCTCTCTTTCTTTTTAAGTACACTCTTTTATGTAATTCCTTTTAAGATCATATTTCTTACGATTGGGATGTTATTTTATATTAATCATACTGTAATTTTTATTTTAATATGATGATACACCCTATTGTCTCTCATCAATCCATTTTTGACGTTTTGAGTGGCGCCGTTAGGCTGCCAAATTTTCATAAGAGATCTAACCTCTCTATTTCTTTTCAAGTACTCTCCTCTATGTCACATATTTTAAGTTCCTATATGTTATGATGGGGGATGTTATTTTATATTCCTATTTCTGTAAATTTTATTGTTATATGATGAGAGACCCTATTTGATCTCATCAATTCATTTTTGGAAGTTTTAAGTGGCACTGTTAGGCTGCCGAGTTTTCGTAAGGGATTTTTCATCTCACTTTTAGTCCTGTGAGATTTATGCTACATTTTCCACCATTTCATTTGAGTGGTGTATTTACTTCCCATTATTATACTCTTTGTGTAATATAATTTCATTTATGGGTATTTACATATTCATTTTATGACCCTTCTTCAATGGGGTGTATGTTTCGAAAGTTACCCATGTCGGTAAGGGAACCTTTCACCCTCCTCTTTTAAAAGACTTCTTTTGTTATGTCTTTTAATTCACATACTATTATGTTGGGATATGTTCTTATATATACTTATTGATGTAAATTTTATATCCATGTTATGAGATACCCTTTTTATCTCTCATCAACACTTTTTTTGAATTTTTATGTAACGCCGTTAGGCTGTCAAATTTTTGCAAGGGAACTTCTTAACCTAATTTTGATTCATTGGGATAAACTTGTACTCCTTGAATATGTCGTTATATGAATATGTGTGAATGTCCTCTGATTTTTTTTCACTTAATATCCAATTATATTTGGTGTATTCATTTGTCACACATAATTATGTAATTGATTTATCCTTAATCCAAGGATACCGTCTTTGTATGGGACTTCATCTCAATCTCCATTCATCGATGCATATTTTGTTTTATACACAACCCACATTTATATGGTGTATATAACCCATTTAATTTTACATTTATCGAAAAGGAATCTTTTTATATAAAGAGTTTTACTAAATGACAAAAGGGGAATGTTTTTGTCATACGTATGCAGCGCCAACTACTTCTCCACCGCTGTGACCATTATTTGAGTTTCGGCATCCTCTACAAGCCATACCGTTTTTTAAATAAAAAAATAAATACCATGTTTTACTTTTATTTTATTTTGGTATTGAAAATGGTTTTCATAATGTTTTTATATCAATGTGTTGTATTGATATCTTGTGATTGAAAAGTGGAAATATTATGTTTCCTTTATGCATGTTTTATGTGATACGATTATGTTATGGTTCTTGGGAATTATTATGAAGACGGGTGGTTCCGTGATAAACTAAGGGAAAGTGAGACCGATATAGTTCTTCAATGCATTGGGTAACGTGAAGGGGTTAAATGTTATGGTTTCTCTGAAGAGATTTAGGGAATATACTGTGATGGGTATTCCAAACGTAACCAAGACGGTTACTCCCTACGTAAGAATGTTATGAATGCCTCAAGTTAACATTATGTCTTATGATTTATATGATTTATTCATGATTTTATGAGGTATGTTAAAGTGCATATGTTTTATGGGTAATGTATGATTTCATTCTTATGTATATATGTACTCATGTTTCCTTTCCATACTTTTTATAACCCTTACTGAGATTTTTATGCTCATCCCATGTTTTTGAAATGTTTTTCACAGGTCAAGTGAATGGTACATGATATGATGATAGTTTCAAGGAAGTTTCAAGAAAGAATCCATGTTTTATTTTAAATATGTTTCCGTTGATGGGAAAAATGATTACTATCTTTTATGTAACCACTTTGTTTAAATGTGGAATGTAATGAAAGTTTTATGATCTAATTCTCTAAAACTCTAAACCTGAAATGATCCTCGATGTGTAATCTTGTAAGAGCTCAAGATTAAGTAATGTTTGAGGTTGGGTCCTTATAAGAAAGGAATCTTGGGTTGAAAAATAACAGTGATAAGAAATCCAGGACTTTGGTTATATCATAGAGAAATATTGTTCACAAGATTATGGAATTCTTTGGGATGGCCATATCTAAGATTGTCATAACTCGTAATGTGGACCACATCATATCATCTATGTAACATTCAGAAATAACTAAAATTGACAATAAATACATGGATAATGATCAATGTGTATTAGAAGTTGGATGTTTGATGTATAAAATGGTATTAACTTGAACAAACCTAACCCATGCTATGGGAATTGTGATTCAGTATATGGTGAAACCAAAGAATATTCATTGGGGTTTTATGAAGAAGATCCTATGGTAGTTTAGATGATTCGATGATCAGTCACTTTTTATTGGGTACAATGATTTGTTAAAATAATTAATGGATATAGATTATGATGGAACTTATGATACATGAACGAGTAAAATATTTTCATTTTTATATATAGAGGTATTGCACCTATATGGATGTCATGAAATTATATGATTTTTACATTAATAAAAATTGAGGAAGAATATGTCTATACAATATAAACTGAGAATGAGATGGTATGGTTGATGATATTTCTATTGTATATTGGATGGAGTTATAATTTATATATGATTTATTATGACATAAAATATAAAATTCACATGGATAAAAGTATATTTTTCCATACTAAGACCCTATATATCAATCTAATGTATCATTTTATTAGGAAATTTCTATAGGAAAATGAGTTTGATCTATATAAGTTAAAAGAAATCCAAAATGCACAAAAAAAATATTAACTAAGAAAATAGTTCAGGATTGTCTATGGAAATGTCATACCATAGTGGTACATGGGTAAATGGAGGAAGGAAATATAGAGGGACATTATTATTATTATGGTGGATGTTTACTAAGTTGTCTTGGTGAGGTTTTCCATGGAAATACGGTTCATGTGGGAGATTATTGGGATTTGAATCATTGTTATGGATATTAGAATTTTAGATTATTATAAGATCATTGAATATAAAGTATAGCTCATCTGAAGTTCAATCAGCACCATATAGTTTGGAACTATGAGTAGGTTGTGGTGTTTCTTCTCTACAGTGGTAGTTTAGTCATTCTATGTTCATAAATTTTATGACATCATGGATTGCCCAAAATTTTAATGAACCTTAGATAATTAATTCACTATGAAAAATAATCTATGAGTTTTTTTTCAAGA
Organism: Viscum album; assembly: GCA_963277665.1. NCBI lineage: Eukaryota > Viridiplantae > Streptophyta > Magnoliopsida > Santalales > Viscaceae > Viscum > Viscum album. The sequence goes on from OY728132.1 coordinate 1,308,509,639, forward strand.
ACTGGTTTTAAGGTCAAAAGAGTGGATGAATATCATTGGTAACATTCAATTTCGAGGGTTGTCAATTAATTTTAGAAAGTGGTGTGACCTATACAACCTAGTAAATTTTATTTTAAACATTAGGGGTGAGCAACCCAAAAAATTATGTTTCACAACACTATATAATTTTTTAATTTTAAATGACACATTAAATCAAAAGATTGTAGATTGAAAATCACCTTGTAATGAATTATTATTGATGTCATTTTCCTTTTCAATGTAATTATATCATACTTTTGATCATAGTTAAAATTCAAAATGGTCGCTCTTATAAATTTTTTAAAAAAAATTGGAAGAAAATTAAATTCTATTTCATTTATTTATTGTATTTCAAACATTATAAGAACTTACGTCCATTTCTTTGGTTTTTGGATGATTTTGTTTATGTTGAGTTGTGCATGTGGTGGAATTTATGTGATGGTTTTGGTGCATTGAATCCATACACCAGGAAAACATAATCTAAGGGGAAGATATATTCTTGAGGTTTGGTTTACCATTTCATTGACCCATGCTTCAAAGTTTCTAGATTTATTTTTCATTCATCCAATTTATTATTGGTAGTACAATATATTAGTTTTTCATTCAATCGTTTCTACCAAAATCGGTAGATTAGATTTCATTTTCATGAAATATAGTATACTCATCAAAGGAATATTTTTTATCATTCATGGATTAAAAATTTCATATGAAGTTAAAATTTGGGATGCAATATATTATTTGAATATTCATGGAAATTTAAATGGAAAGAACATTGGATTAAGAGTTACTCAAGCTTGGGAGACAACATTATTAATCACTGATTGTGAAATTTTACCTGGAAGCTCTTTTATGTATGGAATATTTTTAGTTTATAAATAGATACTCTGATTGGATGAGTAATGTGTTAATTAAAGGAAATAAATGTATACATATTTGACAAATTCTCAAGAAGAAAAATTGGGATAATTCAAAGAACAGTAAAAAAGAAGATGTTGTATCTTCTTATGGATTATCCTAGAGTTATGATATCTAATAAAAGTTTTAAAAAAGTGTTTTTTGATTGGATTAAAAACTGGATTATGGGGTGGATATATAATTGGATGAAAAATTTCAATTATTTTGGATGACTGGAAACATTAGTCAATAATGTGTTTTCAAAGGTGACAATGCATATTCTATAAAGCACAAAATAGCCAAAGAAGACATTTTTTAAGGATTTAAAGGATCATGAATTCTATTCATTATGAAGGCAATAAAATAGTGAAGTTCCATTATGAATCATGGAATCATTTGGTATGGATGGTGGAGGATGTATGGATTGATTTATGTAGAGTGATTTTTGTTATGAATATAATGGAAGTGAGAAAATTTGGGGAAATCAGTAAAGAGAAATATTTTTGGGGCCAGTTCATGCGGGGAAGGTATACTAAACATTTATAGGATTATTCTTCACATTATTGGAGTCTCTATACCATGGCTCACCACATGGTATACCATCTGTTTATTTTGGAGAATAAGTCTTGATAGATGATTTTTAATGGGGATTTAAACTAATAGATGACCAATTTGGTTGAATATTAATTATTTAATTTCATAGTTCTCTAGCTCCTGATATATACTTAACAGAGTCTAATTATGTTCCATATTCCATAAGTTGAATTGGTAGTTGAGATTAGATGTCCTTTAATGAGGATATTTTCCTTAATGAAGAGTCATATACATGTGTCTTCATGAGAACAAAATATGGGGGGATGATGAGTAAATATTATAAGAAGATTATTCTTGTTGGATTCTCAATCGATATCTAGAATTTAAGGTTATGGAGGAAACAGATTCCATGAAAATTAGGCTTTTTTTATTGGAGGATGTGAAATTATGACCATTAAATCGATGATAATCTGATGAAAAAAGAAGTTTCTTTGGAATCAATATTTAATATTTTATATCATAGGAACATGAAACTATATTCCACCTTTTTCTATGGTGATTGGGTGTTTGATTTATAAAATTTTATGGGGAAATGTATTAATTTCATTGTTATGGGGGTAAACATTGAGTTATTCATATCAAAATGGTTTCATGGTTATAATAGGCATGATGTGGAATAGAAATCACATGATGTAATGTTTTTGGTTGTTTGAAGGATATAATGGGATTCCTGAAGTATATATATAAAATGAACGAGTCTCTGGAAAATTTTCTTCCATGTTTTATTTTAGATGACAATATTGTATCTTATTATCTTCTTACATAGTGAGATTTTATCCTCCTCTATTAGGATGTTTATTCCCAGAAACTATGATAATGTGGGAGCAAGAAGAAGACATCATGGGAGATGGATTATGTGGAATTCACCCATTAAAAGAATGAAACATAAATTGGATGGTTCCAATATAGCAGGACACATGAGGGGAGGTGATCAATAACAAACAACAAAGGATTTATTAATCTTTGATTTAGTTCCTTTTATAGTGCATGAACTTGCATTACAGTGAAGACACGATCCCCAGTTACTAGAATCATTCTTGGTAGGATGTTTAATTTTTAGTTTTATTTAGTGAATTTAATTATTCTTTATTACATGGGTTTCTTCTTGGGATGTACAAATATCCTTTGGAATTTACATACTTGATCATGTGATGAAAAATTTTTGTTTGGCATCGAGTACAGTTTAGGAACATATGGGGGGAAGGGAATTTCACGGCTGATTCCTTAAAGTGAAAAGTAAATCCATAAAATAAAATTATTCTTTACATAGAACATAGATCCCTACCTATAGATTTTCATTTGTTTGTTAAGGGTGATGGCCTTGGGCTACATTACATTTGGCCCCCATGGTCTGGAAAAAAAATGTTTTTATTTTGTTGTATATTATTAAAAAATAAATTGTGAAGCTGAAAAAGAGATATATGGATTATAATGACTCATTTTGGTATTAAAAATTGTGTGATGAATTTATTCCTCTTCATCATTCAAATTTTATCATTTATGGTTATACTCATATTTTTTAGTATTCTCCAATTATAACCATCTATTTAATTATATTCAATTTTAATGGGTCTTCAAAACTCATCAACCTGATATTATTTTTTATCATAACCAAGAAAATACTTTGGCTTGATATTTTTTCATTCTATCTATTTTATATCAAAATAAAATTACTTGAAAAAGTATATATATATCTATATTTAAGCATTTAGCATTAGTTTTCAGAAAATTATTTAAATATAATATTGATATATATTTTTTAGACAACCAAATTATTTTTTGGAATATAATTTTTATGTTTTTGTTTTCGTTTATGAATAATCTCATAGTAATTTTTTTATCAATTATATAAGAAGATTCATCAAATAACATTTCATTTTCATTATGATTTATCTTGTTTCTTTAAAAAAATATTATGATTACTTTTATTCACATTATAATTTTCTAAAATCTGTTTTTATTAATTTTTAAATCTCTAAATTTCATCAAATAAAGAAATAATTTTTTATCATTTAGTTGTAGAAAAACCAGATTTTGATTCAGTACCATAATTAAAAGATTCCATTATGAATATATTTTCATCATATTTAAAAAAAAATGATTCATCACTTGAATGAGAGTCTTAATATTGATCCATATAGTTGAATATTATCGCATTTCGTTAATTTTCAGTTTTTTGATTATGTATTATTTATATCAAATTATAAATTCAAATTACTATGTTATCCTCCTATAATAATTAAAGGTTACCTCTATAATACCATTACAAATAAAATTCCCTTTTAATCTTCCATTATGATTATCAATAGAATTATCCCTTCTTCATTTTCTTAATTATCTTACATCTTTTTGTGAAGTCACATTGAAAGTTGTGAAAGTAAATCACTTCATTTTCTTATAGATTGAAATATAATAAATAAGTAGAATACTTTACATATTTAAATTTAATATATTTAAATTTAGTTAATAAATAGTTATTATTACTATTATGTTCTAATTAATATTTATGTAATGAACCAATAAAATCATAGAGAGTATATTAGTAAATGTTATTTATTTAATATATAGAATCTTTAATTGGATTCCTTTTCATTGGTAAATCTATAATAACCATTTAAATATGAGTAATCTTTACCTATGTTTCACACAACTAACTCAAGAATTTTTATAAGTAATAAGTATATGCAACATTTGATTTGCAGTCATATATACGCCCACTTCAGAAGTATGGATTATAGCTTTAAGATTAAATTGACTAGTTTCTTTAATATTACTAGATCGACAATGCAAGACTTGATGTATACTCTATATATTATTTTGGGGTTTACTAGAAGATATGTGTCTAATTTCATTTTATACAATTGCAATGTATAAAATATTTACCACCTTATAATATAAGACATAAGTGAAAACGTCATCACCATTCATGTTATATAGTTAAATTTTTTGTTATATTTTTGTTTAAAATATTATTTTCTAAAGATAATTGAGAATATTAATATTGTAATCCCCCAAACATACATTAATATAATCATAGTCTGTATAATCAAGAAATGAGGTTATTCAGGGGAATCCATCCATTAGAAAAATTGTTCTTACCATCTTAAAATGATATCCCAAGGCCTTTTAAAGTATATAACCTAAATTATAGCTAGAACAAATATAAATGAGAAATTATATGAAGAATATAGATATAATAAATAAATCTAATAATAAATTCTATGATTTATATTGTTTATTACTGGTTGAGATGGTTTTATGATCAAGGGGGAATTAATTTTTATCTTTTTCAAATTTTAATTAAATTACTAGAGTTAAATATAAATTTTTAGTAGAAAAAATTGAAAACACGAATTTTTATACAAGTTTATATCAATGTGATAATGTATGTGCTATTAATATTATTAATGGGATAGAAAAACACCCATTATAACATTGTCCTTTGTATTTATTTGGAGTCATATAATATTCCTACAAAAATTTTCACATATTTGGTCACAACATAATACAAATCCATTTCAACACATTTATGAACAACCCCAAACATTCATTTTTATTACATGTAGGAAAAATAAAAACATTCATTTTGATGTGGAGGAAGAATCATTCAATCATATATCCAAATAAAGGAAGAATAGATGACCCCTCTCTTTGAAGGAAGAAAAAATCATGACATTAATTTTAGTATATTGTTTGACATTTTTTGAAGTAGTGTATCCAAAAATATTATACAAAGAAAATATCACAACATTTTTAATGAAAAATTGAACATTAATCCCTCTGAATGTTTCATGATTAACCATTTGATAGATATCATTATGTTTGTCTCTACCTAACACCTTTATCGAGATATGTCTACCTATTTATATATATTTTTCTTCCAGAACAAAAAATTAAAAATATTTAGTACATTAAAATTGAAATTAAATTAAAATATATTGTATTTTATCCTTATTAATGAGGTAGTCTCATATGTGATAAAAATTAATGGATTTAAAGTTGTTTGATTATGATTCCATATATAATAATTCACATATTTTCCCATTTTATGTGCATGAATGTCTCAATAAAACTCTATAAAAATTGATCCTAAATCACAATGAATATAAAAATTAATGAGACATGTAACTAAAATAAAAACTATATTAACACCCATATGATCCTCATTTAATGATGTATAAAATATTTCCAAATGTATTTTCATATGAAAAAAATAATTAATGAGTAATTATGAAAGATATAAATAAAGGAAACCAAGTGACACAAAAATAATTAAATCTAAATACAATATTGTAAGAAGAATTAACAAAATATTAATTTTCTAATTTTTTTAGAATAATATGAAATTTTATAAGTCTCTATCATGATCTTAGTATAAATATTTCTTTGAGAAATAATGTTCTAATAGAATTTATTTTCTTAAGATGTTGTGGACACAAATGATATGTAAATATGAAATATATAAAAATCATGTCGGTTTAATTCATATAAGGTTAGGAAAGCATATATGATATAAAATTCATATTATATAATATTATAAGATATATATCCTCATGTGATATGATTGATATTTTTACATGATAACGAAATTTTAAAATAAACCTGAGATGCATAATAAAAAATTGTTAAATATTATTAGGTTCAATATTGCAACATGTTCAATAATTTTTTCAACTTTAAAACAATCATATAATTTTTATATTCATAATGATCAATATGATTATATAGATCTATGATCATAAAGGTTTGTAAATACCCATGTAATTTTTAAACAAGTCATTTTTATGGTTCAGACATATAATCATAATATGAAAACCTTATTTCATAAGGTTTCAATAACCCCTTCTAATGAATAGACAATCTCCCCTAAGGATATGGAATAATACAGTAATGTTAATATAGATGTAATAAGGATCAAACATAGAGTCATAAGGGTTTTACATACAACCATAAGGTTCAGAACAATTATCTTAATGGTTAACATGAACTACTCATACCAATGTTGATTTTTAATCAAAATGTTTTCATAAAAAACTGAAAAAATGTAATCACATACTCATTGAATAATGATAACAATAATAGTAATTTCAAATAATATTTCACTAATTTTTTTCCTAAATGTATTATATACTTTAATAATCATGTTAGTGGTAATAAATTAATTATTTTTGGTTTTACCAAAACAAATTAATAATGGTTGTTTGTAATTATACATAATGTATTTTATATCTAGATGAAATCATTAACTAAAATATAATACTAAATAGTTCTTTCATATTTTAATAGAGATATGTATTTGGATTTTAATTAGTATAATGAATAAAAATTCTCTACGATATATTGTGGAAGAATATCTATATTCAAATATGTAAATTTCCTCACATGCACCAGAATTTAAAAAAGAGAATTATAATATGATTTATTATTCTAAAATAATTATAAGATGAATTTGGTGAATTGTTTTCAATAGAAAAATTAGAAATATATTGGAGAAATATTAAGAGGAGATGATCCAAATTTGTTTAGCTCATTTGGATTATCGATCTCACATAATTGATCATTCAACAAAATATATATTTCTATCATTATTGATGGTGTTTCTAATGTTTGGTTGGATCCATAATTTGTAATATCTTCAAATCTATACTAATTTATGTGACTATTTTTTGATTATAAGACAAAAATATGACACCATGTTATAAAAACCTCAAATCACTTGTTGATTATTAATCTTTTTCAGAGAAAAAAATCATTATCGTATGAAACATATCGCTTTCTATTTTATCATAATTGATTTTTAAATAGGAGTACATCATTCACAAATGGGAGGAGTTGAGTTTAAATAGTAAAAAATATTGAAATTTTGATTCACCACCCCATGTGTTTACCACCATATATATTATCCAATCAAACTACTCTGAGTAATTTCCATGAAATCCCCCCCTCCCATGACAACATTTATAATATCCTTGGATGTCCACGATGTGGTATAAACATGTAATCTAATACCCATAGAGGTCATCTAGTAATTCCACATGTTACTATATAATTTAAATTTAATATTATTTTAATATAATGTTAATTTTTGGAGGACCTATGCTTAGATATTTAATTTTCGGTATTTCTTAATGTCACACTATTAGATAATATAGTTTTTAAAATAATATTGTATCCATGAGTCATGTTTTATATTATAATAATTTAATTTTCATAATTCAAATATGGATTCTATAATAACATGTTTAACTCTAGGATATCATGTTACCTTATTAGCATGTATGGTTAATCTCATATGGTTAGTTCATTGTTACTCCAAACCATGTGGACAACCTATTTACTATGATAGTTTTTATGTTTATGGAATTTACATGTCTTCCCATCTATTAATTAAAACCATTAATTAAGAAAAATACCTAAACTCACCCTCTCCCTTACTTGCACAATGCTCTAGCCAATAGAACACACACACACACACACACACCTCTCTGTTCTCATCAATAAAACAACTGAAACCTCAATAACCCTGATGAAGTAGTTATTTTGTTACAATAAAATGTATAAAATAGTACATATCAACAAGGATCGATCAGTTTTGTAGCCTAAAAGAACTATATTAAGACATCGACACCTTATTACATTGATACTTATACATATAACATAATGAAGGAAAATATAATTTACCCTAGGAACATATTCAATGATTTTGTCTTCATAACCCTTGTAAGAAAAAACTATTAAAAGGGGAGATCAAATGCTTAGTAGTGGTTACATAAAACAAAACTGTTAAACTATAATAAGTGAAGCAGAATCAATACAGCATAATCATTAGGTAATGTTATATACCAGAATTACATATTCCATTTATTAAATACAATAAGAATGAAAATGATTCCATTTATATTGTCATAGTGAAAATCTCGTGGATAATAACAATTGAATACTGAATAGAGAAAATATCTAAATATTGGATGTTATATTTCTTGATCATGAAAAAATACAATCAATATCTTTCATAAGATTGTTTAATAATATCAGTAGATACCCAACTGATTCTACTCTGAAAAAAATAAAGGTGTTTTTTCAAAATATTTTTCCTTATAAGACATACCAATACATGAAGGTGATATATAATTCTGAGCCCCACCCATCACTGAAAGTCTAAATAATTATTAATACATAAATTTAATTATTGAATAATATGCCTTATCAAAATATTCCTATTGGGTAGAGGATTTATATTTATCAATACTTCCATAGTTAAAATAGCATTTAATGTAAATACAATATGTAAAAATTATCTACAGTTTAGTCAATAATCAAGTCCCGACTATAATAGATATAAATGTTTAATGAAATTTTAAATTATTGGTGATTATAAGTGAGACAATCAATAATAGAAATAAATTAGTGATTAATGTAAAATATGTCCATCAAAAATCATAGTGAGACGGAAAAACCATTCCCTATTTCAAAAAGAGTTATGAACATGTAAATAATGTCCTCAATAAACAAATTAGATTCATTAGTTACATTATTTATAACCTATTAATCACATATTCTATTCATTAAAATTTTACTATGTTAATTTATGGATATTCAGATGACTTATAATTTTTAATTTCATTGTTTTGGGGTTGTTCATTTCATGTTTTTGTGGTTGGTTCCCTTATGTACATTTGTGATCATTCTTGTAAAATGGAATAAAAAATATAGAAGTGGAATGAAATGATAAAAACAGACCTATAGTATTTTTAATGTCCCCAAATATCATTTTATTTTATTATGTTTTGGTGATTGATTTGATAAAATTTTAATGAAAAATGTTTAGTATATTTTAGTAGGTTATCAATCATCATGAACTTGTTTTGTTTTATTATGAAATAATATATATATATATTAGATCCCTAACAAAAAAATTATAATTTATATAATTTAAAATGATTGCTCGATATTATTGGTTTTATGACTAGACTTGTACGCGGTAAAGGAAAAAAAACTCAACATTCACGAAGGTGGTATAGGATATGAATATTTTAGGCTTCTATTATAAAATGAAAATTTGATGATTTTGTATGGAGATTAATAATTACCCATATATTATCATTATTTTTTGGGGTATTTGGTAAACTAGTGATGAAGTCCATTGTAATGTCATTCCACTTCTACATATGAATAGGAATTGGATTCATGATTAATATATTATTATGTCTCTTGGACTTAACTTTTTGATATACTTTAAATCATGAAACAAAATAATGAATTTCCTCCTTCATTTTACCCACCAAAAAATTCTCATTTATATCCCTATACACAGTGGTATAACAAGGGTGTATATATAAATTTGAGATATTATAGTCATTTAATAGTTACCTTTAATGTTTAGAAATTGATTAAATATATAACATCATTAATAATTTTAGAATTCTATACTCACACATGTTGTCTTCCAATATTCAATCCTTAATGGATTTAATTTTCATTTGAAAGTTCTCATAATAACAATGATATCTATTTTTCTTTTTCAATAATGATGGTTTCATAATGAGGTTAAAATAGAGTTATGTTTCTTTACTAAAACACTTCCCATATCCACTATTAAAAAATTTATGAACATTTGATCTTTCTCTATCCACATTAAGGATAATATTGATGATAATTCTTATATAATTTTACTCTTAACTTATTTGATTTTCATTAGAGGTAGTGTATTGAGAAATCATAATAATTAAGCAAAATGAGACAAAACATTTTTTGGTATTGAGTTATTTACATGTAACGTCTTATTTAAGACTCTTATGATCCCCATATATCTCATACATTCTACCGAAGGGATAATTTATCAATATATTCTAAGCGTAGATTTTGGTTTCTAACTCAAGACCATGATCCAGAGAGTTTATTTCATGTATTTTATAATTTTTTAATGAATATGAAATAAAATTAAGTTTTTCCATGAAGGCACAACCCAATCATTTCATCGATGCATCACTTTGTATAAAACAACTCATTTCATGATGGTTGAGTAAAAATCAGATCATTGAAAAATATTCTCTTTAATCGTTCAAAACATTCTAGAAATTTTTTTCCCATACAAGATTAACCATTTTAGATGTAAAATTGGTTAATGGGTTATCCAATTGGGAGAATTTCTGAATGTCACACTGATAGTAACATATTAAAAAAATGAAACTTTACACCTCTGTTATGTGTGTTAGTGTATTCCTGTATTGGATTCCCTTTATCTTTACAAGATAAACTACAATTCCATTTATAGAGAAAATATGAAAATGAAAGGTAAATTTATAAATCCTTAATTAACATTTTCAAAATTTACCATATATCTCTTTCGTTACAATAGTATCAGGAATGACCTGTAAGTAATTATATTTCTCTTCATTTATCTCACAATAAACCAAAATATCATCATTTAATACTATTAAAAAATATTCATGATATTCCTTGAATACTCTATTTTCTAGATAAATGAAAAGCAATAGTGCATTAGTCAATCTAAATGGAAATGTAGTATACTATTAATGTTCATTACTCCTAAAAAAAATTTCTTTGGAATATATTATATCTGTACTCAAAATTGATGATACCTAGAATGATGATCAATGTGTGAAAAATATTATGCACTGAAAAGTTGAAAAATTAAATCATCAATGATAGGAAGAGGATAATTTTTCTTTAATGTAATAAAAATTATTTACTTGTAGTCATTGAATATCCTCTTCGATCTATCTTCCATGGTAACAAATAGAACATGGGCTCCCTATTTAGAAACACTAGAGATAATAAATACATTTTTACTCAAATTACCTATTTTTATATTCCAATCTATTAATTACACTTTTAATATTATATAATGAGTATTGGATATTAGTCTTGAATCATATATTATATTAGTATTAAACTAAACATCAAAATATGGTGGTGTCTAGGTTACACATTAAGAAATAAATTAATATATTCCTATACAATTTATATATCCCCAATTTGATGATTAATTTTTTCTTCCCTATCGGTCTTTTTCATTTCACCTTATGAATTTCATTCAGCAAAGTTACAAGGGTGGATCTACATAAGAATCAGGTGATGGAGTTTCATCAAAAATGTCAAGGAACAATACATCTTCCATAAAAACTATAATTTCGTTATTCTTGTAATAATTTTTCACATCATTTTTTATAATTTAGTCCATACCATGTGTTATATCAAATGAAACCATATATATAATTATATTTTTAGTAAATACAACACTCTTATATTCCTTTATGGGGATTATCCAACACATTTTTTGAAGGATAAATCACTTATATTTTTTTATTGACTAATCCCTTATTAAATTAAAAGTTAAAGGTGTAATTTTATAGGAAAACTGGGTAGATATAAAAGAGTATGATGATCGAGTATAAAATAAATAATTCTCTAAATTTGATTATTGTTTTAATTGACATTCCACCATTTCATTGGTTACTTCTAAATTATTTTTGGTGATTCCATATTCTTAGTCATCCCCCATTTCCCTCCATTGTGGAATTCCCCTTATTGTTGTGAAGCTTATTTGAATAATTACCTATTTAATTATTGATGAATAATTTATTCTCATTGAGTTATTTCTTTACCTTTTATTCATTATCTCGATAACACATTCACTGCACTTATAAAAAATACCATGCCATTCATGTAATTCAAGGGATGATTATTTTCACAATTTTCACATAATAGGAATTTAATTGTTCCCCTCTTATTATTTGATTTTTTTCCTTATTCATGGATATGAGAAGAATTTTTTTCTCTTTATTTACCTTGAACATATAGAATCTAGAAATTTCATTCCCTATTTTTAGTTCAATTAATAATAATTCTGTATTTGATAACAATAGTTTGAGAATACACTTCCCTTCAGAGACATGGATTAAGACCTTCAAATAAAAGATCAATATTTTTTATGGATCATGTATGTAATCTGTATCATACCTGGATTATCTTATGATGGTAATCTGATACTCTGTAACCAATATTTCATATTTTTTCATTATTCTAATAAATTTTCCCTTCATTTTAGTCTATTTCTCATGTTGGAAATACTTATAAAAATTATTTTAAACAAATATTTCCATTCCATGTAATCTATTCCACCTCCCTCATTACTATTCTAGATCAGCGACCACTATTTATAAGAATATCACTCATAAAATTATACTTCAAGTACTACAATTTCATTTTCAATTCATTCCAAATAAAGAAATGTGATTTCATTGGAATTGATCCATTTAAAATTTACAATGAATTAATAGTCTAGCTAAACTATGAGGGGATTCATCCATATGAAATGATCCAATAAAGGCGTAGTGTGGTTATCAATCATCACCTGAGTAATGTTCCTAATATTTTCATGATCATCTAAGATCCATCAAAAAATTTGTTTACTTTATCAAAAGGAAAATCACTATATTGTCTAGGGTTAATTATTACATTTATTAAATTAATAACCATTACTAAATATTGGAACACACTTTTTTAGATCATAATCATCATTAGTATAGATATAAAAAACCATATTGAATTATTATAATTTTAATGTTTATTTAAGATCTAGATCCCATGGTTTTTAATAAACCTAATCTAATACCAACTATAACAACCCCAAATGCAACATCCTATAGTCGGTGGTAATTTTTATTACAATTGATTTGATAAAATATATAACATCACTAATGATCAATTAGTTCAGTCAACTTTATGAACTATATACATACATGGTTTCTTTATTACATTGTTAATTAAATATTGATCATAAAAGAGGAGCTAACTACATCATGGACTATTATACAATGATTTAATCTTTATAACATATGAAAGGAAAAAAAATAAAAGTGTAATTCAAAATACATATTAATGTTTACATACGGTATAAAAATTAATAAATTATAAGTGAAGCATAATACATAAAACATAATCATTAGGGAATGGTAAATAGATGAAAAAGAAATTTCATTTAATAAATAAACTGATATTTAAAATGCACCTGTAGATTTTTTCATATGCAAAATATCATGGATAATAATAACTGAATACTAAATGATGGAAATGCTTAATTATTAGAAATCAGGTATCAAACACCCAATTTACTACAATCAATTCCTTTCACTACATTGTTTGACTGTATGGGTAAAAATAATTTAGATTCTTCATGGAATACAACATGAAGGTTTTGTCACCAATTATTTTGTTTAATTAGACCTATTGATGGATCAATAGTCTATATAATGTTGGTCTGCACCCATCAAAAAATAATCTAAACCATTATTCAAAAAAATAGATTTAATTCATGATCAATAAATATTCATTGTGATTAATGTATACTAATTTTTTCTATATTTACCGAGTTAAAAAAACATTTATAGTATAATACATATGTAATAATGGTATACAATGTAGTATGTAATCATATCAATGATATAATACATATGAATATTTAATATAATATTCATCGATTAATGATTATAAATAAAAGGGGTTTTACAGAATATAAATATTTAATTAATATGGAATATGCCCCACAAATGTTTTATTTGAAATATAAAACCTTTAGCCTATGCCCAAATCTTGTGACCCGACCCCATATTGCCAAGATATGATGCCATTTATCAAATAAATTACCATGATTACAAGGAGTCAAACCCTAAATGACTTATCCGTTTAATAGTATTCGTAAACAATATATATAAATGAGTATTGATTTACTAATGAATACACTAATTACACCATATATTTATTCATCTATCTATATATGAATATTTGAGGGTAACTATAATCTATATAGTAAATTTCTGTCTATCTTTCATAGTAGTCTTATAGTATTATTGAGAAAAAATACATAATAATTGGGTGCTCAAATGCTTTATAAGGGAAAATATAGTGGAAAAAATAAAGAATCAATGAGAATAGTCAATATGGTAAGGTAAATAACTGATCAAGCATGTCATGTAATCAATGAAATGTATGGAAGTGAATAATTAATGTGGTAAGGTAATAACAAGAAATATATGGCATTCAAATAAATAGATAAGGAAATAGAAGTATAGAATGGTAAATAACTGAACATAGATGCCTTGTATTTGGTAAACCAAAAATTAAATGTATCTATAGATATGTCAATGAAAAATTAGATAGATGAACAACTACTAAAAATAAAATATTTGTCACGATTTATTATTGGATTTCTTGTCTGAGGAACATGAAAACCTATTACCATAGGTATCTTTACCAAGATTTTTAAGCTATCGGGTAAAACCCATCTAAGGTGACTAGCCAACTATTTTATCACATGAGACTACTGATTCATCGAGGGGATTTCTTAAAATAGTCCCAAAACTATAACTAAACAATATATTATACATGGAAACAAATATTAATGGTTTTTTATCTATCATATTCATACCATGAAACTACAAATGCCTTGAGGTGCTTTTATTCACCGGTTCCCAATCTGTAGAGCATGCATTAACCAGTCTCTAACCCCCAATTCTAACCATAACTGGTCCCCAACTCGTATAGTGCATGTCCAAATAATTTAATTATACGATGATCCTTCTAAAATATCCATATTTTATAAATAATACAGTTTTATCAATTTTCCAAAAATAATCTGATAACATTAAAATTAATCACCTTTTGAAAAATGGTAAACAGTTCATACAATAATCATATTCATGAAAAATGATACAGATATTTTGAGGAATCTCAATGTGAAATGGTTATAATAAATTGACTATTTCATGAGGAGTCAATGAAATTAAAGAAGATAATGAGAATAATATCCCTGAAACAATCAATCATAATCCATCCCATGTAATATTAAGGATGGAATCAATACAAAATACCCTATGTGGTGTAAAACTAAGGGTTGTTGTCCTTGTTGACATAAAAGAAATAAAATTTAAATACTATTTAGGTCAAAAATATCCTGGGGTTTTGAAAAACAATTTAAAATTATTTTTCATTGATATCCCTTTTGAAAAAAAATTCATTATAAATAAGCCTTCTTAAACCTGTAAGGGAGGCCTTTAAGAAATGATGAATAGAAAATCTGTTTAAGACGTACGAGTTAAAAAGAACATTCCTTTTGCTGGATAATGGTAAAAATATTCCCTATTAAGAATGATATAGGAAGATAAATTTGAAAACATTTGTAAAAAAGAGTTAAAATGACTTTACCAAAACATTTTGAAAACATTTAATTAGGAATTTTATAAGAAAACATGTTCTCCCAATAAGCAGATAAATAAATACGGGTTTTCATAAAATCATTTTCAAAAAAAAATAGTAAAAAAGATTGAAAAAATAGTACTAATAATTGAAAATGGTTATTGATAACAATATTATTATGAAATTTTTTATTGAAAAATGGTTATATAATTTTATTTAATGGAAATTCCATTGAAATATCATTAGTATTTTCCATGAGAAAATTAATCATTATACATTCCATAGTGTCCCATAAAACATTGAATCATTTTAAATATTAAACCACATGGAGGAATAATATTAAATAAATGTTTAATATTTCATGAAGATAAAATTATTAATGATATAACATAATTTAAGGTTTAGAAGATACACAACACCAAATACTTAAGTTGGGGACATGACATTTATCTCAACAATGTAAAATGTGAGATGAGATTCACTTGCCTTAACATTCATTTGTTGGGTGAAACATTTATGCTCGTTTATAGAAGTTTAAAATATTCTAATAAATTATAAAATAACTAAAATCATGTTTATAATATAATATACTAACTTCTCATAATATTTTATTACATATTTTTTAATAATATTTCATAATTTTGACTATTTCAAGTTTTAATTGCAACGTATTCTCATGTATGTTTTGACTTGTTAATTTTTTTCTCAGTAATTAGACCATGGTTTCATCATCAATATAATTTAAAACATTAATAAATTATATGATGTATTTATAAAACATCTACTTAAAATATTCCATAATATTTTGAGATTAGAAATGATGTGCATTGTTCAAAGAGATGGTTGGACGTATGTACACATGAATGATACATTCATTTTATTATTGTATTAATGGAATGAAAAATAAATTATACATATGTATATAATAATTATAGTTAAATTTATATTCTATATATGTTACATTGGTTTATTAAATAAATTTTTTATACATACCATGAATAGAAAGAACAAGTCATATTACTTTGAGGGGCCTATAGTCTACACTTTCTCAAACAAAATTATCATACTTACACAAGATTAAAAGAATAAGGGTATGTTATGAATAAAAATTAATGATAAAAAAATTATACATATAATATATATCATATATAAATATTTTTTTCATCTTTTTGTCCACCATGAGAGGTGGTAATTGAAAAATGGATAATCATCATTTCGTGAGACAGTAATTCGTTGTACACAGAAATAGTATGTTCATTATCCTTTAGATGTAGGTTTATATATATTTATATAGAAAAATGATTATAAAAAATTACAAGTCTTTTTTATATAGGTGTTATGTAATATTATAATAATTATATTATGGGGAATAGAGAATGGAAATGATAATAGAAATATGGAGTGAATATATTACATCTTAATCAGGTAACATTATTTTGTTTCTACCAAAAGGATTAATTAGATTACTTCTTGCACAATGTATAGATTCATTGTAGTGGGGAGGATTTTTGTGAATCCATTTTGGAAGATAATGACTGATCCTAAGTGGTTTTATTGGTTTGAAGATGTGTTAAAGGTGGTGGCTTTTTATAGGAAAGGAAAAGGACTCATATAAAATTTTTAGAAACAAGTTATGTAACACTTCTTATGAAAAAAGAAATTCATAAAAAATATAATTAATATAAGGTTAATGTTAAATTGTTTTACATACAATGGGGTTTGGACAAGTGTATATATTATTTGGGCCTTTAATGTAAAAGTGTATTGCTTTATTATGTTTAATTTTTTCCTTAATAATGGTAATTATTTTTAATTAAATTCACTAATATTTTTGGTAATAACATAGTTGGTATTATTAAAAATTATAAGTTATTAATATTAAAAATTTGGAATCCATTTTAACAAATTAATATAACATAAGTGGTGTAAATTAATTTATAATTCTTCCTATATGGGGGGACGAAAATGCAGGTTTTTTAAGTACAAACATCAAAATATTTTATATGTTTTTATAATCAATTTCAATGTGAATTAGATTATAACTATATTCATTGCATTTATTGGTAAAAATATTATATATTTAACTTTAAAAATAAGTATAAGTATAATTTAACTTTATAATTATATTATATGCTAAAGACTTCTTGAACTGAAATTCATTAATTTTTAGTATTCAATAAATAAATTATATTTTATAAAATATTTTTAAAAATTAACCCTAACAAGATTTATATGGTTATATTAGATTTTATTAAACTATAATGACATATAAAATTAAATAGAGTGTCAAAATTAATATTTAAATTAGTTTATCCATTAAAAGTCGGTAATATAGACTTTATAAAAATAGAGGTTTTTATATGTAAAATCGGTTTTGTTCTTATCTCATGTATATCAATAAAAATAAATGAATATATAAAATATTTTATTTAATGAAAAACATATAACTTTCATTAAAATTAGTCAATAATTATAATTAATAATGTTTATTAATATAAATATACTTTGGAAGAATAAAAAAATAATAATTCTTTTTATATCCAATTAGTTTTTAATTTCATTTCTTATCAATTAGTAACTGATGAATTCATTTTATATTTATATAAAACATATATTTCCATAATTTATTTAATACTATTCAAAATGGTTATTTTGTATGTTATTATATTAAATAAAAATATATTAATAATATATCTTTGTTTGCTTAAACCCATCCTTGCGTATAATGAAAACCGTTGTGGAAGGTTGTTATTTCTTGTAACACAAGAGAACTTAGTGATTCATGTGTTGAAATATATATAATATATTTTAAATATAAAATATAGTATAATGTATCTAGATATTATATTACCTTACGTTATTAGTGTCGTGTTTCATACACACAATCAAATGCAAGGTTCTTAAATTAGCTTTTTTGGGTGTCACATTCTCCCCACCCCTTTAAAATGTGTCCTCACAATTTTATGTTGATCATGGTTATATAATTTTAAATACATACTATGTTTGAAATCTTAAATCATGAGAAGGTATCTTAAGTAATCCTCTATAAAATATTGAATGGAATGTGTAATGGTAAAATGGACTACCTTGTAATAATTCCTTTATGTAGGAGAACATCAGTGGTATGTAGAGTTATGTACTAGGAGAAAAAGAGTAAATATTTATTGGGAGTAAATGAGGTCATCAATAAAAAACAAATTAATGATCAATATAATTTCAAGGGCCTGAAAACCATAAATCTAAGATGATTTAGCGGATCATTGGTTCAACAAAAATTAAGGTATTGCAACACATTTTTATTTTGAATTAAATATCATAATGTTAGCTAATACATTTAGTGACCAAGAATATGATGAAATATTATTACTAGACATGCTTAAATTTAAAATTAACAATCCAATATTTTGGTTTCACATAAATCAAATTATAATTAATTCCTTTTGTAACTAAAATTAATTACAATTATTGAATTTTTTTATGCCCGAAGCACTGAAAAAAATTAATGGATCATAAGGCCTATAAAGAGTGGAAAGTGTACTTATTTATCCATAAATATCATCCAAATAAAACATTGTTAATATATTAATATATAATCAATAAAAGTTACACACCTAATTCATTATTATCATTTATTCTTCAATTTTTTAAGTAAATAGAATAAAAAATTAACCGAGACATTTTTTATTTCAATCGTTGGAATGAAAATCATATCATTCATTGGTCATGGTTTCATGACCAATGAACCTACTTTATTTGATTGGTTGTCACCTAGTTATGTTTTTTCCATTCCTAAAAAAATATTTATAAAATTTGAAAAATATATATAATGGAAATAATTGAAATTTAATCATTATATAGCCTCTTAACAAATAGTTTCAATGCCAACCCAATACCAAAATATTTTATCCATTTATTTCCACATAGTTCCTTTGACAGTATATGTTTTATCCGAAATATCATTTATTTTATTTCTAAATCATGATACTTTAGCTTCAATCAAAATTACAAATGTTTAACCAAGTTTTCTTATTATGTATCAAAATACATCATAATTTTTGGTAAATTAAATTTGAATTATCCTAAGAATATCCACCATGAGTATCAAATCAAGTGCAATATATGGACCTTTGACATGTACCATGATACCCTGAGTTAGGCTCAGAACATTGTGTTTGGGTTGTTACTCCTAGATACTATATACCAGAACCATTCCATCATGTATTAACCAGACATTGATGTATTTCAAGAAATACCAACATAATCTATACATTGACAAAATTTTAGGATTCTCATCTATAATTATCCTCAAATTATACCTTAGGGTTATGTTATCTTGTTTAGGTATTCCTATATCTACATCCCAAAGATGCTACTAAACTTCCATTGATACTGTCTATAGCGACATGACACCAGAGAGCCAGGAGCTGGGGTTTTCTAAAGAATACATTGTTAGGATTAAAATAAATCATGCTCTGATGTACTGGTTGATTTAGTATTCTTGGAAAACACGATACATAAATGAGTATTTAATTACAAATTATTACAACATTTTCAAAAAAATAATATTCATCTATCTAATTAAATGACATCGAGAATAACTATAATACATATAGTAAATTCTTTAATATATTTTATAGTATTCTTATTCTATTCCTAGGGAAAAAATATTATGTCTGAGCTCAAATGATCGATAAGGAAAAAATTTATATGATGCAATAATGAATCAATGAGAATAGTCAATATGGAAAAGTAAACAACTAATCACAAGTGCCACGTAATCAGTAATCTAAATGGAAGTGATTAATCCCTATGGATTGGTAATAACTTGAAATATATTCCATATGAGTAACTAGAAAAATTAAAATAAATAGGTTAAGGTAATTAAATAAACACACATGCCATGTATTCAAATGACATAAACAAAATGTATCAATATATATATCAATGAAAAATTTCATAGATGAATAATAACTGAAACTAATATGAAGGAACTGATTTCTTATTGTATTTCATGCGTAAGGAACATGAAATCCTATTACTATCTAGACCATTCACAAGGCGATTTAGCTATTGGGTAAAACTAGTTTCAAGTGGATAGCTATCTAATTTGTCTCATGAGACTACTGATTCATCGAATGGATTTCATTAATGTAAGATCATGAGTCGTAGAGTTTATTTAATGTATGTTATAATTTTTAATGAATATGAAATAAAATTATGTTTTTCCATGAACACGCAACCTAATCATTTCATCAATGCATCACTATATATAAAAAACAAGTCATTTCATGATGGTTGAGTAAAAATGAGATCATTGAAAAATATTCCGATTAATTTTTTAAAACATTCTACAAATTGTTTTTTCCATACAAGATTAACCATTTTAGATGTAAAATTGGTAAATGGGTTATCCAATTGGGAGAATTTCTAAATGTCACACCGATAGTAACATATTAAACAAATGAAACTTCAAACCTTTATTATGTGTGTTAGTGTATTCCAATAATGGATTCCCTTTATCTTTACGAGATCAACTATAATTCCATTCTTAGAGAAAATATTAAAATGAATGGTAAATTTATAAATCATTAATTCAAATTTGCTAAATTTACCATATATATCTTTCGTTACAATAGTCTCAGGAATGACCTGTAAGTAATTATCTTTCTCTTCATTCATTTTACAATAAACCAACATATCATAATTTAATACTATTAAAAAAATTCATAATATTCCTTGAATTATCTATTTTCAATATCAATGAAAATCAATAGTGCATTAATAAGTCTAAATGGAAATGCAGTATAATCTTAATGTTCATTACTCCTATGAAATGTTTTCTTTGGAATATATTATTTCTTTACTCGAAATTGATGATAGCCAGAATGATGATCAATATGTTAAAAATATTAATCACTATAAAGTTGAAAAATTAATTCATCAATGATAGGAAGAGGTTAAGTTTTATTTAATGTAATAAAAATTATTTACATGTAGTCAATAAATAGGATCTTCGATCTATCTTTCGTGGTAACTAATAGAACATGGGTTCCCTATTTAGAAACACCAGAGATAATATATCAATTTTTACTCAAATTACCTAGATTTATATTCCTATATACCAATTACACTTTTTATATTGTATAATGAGTATTTGATATTAATCGTGTGTCATATATTAAATCAGTAGTAAACTAAACATCACAATATGGGGGTGTCTTGGTAACTCAGCAGGAAATAAATTAATATATTCCTATACAATTTCTATATCCCCAATTTGATGACTAATTTTATCTTCCCTATAAGTCTTTTTCTTTTATCCTTATGAATTTCATTCAGTATAGCTACAAGGGTAGATCGAGATAAGAATGATGTGATGGAGTTTCATCAAAAATGTCAAGAAACTATACATCTTCATTAAAAACTATAATTACATAATTCTTGTAATAATTTTTTACATCATTTTTTATAATTCAGTCCATACCATGTGTTATATCAAATTTAATCATATATATAATTATATGTTTAGTAAATACAACACTTTTATATGCCTTGATGGGGATTAGTCAACACATTTTTTGAAGGAGAAATCCCTTAGTTGTTTTGATTGAGTAATACCTTATTAAATTAAAAGGTAAAGGTGTAATTTTATCGGAAAACTGGGTAGATATAAAAGAGTATGATGATCGAGTATAAAATAAATAATTTCCTAAATTTGATTATTGGTTAAATTTACATGCCACTATTTCATTGGTTACTTCTAAATTATTTTTGGTGATTATATATTCTTAGTTATCCCCCATTGTCCTCCATTGTGGAATTCCCCTTATTCTTGTGAAGTTGATTTGGATAATTCCCTATTTAATTATTGATGAATCATTGATGATCATTGAGTTATTTCTTTACCTTTTATTCATTATGTCGATGACACATTCGATGCACTTATAAAAAATACCATGCCATTCATGCACTTAAAATGGATGATTATTTGCACAATTTTCACATAATCGGAATTTAATTGCTCCCCTCTTATTATTTGATTGTTTTCCTTATTCATGGTTATTAGAAGAATGTTTTTATCTTTTTTTACATTGAACATATAGAATCTAGAAATTTTATTCTCTATTATTATGTAAATTAATAATTTTTCAGTATATGATAACAAAAGTTTAAGAATACAGTTCCCTTCAGAGACATGGATTAAGACCTTCAAATAAAAGATCAATATTTTTTATGGATCATGTATGTTATCTATATCATATCTGGATTGTCTTGAGATGTTAGCCTCATACTCTATAACAAATATTTCATCTTTTTTTCATTATGGTGATGAATTTTCCCTTCATTTTAGTCTATTTCTCAGGATGGAAATACTTATAAAAATTATTTTCAGTAAAATATTTTCATTCCATGTAATATATTCTACCTCCCTCATTACTATTCTAGATCAATGACCACCATTTACAAGCATATCACTCATAAAATTATATTTCAAGTACTACCATTTCATTTTCAATTCATTCCAAATCAAGAAATATTTTTTCCTTGGAATTGATCCATTGAAAATTTATAATGAATTAATAGTCCCACTAAACAATGGGGGGATTAATCCATATGAAATGATCCAACAAAGGTGTAGGAAAATTACTCAGGTGATGATTTTATTGAATAACCACCAACTGTAACATCCCCAAATGCAACATCCTATAGTCGGTGGTTATTTTATTAAAATTGAATAGATTAAATATATCCCATCAACAATGATCGATTATTTTAGTAGACTTTAAGAATTATATACATACATGGTTTATTTATTACAATGTTAAATAAATATTGAATATTAAAAATGAGATAACTACATCATGGACTATTATTCAATGATTTAGTCTTCATAACATATGAAAGGAAAAAAACGGCAATACCAATTACATATTAAGGTTTATATATGGTATAAACATTAATAAATTATAAGTGAAGCATAATAAATTAAACATAATCATTAGGGAATGGTAAATAGTTGAAAATGAAATTTTATTTAATAAATAAACTGATATTGAAGTGAATAATCAATGTGGTATGGTAATAACTAGAAATATATGGCATTCAACTAAATAGATAAGGAAATATAAATATGGAATAGTAAATAACTGAACACAGATGCGATGTATTTGGTAAACCAAAATAAAAACTGTATCTATAGATATATCGTTGAAAAATTAGATGGATGAATAAAAACAAAAAAAATGTTGGTAATGATTTCTTATTGTATTTCATTTCCAAGGAACATGAAAACATATTGCCATAGGTTGCTTTAACATTATTTTTAAGCTATCGGGTAAAACCCATCTAAGGTGACTAGCCAACTATTTCATCACATGAGACTTTTGATTCGTCGAGGGGCTTTCCTAAACTAGTCCTAAAACAATAACTAACCAATATATTATACATCGAAATAAATATTAATGGTTTTTATCCATCATATTCATACCATGAAACTATAAATTCCTTGATGTGCTTTCATTCACGGGTTCCCAATCCATAGAGCACGCATTAACCAGTCTATAACTCCCAATTCTAACCATAACTGGTCCCCAAATTGTATAGTGCATGTCCAAATAATTTAATTAAACAAATATCCTTCTAAAATATCCATATTTTATAAATAATATAGTTTTTTCAATTTTCCATAAATAATCTAATAATATTCAATTTAATCACTATTTGAAAAATGGTATACAGTTCATAAAATAATCATATTCATGAAAAATGATATGGATATTTCGGGGAATCTCAATGTGAAATGGTTATAAGAAATTGAGTATTTCATGAGGATTCAAATAAATTAAGGAATAAAATGAGAATAAAATCCATGAAACAGTCAATCTTAATCCATCGCATGTAATATTAAGGATGGAATCAATAAAAAATACCCTATGTGGTGTAAAATTAACGATTTTTGTCAATGTTGAAATAAAATAAAAAAATTTAAAAAATATTCATGTCAAAAATATCCTATGGTTTTTAAAAACCATTTAAAATTATTTTTCATTTATATCCATTTTGAAAAATAATTCATTATAAATTAGCCTTCTTAAACATGAAAAAGAGGCCTTAAAGAAATGATGAAGGGTAAATCTGTATAAGTCATACAAGTTAAAAAGAACATTCCTTTTGCTTGGATAATGGTAAAAATATCCCCTATTAAGAAAGATATAAGAAGATAAATTTCGAAACATTTGTAAAAAAGTGTTAAAATGACTTTACAAAAACATTTTGGAAACATTTAATCAGGACTTTTATAAGAAATCATGTTCTCCCAATAATGAGATAAATAAATACGGGTTTTCTTCAAATAATTTTCTAAAAAAAATTTAGTAAAAAAGTTTGAAAAAATAGTACTAATAATTGAAAATGTTTATTGATAACAATGTTATAACGAAATATTTTATTGAAAAATGGTTATATAATTTTATTGAATGGAAATTCCATTGAAATATCATTAGTATTGTCCATGAGAAAATTAATCATTAAACATTCCAATGTGTCCCAAACAACATTGAATCATTTTATATATTAAACCACATGGAAGAATAATTTTGAATAAATGTTTAAAATATCATGAAGATAAAATTATTAATGATATAACATAACAGAAGGGTTAGAAGATATACAACACCAAATACTTAAGTTGGGGACATGACATTTATCTCAACCGTGTAAAATGTGAGATGAGATTCACTTGCCTTAACCTTCCATTGTTGGGTGAAACATTTATGCTCGTTTATAGAAGTTTAAAATATTATAATAAAATATAAAATAACTAGAATCATGTTTATAATACAATATACTGACTTCTCATAGTATTTTATTACACATTTGTTAATAGTCTTTCATAATTTTGAATATTTGAGGTGTTAATTGCAACGTTTTCTCATGTATGTTTTGACTTGTAAATTTTTTTTATTATTAATTAGACTATGGTTTCAACATCAATAGAATATAATACATTACTAAATTATATTATATATTTATAAAACATCTACTGAGAATATTCCATAATATTTTCAGATTATAAATTATGTGCATTGTTCAAAGAGATGGCAGGACGTATGTACACATGAATGCTACATTCATTTCATTATTGTATTAATGGAATGAAAAATAAATTATACATATACTATAATTCTAGTTCAATTTATATTCTATATATGTTACATTGGTTTATTAAATCAATATTTTATACATACCATGTATAGAAAGAACATGTCATATCACATTGAGGGGGCTATAGTCTACACTTTCTCAAATGAAATTATCATATTTAGACAAGATTAAAAGAATAACGGTATGATATAAATAAAAATTAATGATAAATAAATTATAAATATAATATATATATCATATATAAATATTTTTTCCATCCTGATGTTCACTATTAGAGGTGGTAATGAAGAACTGGATAATCATCGTTTAGTGAGATAGTAGTTCGTCGTACACAGAAATAATATTTTCATTATCCTTAAGATGGATGTTTCTATAAGTGTATGTAGAAAAATGAATATAAAAAATTACTGGTATTTTTTTATATAGGTGTTATGTAATCTTAGGATAACTATATTATAGGTAGTAGAGAATGGAAATGATAATAGAATGTTGGAGTGAATATATTACCTCTTAATCAGGTAACATCATTTCGTTTCTACCAAAAGGATTTATTAGATTTATTCCTGCACAAAGTATGGATTCATTGTGGAGGGTAGGATTATTTTGAAGCTATTTTGGATGATAATGACTGGCCCTAAGTGGATTTATTGGTTTGAAGAAGTGTGAAAGGTGGTGACCTTTTATAGGAAAGGAAAAGGACTCACATGAAATTTTTGGAAACAAGTTATGTAACACTTGTTATGAACAATGAAATTCCTAAATAAAATCTAATGAATATAAGGAGAATGTCAAAGTTTTTTACATACAATGGTTTTTGGAACAGTGGATAGGTTATTTGGGCCCTTAATGTAAAGGTGTATTTCTTTATTATGTTTAATTTTTTTCTTAATAATAATAATTATTTTTAATTACATTCATTAATATTTTGAGTAATAGCATAGTTGGTATTATCTAAAATTATAATTTATTATAATTAAAAATATGGAATCCATTTTAACAAATTAATATAACATAAGTGGTATAAATTAATTTATAATTCTTCCTATATAGGGGACGACAATGCAAGTTTTTTAAGTAAAAACATCCAAATATTTTATATTTTTTTCTATTCAATTTCAATGTGAATATGATTATAACTATATGAATGGTATTAATTGGTAAAAATACTATATATTGACCTTTAAATATCATTATAATTATAATTTTACTTTAAAATTATATTATATGAAAAAGACATCTTGAAATGAAATTCATTAATTTTTAGTATTCAATAAATAAATTATATTTTTTAAATAAATTTAAAAAATTAACCCTAACAAGATTTATATGGTTAAATTTGATATTATAAATATATAATGACATATAAAATAAAATAGAGTGTCAAAATTCATATTTAAAATAGTTTATCCATTAAAAGTCAGTTATATAGCCTTTATAAAATTAAAGGTTTGTATGTGTAAAATTGGTTTTATCCTTATCTAATGTATATCAATACAAATAAATGAATATATAAAATATTTGATTTAATTAAAAACATATAAATTTCATTAAAATTAGTCAATAATTATAATTAATAATGTTTGTTAATATAAATATACTTTCGAAGAATAAAAATAAAAATAATTCTTTTTATATCCAATTAGTTTTTAATTTCATTTCTTATTAATTAGTAACTGCTGAATTAATTTTATATTTATATAAAACCTATATTTCCATAAATTATTATATAATATTCATA
This sequence comes from Viscum album, assembly GCA_963277665.1. Taxonomy (NCBI): domain Eukaryota; kingdom Viridiplantae; phylum Streptophyta; class Magnoliopsida; order Santalales; family Viscaceae; genus Viscum; species Viscum album. The sequence continues at coordinate 1,308,537,264 of OY728132.1, forward strand.
ATTTTTAGTTTGTATCTTATTATATTAAATAATAATATATTAATAATATATCATTGTTTTCTTTAACTTGTCCTTGTGTATAACACCAACCATTGTGGAAGGTTGTAATTTCTTATAACACAAGAGAACTTAGTGTTTTATGTGTTGACATATATATAATCTATTTTAAATAGTAAATATAGTATAATGTATCTAGATATTATATTACCTTACATTTTTGTGTCGCGTTTCATACACACAATCAAATTCAAGGTTCTTACAATAGCTTTTTAGGGTGTCACATTCTCCCCACCCTTTTAAAATGTGTCCTCACAATTTTATCTTGATCATGGAGATATAAATTTAAAAACATAATATGTTTGAAATCCCAAATCGTGAGAAGGGTTCATACGTAATCCTCTATAAAAGATAGAATGGAATGTATAATGGTTAAGTATACTACCTTGTAACAATGCCTTTATGTAGGAGAACATCGGTGGTAAGTAGAGTTATGTACTAGGAAAAAAGTGTAAATATATATTGGGAGTGAATGAGGTCATAAATAACAAACAAATTAATGATAAATATAAATTAAAGGGCCTCAAAACCATAAATCTAAGATTATTTAGAGGATCATTGGTTCAATAGAAATTAAGGTATTGCAACACCATTTTATTTCGAATTAAATTTCATAATGTTGGGTAATAAATTTAGTAACCAATAATATAATGAAATACTCTTACTAGATAAGTTTAAATTTAAAATGAACAATCCAATATTTTGGTTGCACTTAAATAAAATTATAATTAATTCCTTTAATAAAAAGAATAATTACCAAATTTGAATTTTTTCTGCCTGAAGCACTAAAAGAAAATATTAATGGATCATAAGGCCTATAAAAGAGTGGAAATAATAGTTATTTGTCCATAAATATCATCCAAAACCAATATAGTAAATATATTAATAGATAATCCTAAAAAGTTACACAACTAATTAATTATTATCATTTATTCTCCAATTTATTTAACTAAATAGAATAAAAAATTAACCGAGAAATTCTGTAGTTCAATCGTTGGAATGAAAATCTTATCATTCATCGGTCATGGTTTCATGACCAACGAATGTACATTATTTAATTGGTTGTCACCTAGTTAATTGTTTTCCATTCCAAAAACCATATTTATAAAAGTTAAAAATTGAATATGATGGAAATAATTGAAATTTAATCATTAAATAGCCTCTTAACTAATAGTTTCAATGAAAACCCAATACCTAAATTTTTTATACATTTATTTCCACGTAGGTCCTTTCACAGTCTAGGTTTTATCTGAAATATCATTTATTTTATTTCTAAATCATGATACTTTAGCTTCAATCTAAATTACAATGGTTTAACCATGTTTACTTATTATGTATCAAAATACATCGTAATTGATTGTAAATAAAATTTGAATTATCCTAACAATATGCCCCATGTGTATCAAATAAAGTGCAATGTATGGCCCTTTGACATGTACTATGCTACCCTGAGTTGGCCTCAGAACTTTTTGTTTGTGTTGTTAATCCTAGGTACTATGTGGAAAAACCATGCCAACATGTATTAACTAGTCATTGATGTATTTATAGGAGTACCCACATAATCTATACATTGACATCATTTTAGGGTTTCATCTATAATTATTCTCAAATTATACCTTAATGTTATGTTCGCTTGTTTAGGTTTTCTTAAATCTACATCCCAATGATGCTACTAAAAACCCATTGATAACTTCTATAGGGACATGAGACCAGAGATCCTGGAGTCGGGGTTTTCTATATAATGCATTGTTAGGATTAAAATAAATCATGCTCCCAAGTACTGGTTGATTTAGAATTCCTGGGAAACATGATACATGAATGAGTATTGAATTACAAATGATTACAACAATTTCAACAAAATTCTATTCATCTATCTAAATAGATGACATCGAGTATAACTCTAATACATATAGTCAATTCTTGAATATATTTCATAGTATGATAATTGTATTAATGGGGAAAAACATAATATGTCTGGGCTCAAATGATTGATAAGGGAAAAATATATAGGATTCAATAATGAATCAATGGGAATAGTCAATATGGAAAAGTAAACAACTAATCACAAGTGCCATGTAATCAGTTATCTAAATGGAAGTGAATAATCTATATGGATTGGTAATAACATGAAATATATTACATATGAGTAACAAGAAAAAGAAAAATAAATAGGTTAATGTAATGAAATAAACATACATGCAATGTATTCAATAGACATAAACGAAATGTATCCATAGATATATCAATTAATATTTTCATGGATGAATAATAACTCAAACTAATATGAAGGAAATGATTTCTTGTTGGATTCCATGCCTAAGGAACATGAAATCCTATTACTATCATGACCATTCAGAAGGCGTTTTAGCTGTTGGGTAAAAACTAGTTTCAGGTGGATAGCTATATAATTTTTCTCCTGATACTACTGATTCATCGAAGGGATTTCATTCACCAATCCACATCTCGTATCTTACCAGTATACTATATTTCTAATCAAACATGAGGGGTTTTCCAAACTAAATCATCGAATGATACTATTTATGCATCTAGGGGATTTAATTCACAGATCCCCATCCTAAAGAGCTAGAATTAACTGGTCTCTAACACGTATGACATGAATTAATTAGTTTTTACCATTTATAATACATTTCAAAAGTATTTGAATTAATAAAGTGACTTATAAAATATACATATTAAATAAATAATACAAGAATATAAAAATTCCAATAAATAATCAAATAATATTCAATGTAAAAACCATATAAATAATGGTATAAAGTTCAGGAAATAATCATATCCCTGAATAGTGATATGGATATTTAAGGAAATTTTCATATCAAATTATTACATAAATTTGATTTTTTTAATGGTATTAAAAGGAATTAATGAAGTTAATGAGAAACATATCCCTGACAGAATCAATAATAAACCACGAAAACGAAGATTAATTATTGTATCAATAACACATACCAAATGTTGACAAATATAAATGGGTTTTAGTTGATGAAAAAAACAATAACATTTATATGATATTGTTGTGAAAAAGTATACTTTTCTTTTGAAAAACATTTTGAAAGTATTTTTCATAAAAAATACCTTTTGAAAAAAATTTAATTAAAAATATTCCTTCTAAATATGAAAAAGATTCTTCAATGAAATTATGGTGGATAAATTTATATATTCTATTCAAGGTAAAAAAGAACATTCATTTTTCATAGTTAAATGTAAAAAAGAATCCTTATTTAGAAAGAAACAATAAGATTACATTGATATATTTGGTAAATAAAAAAAGGGTAAAAAAAATTTTATCAAATCAATTTTAATTATTTTTTTAAATCATTTTAATAAAACATGGCTTATAGAAGAAAAGAGGTTCTTCGACTAAATAGAGAAATAATATCATGTTTTCATAAAACCATTTTCTAAAAAAATTTGTATTCCATGAAGTGAAAAAATGGTACTAATAATAAAAAAATGTTAATGAATAACCAAGATATAAGGAATTGTTTTATTAAATAGTTGTTATATAAATTTCCTTATAGGGAATTCCATTGATAGATCACCTGGATTCTTCTCAAGGAAATTAATCTTTAAATATTCTCAAGTGTCCCATACCACTTGGAAAATTTTGAAATCATAAAACTCATGAAAGAATAATATTAAATGAATTTTTAGAATTACATGATGTTAAAAGGATTAATTATATAATATAAAAAACAAGAATTAGCTACACTACACAAGAGATGTAAGTGGTATACAAGAATTTATCTCATGGATGTAAAAATTGAGATGAGAGTCTCTTACCTTAACCTTCCTTTTGTTTTAGGGTATTTATCATCAAGTATATTTGATTAAAATGTTCTAAAAACATATATTCGATCCATATATATGTTTATAACACCATATATTAACTTCTTACAATATTTTATTACCTGTTTGTTAATAATCATTCATTATTTTGACTATTTCAGGTGTTAATTGCCTAGTTTTCTCAAGTAGGATTTTGAATTATTTTTGGATGTTCTCATTAATTAGATCATAGTTTCATCAAATATAGAACATAATAAATGACTAAATTATCTTATACTTTAAATAAATATATATTTAGAATATTACATAATATTTTGAGATTAGAAAATAAGTACACCACTCATAGAGATGGTAGGATGTACGTATGCATGAACTCAACATACATTTCATTGTTCTATTATATAAATGAAAAATAATTGATATATATGTATATTATAATTCAAGTTTCAATTATATGGTATATATTTTTAATTGGTTTATTAAAACCTCATATATACAATACATGTATGTCATGAACGGGTAATTTCACTTTGTGGGGGTGGTAGTCCTCACTTTCTCAAATTAAAAAATAATATTTACAGAAGATTGAAAGAATAATGGTATGTTCTAAAAAATATTAGAAAATAATAAATACATTATAAATATAATATATATCATATATAAATATATTTTTCATAATAATGGCCACCATGGGAGGATATAAGAGAAAATTGAACAATTATCATTTCGTGAGGTAGTAGTTAGTTATAAATTGAATCAAAATGTTCATTATCCATTAGATGTAGGTTGTGTAGATTTGAAATGAAACTTAAAAGATTTAGTGAATACATTACCTCTTAATCAGGTAATTACTTCGGGTTTTTTAACAGAAGGATTATTGGGATTTCTTCCTTCCCAATGGAAGGATTTAAGGTCAATGGGAGGATTTTTGGGAATATATTTTGGCACATCATGGTCTAACCTAAGTGTTTTTATATGTTTGATGAAGTGGGGGATGTGGTGGGTTTTTATTTGGGGGGAAAAGGGCATACATGTAATTTTTGGAAACAAGTTAGGTTTTAACATTTTGATACCTAAAAAAATTCATACCAAAATAATGAAATGTGATAATTTAAGGTTTATGGAAAAATTGTGTACATCCAGTGGGCGTTTGACATATGGCCTGGTAATTTTGGGCCCTTATGTTAAATTTTTAGTCTTTATTAAGATTGATTCTAACTTAATAATTTTAAAGAATTTTAAGTAATTTAAGTAATTTGTTTTTGAAAAAAAATTGATTTAATTAGAAATTATAGATTTTTCTGATTCAAAATAATTAATATATTTTTCCAAAATAAAATCACATATGTGAAAGAAATTAATTTAAAATTATCCTCATAATCATGATGATAATGAGGGGGTTTAAAGTAAAAACATTCAAAAGGATGCTATGTTATTTAATAAATTTCAATGTGAAACTAATTATAATGACCAAAATTTTAGTAACTGATAAAATATTATCTAATTTAAATTTTAAACCAATTAAATATATTAATTATCCTTTTAAATATATTATATGATATGTATTTTGAAACAAAAATTCATTATTTTTAACATTCCATTAAAAATGATAAGTTTCCGAAAAATATCATAAATTTACCTCAACCTAGTTATTTTGTTTCAATTTCAAAGATGGTATTTATTTTCACTTATTAAATCAATTAAAATGTCAACATTAAGATTAAAATTAGATTCTCCATTAATAAGTGGCAATGATGCCTTAGTAAAAATATAGGTATTTATATGTGAGATAGGGTTTTTTCTTATCATATGCTTATAAAACCTAATTTATAAATAACAAAAATATTTGATTGAATTAAAACCATATATATTTCACTAAAATAATTTAACTATTGTAATTAATTTTTTTATTAAGATAAAACTGCTTTAGAGGAATAAAAAAATAATTTTTCTTGTTACGCCCAATTTGTTCGTAGTTTCTTTTCTCATTAATTTGTAAAATATGAATTCCTTTTATATTTATGTAAAAAAATATATTTTAATAATTAAGTTAAAATTATTCAAAATTTATATTTTATATATTATTATATAAAATAATTATATTGTAATAATATATCGTTGTTGGGTGAAACTCAGTACTACGTATAATGCAAGCTATTAAAGATGGTTGATCTTGCATGTAACCTAATCCAAATCAGTGGTTCATGCATTAAAAAATATATAATATATTTTAAATAGGAAATATATTATAAATTTTCTATATATTGTATTACCTTATGTGCATGGTATCACGTGTCATACACGATATCAAATAAAAGGTTCTTACTTTAGTTTTCTGGCTGTCACACTGAAACCATTATGAAATTATACATAATGTCTTGTACAATGTAATTAGATTCTTTAATTAATTAATTTATAACCTTTTAATTATTTATAAGATTAATTATTATTTTAATGATCATTTACATCCATTTTGGTAAGTTAAAAATATTAATTTTGTTGTTTCGGGAGCATTCATTTCTAGTTTTTATGGTCAGTTCTTTATTGTATAATTATGGATGTTTTTTTAAATTATAGAAAACCCCAAATTGTTTAATGAAATTATATTAATAAAATTATATAATTTTAAATTGTTTCTTATTTCATTTTGTTTTTTTTTTGCAATGAGGACTATTTATTTGATAAAATGTCAGTGATAAACATTTAATTTATTTTGGTGGTTTTTCCATCATCATAATTTTTTTTTTGTTTTATTATTTAAGATTTTGTACATATAATTATTATAAAACACATTAGAAGTTATCATTTAAATATTATAATTATCTTTATACATAATAATTTTTTTATTTTGAAATTTAACGGTGTTAGAAGAAAATGGAAACACATCATTCGCCAAGGTGGAGAATCAGCCCTTCACAAACAATGTATTCATATTTAAACAAAAATGGTAGATATGATATTTTATTACCAGTATTACAATATAAAAATAAAATTTTAGTATATATATGATACAGTAGTTACCATTCCACTTTTTATATGGGAGGAGAGGATATGATAAGACAAGAATAAAAATTAAAAGAGAAAAAGAGAATTCACAACTTGAATATCATCTGAATGGGATCCTTCTTAAGGGACTTTTATTTTGTATCTTGGTGAGACCAATAGGTCATGGTTGTGGGGAAGAGGCTTGGAAAGGGAATTTGGAATAATTTAAACATGATTGAAGGCCTAGGAAATGGTAGGTGAAAGGGCGGTGAGGGGTAGAATTTATAGGGGATGAGAGGGGTGATTTTTATATTTAATTTGTTAGTTTATTATTTTAGCTCATGACTAATAATAGTGTTGATTCATTTGAATAATTATAGTAAACAGGGACTTTGATTTCAATCAAACTCATTCATTCATCATATATTTATAAAAAATTCTCGGATTTTACTTATAATGTTATTTATGGTATATTACCATGTTTTGCAATTCATCGAAAGTTTAACTATTTCATAAAAATCCAAAAAAAAATAACCTAACCATTTTTTTATTTTTAGATTTAAAAATTAGATTCCATTTTTTAAAATAATTTTCTAAATATGATAAGTATAATTTTATAAAAAATCACCATTTATTCTAAAAATAATTATTTTAATATTACTACTGATTAAACAATAAGTTGAAAAATTAATTATGGCCTCATAAAATTATATTATAATATTAATATAAATGAATATTATTTTATGAATATATTTTATGAAAATAAATTCTATTTTAAATCATTATATAAATTATTAAATTATTAATAAACAACTACGTTCCCAAAAAATAGCAACACTAAATTTATCAATGTGAAAACATTTGTTTAAATAATCCATGATATACCATCATTTAATTTATGAGATACCTAAATTTTATGTATACTTTAATAGGTAAGGTTTTTATTCTAATTCCCATTTTACTATTCCTAATGGTTACATTACTATTCCAACTATCACATTAATATTTAATAGTATGCAATGGTTCATTTAAGTTTAGTGTTGGGTGAAAATTAAGCAATCAAATCAGTTGAATTTATTTTAGAAGGTACATACAGAAATATATTGGGGTGTTATAATCACCAACACCTTTTTGGTTATTCCTCTTTCTATCATATGTTGTATAATTCTATTATGGGTTTCCCCACCCCTCCCCCATCCTTCTCTCAAATCTGTCGTATTTTAATCACACAACTCATTAAACACCCAATAAACTAAACACTAATGGAATAGTTTGGAGAATTTAGGATTTGATGTTGTTTTCTACATGATTAGTTTTGTGATTTTGTCTTATGTGCATCATCATTTTGACTGTTGAATAATTCTAAAACTAATTCAATGAGTTTCATACAATTTTGATAAAGGTGTTCCCATGCTTTAACATTTAATTTTAAAACAATTGACTATTGGTTGTTTAATTTTTTTTAGAAAATACTAATCAAATTTGTAACATTTTTATTGGATTTCTTCAAAGGATAATGTTTTTTAACATAGAAAACATAAATAAAAATTTTCCCACATTTATAATGGATTTAAAAATTTACCTTAATGTATTATTCACACTAAATGCCTGTTATACTACTTCGTTATATCATTAAATATTATAATTCAATTTATAAGGTTGTATTCATGTTTTTAACTTTTTTTTTAAATATATTACAAGGTATTTTCTGTGGTAAATAAAATTCTATGTGCTGGTAATTTTTTCAAGGAATGTATTAATGAAAATTTGTGGTACATGAATTTTATTACATTTTTTGGATGATGGTATGAATTAATAGGTAATTTTTTAAACCACAAAGGGTTTTAACTTAAAATATGATTTGATTATTTAAAATTAATTTCAATGATGATTTTTATTAGAATAGAATATGTAATGCTAAATAAATTGATTCAAATTAGTATAATTGAATTAGAAACCCATGTAAATTTTGGGAAGGTCTGTATAGAATATCTAACTACTTTTATGAAATTTGATTGTATATGGAATCTTTTAGAGTACCTTCCTAGATTTTATCCATGAGGGGGTATGTATTGTACGACATGAATTATGTCCCATGGGGAATACATTGTGTTATATATTATTTTGATTTCATGATGGGGTTTGTTTTTTGAGTGGGTCTTTAAGATCAGGTGAGATAAATTTAATTATCTTTTATAATTCATATGATGCATTTTATTGGTTGTATTATCAAATAGACATTTTATTGGTCAAGGAAAAATGTGTAAAATAGTGGGAGAACCTGATTTTTGACATAGTTGTAGGATAACACCCTAGCTATTGAGCCATGGTTTTTTGGATTACTCATAAAATAGGGGTTCCCTGGTGAGGTTTGTGAGGGAATGTTGGGATATCTGGAATATTTTTTTAAGAAGAAAAAATTTCCATTAATTAGTCAAATTTTTTAGAAAATTTTTCTATATAGTTCATTTTGAAGGGTATAAGTTGTATCATTATTGAATCAAGGCTATAGAAGATGATATTTATTTATTTATTGGTGGTTTATAAAGTGTAATATTATACTATTTTTTATTATGTTTCCCCTATGAATGAATTCATGGTGGAACTATAATTTTATTTTCATTATTGTTTTTCCTGCCCTGTGGTGCTTATTTTGTTTTTCTTGATTCATATTATATGGGGTGTGATTTTAAAGTTATTTTATGTGTTATTTTTTTAAATGTATTATTTTCATCCATTAAATATATTTCAATGATATTGATAAAAACAATTTGAATTTAATAATTTTATTTATGAAATAAAAGTTATTTAAATTGATATTTATAAAGGTGTATTGAAGTGTATTTTTAATGGGTGGATTTAAAAAAGAGGATTCAGTAATGGAGTGATTTAATGTTCTTGATTTAATTTATGGGTAAACAATAAGGATGATTTAAAAAAAGAAATGGTTTTTTTGTTTAATTTATTTATGAACCCGATGAATGTATTTTTATATAATATATTTCATATTAGTATGAAATATTATTTAATAAGTTGTTTTGAAATTAGAGTTGAGGAGGGTCCAACTAATATTTTTTTCACATTCCAATATTACATTATAGTTTTAGGTTTCATTTCAAATAATGATTACCCATGGTGAGGAACAATATATACGATAGTCTATGTCACTTGAAAGCTCAAGTGGAAGTCAGCTGGTTATATTTTTTGATTTGGATTTATAATTGGTCGTGTTACATTTGTTAAACCTGTTATAGTTTCTTTAAATTTATGGATTTTTCATCATATATGTGGGGTTATAGGGGATTGTAAAATTAATATTGTGTTCAAGGTAGTTGGGGGTGAGCCAAGGGATTTCTATGATTTATATTGTTAAATTTAATTTATTGTTTTATACTATTTATTTTATGACTATTTCTTAGTTATGGATGTTGGAATTATTGGTAAGTCATGCATGATTTTATAGTGGAATATAAATTATGAAATAAATCTAATACAATGGTTAAAAAATTCTGAAGTGGGTTCCATTAATTCTCTTACCTGAATTTCCATCTTGTGGGGATTTGGAACACACTTCAGGTGAGTGCCAAGTCGGTAGAGGTACCAGATTAGGTGGTCAAATTGGATAGTTTGATAATAATGGTATCAGATAATATATTCTCTATATTATACATTGAATTATTGTCATGCCTTTTTTCATTTTTTGTTTCTTAGAGGAGGAATCTATATGATAGTTATCATAACTTATGTAGTGGATCAAAAGAAGGTGTTTGACCACCACCTCTCATGATAACAATCAAATTAACCATGGTAGTTGGGTTTTGATTTTTGAATTCAAGATTCTGTTTAGATGAGTAATGTTTTTTTGTTTGTCTTATATATAATTAATGTGATAAATAATTTGCTTCTCTAATTTTAGGATCACAAAAATAATGATCCAGTGATACATGTTTATGTCACACTACATGAAAACCCCTACTAAGACCTATCATTTTTAGTAGGAAATTTTACATTGAACAAAACAAATCATTTTTTTTAAATAATAACACACATTCTTAAATATTATGTATCACTAACTATATATTTCCCATGTTTTTTACTTTTTTTTAAATAAAACCATTTATAATACAAAACATAAAAATATTTCTAAAATAAAAAATATAAACATTTTACAGTAGAGGTATGAACCATCATAATTACTAGATTTTGATATATTATACAATAAAAATTATAGTCCATCGTATCGAAAAATGCATAATCCATGAGATTGAAAATCAAATATTTTATTTTAATAACAAAATATTTCCTATTAAAATAACTGAATATAATTTAATCATTGTGAATGAATTTAGTCTATCAGGGTGATGTAGTTCAATCTTTTGAAGTGAGTGTATTTAATCCATTATAGTGACTTATTACATTACATGATAGAGTTGTTGTCTAATCGATCGGATTAATTATCTGTATTTTATTTGAGTAATAATTTACTTTCTATCATAATATAAATGTTTCATCCAATTGATTAAATAAGTTCCAATCTACTATACTGTACGCTATTTTTTCCATAATAACAATGTTTATAATTAGAATGGAAATTATATTTATGTAGGATTGAATTATTTTTTCAGCGTTGTAATGGTTCGGTCAAAATAAAATAGGGTGAATATGTACATACTGTGGTTTCAAACTGAAGTTCATCTCAAGAAGTTTCAACTAACTTCAAGAATAAAATAAATAAAATGATTGGGGGAATCCCTATAAATATAGGTGACATTGGGGAACAATGTTTTGATGCTATTGCTACTCAACTTGTGTTATCTTTTTTGTACTATAACATCACATTATAAAATTCTTTACAAAATTTTGTAGGGCCTTTATTCTATAGATTATGTATGAGGATTCTAAATTCAATCGAAATTTTTCAGCTATAACAGATATGTTTGATCTTGGTTTTGATTAAGATGTTCTAGGGATATTAATAGAAATGATTTAAATCAGGCTGATCGATGCCTTTCTGGGATAGGAAGAAAGTGTAGAATCTTGTCTTAGTGATCCTGGGATTTCTTCGGGAAGAAATATCGACCCTACAATTTGGCTAAGGTTATGGATACATTATGTCAAGGTCAATGAAGTCCTTTAAAGAAAATTATAATGTTTACACATACCTTTTATAATGTTGTTTTGTTTTTAAAACAAAAATATGTAAAGTTTAATTTTACTTTTTCCTATAAGTAATGATTTTGTACTGTTCATTTTTTATAAATTTTTTAAAATAATTATTTCAATATACAGATTTAGAGAACATTACATGGGTCTATTTTAGTTATTGTGATCATCATATGATACCTATGTCCATTACAACATACAAACCTATTTTGGGTATTTAATTCTTTTTATTTTCAATAATACAATTCACCCCCTTTTATATCCATGATAGATGCATAAGATCCATCGTTTTATATCAAATTGGGTTATATTTCATAATATTCTTTTTTAATTTTTTTACATTATGAATGATTTTAATGTTTGAATAAATTTATTTCAAAATATTATTACACAAATTTATATATAGTAGAAAGTGTGTTTTGATTTTATATGATGGAAGGTGTAACATCCCATGTAAATATAGAATAAAGAATTTTCATATTTATTAATATTTGTGAATTAAAATTTTAATTAAAAGGGGTTGCTATGTTCGATAGCGTACTCGGTACGCAACGATGAGTTTCTTTGAAAACTTACGTTGCACACTAGTAATATAATAATATTATTTTAAATGGTAGTTAACATGTAGTCATTGTATTGGAGGGAAAGGATATAAAAAACTATAATATGATTATATATGTTTTTAAATGTTTTTACATTTATCCAATAAAATATAAAGGCTTAAAATACGGAAAGAATTAAATTTTAGGCATTTATACCCTAATTTTCACTAAAGGTTCACTTATCACCTTTTGATGGCGAACCATCATTATATATAGTTTTGATAACTCTTATACATTCTATTGGACCAAATATAACTATTTTTTTAGAATTGGGACATCAAAATTTACTTTGTGTAAGTTTTTGGTATTTTTCCGATAAAGTCCATTTTTTAATGAATAGTGTAAAATGTTGTATTTCAATTCAAACCCTCTTTTTAATCTAATTTATTTATATGATTAGATTATATTTTGAATTGGTTTTAAGGTTAAATTAGAATATATTTTTACCATTAAATCCAATAGTGGTCGTTGGAATTAATTTCACTTTGAAATCGGACTAAAACTAGTGTAAATCTTTTGATACTTATTGTTTCTTAAAAACACGCTATTTGCTCTGAAAGCGGGAATTAATTATTAAATTAATTAATTAAAATTATATTTTGTGAATTTTTTAAAATGGAATTCAATTTTGTATTCGGAATATCAAATATATATTAGGGTGAAGTTTTGGTATTTTTCTGAAAAACTTCAATTTTTGATGAATAGTGAAACCACTAAGTGATACTTAAAAAACTGATTTTTCGTTTAAATGAAATTTTATCTCCCTCTGTGTTTCAAATTTAAAAAATCCTACATACATGGTTTTCATTAAGAAGTAAAATGTGGTTCAATGGGATTAAAATAATTTTTTGGTGAATAGTAACTTATTAAGTTTTTAATCGCAATTAGAGGTAATTAGTGTAGTTTAAGGAAAAAATAATGTTTTAATAATATGATATGAACTTGACATATGTCCTACCCTAATTGGATGTCTCTTGGACGACCAAGAAAATCCATGGGTAATATTGGGGACCCCATGGAGCCACTTTAGTTGGAAAACGACATTAATATCTTTTTATTTATTGTTAAAATTAAAATGACATAAACATGAGTTGTTTTACTAAAACTATTTTTAAATGGGGTTATAAAACTCAGATTTTTGACTATAAATAGTCATTGGAAAGATAAAATGATTTCCTACATCATAGTATTTTTTTATAATTTTTAGAAATTAAATAAATTAAATTATATATGACATCATGATGATGCATCGATGACCTCATCATTTAACGATTTAAATAAAATGGAAAGATAATGTAAAATTTAAGACCTACACATGTCAAAAACCTATTTGATGGGTGGATTTAGAACCCTTATCACCTTATCCTAGAAACACATCAATGTGGTACCATTATAATCCAAAATGCATTCTATAATAATGTAACATTTCCTTACTTTCCAAGAGTGATTCTACTCTCCTCTTATAAAAGGCCCCCACCTCTACCACCTTACCCACACTTCCAAAGCCTTTGTCTCGGCCAACCCCTCCCATTTTGTCTCTCCACATCCCTCTATTACTCCTTGAAGCCTCACTTTTGTCAGAAGTTTTCCCAAGGAATCCTTTGAGCTCAAATCTAAGAGAGTTACCCGATTTTAAGGTAATGTGTTCACTTATGTTATTTTGTTTTATTCTGCTTCTCCAACCCCCTAAAATATTTTTATTCATTTCTTTTATAATGACTACATTATATTCTATAAACTAGGATGTTGTTATAAGATGAATTAGAGCTACACTTACACACAACTACATCTAATGTTTAAAGAACATACTGTTTCTGTGGTTGGCGAATTTCTGCCTCACGAAACGACGATTGTTCAATCTTCTTTTAAACACCATTAATGGTGGCCATTAAGAGGTCACTCTATTTATATATGATATATATTATGTTTATGTTTTCCTTATTCTTCTGTATTTTTCATTTGTGTTATACCTTTATGTTTTCCATTGTGGGTAAATATGATAATTTCATTTTAGGAAGTGCGGACTACTGCCCCCTCAAAGGGATTTGATTCGTTAATGCCATATGTGGGACGTATAAAGGATGGATTTAAAGTTATTATATATGATGATATAATGTAATTATAATATAACTCTATATAATTATTATTTCTTCCCATTAAAGTGTGAGATAGAAATGAAAGTAGCGGTCATGCGTAAGTACGGCTTACCGTCTCCATGAACGGTGCATTTCATTTCTTATCCCCAAATGTAATGTGATATTATAAGTACATATATATAATGGATATATATGATGTATGTTACATCTAAATGTTTAATATAATTCTGGAATTAAAATATACATACCTCTCATTTAGTTTAAATTCCATTAATATGACATAGAAATGAAAGTAGCGTTCATGCGTACGTACGGCTTACCGTCTCCATGAACGGTGCATTTCATTTATTACCTCTAAATGATTATGTTATATTATAAATGAATTTATATACTAGATATATATGATATATATGATATCTACATCATGAGTTTAGATCTAGATATAATGGATACATGAACAACTTGTAATTATAAAGAGCATATTTTTTACTCAAGTACCAATGATCGTTAAAATGACCGTTGATAACTTAAATAATTACATAGTGTTCATGACATGGTAATAAGTGATATAAAAGGAATAATGAACTTGAAAAATGTTCTTAAGAAATTATAAATTAACTTAAGTTTATTATTCAGGAGGTTAAAGAACGATCGAGTCAAGACGGACTCGAGGTAAGGGACTTCGTCTCAATCTCCTTTCAATGAGGCATATTTCTTTTTATACGCAACTATCTTTTATACGGTGTATAAAACCCTTTTACTTTTACTTTTATACAAAAGGAATCTTTTTCTACGAAGCGTTTTACTAAACGACAAAAAAGGAATGTTTCTTTTAATGTATGTGGTGACAACGACCTTTTCCGCCGCCGCGAGTATTATTCGGTCTTTGGCTTCCTCAACAAGTCGTGATGTTTTCAAAATGAAATAAATACCATACACTCTTTTATGTATTTTGGTATTGAAAATGGTTTTTATAATGGATTTGTTATGTCAAAATATTTGAGTGATATATTGTGATCAAAGTGTGGAAATTTTTTATTTACATTATATTTGTTTTATGTCTTATGATTTTTATAATGGTACTTGGTCATTTGACGGGTGGTTATGTAATAAACCATATGACAAGTGCTGTCGTGAATACCAGGACGGGTGGTTACGTTATAACCTCCAATGAATTAGGTATGGAAGTTGGCCGTATGGCTATTCCATTAAGTATGTATGGAAGATGGCCGTATGGCTATTCCATTAAGTGATGTGTGTGGAAGTCGACTGTATGGTTATTCCACTTAAGTATGTTTATGTCCCAAGTTACCTTTATATGTTATGTGTTCTTTATATGGATTTTATGGTGATCCTTTGGTTAATAAAGGGTAAGTAATGATATTTTATTCAGTGAAGAGTTTTTACTACATCATGAAGGTGAAAGTATTACTTTGATAAAGTATACATGGTTTACTTGAAGTTTGAAAAACTAACAGTTTTCATTCTTTGTGTATCCCTTACTTAGCTTTTTATTCTCACCCCGAGTTTTTTTTTTGAAATGTTTTTCACCGGACTTAATGTGGAATAGGGTCAAGGATGGGATCAAAGGAACGTTATGCTATATAATACATGGAACTAGACATGTTTCTTTTTAAGAGTTTTTATTTTATGGAAACTTAGTAGAAGTGTCTACTTTGTAAATCTTTTGAGATGTAATAGTTATGTTCTAATTCTCTAAAACTCTAAACCTGAAAACATCCTCAATGTGAATTATTAATTTAATTCAATATTATGTAAGGTTTAAGTCTTGGGCCTTATAGTTGGTATCAGAGGTTGGTTTAGACAACTTTAGGAGTTAGAAAAGTGTTAAATTATAAGTTAATTTATGGTATGATTGAAATGATATAGCATTTAAAGATTACCATGTTGCTTCGCCTAAGATATTTCTATGTTAAGAATTGTTTTTCCTAGAGAAAACAGAACAACTTTTCTGGGAAGGCATACAAAGGGAAATCGCCTTTCAAAATAGCATCCTGAGATGGTCAGAATTGGAACTGAACTGTTTGTTGTAGTGATGGATCAGTTGACTCAGGTGAAAAATGTTGGTTGTTTTGATTTATTATATTTTGGTGTTTTCTAAAAGTAAAGAGAAGCATGAAAGTCATTTTAGGGTTATCTTGCAAACCTTAAAAGAAAAGAAACTTTATGGAAAGTTCAGCAAGTGTGAGTTTTGGTTACAAAATTTTTTTTCCCTTGGTCACATTGTTTCAAAAGATGGCATAACTGTTGATCTTGCTAAAACAAAAGTTGTTGAAGAATGGCGAAGACCCACAAATGTTACTGAGATCTGTAGTTTTCTTGGTTTGGAAGGTTACTACCGAAGGTTTGTTGAAAATTTTTCACATTTATCTAGTCTAATGACTAAGCTAACTCGTAAGGGTGTTAATTTCATTTGGACAAAAGAATGTGATGATTGTTTTCAGGAGTTGAAAAGAAAATTGGTGAATTCTCCAGTTTTGGCACTTCCTTCCAGGAATGGTGAGTTTGTTATATACAATGATGCTTTGTTGAAGGGACTTGGTTGCGTCCTAATGCAGAATGATCAGGTAATTGCATATGATTCATGTCAGTTGAAAAATCATGAGGTAAATTACCCTACACATGACTTGGAATTAGCTGCTGTTGTTTTTGCTCTAAAAATTTGGAGGCATCATTTGTATGGAGTAAAGTGTGAAATATATAGTGTTCACAAAAGTTTAAAGTATATACTCACTCAGAAATAATTGAACATGAGACAGAGGAGATGGATAGAATTAATCAAGGATTATGATTATACAATTCATTACCATCCGGGAAAAGCAAATAAAGTGGCTGATGCTTTTAGTCGAAAAAGTAATTCTTCATTAGAAATTTGAGTTTGGAACATGATCCTTTGGTTAAGGATTTGATGAACATTGGAATAGAAGTTGTTGGTGTAGGATGTTCTTCTGTTTTTTTCAGGTATCAGTGAAATCATCTCTATCAGACAGAATCAAGAAAGCACAGAATCAAGACAGTGAGTTGCAGAAAAAGGTAGAGCTGTTTTAGAAGGGTAAGTTTCCGGAATTCAACATTGATAATGATTGCGTTTTGAGAATTGGGAGGCGATTATGTGTGCCTTATGATTCACAGTTGAAGAATGAGTTGTTATGTGAGGCTCATAGTTCCCCATTTTCAGTTCATCCTGGCAGTACTAAATGTACAGAGATCTGCGGGAGTATTACAGGTGGGATGGAAAGAAAAGGGATATTGTTGATTTTACTGTGAAGTGTTTCACTTGTCAGCAGGTTAAAACAGAGTGTCTGTTACCGAAAGGGATGCTTCAGCCTTTACCAGTGGCAGAGTGGAAATGCTAAAACATATCCATGGACTTTGTTGTGGGATTACCGAGGACATCTCGAGGTAATAATGCAATCTGGGTTATTGTTGATCGCTGGACTAAATCTACTCATTTCCTTGCTATACGAGATACTTTTTCACTAGATCAACTTTCCCGTTTGTATCTTAAAGAGATAGTCAGGTTACATGGAGTTCCTCTCTCCATTGTGTCCGATCGTGATCCCAGGTTTACTTCTAACTTTTGGAAAGGCCTTCAAAAGTCATTGGGTACTGAATTAAATTTTAGTACAGCTTTTCATCCGCAATCCGATGGGCAGTCAGAACAAACAATTCAGACCATGGAGGATATGCTACGAGCTTGTTCGATGGATTACCAGGGAACTTGGGACCAACATCTTTCTTTGGTTGAGTTTTCTTATAATAACAGTTTTCATTCCAGTATACAGATGGCACCATTTTAGGCATTATATGGGAAGCGGTGTCGAACTTCTGATTTTTGGGATGAAGTGGGTGAAAGGAAGATGATGGGACCAGAATTGGTAGAAGAGATCGCTGAAAAAGTTCAGTTGATTCAGAAACACATGAGAACAGCTCAGAGTAGATAGAAAAGTTATGCGGATAACCGAAGGAAGGATCTATCTTTCGAGGTAGGTGATCTTGTTTTTCTCAAAGTTTCACCGTGGAAAAATGTGATGTGATTTGGTAAGAAAGGAAAGCTGAGTCCAAGGGTCATTGGACCATATGAAATTTTGGAGAAAGTTTGATCAGTTGCTTACCGAGTGGCTTTACCTCCGATTTTATCTCAGGTACACAATGTTTTTCATGTTTCAATGTTGAGGAAGTATATGCAAGATCCATCTCATATTTTGAGTCCAGAGGTAGTTCAGCTGGAAGAGAACCTATCTTATGAAGAACAACCAGTCAAGATTCTTGACCGAAGAGAGCATGTGTTGCGAAATAAGGTAATTCACCAGGTAAAGGTTTTGTGGAAAAACCATATGGTTGAAGAGGCAACGTGGGAATCTGAAAATGCTATGAGGGATAAATACCCCCACTTGTTTTGATCAGTGAATAAAATTGCGAGGACGCAATTCCCAAAAGGGGGGAAGGATGTAACATTCCATGTAAATAAAGAATAAATAATTTTCATATTTATTAATATTTTCAAATTAAAATTTTAATTAAAAGGGGTTGCTATGTTCGATAGTGTACTCGATACGCAACGATGAGTTTCTTTGAAAACTTACGTTGCACACTAGTAATATAATAATATTATTTTAAATGGTAGTTAACATGTAGTTGTTCTATTAGAGGCAATGGATAGAAATAACTAAAATATGATTATATATGTTTTTTAAATGTTTTTACATTTATCCAATAAAAGATAAAGGCTTAAAATACGGAAAGAATTCAATTTTAGGCATTTATACCCTAATTTTCACTAAAGGTTCACTTATCACCTTTTGATGGAGAAGTGTCATTAAATATATTTTTGATCACTCTTATAAATTCTATTGGACCAAATATAACTCTTTTTTAGAATCGGGACATCAAAATTTACTTTGTGTAAATTTTTGGTATTTTTCCGATAAAGTTCATTTTTTAATGAATATTGTAAAATGTTGTATTTTAATTCAAAACCTATTTTTAATCTAATTTATTTATATGATTAGATTATCTTTTGAATTGGTTTTAAAATGAAATTAGAATATATTTTTACCATTAAATCCAATAGTGGTCGTTGGAATTAATTTCACTTTGAAATCGGACTTAAACTAGTGTCAATCTTTTCATATTTATTGTTTCATAAAAACACGCTATTTGCTCTGACAGAGGGAATTAATTATTAAATTAATTAATGAAACTTATATGTTGTTAATTTTGTAAAATGGACTTCATTTTTGAATTCGGAATATCAAATATAGCTTAGGGTGAAGTTTTGGTATTTTTCTGAAAAACTTCAATTCTTGATGAATAGTGAAACCACTAAGTGGTACTTAAAAAACTGATTTTGCGTTTAAATGATATTTTACCACCTCTGTGTTTTGAATTTCAAAAAGCTGACATACATGGTTGTCATCAAGAAGTAAAATGTGGTTCAATGGGATTAAAATAATTTTTTTGTGAATAGTAACTTATTAAGTTTTTAATCGCGATTAGAGGTAATTAGTGTAGTTTAAGGTAAAAATAATGTTTAAATAATATGAGATGAACTTGACATATGTCCTACCCTAATTGGATGTGTCATGGACGACCAAGACAATCCATGGGTCAACTTTGAGACCCCATGGAGACACATTAGTTGGAAAACGACATTAATATCTTTTTATTTAATGTTAAAATTAAAATGACACAAACATGAGTTGTTTTACTAAAAAACTTTCTAAATGGGGTTTTACAAGTCCAATTTTTGACTATAAATATTCATTGGAGAGATAAAACAATTTCCTACATCATAGTATTTTTTATTATAATTTTTAGACATTAAATATATTAAATTATTTATAACATCATTATGATGCATCGATGACGTCATTATTTCACCATTAAAATAAAATGGAAAGATAATGTCAAATATAAGACCTAAACATGTCCAAAACCTATTGGATGGGTGGATTTAGAACCCTTATCACCTTATAATATAAACACATCAATGTGGGACCATTAGAAACCTAAACTCATTCTATAATAAAGTAACATTTCCTTACTTTCCAAGAGTGCCCCTCCTCTCCTCTTATAAAAGGCCCCACCTCTACCAACTTACCCACACTTCCAAAGCCTTTAGCTCGGCCAAACCCTGCCCATTTTGTCTCTACACATCCCTCTATTACTCCTTGAAGCCTCACATTGGGCATAAGCCTTCCCAAGAAAGCCTTTGAGCTCAAATCTAAGAGAGTTAAACGATTTTAAGGTAATGTGTTCACTTGTGTTCTTTTGTTTTATTTTGCTTCTCCAACCCCCTAAACTCTTTTTATTCATTTCTTTTCAAACAAATACATTATCTTCAATATAATAGGATGTTGTTATAAGAATAATTAGATCTACACTTACACACATCTACATCTAATGTTTAAAGAACATATTGTTTCTGTGGTTGGCGAATTTCTGCCTCACGAAATGACGATTGTTCAATCTTCTTTTAAACACCTTTAATGGTGGCCATTATGATGTCACTCTATTTATATATGATATATATTATGTTTATGTTTTCCTTATCTTCTGTATTTTTCATTTGTGGTATACCTTTATGTTTTCCATTGTGGGTAAACACGATAATTTCATTTTAGGAAGTGCGGACTACCGCCCCCTCAAAGTGATTTGATTCGTTAATGCCATATGTGGGACGTATAATGGATGGATTTAAAGTTATTATATATGATGTTATACTTGAATTATAATATACCTCTATATCATTATTATTTCTTCCATTTAAATTATGAGATAGAAATTAAAGTAGCGTTCATGCGTACGTACGGCTTACCGTCTCCATGAACGGTGCATTTCATTTCTTATCCCCAAATGTAATGTACTATTATAAGTACATATATATAATGGATATATATGATGTATGTTACATCTAAATGATTAATATAATTCTGGAATTAAAATATACATACCTCTCATTTAGTTTTAATTCCATTAATATGACATAGAAATGAAAGTAGCGTTCATGCGTACGTACGGCTTACCGTCTCCATGAACGGTGCATTTCATTTCTTACCTCTAAATGATTATGTAATATTATAAATGCATTTATATACTGGATATATATGATATATATTATATCTACATCATGAGTTTAACTCTGGATATAATGGACACATGAACAACTTGTAATTATAAAGAGCATATTTTTTACTCAAGTACCAATGATCGTTAAAACGACCATTAATAACTTAAATAATTACATAGTGTTCATTACATGGTAATAAGTGATATAAAAGGAATAATGAACATTAAAAAGGTTCTTAAGCAAGTATAAATTAACTTATGTTTATTATTCAGGAGGTTAATGAACGCTCGAGTCAAGATGGACCCGAGGTAAGGGACTACGTCTCAATCTCCTTTCATTGAGGCATATTTCATTTTATACACAACTATATTTTATACGATGTATAAACCCCTTTGAATTTTACTTTTATACAAAAGGAATGTTTTTCTACGAAGCGTTTTACTAAACGACAAAAAGGAATGTTTCTTTTAATGTACGCGGTGACAACGACCTTTTCCGCCGCCGTGAGTATTATTTGGTCTTTGGCTTCCTCAACAAGCCGTGATGTTTTTAAAATGAAATAAATACCATACACTCTTTTATGTATTTTGGTATTGAAAATGGTTTTTATAATGGATTTGTTATGTCAAAATATTTGAGTGATATATTGTGATCAAAGTGTGGAAATGTTTTCTTTCCATTATATTTGTTTTATGTCTTATGATTTTTATAATGGTACTTGGACATTTGATGGGTGGTTATGTGATAAACCATATGACGGGTGGTGTTGTGAATACCAAGATGGGTGGTTACGTTATAACCTCCAATGCATTGGGTATGGAAGTCGGCCATATGGCTATTCCATTAAGTATGTATGGATTTTGGTCGTATGGCTATTCCATTAAGTGGTATGTGTGGAAGTCAACCATATGGTTATTCCACTTAAGTATGTTTATGTCCCAAGTTACCTTTATATGTTATGTGTGCTTTATATGGGTTTTATGGTGATCCTTTGGTTACGAAAGGGTAAGTAATGATATTTTATTCAGTGAAGAGTTTTCACTACTTCATTAAGGTGAAGGTATTACTTGGATAAAGTATACATGGTTTACTTGATGTTTGAAAAACTAACAGTTTTCATTCTTTGTGTATCCCTTACTGAGCATTTTATGCTCACCCCAAGTTTTTTTTTTGAAATGTTTTTCACAGGAATTAATGTGGAATAGGGTCAAGGATGGGATCAAGGTAAAGTTATTCTATCTAATACAAAGAACTAGACATGTTTCTTTTTAAGAGTTTTTATTTTATGGAAACTTAGTAGAAGTGTCTACTTTGTAAATCTTTTGAGATGTAATATTTATGTTCTAATTCTCTAAAACTCTAATCCTGAAAAGATCTTCAATGTAAATTATTAATTTAATTCAATATTATGTAAGGTTTAAGTTCGGGGCCTTATAGAAGGTATAAATTTAGGTACACTTGAAATGATAAATCCTATAAGAGCATTAATTTATTATGCATATAACTATAAATAATAGAGAAAAAGAAAGAAGAATCTACTTATTAAATTGGTATTTGATAATTTTATAAAGTTGATTTTAAATTAAAATATCACTAAGAGGGATATTTCTACATTAAGAAATATAGAAAAGAATGTATATCGATTGAACTATCGATTAAGGAACAATTTTATATATTCTATAAAGTGGAATATATATATATATATATATTCAAATATCATCATATGAGGATTTTATTAATATTTATATTAGTAAATATGTTTATTATTTATGATATTATAAACTTATAGATACTAGAGGAGAAAATACAAGGGCATAAAATCAAGATTTTGATTTTTATACCTATTGAATCTACTACGATGATGCATTCCAGATTTTAGCATATAGTGAACAACATAAAATATTTCAGTAGGAAGGATCTTAATAATGGATGTTTAGTAGAATATTTTATTGAAATTATGCATGGAAAATGAGAATCCAAATTAACATCATTAGTTTACTTGATATGGATAAATAATTTTGCCATAGATGATATAATTGGTACTCTCATCCTATATTAGTGTATATTTGAAAGATATTCTATGAAAATGAAGAATAGTAATATATGAGTAAGTTTTTCTATTACTTAAAATGTTTCTATTAACGTTTACTCATTTGATATGGTTTGAAAGTCAGCAATGAAAAAAAAAATTAGTTATGAGAGAATTTTGTTCATCTGATGAAATTTATAACCAATTTTTTGAGTAATCTCAATGTGAGCATAAGAATATTTGGGACATATATTTTTTATATATATTTAAGAATAATTTATTAAAACTTATGTGATAAGAATTATTCTTATAATGCTATCTATATTGAGAGCACTAAATGTAATTATATAATATATGATTGTCATAATATTAAAAGTAATGGAAATAAGTATATAAATTATGGAAGGAATTTTATGATAATCTATAGAAAAAATGAGAAAAGTTTGAATGAATAATTCATATTGAGTGAAATTAAAGAAGATAAGTATACTAAACGTTCATTAGAAAATGAATGTGGAGATAATAAAATATCATTTTTATGATGATATTATGAAGAATAAAAATTTCTTTATTCCTATGGTAACAGATGAATCCTTAAACAATCATACTCTAAATGAAAATAATCTTGGAAGTGATAATTATCACAATTATACATCTTGGTATGGGGAATACTATGGATGAAAAGAAATTAATAATTTTCCCAAATTTGAATAAGTATCTAGATTGGAAAAATTGGTGGTAAAATGATAAATTTTCAAAATAATCATGATTATGTTTAAGATAAACATGTTAAACAAAACTCATGAGTTTATACTATTACAGTTGAGATTTAAAATCTTTCAAAGGAATTAAAAAACACTAATTTTGAGGAAATTTACCATTATCATGATTTAGAAAAATATAATCTCAATGAAACTAATTTTGATAAATAATTTGAGATGCCTAATTAATGTTTAACTTCTATATATGATATAAATTTTCTTATGAATCAATATTATGAGATGTGTATTCACAAAAAAAAACCACTATCAATGTCTATATTTGTTAATTAATCATTTTATAAAATGTATAAATTGAAAAGAGCTCATAGTGATGTAGAATAGGATTCTGTAATAAGAATCCTATTAGTCACCAAATCTAATTTATACTAAAATGTTCCCCAATTAGAACATGAAGTCATAATAGTGAAATTGGAATAAAAGTATTCATTAAAAATGGGAAATATTTATCTTTTCATAAATCATACTTATCTAAATGATTTTAAATTGTTATACATAGTAATCTAGGATATTTGTAGATTCCAAACGTATTACTTTCAAATAATTTTGGACCCCTGAAGGTTTGAGCTTTGAAATACTAATATTTTTGTTTTAAGGAAAATATGATGTGTACCAAAAACTACTTTTCGTACATAGAGAGTTGTTTTTCAAAGACTTTGTCTGGGAATGAATATTTCATCAAGAATATTATCAAAATTAAATGTACGAAAGATAACTTTCCACACAATGCTCATAGAGAAATTGTAGAAATGTGTAATATTATTCTTATCGTTGGTGCTTTAATTTTGAATATTTCATTTTTTATTGTTATTATGAAAAACCATATTATTATAAGTTAATTATGTTATGAGGGATATGTTTTCAATATCATTAACAATGAATGAATTGTTTATAGTTCAAAACATGATTTTATTCCTTATTTTAATCAACATGAGAATGTTTACACACATAATATAAAATACATTATGGGAATATATGAAATTTTCCATAGTAAAATAAAGGAAAATATTTGTTTTTATATAACTGATTATGACATTGTAGTCAGAGAACATTATAGTAACTATCTAGGAATGAATATATTATGGTTTACTAAATCATAATCATGATTCTTCTAATGTTTTTGATCCTTTTCAATTCGAGAAGTAATATAATTCATGATTTTAATTTATTAGCGAGGTAACAACCTATAATTAATAATAGTTAGTGATCATGGATTTCATGGGTTCAATATAAATTGGAATTATCAGTCAAAAATTATATGTATATGTTTTAGTTGAATGTTACACAAGATACAAATTGGTCTATTTTCTATAAAATAATTATGAATCTTATGCAATTTTGAAACATTTTTTCCATGAGTTAAAAATGATTAAATTATTTCATTTATGAAAATCCATATTTATCATGGTGCAGAATATATAAATTATTATTTCAATCCCTTCTATAGTAAAAAGGTATTATATATAACTTTTCAGCACATCGAACACTGCAACAAATTGTTTTAGTTAAAGGGTGAAAAATATTCTTCCAGAGATAATAAGAATCAAGCTGAGTGAATTTTTATTTGCTAATATTTTTTGGACTGAAGTAGTTAGTGATGCTTATTATTCTATAAATATAGTTTTATTAATACCCTTTATTAATAACAATTCTAATGAGCTATAGATTATATTAATTTTAAAACATTATTAATTCAAAATTGTTAGATGAAAAGTATTCATTATGAATAATAAAGATAATTTATAGACATTTTCTCATAATGCTATTGAAGGAATATTTTTATGTTATTCTCAAAATAATAAGTATTATTAATTATTTAATATAAAATCCTTGATTTTAAAATGGTATAGGTAAAATTTGATGGAACTGATCATTCTGTTTTCAAATAACCTTAATCCACATCACCAAATGTTATTTCAAAAAATACATTTCACCAATGATTGAATTTTTTTATCATGTAATTGAAACAGATGGATATATATTATATGTTCTACAATAAGAAAATATTCATCCTTTTTTATATAATAGTTTTTGGTAAATCAAAGTAATATATTCTACTAAGAATAATTCTATAGATAATATCATTGGGGATAGAGATTAACTATTTGAAAGTATAAGTTCATTAAGAACTGAATATGAATATTTTAAATTTCAAACACAGAATTACCATAAAATTGCTCAGGAAAAATTTTGAGATAATGATTGGATAAATCTATGAGAGGAGAAATCAATCAATTTGAAAGTAATCTAGTTTTTATTTTTTAATAATGACAAAAAGTAACTTATGTAATTAGAGTAAATTGGGATTTTTTAGAATAACTGTAGTGAAAATGGAAATGTAGTAAGATATAAATTTATACATTTTGAAAAGGGATAAAATAAACATGAGGGAATATACTGTGAATAAAATTATGATCTAGTGGTAATACTTAAATATTTTCATATTCATATAGAACAAGAATAATTTCTATGATTGAAACATTTTTGAATAGATGTGAAGTTTTAATTTCTAAATGGATATGTACAGGATGATGTCCATTTAAAAAATATCCTTTTTTGAAAATATAAAATCTCTAATAAATGATTATTAATATTAATATGGAATTTTTGGACATAAACAATCCCCTAACCCATTTTATTGTAGATTAAGTAGGCTTTTGATACAAAATAATTTTTTAAGGGTGCTACGGATCCAATAATTTTTTTAAAGGAAGTTTCCAAAAAATTCCTCATTATTAAAATTTACATCAGTTACATTATATTTAGTTCAACCTAACATAACCCAATATATTCCTCTATATATCATATAAATATGAGTTTAAAGTGATCACGGTGATAGAACTTACTTGTTCATTATGTTGTCAAATTTCATAAAGACTGGAAGAGACTTTTATATCTCCACAAAATTGAATAAAATATTTTATTAATAAATGTTTATATTAAAATACTAAAAGTATTATTACTTGAATTGGAAGTTACAATAATTTATATATGGATAAATATAGGAATATATCAAGTCAATTTATTTTTGGAGAAGTAACTATTAATTTACTATACTTGAAAACTAGTAATCTATATTTAAGGTATTATATATGTTGGCCTGAAAGATATAATTATAAACCAAAAAAGCACCATATTATGTTAGTAAAACAAATGTTTCATAATATTAAAAGAACTATGGATATACGATTATTTTCCTCTTCAACAAATGATTTTAAACAAAAATATTTTTTAAATACATTTTTGGTTGATGTAAAATGGGTAGAAAAAGTACTTCTAGAAAATTATATTTTTTCATTGAAAAATTAGTTTCGTGAGATTTTATGAGGAATAAAATAGTTTTACATTTCAATACTGAAGATCAATATGTTTTATCTATAAGTTTTTGTGCTCCAATATTCTGGATTGAACACACACTCACTAACATTGGCCTGAATTATCATAAAACTAGAATTTTATATGAAAAAATATTTTCCATTTGATTAAAAAACAACATCAGACCAATCACAAGAAAAATGTTAGATATAAGACAGAATTTCTTTTATTATCTCAATGGAAAATGATATATCATTATATAATTCATTAAAAATAAAGAATAACTTTTTAGTGTTTTTATTGGACACCTTCTTTTTAAAATATTTGAAAATATTAAGCAGCTCCTGCGAAAGGTAAATACTAAATGTTTATTCATATAAACTTCCTTCTATACCAACCTCCAATCATTAATGAACTCATTTTAAATGGGGGACAACATTTTTCATGGTTTCTCTAAATATATTAGGTTCTTTAAGAAATTGATTTCTATAACATTATTTTTTTCAAAAATCATTAATGTTTCAAAAGTCATTGTTTTTTCTAAAATATTTTTTTTTATAAAAAAATTATTTTGACTAAAAAGTTTTATATTTACTAAATGATTAGATTTTACAATATTTCATATTTTCTATAAAATTTAGTTTCACAAAAAAATTTAGGTTTTATAAAAACAAATAAGAATAGTTTCTCGTTTGAATTTCTGATAGAAAGATTCTATTTTAATCTGAAAAGGTAATTTTTAATCATCACTTTTTATAATATTTAAATTGATTATTTAAATTTTTATAAATTTTATAAATGTTAAAAATAATAACTATAAATATATTTTTATTAAAATATTATCATATGAATAAATTTTTCATTAAAACCCATTAATAGTTAGGAAGTATTATAAATATCGTATGATGCTAAATATTTAGATCAATTTATGGGTTTATTCTAAGACTTTCGATATTTAGAATTCAATTCAGTACCCCAGACCAATAAATATGTGACTGGGTCACCACAGTCCACATCGTGTTCCTAGACAGACAATGACTCTCATCCATCAAATTATAACAGTCAAATATTTTATCATTCATCCATTCTAAATTTACATAACCAAAAAAGCATCATAGACCAATCAGTTTTTATAAAATGTCTCCTCTCAAAAAAAAATTCAAATAACGAAGTTATGGATCAAAGGATGATTGAGAAAAAATTGTATGATTATACTGATTCCTTATTTAATGAAATTATCTAATTTCATGGTTGGGAAAATATTGTCATTGAAAGTAAATATTTCAATCATCATTATCTAGATATAGTAATAAAATTTCACTCATAATTTGATTTTAGTGTCGAAAATTAAATACTGGTAATAATGTTTAATAATTTTTAGTAATGTTACATGATGAATATTCATCATAAATTTGATCTTTTACTAGTGTTTTTTTGAAAGATACGTATATCTTATAGCTTATAAGATTCTAGAAAAGCTTGGATGTTTCAGGAAATCTATAGGCCAAAATTTTTAGTTCCCTACTTTTGAGAAGGTAAAGATGTTGTATCATCTTAAAATAGATGAAATAATAGTTCCCATATAAATGTAGGGATTCATTTTTCTATGAAATTTTGATAGTGACTCATTCATAGTGTTTCATATTTTTGTTGGATTTACATATTGATATATGGAAAATAAACCTAGTAAAGAATTTTTTCTTATTAATTAATTCTGGTTAGATAAGTGAGATGAAGTTTATATTTATTTATTTTCTTTATTTTATCAACATGATGTTGGTCAAAATTATGATTTTAATAATGATAATGAATCATGATGTTGCAATGTGAGAAAAATTTTATTTGTTTAGTGAAGAAACAATTTTTAATATGAAGTTAGTATTCATTGAGGAGTGGAAAAAAGCCTTCTAAAAATTTAACAATGCATCATCTAATGATAATGTGATCCAGTTAAATAAAAGGGGTAAAAAAAATTGTAAATTTGATTTTTCATAGACGAGATAGAAGAATGTGGACAAAGTAATATACGAGGAATATTCTAAAGAGAAAATGAAATAAAAGTAATTAGATGATCCTAGAGATCCTATGATTAAAATTGATATAGAATAGGTCTTATATTTAAAATATAAATCTATTTAATTTTATAAAGAGGATGAGAAAAACATAAAACATAAGAATATAATAGAAGAGGAAAAATATGGTGGAACATTGATGATGGTAGTTAAATGGGAAAATTGAGATATTTATTTTTCTATAGAGGACGTAAAAAATGTACATTATATTTCTCCATTATCAATTTTTAAAACAATTCATTTTCAACTCTTATTATTTAGTCATTTATATTAGAAATTGAAATAGTTAGAACCTATAGTGTTCCTATTGATGTAAGGAATGGGAAATGAAAATTATTTTAGCGTAAAAGAAGTTGATTTAGAATAGGTTTTTGAAAATAATTTATCTATAAACAAACCATAAAAAATTTGTTTATGATCTCATTTAATATTATAAACATAATTACAGAAATAATTAGAAGATATGTTAGGAGAATAATTAGAGGAAGAAGAAAAAAAATGTTCTTTCAAAACATATTCTTTGAGTACTTTTCCAAAGAAATACACATATTATACAGTTTCATAGAATGAGGATGATCTATGAAATAAATTAAAAATAAACAAGAACATAATAAATTAAATTGTAGAGAATAAATATATAGAAATGATGATTTAATAGAAGAATTATATACTTTCAATTGATGTTTAATGATTAAGAAGTCGAAGTAAATGATGGACCTTCAAGAAGATGTGTGTTTATTTCCTCATGAGATTCAATAGATTCTCAAGCTACACAAAATGAAAATGGTACTAATTCATGATTTCCATATTAAAATTAATTTTTTAAATATGTTTTTAAATTTTGTTTCTACCAAATATCAAATATCAATAAAAACAAATTTTGAAAATTTTAAATGTTCTTGAAAAATCAAATTCTATAAACTTGTTGGAAGAAACCGTTGATTAGAATGAGACTATGTTCAAAAAAATTTAAAGATGAATCATTGTTTGATAGAATACGAATAAAATATATATTTTATGGATGATTTATATCGAATGATATTTTTAAATTCATGATTGAGTATAGAATTTGTTAAAAAAATGTTGAAGATTGTGGATAATTTTCAAAAAATTTCCTGGGATGTAAAATAAAAATTTTAACATGTTCAAAATTATAGTTTATTATCAGAGTATTGGGGTTATGATATTTCGGTATTTATTTAGAATACATTTTTTTATGAATAATTTCTAATTTTAAAGAAGATAATATAGATAACTAGTCTCCTAAAGAAGAAGTTGATAGAATGAAATATGAAGTTAAATGGTTTTAACTCCATAAAAATTAATTCCCAATATTGAGTAAATGTAAT
This sequence comes from Viscum album, assembly GCA_963277665.1. Lineage (NCBI taxonomy): Eukaryota > Viridiplantae > Streptophyta > Magnoliopsida > Santalales > Viscaceae > Viscum > Viscum album. The sequence continues at coordinate 1,308,568,614 of OY728132.1, forward strand.
AAGAGTCCGAGAAGAAATATGAATAGTTTTATAAGATTTATTAAATTCTAAAAATATATAGATGAAATATTGATTTTATTTTTTAGTATCTCTTGATATAAAATAACACATTTTTATGAGTATTAATTTTATGGAATAATTATTCACATTCTAGGCTTGAATTTTTTGACCAATTATATTTTGTTTAATGATATATCTATTTTGATGGATGAATGTGTATTTAATCAATATTGTTTCATTGAATTTTTTTTACTAACGTTTCTACTACTCTCTACCTTATATATTTCTTTTTGAAAACCACAAAGGGGAGATTTGTATAAGAACTTATGAATTTGGGATAATTTCTTTTAAAAAAAATCTATGAGAATTTATTGAAGATGAAATTAAGGGAGAAGTTATCATATCTTACTCATTTAAAAAATAAATTTTTAATAATGTGGTTGTTATAATAAAGTGGGATGAAAAGTAATATAATGTTTGAAATGTTCCTAAATATAAAATGGAATTGTAAGATTTTAAATGTTATTAGATATATATTTAGGTGTTGTGTTTCGTGATTTTCAAAATGGAGGATATTATTGAGTGGGAGTTATAATCTATGAATTTTTTTCACTATTTATAAACTTACAACACCCATTCATAAATACTATATTTTAATAACTTTATATTTCCCATGTCTTTTAGAATGATTTTTTAGAAACCATTTATCCTACAAATAATAGATATTATTCTAAACTAACGAATATCATATTTTTAAATAAGACTCTTATCAATTGAACAAACTAGTTTTTGATCCAGCGAACTGATAAGCTAATTAAAAATTCGATTGACAAAATCTAAGTCCATTATATATTAAAAATTTCAGTCCATCTATAAGAGAATCTAGTCCCTCAGATTATATAATTTTTGTTTAATTTTTGTGATTAATTTTGTTTATTAGTATTCATATTTTACAATATCATAATGACATTGGATATTTATGACGAGGTTTCAATATAAAGCTATTCTGAGGTTATTGTATAAAAATTTGAGAATCAGAGATATATTACCATTATAGGGATGAATATAAATAGAAGTAAATTTGAGGAGATGGGTGTTGCTGCATTTGAGACTCAACCTGTCTGATATTTTATCTGTCGTAACATCTCATTATTAGTCGATTTAAAAATCATTAAAGATACTTTTTCATATAAAATCTGAATAACGATTTAAAATTACTTATACAAGCTTCATTTATATTCACTAAGTTTGATCAGAGTTTAGATCGAGGGATTCTAAAGATAGGAAGACTCATAAGTTAATAATGATGATTGATGGATTTTAGGGGTACGTAGATTGTGATGATTCCAATATTATGGACTTTGTATTTTCATCATGCTGAAATACTGACCCTAGAGTTTGGTTAAAACTATGGATACCTATTGTAATTGCCAATGACTTTTTTATACCTATGTTTAACGATTACTTATGAATTTTATAATATTTATGTTATATTTTATAATTGAACATTAAAATATTAAATATAACTTCTTATTAATTTTTTTAATTATCATATGTTCATATTTAAAAGATTTTTGTTCTTAATAAACTATTATAAACAATAATTTAAATGAAATTTTTTGATTCTGATTTACTTACTCTGATCATCGAAGAATATATGAGTCTAATATAACATACTAACACTTTTTTGGAATTTAATTTGTTTAATTTTTTTTTAAACTACACCTCACCCCGTTTATAGACATTATGATATCATACAATCGAATAGTTTTTATTTATCTAGTAATATTATCGACAGATTCATGATTGGAAAATAGCCATTCAAATAGGTGGCCAATTCAAGAACTATTATACAATATGTTTAGCTCTATACTTAGGATATGATTACTTGATTCAATGTGGAATGTATATATTCTGTGTATATTGAGGTTGATTTCATATTATGTCATTGATTTTCTTTAAAAAATTTCATGTTTTCATTATGTGGTCATTTCAAAACCCATTTTCTTCTTTAGTAATGTTTGTTGTGAGAAATAAAATTAGGTTTGGAACATAGTCGTAATGAATTTTTAATGGTAAATGGGTTCTATTGGTTTATTTAAAAAATAGAATTATGTTTTTAAAATTGAATCTACCTTTTTTAAAAGGTTTTCATTTTTAATGGTTCTTTATTTAAATTTATTTTTTTGTATAAAATGGTATTTAATAAATTTATCTGATTTGAACAAATTTTAGTGCATGATTAAAATGGATATTATAAAAATATATCTATGAGGTTTTTTAAGATGAATGATTCAAAAAATAGATCTTTTGTAATTTTCATCAAATCCAATGGTCATTTTGTCATAATTTGGATTCAATTGGTTTCTTTGATAAAAATTTGGGATTGGTAAATCCAATAATAAGAAACTAGTTTTTAAATTGGGGAAAATAGCGATGAAACATCAGTAGGTTTTACAAGTGAAGATGAGTTCTATTAAAGGGGTATATTTAGTTTTTTATCTAGGTAAATAGGGTCTTTATTCCTTTAATGAAGGTTTTTTGTTTTAATAAAAATGGGAGTTTTTAATATGTGAATGATACGACATGTTATCATTGATTTTTTAAATTTATAATTACCACCTATATATAGAGGAAATAAATTATTTGATATTTGGGATATGAATATGATAAATTCATGTTTAATGTTATTTTGTTCTTAGATTTCTTAAATGTACTTTTTTAAAAACCCCAATATTACACTCCTAGATATGATTCTAAAAAAATATTCATTATAATTCTATTATTGATACACATAATTATGACCTAATTTTTTCCAAACAAAACATTCTAAAGAAAACAATATATTTCATAACTTTTATACCAAAATACCTTTTCAGAATAGTGTCTTACATAATTTGGAAAACTATTTTCTAAACAATACTCATGTGTTCAATTGAATATTTTTATGATTATTCCCAACTTTTCCAATTTTAGATTAAATAATCATCATGTCCCAAAAAAAATTTACACAAAATTTCTTTATATACATTATTCATTTAACTTCATTTCCCATATCCTAGGGAAATTTAAAACATAATAATGGTAATATGAAATTCATATTAATGGTATTCATAAAAATTAATAATGGAGCATCATCATTGGGAAGAAGATGTGCATTAGGGAATATTGAATTAATCAAAGAGAATGATTTTATCATAAAATAATCCATACCCATAAAAATCATGATCCGTAATCATTTGACATGTAAGAAATCATTAAAAAAGGCCAGAGTCACAAGAATAAAAAACACAATCCAGGTGATGTCACTATTGTTCAACATAACTATGAAAACCTCATTAAAAAATTCTTTAAAATGTGTTGGTATCTTATAACATCAAAAAATAACCATGTAATAAACTAAGTTAATAATCTACATATATCATAGGAGTATCCAATAACTATTAAACATTATCCTCTCAATGCAGCAACATACAACCAGTTTTCCATCTGATCTCTTAAGAGTAACCTAAAATTGACATATATTAGGTGTAACTTTTATCTAGTTAACTATATTTCACTACATTATACATTTGAGGGCTATAACAAACACAATAGTCACATATGTCCAAAAGCTCTAAATTATTTCAGTTCAAATCACAATCCCCTTTTGATAAATAATCTCTCTGTACCATATCATGAAACAAAACACATGTATGCTTAAATTTCATTAAAAGTATCACAGTATGGTTTACACATGAAAAGGAGATGGGTTTCTTAAAAATATCAATAAAACATAATCACAAACTATTAAAATAAAGGATGTAAATGGTATGAATATATTATATTTCCAATGAATCATATAAATAATAATATTATTTTTAAATAGATTAAAACAACATTAAATGAACTTGTAATATTTTTTAGAAAGTATGGAAAATTACAATTTTCATTATGTATCATTGAAAAATAAAATTTCACAACAAATTATGAAAACAATTTTCAATGAAAAAACCATGGAATAATATAAATGATTCTTCAATGAAAATTATATAAATTATTATAGGAAAAAATATCCATTTTATAAATGTTAAAAATAAACGTTTATTTTAACCTTTTTATGAAGAGGTCAAAAGTTACACCTGAGGAAAATATTATGAAATATCATTGAAAATAATTTAATTTATAATTACATATAAAGGAAAATATCTATAGTAAATCATTTTTCTGTATAAAATAATATTATAGAAAAATATAATGAACATGGATAATGATTTTGGTTATACATATTTGACAACATTAAAACAAGGTTTTTAAGGAAATGAACCTTTATGGTATTTTAAAACAAAAATTCATTTAAAAGGACAAAAAAATAAAAAATACTATAAAAATATTCATGATATAATATTTCATCAATCAGTGTATATAATATATAATTGAATATATGTGAATCTTTCAAGAACATTCCAAAAATGAAGATGTTTTTTATGAGAAATAGTGAGAGATGTGTAATTCATAAATCAAAATGGCCTTGAATAGAGGAACATAAAATCAATCTAAAAACCCATTATTTATATGAATTAATATGTTAAAACACCTTCATGGGGAAATATATTCAGAGTATAAAGAAAATTTTGTTTATTATCATTAATTATATCTCATGAATTGTAATTGAGACCAGAGAACCCCTAAAGCTATTATTAGATTTGAATCAACTTATCCTAAAGTACATGACATAAATGGAAAATTAAATATGAATATAAATGATTAAATCCTATTATATTATCTCAATTATATTTTTATACTCATTATAAAATTATGTAGGTTCGTATTCAATATATTAATCATGAAAAAAAAGACATGAATAATCCTTCAAAAGGGCATACAACTGAAGTTAGATTTACTCAAGTGAATTGTTATGTTTAAAAATTGTATAATGAAATAATTTTAAATGAAACATAATAAAATTAGATGTTATTTAACATATAATTTTGGAATAACAATGTAAATGTTGTTTATGTATATCCCAATTAATCGAAATTGAGTAAAGAAACACCACTCCTCGAGTCTAGACATTTCATTAATAAACTCTATCACTGATATAAGAAACATATTTCATTACTAAACATGTTTAATGTAACAACCTGAGATTTTATGAGAATTATTCTTTTTAGTTTCATTGATGACTTTTTTGTACGCAACACCAAAGGGAGCTTTAACTACATGCATCCCAGACTTGGCTTGCATTACACGCAATCGCAACTATCCTCGATAGTGTTTGTAGTACGCAATACAAAATTTCAGTAAACAATGCTATATTATTATAATATTATAATGGACTAGCCATTATGAATATTATTAACTACATTTTGAATTTTATAACATTATTATTCATCTTACATATTTTCTAGAACATGGTATGAGAACAAAATAAATTTTTCAGGTATAATAAGTATATTTTAAAAAAATGCAGTTTTACCACCATTTGATGGAAAAACCACTTTAAACCAAGTTTTTGACATGTTTAGAAGTTCAATTTGAAAAAATAAAATTCTTCCTTTGAATCAGGATATAAAAATTTAATTTGGATAAAATTTTCATATTATTCTGATAACTTTCAAATTTTAATGAATAGTAAAAACATGATATATTTTAATTAAAAACAACTTTTTTCATCACAATAATTTATACGGTTAGATTTTATTTTTAATTGGGTTTAAAGTGTAATTATAATATATTTTTACAATTTAATCCATTGTTGGTAATTGGAATTAATTTCACTTTGAATTTGGACACAAACAGGTGTTGATCTTTTGATGGTTATTGTTTCTTAAAAACACACTATTTGTTTTGATAACATGAATTAATTTTATAATTAATTAATTCCACTTATATGTTTTTAATTTGTTAAAATAAACATCATTTTTTAATTTGGAATATCAATTATATCTTAGGCTGAATGTTTGGTATTTTTCGGAAAAACTACAATTTTTTATGAATAGTGAAACCACTTAGTAGTAGTTAAAAAACTGACTCTTTCATTTAAATAAAATATTACCACTCCTATGAATTGAATATAAAAAATCCGTCATTCATGGTTGTAATCATGAAATAAGATGTGGTCCAATAAGATGAAAATAATTTTTGGTGAATAGTAACTTTTGACTTTTATTTACTGCGGTTAAAGGTAAATAGGGTAATTTAAGGTTAAAAGAATATTATAATAATTCAAAATTACCTTAACACTTGTCCTAACTTTATTGGATGAGTAGTGTATGACCATGGGCATCTTTGGGTCGATGTTGGGACCCCATTGAGCTACTTGGGAGTGATAATGACAATTTGGATTAATTAATTTAATGTAAGGACAAAATTGTCACTTACAAAAATCTTTTAGTAATAAATTTTTATAAGGGGTTATATAAATTATCTTTTCAACTATAAATATTCATTGGAAATATAAAAATATTTCCTACATGTTTGTATTTTTTTATAATTTTTAGACATCAAATAAATTAAATTATTTATGACACAATAATGATGTTGTATTTACCTCATTAAAAAATAATTTAAATAAATAAGATTATAATGATTAAAATATTATCTAAAACATGTACAATTATGATTGGATGATTTTATTTCTACCATGAGTCATATTATCATCATATTTAATTATTTTTGGACCTTTTGAAACTAATGATACGTTTATTATAAAATAATATTTTCACACTTTCCAAAAGTGCCCCTCCTCCCCCTTATAAAAGGTGACCATTTCTATCCAATTCCTCACACCTCTCAAGCTAGTTGTATCGTCCAAACTCTGACCAATTTAGCTCCCTACATCCCTCTCCTCCCTCTAGAATCCTTAACATAGGTAGAAGGCACTTCAAGAAGTCCTTTTGTTTCAAACCAAATCAAGTTACCCAAATTAAAGGTAACGATTTCTCTTAAGTTGTATTCATTTATTCTTCTTATCCAACCCCTAAAATCTTTTTAATAATTTCTTTTTTAACAAAACCAGTATCCTCAATATACTAGGATGTTGTTATGAGAAGGATTCAAACTACACTTACACACACCTCCATCTAATGGATGAAGAACATAATGTTTCTATGGATGGAAAAGTAACGCCTCATGAAACGATGATTGTTCGATTTTCTCCTATCACCTCACATGGTGGCCATTATGATGGAACTATATTTATATATGATATATATTATGTTTTTTAATTCCTTATTCTTATTTACTTCCCAATTATATCAATCCTTTATGGTTTCCATAGTGGGAAATACGATAATCTCATTTGAGGAAGTGCGGACTACCGCCCCCACAATGTGATGTGATTCATTAATACCTTATATGGGATGTATAAATATGTAGTTAATGATATAATATATGATATTATAGTGTAATTATAATATACCTATGTATCAATATGTTTTAATTCCATTAAAATAATAAATAGAAATGAAAGTAGCGTTCATGTGTACGTACGACTTACAGTCACCATGAACGGTGCATTTCATTTCTTAATCCATATGTTATGTACTATTATAAATACATGTATATGTGACGCACGCCTGTCGTAGGGCATGGCAAAACAATTTTTTCCTAAGTTAAAATGTAGTAATGTGGTTGACCTTGGATGTCTCCCGATGAGGAGTGCACACAAAATGGGTTGTCACTTTAAAATGGGGGTAAAAATGTTGTGAACGGAAATTTGAAATTCAAATGATTGAAAAACAATCAAATTAAAAGGGTGATTAGGTCAGGGTCGGTTTCCTAATTATAATTCTATCCTTGTTCAATTTAATTCAAATCTCTTCTTCTTAGTTGATTAAAGTGAGTTTCCACAATCGTTTCCTCTCACTTCCTTGGTGAAATTGTTATTGTGAGAGAAAACCTTACCAAGATCTCGATTTGGTCAACTCTCCTTCTATGTGTAAAATAGTTGTATTGAATATCCTTAATTGAAATGGGAAATACCCGATCGGGTTTTGTTTATTCCAAACAATCATGAACATTCACTACACCATTTCCACGTACTGACGATCGTCGAGTACTTCACCACTAATTCCTGGTTTATTCCATCGTATATAAACTAGAAATTAGTGGAGGGAGATTTTGATTATTTTACAAAGGCAAAAATAAATAACGGAATTAATATTCAAGAACGATCGCACTTGATTATAAAATCCGCTATAATAAATTGAAAACAACTTTGAAGAAGAAAGAAATTTATTCAATTGCGTCCAAGAACTCAAGCATTACAATGTAGAAAACCAACCCTTCCCCAATCAATCCAAAAGTTTACCCCACCATGGTAAGGTAATCGAGTTGAATGGGGAAGAATAAGGCATTAAAAATCTATGAAAAATAAAATAAATAAAAGAGAAGGCTGAAAAGTTCTCCTTCTTGGTGTCCCGGAAGGAATGGGGTGGAGAATGGATGCTTTGAGAGGGTGGAGCTCTCCTCCTTTTATAGCCAGAATGTTTCCCCTGGATGTTGACGCGTTTTATCCCCATTAAATGTCATCTTAACGCGTTGAGCCCTTCTCAAATGTTTTTCATAATTCCCTTGGCCGTGTCCCCTCAAAATACCAGCGGATTTGGACATGTATTCCGAGAGTTATGGCCGTTTTACTATGAGCATTTATTCTGTCCAGTCAGACTCTCCAAAACGAAATCCTCCAGATTAGGATGCTTTAATGACCCCATAAACGGCCAATTAACTCGGTTCTTCCTTCATAAAAGATGCTCCAAAACCCCTTGCTCGTCCACCCACCGAATTTCACTAGCTTTGGGCCCACAGTGGAGGAGTTATGGATCCCACATCAAAACTAGGCAGAACTAAAAACAGTTTTTTTGAGACAACTTGTGAGCTTCTTTTGAGCTTCCATATGGCCGATTCGGATTTTGGTCCAAATATATTATATGAATCCCTGGATGTGTAGAATCCGGAAAAGAAATAATTTGTCAATTTGGATCAGTGTAGATAATGTTATGGCCAAACTACCGAAATAATTTAAAACTGTTAAAAATCCAAAAATGGCCAATTTTTACTATTCGGCTCAAAATAATACCATTATCAAAAAAATGAAACAATTCATCTTAGAGAAACAATTTTGTGGGTTTAAAAAAATTATATTCAATATAAATTAATTGAAAATATTTTCTCTATCAATTCCCCCACAATTAGCACTTGGAATCCTGGACGAGTAAAAATCAAATAAAATCAAATCCAAAACACATATCAATGAGATCAATCAAATCAATTTCAAGAAACAAAAAGGTATCATGCCTCATAAAAAACTGTTATTTCAAGTTCTCCATTTAAGATTTTAATATATTTCTACTTCATTTCTTATCCCATGCACACAAAACACCAACCTTACATGAATTTTCTCTCATCTCACAAATGTAAAGGCTGAACAAGGCTTTTCTCATCCAAACACACACAAGAGTCACCATAGGTTTGATAAATTCCTACTTCTCCACCCGATGTGAGTCAAAGACATGTATTTATCATGAGGACTTTTCAGGGTTGTTCTGTGGCTTCCAGTTGGTAGGATTTAGATTTTAAAAGTTCTGAGGCCGAAAAAGGAAGGCTTGGCTCTTATTGAAGAAAAATTGCAAGATTCTAGTTTTCACTCAAATATGGTCTCTTTCACTTCCCCTTTGATGAAAATAGGCTCCATCATCATTCAATTAGCTCAGCAGCAAACATTTCAATCTTTTCAAACACAATTTTTTTTAAAGCTCCAGATAGGCACAACTTTCTTTTTACATTGGAAGCTCCAGAAAGGCACAGCTTCTCTTGTCATAAAAGCTCCAGAAAAGGCACAGCTTTCAACAGAATAATTTTTCAGCATCACACACATCTCTTCCACAATTTATTTTCCACCCAAATTATAACCAAATGAGGTAGTACACCACAAGACATCTTCCCCCACACTTAAGTTCAACTAGATCATGCAATTTTACTTTAAGAGCAGGTATGCTAGGAAAAATTCGCTTGTAATGTGGCTAACCTAACAGGCAATTCATGGATACTAGTGGCTACAATGAAGGATAAATATAAAGGTGGGCCATAATGAAAAGGATTATTTTGAAAAGGGGGGCTTCAAACAAAATAAATGCCTCAGTCATTTAAAACACACGTACCCCAACCCTCATGTTTTTAAAGGAATAAATCAAATTCTGGTTAAAGCAAGCATGGTCTGGTTCTCTCAAGAAATGAGGTGAATGAAAAGAATATGACAAAAATAGTTCAGAAGCCTCACAGGAAAGTGATCTTAAAGATACATACAATGAAATATGGAATGGGTTTCAAAAATTAGTGTACTTTACATTAAATTCCAAAAGATTTGAACTTAAAACAAAGTTATTTCAGCAATCATTTAAACTCAGTTTCATGGAATAGATTGGTTGACTCATTGAAATGAGTTTTAAAAAATGTTATTGATAATCATTTCAGCTCAAAAGTTTCAGAAACACACCAAAAATTGAAAAATAAACAAACAAAAATTTGAAAACACACAAATTTTTTACGCACACCTGTCGTAGGGCGTGGAAAAACAATTTTTTCCTAAGTTAAAATGTAGTAATGTGGTTGACCTAGGATGTCTCCCAAAGGGTAGTGCACACAAAATGGGTTGTCACTTTAAAACAGGGGTAAAAATGTTGTGAAAAGAAATTTGAAATTCAAATGATTGAAAAACAATGAAATTAAAAGGGTGATTAGGTCGGGGTCAGTTTCCTAATTATAATGCTATCCTTGTTCAATTTAATTCAAATCTCTTCTTCTTAGTTGATTAAAGTGAGTTTCCACAATTGTTTCCTCTCACTTCCTTGGTGAAATTATTATTGTGAGAGAAAACCTTACCAGGATCTCGGTTTGGTCAACTCTCCTTCCATGTGTAAAATAGTTGTATTGAATATCCTTAATTGAAATGGGAAATACCCGATCGGGTTTTGTTTATTCCAAACAATCATGAACATTCACTACACCTTTTCCACGTACTGAAGATCGTCGAGTACTTCACCACTAATTCCTGGTTTATTCCATCGTATATAAACCAGAAATTAGTGGAGGGAGATATTGATTATTTTACCAAGGCAAAAATAAATAACGGAATTAATATTCAACAACGATCGCACTTGATTATAAAATCCGCTATAATAAATTGAAAACAACTTTGAAGAAGAACAAAATTTATTCAATTGCGTCCAAGAACTCAAGCATTACAATGTAGAAAACCAACCCTTCCCCAATCACTCCAATAGTTTACCCCACCATGGTAAGGGTAATCGAGTTGAATGGGGAAGAAGAAGGAATTAACAAGCTATTAAAAAGAAAATAAATAAAAGAGAAGGCTGAAAATTTCTCCTTCTTGGTGTCCCGAAAGGAATGGGGTGGAGAATGGATGCTTTGAGAGGGTGGAGCTCACCTCCTTTTATAGCTAGAATGTTTCCCCCGAATTTTGACGTGTTTTATCCACATTAAATGTCATCTTAATGCATTTAGCCCTTCTTGAATGTTGTTCATAATTCCCTTGTTCGTGTCCCCTCAAAATACCAGCGGATTTGGACATGTATTCCGAGAGTTATGGCCGTTTTACTGTGAGCATTTATTCTGTCCAGTCAGACTCTCCAAAACGAAATCCTCCGGATTAGGGTGCTTTAATGACCCCATAAATGGCCAATTCACTCGGTTCTTACTTCATAAAAGATGCTCCGAAACCCCTTTCTCGTCCACCCACCGAATTTCACTAGCTTTGGGCCCACAGTGGAGGAGTTACGGATCCCAAATCAAAACTAGGTAGAACTGAAAACAGTTTTCTTGAGACAACTTGTGAGCTTCTTTTGAGCTTCCATATGGCCGATTCAGATTTTGGTCAAATATATTAAATGAAGCCCTGGATGTGTAGAATCTGGAAAAGAAAGAATTTTTCAATTTGGATCAGTGTAGATAATGTTATGGAAAAACTAAAGAAATAATTTAAAACTGTTAAAAATCCAAAAATGGCCAATTTTTACTATTCGGCTCAAAATAACACCATTATCAAAAAAATGAAACAATTCATCTTAGAGGAACAATTTTGTGGGTTTAAAACAATGATATTCAATATAAATTAATTGAAAATATTTTCTCTATCAATTACCCCACACTTAGCACTTGGACTCCTGGACAAGTAAAAATCAAATCAAATCAAATCCAAAACACATATCAATCAGATCAATCAAATCAATTTCAAGAAACAAAAAGGTATCACGCCTCATAAAAAACTGTTATTTCAAGTTCTCCATTTAATATTTTAATATATTTCCACTTCATTTCTTATCCCATGCACACAAAACACCTACCTCACATGAATTTTCTCTCATCTCACAAATGTAAAGGCTGAACAAGGCTTTTCTCATCCAAACACACACAAGAGTCACCATAGGATTGATAAATTCCTACTTCTCCACCGGATGTGAGTCAAGGACATGTATTTATCATGAGGACTTTTCAGGGTTGTTCTGTGGCTTCCGGTTGGTAGGATTTAGATGTTAAAAGTTCTGAGGCCGAAAAAGGAAGGCTTGGCTCTTATCGAAGTAAAATTGAAAGATTCTAGTTTTCACTCAAATACGGTCTCCTTCACTTCCCCTTTGATGAAAATAGGCTCCATCGTCATTCAATTAGCTCAGCAACAAACATTTAAATCTTTTCAAACATAATTTTTTTTAAATCTCCAGATAAGCACAGCTTTCTTTTTACATTGGAATCTCCAGAAAGGCACAGCTTCTCTTGTCATAAAAGCTCTAGAAAAGGCACAGCTTTAAACAGAATAATTTTTCAGCATCACACACATCTCTTCCGCAATTTATTTTCCACCCAAAGTATAACCAAATGAGGTAGTACACCACAAGACATCTTCCTCCACACTTAAGTTCAACTAGATTATGCAATTTTATTTCAAGAGCAGGTATGATAGGGAAAATTGGCTTGTAATGTGGCTAACCTAAGAGGCAATTCATGGATACTAGGGGATACAATGAAGGATAAATGTAAAGGTGGGCCATAATAAAAAGGTTTATTTTGAAAAGGGGGATTAAAAAAAATAAATGCCTCAATCATTTAAAACACACGTACCCCAACCCTCATGTTTTGAAAGGAATAAATCAAATTCTGGTTAAAGCAAGCATGGTCTGGTTCTCTCAGGAAATGAGGTGAATGAAAAGAATATGACAAAAATGGTTCAGAAGCCTCACAAGAAAGTGATCTTAAAGATACAGACAATGAAATATGGCATCGGTTTCAAAAATTAGTTTACTTTTCATTAAATTCCAAAATATTTGAACTTGAAACAAAGTTATTTCAGCAATCATTTAAACTCAGTGTCATTGAATAGATTGGTTCACTCATTGAAATGAGTTTTAAAAAATGGTATTGATAATCATTTCAGATCAAAAGTTTCAGAAACACACCAAAAATTGAAAAATAAACAAACAAAAATTTGAAAACACACAAAAAAATTTTTCAAAACAAACATCGAATGAAAATCCTATACTACAAAGGTTCCCTCCCCCACACTTAAATGATGCAGTGTCCTCAATGCATTTAAGTTGATTTAACATGTAATACAATTTTAAAATGAATAACAACATCAACAAAGTGTGAAGGATAGGTACATCTTGGCTTATTGGCAATGCAAAGTTGATTTTGACTCCTAAGTGTTTCTCTTTGAAAACCTAAAAAAAAGTAAAAAACATAACATAAGAAATTTTTTAAAAAGAAATGAAAACAGAAATTGAATAAGAAAAAAAGGATAAATCTTGGTTTAATCCCCCAAGTGGGCCCTGGGTTTTGACTGCCTCCAGAGGGGCAGTTCTAATAAGTTATCCCCAATCTGATGGTGGGTGAGGTTTCTTTCTCATGAACCAACAAAAACTTTTCTTTCCAGGATGAACGTCTTCCTTTTTCTTGAGGACTCCATCGATAAAATTCACCATATCCACCCTCTTTGTAATGAGATACACCATGAATGGTGGGGTTAGGATAATGAATGAGTCCTCCTCTTTCTTGGGTTCCGCATGAACAACATCTTCTTTATTATCCAGTGTTTGCTGAAGGTATGATAAATCTGGGGAAAATCAAAGGGAATGTCAGAGTTTAATTCTATTTGAAAAAAATTAAAACATGAAGAATCAATATCAAATTCTTACCTTTCAATGTAAGTAGCTTGTGTCTCATTTTCCTCCAGAAAATCCACTTTGATCTTCTCATGTACTCACTCCATTAAATGTTCAATAGGTTTGGGGAGCTCCAGATGTTCCTCTTCAGATGCATATTCTCCCTCCAAGGAAATACAGGTGTTGGAAGAATCTGAAAAATTAAAACAAGGGGAGGTAATAATCAATTTAGTTTCAAAAAAATTCAAATGATAATGAGTTTATAAAAAGATTGACTCCCTGATCTTGTTTGGATTCAATTGGTTCTTCAATGGGAAGTGCTTCTTGAAGTTGAATTTCCCTAGATAGAGGTAGGCAGTCAGACTCCTCTATCTTCTCTTCAAATTTCACTGATTTGTTGGTTTCTTCCTTCAATGTTGTTGAATCATCTACATTATAAGGAATATTTGGCTCAATAAGTTCCTCAAACTCATTCCAGAAGTTATCCAGATCTTTTTGATCTCCCATATGTATTTCAATTGCTAAATCTTCTTCATAAATCTCATCCAACATTGATTGAGATGGGTTCAATGGATCTTCTTTTAATTTCATCAATGCTTCCATGGGTTCTTCAACTTGAAGTATTTGTGGGGATACTTCTTCCATCAATTTTTCTGGTTCTGGTTCTTGTTCGGGCTCCATTTGTTGTTGATCCTGGGATGCATGTACTTGTTCCATAATCCACTGTATTGAGGTCTCCGGGTTTTGAAATGTTTGACTAATTCTTTAAAATTGGGATTCAATATCTTTATGAACTTCTTCTTCTTGGTGTTGTACTTTTATTATGTCTTGACAAAATTCTGGAAAATACTCCTGAAGTTCAATTAATTCTCTGGCCAATCCCTCCAACACTGGGTATTCGAGGTTCTCTTTAAGTTTTTCAATGAGATCCTTGAATTCATCCTCTATGATGATTTGGATTCGAGCTCCCTGAATTTTTTTAGCCAAGAAAGAAACATTATAATCTATAGACCAAGGTGATTCAATAATTGGTTCTCTCACTGGTGGGTAATTGTTCCATGAATTAAAGAAAAAATCATTTGAAAATAACATGGCAAAATATTTTTTTTTAAATTGAAAAAGTGAAATATTTACAAATAGTTTGTGGCACTACCTCCCCGGAAACGGCACCAATTTTGACGCACGCCTATTGTAGGGCGTGGCAAAACAATTTTTTCCTAAGTTAAAATGTAGTAATGTTGTTGACCTAGGATGTCTCCTAAAGAGGAGTGCACACAAAATGGGTTGTCACTTTAAAACGGGGGTAAAAATGTTGTGAACGGAAATTTGAAATTCAAATGATTGAAAAACAATGAAATTAAAAGGGTGATTCGGTCGGGGTCGGTTTCCTAATTATAAGGCTATCATTGTTCAATTTAATTCAAATCTCTTCTTCTTAGTTGATTAAAGTGAGTTTCCACAATCGTTTCCTCTCACTTCCTTGGTGAAATTGTTATTGTGAGAGAAAACCTTACCAAGATCTCGGTTTGGTCAACTATCCTTCCATGTGTAAAATAGTTGTATTGAATATCCTTAATTGAAATGGGAAATACCCGATCGGGTTTTGTTTATTCCAAAAAATCATGAACATTCACTACACCTTTTCCACGTACTGACGATCGTCGAGTACTTCACCACTAATTCCTGGTTTATTCCATCGTATATAAACCAGAAATTAGTGGAGGGAGATATTGATTATTTTACCAAAGAAAAAATAAATAACGGAATTAATATTCAAGAACGATCACACTTGATTATAAAATTCACTATAATAAATTGAAAACAACTTTGAAGAAGAAAGAAATTTATTCAATTGCGTCCAAGAACTCAAGCATTACAATGTAGAAAACCAACCCTTCCCCAATCACTCCAAAAGTTTACCCCACCATGGTAAGGGTAATCGAGTTGAATGGGGAAGAAGAAGGCATTAAAAAGATATGAAAAAGAAAATAAATAAAAGAGAAGGCTGAAAAGTTCTCCTTCTTGGTGTCCCCGAAGGAATGGGGTGGAGAATGGATGCTTTGAGAGGGTGGAGCTCTCCTCCTTTCATAGACAGAATGTTTCCCCCGAATGTCGACGCGTTTTATCCCCATTAAATTTCATCTTAACGCATCGATCCCTTCTTGAATGTTGTTCATATTTCCCTTTTCCGTGTCCCCTCAAAATACCAGCGGATTTGGACATGTATTCCGAGAGTTATGGCCGTTTTACTATGAGTATTTATTCTGTCCAGTCAGACTCTCCAAAACGAAATCCTCCGGATTAGGGTGCTTTAATGACCCCATAAACGGCCAATTCACTCGGTTCTTCCTTCATAAAAGATGCTCCAAAACCCCTTGCTCATCCACCCACCGCATTTCACTAGCTTTGGGCCCACAATGGAGGAGTTACGGATCCCACATCAAAACTAGGCAGAACTGAAAACAGTTTTCTTGAGACAACTTGTGAGCTTCTTTTGAGCTTTCATATGGCCGATTCAGATTTTGGTCCAAATATATTAAATGAAGACCTGGATGTGTAAAATCTGGAAAAGAAAGAATTTTGCAATTTTTATCAGTGTAAATAATTTTATATCCAAACTACAGAAATAATTTAAAACTGTTAAAAATCCAAAAATGGCCAATTTTTACTATTCAGCTCAAAATAACACCATTATCAAAAAAATGAAACAATTCATCTTAGAGGAACAATTTTGTGGGTTTAAAACAATAATATTCAATATAAATTAATTGAAAATATTTGCTCTATCAATTCCCCCACACTTAGCACTTGGACTCCTGGACAAGTAAAAATCAAATCAAATCAAATCCAAAACACATATCAATGAGATCAATCAAATCAATTTCAAGAAACAAAAAGGTATCACGCCTCATAAAAAACTGTTATTTCAAGTTCTCCATTTAAGATTTTAATATATTTCCACTTCATTTCTTATCCCATGAACACAAAACACCTACCTCACATGAATTTTCTCTAATCTCACAAATGTAAAGGCTGAACAAGGCTTTTCTCATCCAAACACACACAAGAGTCACCATAGGTTTGATAAATTCCAACTTCTCCACCCGATGTGAGTCAAGGACATGTATTTATCATGAGGACTTTTCAGGGTTGTTCTGTGGCTTCCGTTTGGTAGGATTTAGATGTTAAAAGTTCTGAGGCCGAAAAAGGAAGGCTTGGCTCTTATTGAAGCAAAATTGCAAGATTCTAGTTTTCACTCAAATATGGTCTCCTTCACTTCCCCTTTGATGAAAATAGGATCCATCATCATTCAATCAGCTCAGCAGCAAACATTTCAATCTTTTCAAACATAATTTTTTTTAAAGCTTCAGATAGGCATATCTTTCTTTTTACATTGGAAGCTCTAGAAAGGCACAGCTTCTCTTGTCATAAAATCTCCAGAAAAGGCACAGCTTTCAACAGAATAAATTTTCAGCATCACACACATCTCTTCCACAATTTATTTTCCACCCAAAGTATAACCAAATGAGGTAGTACACCACAAGATATCTTCCCCCACACTTAAGTTCAACTAGATCATTCAATTTTACTTCAAGAGCAGGTATGATAGGGAAAATTGGCTGGTAATGTGGCTAACCTAACAGGAAATTCATGGATACTAGGGGCTACAATGAAGGATAAATATAAAGGTGGGACATAATGAAAAGGATTATTTTGAAAAGGGGGCTTCAAACAAAATAAATGCCTCAATCATTTAAAACACACGTACCCCAACCATCATGTTTTGAAAGGAATAAATCAAATTCTGGTTAAAGCAAGCATGGTCTGGTTCTCTCAAGAAATGAGGTGAATGAAAATAATATGACAAAAATGGTTCAGAAGCCTCACAGGAAACTGATCTTAAAGATACAGACAATGAAATATGGCATGGGTTTCAAAAATTAGTGTACTTTTCATTAAATTCCAAAAGATTTGAACTTGAAACAAAGTTATTCCAGCAATCATTTAAACTCGGTTTCATGGAATAGATTGGTTAACTCATTGAAATGAGTTTTAAAAAATGGTATTGATAATCATTTCAGCTCAAAATTTTCAGAAACACACCAAAAATTGAAAAATAAACAAACAAAAATTTGAAAACACACAAATTTTTTTTTAAAAAAACAAACATCAAATGAAAATCCTATACTACAAAGGTTCCCTCCCCCACACTTAAATGATGCAGTGTCCTCTATGCATTTAAGTTGATTTAACATGTAATACAATTTTAAAATGAATAACAACATCAAGCAAGTGTGAAGGAGAGGTACATCCTGGCTAATTGGCAATGCAACGTTGATTTCGACTCCTAAGTGTTTCTCTTTGAAAACCTAAAAAAAGTAAAAAACATAACATAAGAAAAAAATTTAAAAGAAATGAAAATAGAAATTGAATAAGAAAAAAAACGAATAAATCTTGGTTTAATCCCCCAAGTGGGCCCTGGGTTTTGACTGCCTTCAGAGGGGCAGTTCTAATAAGTTATCCCCAATCTGATGGTGGGTGAGGTTTCTTGCTCATGAACCAACAAAAACTTTTCTTTCCAGGATGAACGTCTTCCTTTTTCTTGAGGACTCCATCGATAAAATTCACCATATCCACCCTCTTTGTAATGAGATACACCATGAATGGTGGGGTTAGGATAATGAATGAGTCCTCCTCTTTCTTGGGTTCCGCATGAACAACATCTTCTTTATTATCCAGTGTTTGCTGAAGGTATGATAAATCTGGGGAAAATCAAAGGGAATGTCAGAGTTTAATTCTATTTGAAAAAAATTAAAACATGAAGAATCAATATCAAATTCTTCCCTTTCAATGTAAGTAGCTTGCGTCTCATTTTCCTCTAGAAAATCCACTTTGATCTTCTCATGTACTCCCTCCATTAAATGTTCAATAGGTTTGGGGAGCTTCAGATGTTCCTCTTCAGATGCATATTCTCCCTCCAAGGAAATACAGGTGTTGGATGAATCTGAAAAATTAAAACAAGGGGAGGTAATACTCAAATTAGTTTCAAAAAAATCAAATGATAATGAGTTTATAAAAATATTGACTCCCTGATCTTGTTTGGCTTCAATTGGTTCTTCAATGGGAGGTGCTTCTTGAAGTTGAATTTCCATAGATAGAGGTAGGCAGTCAGACTCCTCTATCTTCTCTTCAAATTTCACTGATTTGTTGGTTTCTTCCTTCAATGTTGTTGAATCATCTACATTATGAGGAATAGTTGGCTCAAGAAGTTCCTCACACTCATTCCAGAAGTTATCCAGATCTTTTTGATCTCCCATATGTATTTCAATTACTAAATCTTCTTCATCAATCTCATCCAACATTGATTGAGATGGGTTCAATGGATCTTCTTTTAATTTCATCAATGCTTCCATTGGTTCTTCAACATGAAGTATTTGTGGGGATACTTCTTCCATCAATTTTTCTGGTTCTGGTTCTTGTTCGGGCTCCATTTGTTATTGATCCTGGGATGCATGTACTTGTTCCACAATCCACTGTACTGAGGTCTCCAGGTTTTGAACTGTTTGACTAATTCTTTCAAATTGGGATTCAATATCTTTGTGAACTTCTTCTTCTTGGTGTTGTACTTTGATTATGTCTTGAGAAAATTCTGGAAAATACTCCTGAAGTTCAATTAATTCTCTGGCCAATCCCTCTAACACTGGGTATTCGAGGTTCTCTTTAAGGTTTTCAATGAGATCCTTGAATTCATCCTATGTGATGATTTGGATTCGAGCTCCCCGAATTTTTTTAGCCAAGAAAGAAACATTATAATCTATAGACTAAGGTGATTCAATAATTGGTTCTCTCACTGGTGGGTAATTGTTCCATGAATTAAAGAAAAAATCATTTGAAAATAACATGGCAAAAGATTTTTTTTAAATTGAAAAAGTGAAATATTTACAAATAGTTTGTGACACTACCTCCCCGGAAACGGCGCCAAGTTTGACGCACGCCTGTCGTAGGGCGTGGAAAAATAATTTTTTCCTAAGGTAAAATGTAGTAATGTGGTTGACCTAGGATGTCTCCCGAAGAGGAGTGCACACAAAATGGGTTGTCACTTTAAAATGGGGGTAAAAATGTTGTGAACGGAAATTTGAAATTCAAATGATTGAAAAACAATGAAATTAAAAGGGTGATTCGGTCGGGGTCGGTTTCCTAATTATAATGCTATCCTTGTTCAATTTAATTCAAATCTCTTCTTCTTAGTTGATTAAAGTGAGTTTCCACAATCGTTTCCTCTCACTTCCTTGGTGAAATTGTTATTGTGAGAGAAAACCTTACCAAGATCTCGGTTTGGTCAACTCTCCTTCCATGTGTAAAATAGTTGTATTGAATATCCTTAATTGAAATTGGAAATACCCAATCGGGTTTTGTTTATTCCAAACAATCATGAACATTCACTACACCATTTCCATGTACTGACGATCGTCGAGTACTTCACCACTAATTCCTGGTTTATTCCATCGTATATAAACCAGAAATTAGTGGAGGGAGATATTGATTATTTTACCAATTCAAAAATAAATAACGGAATTAATATTCAAGAACGATCGCACATGATTATAAAATCCGCTATAATAAATTGAAAACAACTTTGAAGAAGAAAGAAATTTATTCAATTGCGTCCAAGAACTCAAGAATTACAATGTAGAAAACCAACCCTTCCCCAATCACTCCAAAAGTTTACCCCACCATGGTAAGGGTAATCGAGTTGAATGGGGAATAATAAGGCATTAAAAATCTATGAAAAAGAAAATAAATAAAAGAGAAGGCTGAAAAGTTCTCCTTCTTGGTGTCCTGGAAGGAATGGGGTGGAGAATGGATGCTTTGAGAGGGTGGATCTCTCCTCCTTTTATAGCCAGAATGTTTCCCCCGAATGTCGACACATTTTATCCCCATTAAATATCATCTTAACGCGTTGAGACCTTCTTTAATGTTGTTCATAATTCCCTTGGCCGTGTCCCCTCAAAATACCAGAGGATTTGGACATGTATTCTGAGAGTTATGGCCATTTTACTATGAGCATTTCTTCTGTCCAGTCAGACTCTCCAAAACGAAATCCTCCGGATTAGGGTGCTTTAATGACCCCATAAACGGCCAATTCACTCGGTTCATACTTCATAAAAGATTCTCCAAAACCCCTTGCTCGTCCACCCACCGAATTTCACTAGCTTTTGGCCCACAGTGGAGGAGTTACGGATCCCACATCAAAACTAGGCAGAACTGAAAACAGTTTTCTTGAGACAACTTGTGAGCTTCTTTTGATCTTCTATACGGCCGATTTAGATTTTGGTCCAAATATATTAAATGAAGCCCTAGATGTGTAGAATCTGGAAAAGAAAGAATTTCTCAATTTTGATCAGTGTAGATAATTTTATGGCCAAACAACCGAAATAATTTAAAACTGTTAAAAATCCAAAAATGGCTAATTCTTACTATTCGGTGCAAAATAACACCATTATCAAAAAAATGAAACAATTCATCTTAGAGGAACAATTTTGTGGGTTTAAAACAATGATATTCAATATAAATTAATTGAAAATATTTTCTCTATCAATTCCCCCACACTTAGCACTTGGACTCCTGGACAAGTAAAAATCAAATCAAATCAAATCCAAAACACATATCAATGAGATCAATCAAATCAATTTCAAGAAACAAAAAGGTATCATTCCTCATAAAAAACTGTTATTTCAAGTTCTCCATTTAAGATTTTAATATATTTCCACTTCATTTCTTATCCCATGCACACAAAACACCTACCTCACATGAATTTTCTCTCATCTCACAAATGTAAAGGCTGAACAAGGCTTTTCTCATCCAAACACACACAAGAGTCCCCATAGGTTTGATAAATTCCTACTTCTCCACCCGATGTGAGTAAAGGACAAGTATTTATCATGAGGACTTTTTAGGGTTGTTCTGTGACTTCCGGTTGGTAGGATTTAGATGTTAAAAGTTCTGAGGCCGAAAAAGGAAGGCTTGGCTCTTATTGAAGCAAAATTGCATGATTCTAGTTTTCACTCAAATATGGTCTCCTTCACTTCCCCTTTGATGAAAATAGGCTCCATAATCATTCAATCAGCTCAGCAGCAAACATTTCAATCTTTTCAAACATAATTTTTTTTAATGCTCTAGATAGGAACATCTTTTTTTTACATTGGAAGCTCCAGAAAGGCACAACTTCTCTTGTCATAAAAGCTCCAGAAAAGGCACAGCTTTCAACAGAATAATTTTTCAGCATCACACACATCTCTTCCACAATTTATTTTCCACCCAAAGTATAACCAAATGAGGTAGTACACCACAAGACATCTTCCCCCACACTTAAGTTCAACTATATCATGCAATTTTACTTCAAGAGCAGGTATAATAGGGAAAATTGGCTTGTAATGTGGCTAACCTAACAGGCAATTCATGGATACTAGGGGCTACAATGAATGATAAATGTAAAGGTGGGCCATAATGAAAATGATTATTTTGAAAAGGGAGCTTCAAACAAAATAAATGCCTCAATCATTTTAAACACACGTACCCCAACCCTCATGTTTTGAAAGAAATAAATCAAATTCTGGTTAAAGCAAGCATGGTCTGGTTCTCTCAAGAAATGAGGTGAATGAAAAGAAAATGACAAAAATAGTTCAGAAGCCTCATAGGAAAGTGATCTTAAAGATATAGACAATGAAATATGGCATGGGTTTCAAAAATTAGTGTACTTTTCATTAAATTCCAAAAAAATTGAACTTGAAACAAAGTTATTTCAGCAATCATTTAAACTCAGTTTCATGGAATAGATTGGTTAACTCATTGAAATGAGTTTTAAAAAATGGTATTGATAATCATTTCAGCTGAAATGTTTCAAAAACACACCAAAAATTGAAAAATAAACAAACAAAAATTTGAAAACACACAAATTT
Organism: Viscum album; assembly: GCA_963277665.1. Taxonomy (NCBI): domain Eukaryota; kingdom Viridiplantae; phylum Streptophyta; class Magnoliopsida; order Santalales; family Viscaceae; genus Viscum; species Viscum album. Next base: position 1,308,591,730 of record OY728132.1, read on the forward strand.
TTTTGAAAACAAACATCAAATGAAAATCCTATACTACAAAGGTTACCTCTCCCACACTTAAATGATGCAGTGTCCTCGATGCATTTAAGTTGATTTAACATGTAATACAATTTTAAAATGAATAGCAACATCACGCAAGTGTGGAGGAGACGTACATCCTGGCTTATTGGCAATGCAACGTTGATTTTGACTCCTATGTGTTTCTCTTTGAAAACCTAAAAAAAGTAAAAAAACATAACATAAGAAATTTTTTTAAAAGAAATGAAAACAGAAATTGAATAAGAAAAAAAAAGGATAAATATTGGTTTAATCCCCCAAGTGGGACCTGGGTTTTGACTGCCTCCAGAGGGGCAGTTCTAATAAGTTATCCCCATTCTGATGGTGGGTGAAGTTTCTTGCTCATGAACCAACAAAAACTTTTCTTTCTAGGATGAACGTCTTCCTTTTTCTTGAGGACTCCATCGATAAAATTCACCATATCCTCCCTCTTTGAAATGAGATACACCATGAATGGTGGGGTTAGGATAATGAATGAGTCCTCCTCTCTCTTGGGTTCTGCATGAACAACATCTTCTTTATTATCCAGTGTTTGCTGAAGGTATGATAAATCTGGCGGAAAATCAAAGGGAATTTCAGAGTTTAATTCTATTTGAAAAAAAACATGAAGAATCAATATCAAATTCTTCCCTTTCAATGTAAGTATCTTGTGTCTCATTTTCCTCCAGAAAAATCCACCTTGATCTTCTCATGTACTCCCTCCATTAAATGTTCAATAGGTTTGGGGAGCTCCAGATGTTCCTCTTCAGATGCATATTCTCCCTCCAAGGAAATACAGGTGTTGGATGAATCTGAAAAATTAAAACAAGGGGAGGTAATACTCAATTTAGTTTCAAAAAAATCAAATGATAATGAGTTTATAAAAAGACTGACTCCCTGATCTTGTTTGGCTTCAATTGGTTCGTCAATGGGAGGTGCTTCTTGAAGTTGAGTTTCCCTAGATAGAGGTAGGCAGTCAGACTCCTCTATCTTCTCTTCAAATTTCAATGATTTGTTGGTTTCTTTCTTCAATGTTGTTGAATCATCTACATTATGAAGAATAGTTGGCTCAAGAAGTTCCTCACACTCATACCAGAAGTTATCCTGATCTTTTTGATCTCCCATATGTATTTTAATTGCTAAATCTTCTTCATCAATCTCATCCAACATTGATTGAGATGGGTTCAGTGGATCTTCTTTTAATTTCATCAATGCTTCCATGGGTTCTTCAACTTGAAGTATTTGTGGGGATACTTCTTCCATCAATTTTTCTGGTTCTGGTTCTTGTTCGGTCTCGATTTGTTGTTGATCCAGGGATGTATGTACTTGTTCCTCAATCCACTGTATTGAGGTCTCCAGGTTTTGAACTATTTGACTAATTCTTTCAAATTGGGATTCAATATCTTTGTGAACTTCTTCTTCTTGGTGTTGTACTTTGATTATGTCTTGATAAAATTCTGGAAAATACTCCTGAAGTTCAATTAATTCTCTCGCCAATACCTCCACCACTGGGTATTCGAGGTTCTCTTTAAGGTTTTCAATGAGATCCTTGAATTCATCCTCTGTGATGATTTAGATTCGAGCTCCCCGAATTTTTTTATCCAAGAAAGAAACATTATAATCTATAGACCAAGGTGATTCAATAATTGGTTCTCTCACTGGTGGGTAATTGTTCCATGAATTAAAGAGAAAATCATTTGAAAATAACATAGCAAAAGATTTTTTTTAAATTGAAAAAGTAAAATATTTACAAATAGTTTGTGGCACTACCTCCCCGGCAACAGCGCCAAGTTTGACGCACGCCTATCGTAGGGCATGGAAAAACAATTTTTTCCTAAGTTAGAATGTAGTAATGTGGTTGACCTAGGATGTCTCCCGAAGAGGAGTGCACACAAAATGGTTTGTCACTTTAAAACGGGGGTAAAAATGTTGTGAACGGAAATTTGAAATTCAAATGATTGAAAAACAATGAAATTAAAAGGGTGATTAGGTCGGGGTCGGTTTCTTAATTATAATGCTATCCTTGTTCAATTTAATTCAAATCTCTTCTTCTTAGTTGATTAAAGTGAGTTTCCACAATCGTTTCCTCTCACTTCCTTGGTGAAATTGTTATTGTGAGAGAAAACCTTACCAAGATCTCGGTTTGGTCAACTCTCATTCCATGTGTAAAATAGTTGTATTGAATATCCTTAATTGAAATGGGAAATACCTGATCGGGTTTTGTTTATTCCAAACAATCATGAACATTCACTACACCTTTTCCACGTACTGATGATCGTCGAGTACTTCACCACTAATTCCTGGTTTATTCCATCGTATATAAACCAGAAATTAGTGGAGGGAGATATTGATTATTTTACCAAGGAAAAAATAAATAACGGAATTAATATTTATGAATGATCGCACTTGATTTTAAAATCCTCTATAATAAATTGAAAACAACTTTGAAAAAGAAAGAAATTTATTCAATTGCATCCAAGAACTCAAGCATTACAATGTAGAAAATCAACCCTTCCCCAATCACTCCAAAAGTTTACCCCACCATGGTAAGGGTAATCGAGTTGAATGGGGAAGAAGAAGGCATTAAAAATCTATGAAAAAGAAGATAAATAAAAGAGAAGGCTGAAAAGTTCTCCTTCTTGGTGTCCCGGAAGGAATGGGGTGGAGAATGGATGCTTTGATAGGGTGGAGCTCTCCTCCTTTTATAGCCAAAATGTTTCCCCCGAATGTCGACGCGTTTTATCCACCTTAAATGTCATCTTAACGTGTTGAGCCCTTCTTTAATGTTGTTCATAATTCCCTTGGCTGTGTCCCCTCAAAATAACAGCGGATTTGGACATGTATTCCGAGAGTTATGGCCGTTTTACTATGAGCATTTATTCTGTCTAGTCAGACTCTCCAAAACGAAATCCTCCAGATTAGGGTGCTTTAATGACCCCATAAACGGCCAATTCACTCGATGCTTCCTTCATAAAAGATGCTCCAAAACCCCTTGCTCGTCCACCCACCAAATTTCACTAGCTTTGGGCCCACAGTGGAGGAGTTACGGATCCCACATCAAAACTAGGCAGAACTGAAAACAGTTTTCTTGAGACAACTTGTGAGCTTTTGAGCTTCCATATGGCCGATTCAGATTTTGGTCCAAATATATTAAATGAATCCCTGGATTTGTAGAATCTGGAAAAGAAAGAATTTTTCAATTTAGATCAGTGTATATAATTTTATGGCCAAACTACATAAATAATTTAAAACTGTTAAAAATCCAAAAATGGCCAATTTTTACTATTCGGCTCAAAATAACACCATTATCAAAAAAATGAAACAATTCATCTTAGAGGAACAATTTTGTGGGTTTAAAACAATAATATTCAATATAAATTAATTGAAAATATTTGCTCTATCAATTCCCCCACACTTAGCACCTGGACTCCTGGACAAGTAAAAATCAAATCAAATCAAATCCAAAACACATATCAATGAGATCAATCAAATCAATTTCAAGAAGCAAAAAGGTATCACGCCTCATAAAAAACTGTTATTTCAAGTTCTCCATTTAATATTTTAATATATTTCCACTTCATTTCTTATCCCATGCACACAAAACACCTACCTCACATGAATTTTCTCTCATCTCACAAATGTAAAGGTTGAACAAGGCTTTTCTCATCCAAACACACACAAGAGTCACCATATGTTTGATAAATTCCTACTTCTCCACCTGATGTGATTCAAGGACATGTATTTATCATGAGGACTTTTCAGGGTTGTTCTATGGCTTCCGGTTGGTTGGATTTAGATGTTAAAAGTTCTGAGGCTGAAAAAGGAAGGCTTGGCTCTTATTGAAGCAAAATTGAAAGATTCTAGTTTTCACTCAAATATGGTCTCCTTCACTACCCCTTTGATGAAGATAGGCTCCATCATCATTCAATCAGCTCAGAAGAAAACATTTCAATCTTTTTTGAAACATAATTTTTTTTAAAGCTCCAGATAGGAACAACTTTCTTTTTACATTGAAAGCTCCAGAAAGGCACGGCTTCTCTTGTCATAAAAGCTTCAGAAAAGGCACTGCTTTCAACAGAATAATTTTACATCATCACACACATCTCTTCCACACTTTATTTTCCACCCAAAGTATAACCAAATGAGTTAGTACACCACAATACATCTTCCCCCACACTTAAGTTCAACTAGATCATGCAATTTTACTTCAAGAGCAGGTATGATAGGGAAAATTGGCTTGTAATGTGGCTAACCTAACAGGAAATTCATGGATACTAGGGGCTACAATGAAGGATAAATGTAAAGGTGGGCCATAATGAAAAGGATTATTTTGAAAAGGGGGCTTCAAAAAAAATAAATGCCTCAATCATTTAAAACACACGTACCCCAACCCTCATGTTTTGAAAGGAATAAATCAAATTCTGCTTAAAGCAAGCATGGTCTGGTTCTCTCAAGAAATGAGGTGAATGAAAAGAATATGACAAAAATGGTTCAGAAGCCTCACAGGAAAGTGGTCTTAAAGATACAGACAATGAAATATGGCATGGGTTTCAAAAATTAGTGTACTTTTCATTAAATTCCAAAAGATTTGAACTTGAAACAAAGTTATTTCAGTAATCATTTAAACTCAGTTTCATGGAATAGATTGGTTCACTCATTGAAATGAGTTTTAAAAAATGGTATTGATAATCATTTCAGCTCAAAAGTTTCAGAAACACACCAAAAACTGAAAAATAAACAAACAAAAATTTGAAAACACACAATTTTTTTTTGAAAACAAACATCAAATGAAAATCCTATACTAGAAAGGTTCCCTCCCCCACACTTAAATGATGCAGTGTCCTCGATGAATTTAAGTTTATTTAACATGTAATACAATTTTAAAATGAATAAAAACATCAAGCAAGTGTGAAGGAGAGGTACATCCTGGCTTATTGGCAATGCAACGTTGATTTTGACTCCTAAGTGTTTCTCTTTGAAAACCTAAAAAAAAGTAAAATACATAACATAAGAAATTTTTTTAAAAGAAATGAAAACAGAAATTGAATAAGAAAAAAAATGATAAATCTTGGTTTAATCCCCAAAGTGGGCCCTGAGGTATGACTGCCTCCAGAGGGGCAGTTCTAATAAGTTATCCCCAATCTGATGGTGGGTGAGGTTTCTTGCTCATGAACCAACAAAAACTTTTCTTTCCAGGATGAACGTCTTCCTTTTTCTTGAGGACTCCATCGATAAAATTCACCATATCCACCCTCTTTGTAATGAGATACACCATGAATGGTGGGGTTAGGATAATGAATGAGTCCTCCTCTTTCTTGGGTTCCGCATGAACAACATCTTCTTTATTATCCAGTGTTTGCTGAAGGTATGATAAATCTGGGGAAAAATCAAAGGGAATGTCAGAGTTTAATTCTATTTGAAAAAAATTAAAACATGAAGAATCAATATCAAATTCTTCCCTTTCAATGTAAGTAGCTTGTGTCTCATTTTCCTCCAGAATATCCACTTTGATCTTCTCATGTACTCCCTCCATTAAATGTTCAATAGGTTTGGGGAGCTCCAGATGTTCCTCTTCAGATGCATATTCTCCCTCCAAGGAAATACAGGTGTTGGATGAATCTGAAAAATTAAAACAATGGGAGGTAATACTCAATTTAGTTTCAAAAAAATCAAATGATAATGAGTTTATAAAAATATTGACTCCCTGATCTTGTTTGGCTTCAATTGGTTCTTCAATGGGAGGTGCTTCTTGAAGTTGAATTTCCCTAGATAGAGGTAGGCAGTCAGACTCCTCTATCTTCTCTTCAAATTTCACTGATTTGTTGGTTTCTTCCTTCAATGTTGTTTAATCATCTACATTATGAGGAATAGTTGGCTCAAGAAGTTCCTAACACTCATTCCAGAATTTATCCAGATCTTTTTGATCTCCCATATGTATTTCAATTGCTAAATCTTCTTCATCAATCTCATCCAACATTTATTGAGATGGGTTCAATGGATCCTCTTTTAATTTCATCAATGCTTCCATGGGTTCTTCAACTTTAAGTATTTGTGGGGATACTTCTTCCATCAATTTTTCTAGTTCTGGTTCTTGTTCGGGCTCGATTTGTTGTTGATCCTAGGATGCATGTACTTGTTCCGCAATCCACTGTATTGAGGTCTCCAGGTTTTGAACTGTTTGACTAATTCTTTCAAATTGGGATTCAATATCTTTGTGAACTTCTTCTTCTTCTTGGTGTTGTACTTTGATTATGTCTTGATAAAATTCTGGAAAATACTCCTGTAGTTCAATTAATTCTCTGGCCAATCCCTCCAACACTGGGTATTCAAGGTTCTCTTTAAGGTTTTCAATGATATCCTTGAATTCATTCTCTGTGATGATTTGGATTCGAGCTCCCCAAATTTTTTTAGCCAAGAAAGAAACATTATAATCTATAGACCAAGGTGATTCAATAATTGGTTCTCTCACTGGTGGGTAATTGTTCCATGAATTAAAGAAAAAATCATTTGAAAATAACATGGCAAAAGATTTTTTTTTAAATTGAAAAAGTGAAATATTTACAAATAGTTTGTGGCACTACCTCCCCTGCAACGACGCCAATTTTGACGCATGCCTGTCGTAGGGCATGGCAAAACAATTTTTTCCTAAGTTAAAATGTAGTAATGTGGTTGAACTTGGATGTCTCCCGAAGAGGAGTGCACACAAAATGGGTTGTCACTTTAAAACGGGGGTAAAAATGTTGTGAAAGGAAATTTGAAATTCAAATGATTGAAAAACAATGAAATTAAAAGGGTGATTAGGTCGGGGTCGGTTTCCTAATTATAATGCTATCCTTGTTCAATTTAATTCAAATCTCTTCTTCTTAGTTGATTAAAGTGAGTTTCCACAATCGTTTCCTCTCACTTCCTTGGTGAAATTGTTATTGTGAGAGAAAACCTTACCAAGATCTCGGTTTGGTCAACTCTCCTTCCATGTGTAAAATAGTTGTATTGAATATCCTTAATTGAAATGGGAAATACCCGATCGGGTTTTGTTTATTCCAAACAATCATGAACATTCACTACACCTTTTCCACGTACTGACGATCATTGAGTACTTCACCACTAATTCCTGGTTTATTCCATCGTATATAAACCAGAAATTCGTGGAGGGAGATATTGATTATTTTACCAAGGCAAAAATAAATAACGGAATTAATATTCAAGAACGATCGCACTTGATTATAAAATCTGCTATAATAAATTGAAAACAACTTTGAAGGAGAAAGAAATTTATTCAATTGCGTCCAAGAACTCAAGCATTACAATGTAGAAAACGAACTCTTCCCCAATCACTCCAAAAGTTTACCCCACCATGGTAAGGGTAATCGAGTTGAATGGGGAAGAATAAGGCATTAAAAAGCTATGAAAAATAAAATAAATAAAAGAGAAGGCTGAAAATTTCTCCTTCTTGGTGTCCCGGAAGGAATGGGGTGGAGAATGGATGCTTTGAGAGGGTGGAGGTCTCCTCCTTTTATAGCCAGAATGTTTCCCCCGAATGTCAATGCGTTTTATCCCTATTAAATGTCATCTTAACGCATTGATCCCTTATTGAGTGTTGTTCATAATTTCCTTGGTCGTGTCCCCTCAAAATACCAGCGGATTTGAACATGTATTCCGAGAGTTATGGCCGCTTTACTATGAGCATTTATTCTGTCTAGTCAGACTCTCCAAAACGAAATCCTCCGGATTAGGGTGCTTTAATGATCCCATAAACGGCCAATTCACTCGTTTCATCCTTCATAAAAGATGCTCCAAAACCCCTTTCTCATCCACCCACCGAATTTCACTAGCTTTGGGCCCACAGTGGAGGAGTTACGGATCCCACATCAAAACTAGGAAGAACTGAAAACAGTTTTCTAGAGAAACCTTGTGAGCTTCTTTTGAGCTTCCATATGGCCGATTCAGATTTTGTCCCAAATATATTAAATGAATCCCTGGATGTGTAGAATCTGGAAAAGAAAGAATTTTTCAATTTGGATCAGTGTAGATAATTTTATGGCCAAAATACAGAAATAATTTAAAACTGTTAAAAATCCAAAAATGGCCAATTTTTACTATTCGGCTCAAAATAACACCATTATCAAAAAAATGAAACAATTCATCATAGAGGAACAATTTTGTGGGTTTAAAACAATAATATTCAATATAAATTAATTGAAAATATTTTCTCTATCAATTCCCCCACACTTAGCACTTGGACTCCTGGACAAGTAAAAATCAAATCAAATCAAATCCAAAACACATATCAATGAGATCAATCAAATAAATTTCAAGAAACAAAAAGGTATCACGCCTCATAAAAAACTATTATTTCAAGTTCTCCATTTAAGATTTTAATATATTTCCACTTCATTTCTTATCCCATGCACACAAAACACCTACCTCACATGAATTTTCTCTCATCTCACAAATGTAAAGGCTGAACAAGGCTTTTCTCATCCAAACACACACAAGAGTCACCATAGGTTTGATAAATTCCTACTTCTCCATCCGATGTGAGTCAAGGACATGTATTTATCATGAGGACTTTTCAGGGTTGTTCTGTGGCTTCCGGTTGGTAGGATTTAGATGTTAAAAGTTCTGAGGCCGAAAAAGGAAGGCTTGGCTCTTATTGAAGCAAAATTGCAAGATTCTAGTTTTCACTCAAATATGATCTCCTTCACTTCCCCTTTGATGAAAATATGCTCCATCATCATTTAATCAGCTCAGCAGCAAACATTTCAATCTTTTAAAACATAATTTTTTTTAAAGCTCCAGATAGGCACAACTTTCTTTTTACATTGGAAGCTCCAGAAAGGCACAGCTTCTCTTGTCATAAAAGCTCCAGAAAAGGCACAATATTCAACAGAATAATTTTTCAGCATCACAAACATCTCTTCCACAATTTATTTTCCACCCAAAGTATAACCAAAGGAGGTAGTACACCACAAGACATATTCCCCCACACTTAAGTTCAACTAGATCATGCAATTTTACTTCAAGATCTGGTATGATAGGGAAAATTGGCTTGTAATGTGGCTAACCTAACAGGCAATTCATGGATACTAGGGGCTACAATGAAGGATAAATGTAAAGGTGGGACATAATGAAAAGGATTATTTTGAAAAGGGGGATTCAAACAAAATAAATTCCTCAATCATTTAAAACACACATACCCCAACCCTCATGTTTTGAAAGGAATAAATCAAATTCTGGTTAAAGAAAGCATGGTCTGGTTCTCTCAAGAAATGAGGTGAATGAAATGAATATGACAAAAATGGTTTAGAAGCCTCACAGGAAAGTGATCTTAAATATACAGACAATAAAATATGGCATGGGTTTCAAAAATTAGTGTACTTTTCATTAAATTCCAAAAGATTTGAACTTGAAACAAAGTTATTTCAGCAATCATTTAAACTCAGTTTCATGGAATAGATTGGTTCACTCATTGAAATGAGTTTTAAAAAATGGTATTGATAATCATTTCAGCTCAAAAGTTTCAGAAACACACCAAAAATTGAAAAATAAACAAACAAAAATTTGAAAACACGCAATTTTTTTTTGAAAAACAAACATCAAATGAAAATCCTATACTACAAAGGTTCCCTCCCCCACACTTAAATGATGCAGTGTCCTCGATTCATTTAAGTTGATTTAACATGTAATACAATTTTAAAATGAATAACAACATCAAGCAAGTGTGAAGGAGAGGTACATCCTGGCTTATTGGAAATGAAACTTTGATTTTGACTCCTAAGTGTTTCTCTTTGAAAACCTAAAAAAAGTAAAAAACATAACATAAGAAATTTTTTTAAAAGAAATGAAAACAGAACTTGAATAAGAAAAAAAATGATAAATATTGGTTTAATCCCCCAAGTGGGCCCTGGGTTTTGACTGCCTCCAGAGGGGCAGTTCTAATAAGTTATCCCCAATCTGATGGTGGGTGAGGTTTCTTGCTCATGAACCAATAAAAACTTTTCTTTCCAGGATGAACGTCTTTTTTTCTTGAGGACTCCATCGATAAAATTCACCATATCCACCCTCTTTGTAATGAGATACACCATAAATGGTGGGGTTAGGATAATGAATGAGTCCTCCTCTTTCTTGGGTTCCGCATGAACAACATCTTCTTTATTATCCAGTGTTTGCTGATGGTTTGATAAATCTGGGGAAAAATCAAAGGGAATGTCAGAGTTTAATTCTATTTGAAAAAAATTAAAACATGAAGAATCAATATAAAATTCTTCCCTTTCAATGTAAGTATCTTGTGTCTCATTTTCCTCCAGAAAATCCACTTTGATCTTCTCATGTACTCCCTCCATTAAATGTTCAATAGGTTTGGGTAGCTCCAGATGTTCCTCTTCAGATGCATATTCTCCCTCCAAGGAAATATAGGTGTTGGATGAATCGGAAAAATTAAAACAAGGGGAGGTAATACTCAATTTAGTTTCAAAAAAATAAAATGATAATGAGTTTATAAAAATATTGACTCCCTGATCTTGTTTGGCTTCAATTGGTTCTTCAATGGGAGGTGCTTCTTGAAGTTGAATTTCCCTAGATAGAGGTAGGCAGCCAGACTCCTCTATCTTCTCTTCAAATTTCACTGATTTGTTGGTTTCTTCCTTCAATGTTGTTGAATCATCTACATTATGAGGAATACTTGGCTCAAGAAGATCCTCACACTCATTCCAGAAGTTATCCATATCTTTTTGATCTCCCATATGTATTTCAATTGCTAAATCTTCTTCATCAATCTCATCCAACATTGATTGAGATGGGTTCAATGGATCTTCTTTTAATTTCATCAATGCTTCCATGGGTTCTTCAACTTTAAGTATTTGTGGGGATACTTCTTCCATAAATTTTTCTGGTTCTGGTTCTTGTTCGGGCTCGATTTGTTGTTGATACTGGGATGCATGTACTTGTTCCGCAATCCACTGTATTGAGGTCTCCAGGTTTTGAACTGTTTGACTAATTCTTTCAAATTGGGATTCAATATCTTTCTGAACTTATTCTTCTTGGTGTTGTACTTTGATTATGTCTTGATAAAATTCTGGAATATACTCCTGAAGTTCAATTAATTCTCTGGCCAATCCCTCCAACACTGGGTATTCGAGGTTCTCTTTAAGGTTTTTAATGAGATCCTCGAATTCATCCTCTGTGATGATTTGGATTCGAGCTCCCCGAATTTTTTTAGCCAAGAAAGAAACTTTATAATCTATAGACCAAGGTGATTCAATAATTGGTTATCTCACTGGTGGGTAATTGTTCCATGAATTAAAGAAAAAATTATTTGAAAATAACATGGCAAAAGATTTTTTTTTAAATTGAAAAAGTGAAATATTTACAAATAGTTTGTGGCACTACCTCCCCGGCAACAGCGCCAAGTTTGATGCATGCCTGTCGTAGGGCGTGGCAAATCAATTTTTTCATAAGTTAAAATGTAGTAATGTGGTTGACCTAGGATGTCTCCCAAAGAGGAGTGCACACAAAATGGGTTGTCACTTTAAAACGGGGGTAAAAATGTTGTGAACGGAAATTTGAAATTCAAATGATTGAAAAAAAATGAAATTAAAAGGGTGATTAGGTCGGGGTCGGTTTCCTAATTATAATTCTATCCTTGTTCAATTTAATTCAAATCTATTCTTCTTAGTTGATTAAAGTGAGTTTCCACAATCATTTCCTCTCACTTCCTTGGTGAAATTGTTATTGTGAGAGAAAACCTTACCAAGATCTCGGTTTGGTCAACTCTCCTTCCATGTGTAAAATAGTTGTATTGAATATCCTTAATTGAAATGGGAAATACCCGATCGGGTTTTTTTATTCCAAACAATCATGAACATTCACTACACCTTTTCCACGTACTGACGATCGTCGAGTACTTCACCACTAATTACTGGTTTATTCCATCGTATATAAATCAGAAATTAGTGGAGGGAGATATTGATTATTTTACCAAGGAAAAAATATATAACGGAATTAATATTTAAGAACGATCGCACTTGATTATAAAATCCGCTATAATAAATTGAAAACAACTTTGAAGAAGAAAGAAATTTATTCAATTGCGTCCAAGAACTCAATCATTACAATGTAGAAAACCAACCCTTCCCCAATCACTCCAAAAGTTTACCCCACTAGGGTAAGGGTAATAGAATTGAATGGGAAAGAAGAAGGCATTAAAAAGCTATGAAAAAGAAAATAAATAAAAGAGAAGGCTGAAATGTTCTCCTTCTTGGTGTCCCGGAAGGAATGGGGTGGAGAATGGATGCTTTGAGAGGGTGGAGCTCTCCTCCTTTTATAGCCAGAATGTTTCCCCCGAATGTTGACGCGTTTTATCCCCATTAAATGTCATCTTAACGTGTTGATCCCTTTTTGAATGTTGTTCATAATTCCCTTGGCCGTGTCCCCTCAAAATACCAGCGGATTTGGACATGTATTCCGAGAGTTATGGGCATTTTACTATGAGCATTTATTCTATCCAGTCAGACTCTCCAAAACGAATTCCTCCGGATTAGGGTGCTTTAATGACCCCATAAACGGCCAATTAACTCAGATCTTCCTTCATAAAAGATGCTCCAAAACTCCTTTCCCGTCCACCCACCTAATTTCACTAGTTTTGGGCCCACAGTAGAGGAGTTATGGATCCCACATCAAAACTAGGAAGAACTGAAAACAGTTTTCTTGAGACAAATTGTGAGCTTCTTTTGAGCTTCCATATGGCCAATTCAGATTTTGGTACAAATATATTATATGAAGCACTAGATGTTTAGAATCCCGAAAAGAAAGAATTTTGTAATTTGGACCAGTGTAGATAATGTTATGGCCAAACTACTGAAATAATTTAAAACTGTTAAAAATCCAAAAATGGCCAATTTTTACTATTCGGCTCAAAATAACACCATTATCAAAAAAATGAAACAATTCATCTTAGAGGAACAATTTTGTGGGTTTAAAACAATTATATTCAATATAAATTAATTGAAAATATTTTCTCTATCAATTTCCCCACACTTAGCACTTGGACTCCTGGACATGTAAAAATCAAATCAAATCAAATCCAAAACACATATCAATGAGATCAATCAAATCAATTTCAAGAAACAAAAAGGTATCATGCCTCATAAAAAACTATTATTTAAAGTTCTCCATTTAATATTTTAATATATTTCCACTTCATTTCTTATCCCATGCACACAAAACACCTACCTCACATGAATTTTCTCTCATCTCACAAATGTAAAGGCTGGACAAGGATTTTCTCATCCAAACACACACAAGAGTCACCATAGGTTTGATAAATTTCTATTTCTCCACCCGATGTTAGTCAAGGACATGTATTTATCATGAGGACTTTTCAGGGTTGTTGTGTGGCTTCCGGTTGGTAGGATATAGATGTTAAAAGTTCTGAGGCTGAAAAAGGAAGGCTTGGCTCTTATTGAAGCAAAATTGCAAGATTCTAGTTTTCACTCAAATATGGTCTCCTTCACTTCCCCTTTGATGAAAATAGGCTCCATCATCATTCAATCAGCTCAGCAGCAAACATTTCAATCTTTTCAAACATAATTTTTTTTAAAGCTCCAGATAGGCACAGCTTTCTTTTTACATTGGAAGCTCTAGAAAGGCACAGCTTCTCTTGTCATAAAAGGTCCAGAAAAGGCACAGCTTTCAACAGAATATTTTTTCAGCATCACACACATCTCTTCCACAATTTATTTTCCACCCAAAGTATAACCAAATGAGGTAGTACACCACAAGACATCTTCCCCCACACTTAAGTTCAACTAGATCATGCAATTTTACTTCAAGACCAGGTATGATAGGGAAAATTGGCTTGTAATGTGGCTAACCTAACAGGAAATTCATGGATACTGGGGGCTACAATGAAGGATAAATGTAAAGGTGGGCCATAATGAAAAGGATTATTTTGAAAAGGGGGCTTCAAACAAAATAAATGCCTCAATAATTTAAAACACACGTACCCCAACCCTCATGTTTTGAAAGGAATAAATCAAATTCTGGTTAAAGCAAGCATGGTCTGGTTCTCTCAAGAAATGAGGTGAATGAAAAGAATATGACAAAAATGATTTAGAAGCCTCATAGGAAAGTGATCTTAAAGATACAGACAATGAAATATGGCATGGGTTTCAAAAATTAGTGTACTTTTCATTAAATTCCAAAAGATTTGAACTTGAAACAAAGTTATTTGAACAATCATTTAAACTCAGTTTCATGGAATAGATTGGTTCACTCGTTGAAATGAGTTTTAAAAAATGGTATTGATAATCATTTCAGCTCAAAAGTTTCAGAAACACACCAAAAATTGGAAAATAATCAAACAAAAATTTAAAAACACACAAATTTTTTTTTGAAAACAAACATCAAATGAAAATCCTATACTACAAAGGTTCCATCCCCCTTACTTAAATGATGCAGTGTCCTCGATGAATTTAAGTTGATTTAACATGTAATACAATTTTAAAATGAATAAAAACATCAAGAAAGTGTGAAGGAGAGGTATATCCTGGCTTATTGTCAATGAAACATTGATTTTGACTCCTAAGTGTTTCTCTTTGAAAACCTAAAGAAAAGTAAAAAACATAACATAAGAAATTTTTTTGAAAGAAATGAAAACAGAAATTGAATAAGAAAAAAAAGGATAAATCTTGGTTTAATCCCCCAAGTGGTCCCTGTGTTTTGACTGCCTCTAGAGGGGTAGTTCTAATAAGTTATCCCCAATCTGATGGTGGGTGAGGTTTCTTGCTCATGAACCAACAAAAACTTTTCTTTCCAGGATGAACATCTTCCTTTTTCTTGAGGACTTCATCGATAAAATTCACCATATCCACCCTCTTTGTAATGAGATACACCATGAATGGTGGGGTTAGGATAATGAATGAGTCCTCCTCTTTATTGGGTTCCGCATGAACAACATCTTCTTTATTATCCAGTTTTTGCTGAAGGTATGATAAATTTGGGGAAAAATCAAAGGGAATGTTAGAGTTTAATTCTATTTGAAAAAAATTAAAACATGAAGAATCAATATCAAATTCTTCCCTTTCAATGTAAGTAGCTTGTGTCTCATTTTCCTCTAGAAAATCCACTTTGATCTTCTCATGTACTCCCTCCATTAAATGTTCAATAGGTTTGGGGAGCTCCAGATGTTCCTCTTCAGATGCATATTCTCCCTCCAAGGAAATATATGTGTTGGATGAATCTGAAAAATTAAAACAAGGGGATGTAATACTCAATTTAGTTTCAAAAAAATCAAATGATAATGAGTTTTTAAAAAAATTGACTCCATGATCTTGTTTGGATTCAATTGGTTCTTCAATGGGAGGTGCTTCTTGAAGTTGAATTTCCCTAGATAGAGGTAGGCAGTCAGACTCCTCTATCTTCTCTTCAAATTTCACTGATTTGTTGGTTTCTTCCTTCAATGTTATTGAATCATCTACATTATGAGGAATATTTGGCTCAAGAAGTTCCTCACACTCATTCCAGAAGTTATCCAGATCTTTTTGATCTCCCATATGTATTTCAATTGCTAAATCTTCTTCATCAATCTCATCCAAAATTGATTGAGATGTGTTCAATGGATCTTCTTTTAATTTCATCAATTCTTCCATGGGTTCTTCAACTTGAATTATTTGTGGGGATACTTCTTCCATCAATTTTTCTGGTTCTGGTTCTTGTTCGGGCTCCATTTGTTGTTGATCCTGGGATGCATGTACTTGTTCCGCAATCCCCTGTATTGAGGTCTCCAGGTTTTGAACTTTTTGACTAATTCATTCAAATTGGGATTCAATATCTTAGTGAACTTCTTCTTCTTGGTGTTGTACTTTGATTATGCCTTGATAAAATTCTGGAAAATACTTCTGAAGTTCAATTAATTCTCTGGCCAATCCCTCCAACACTGGGTATTCGAGGTTCTCTTTAAGGTTTTCAATGAGATCCTTGAATTCATCCTCTGTGATGATTTGGATTCGAGCTCCCCAAATTTTTTTAGCCAAGAAAGAAACTTTATAATCTATAGACCAAGGTGATTAAATAATTGGTTCTCTCACTGGTGGGTAGTTGTTCCATGAATTAAAGAAAAAATCATTTGAAAATAACATGGCAAAAGATTTTTTTTTAAATTGAAAAAGTGAAATATTTACAAATAGTTTGTGGCACAACCTCCCCGGAAACGGGGACAAGTTTGACGCACGCCTGTCGTAGGGCGTGGCAAAGCAATGTTTTCCTAAGTTAAAATGTAGTAATGTGGTTGACCTAGGATGTCTCCCGAAGAGGAGTGCACACAAAATGGGTTGTCACTTTAAAACGGGCGTAAAAATGTTGTGAATGGAAATTTGAAATTCAAATGATTGAAAAACAATGAAATTAAAAGGGTGATTGGGTCGGGGTCGGTTTCCTAATTATAATGCTATCCTTGTTCAATTTAATTCAAATCTCTTCTTCTTAGTTGATTAAAGTGAGTTTCCACAATCGTTTCCTCTCACTTCCTTGGTGAAATTGTTATTGTGAGAGAAAACCTTACCAAGAACTCGGTTTGGTCAACTCTCCTTCCATGTGTAAAATAGTTGTATTGAATATACTTAATTGAAATGGGCAATACCCGATCGGGTTTTGTTTATTCAAAACAATCATGAACATTCACTA
The DNA here is from genome assembly GCA_963277665.1 of Viscum album. NCBI lineage: Eukaryota > Viridiplantae > Streptophyta > Magnoliopsida > Santalales > Viscaceae > Viscum > Viscum album. Next base: position 1,308,608,446 of record OY728132.1, read on the forward strand.
CACCTTTTCCACGTACTGACGATCGTCGAGTACTTCACCACTAATTCCTGGTTTATTCCATCGTATATAAACCAGAAATTAGTGGAGGGAGATATTGATTTTTTTACCAAGGAAAAAATAAATAACGGAATTAATATTCAAGAACGATCGCACTTGATTATAAAATCCGCTATAATAAATTGAAAACAACTTTGAAGAGGAAAGAAATTTATTCAATTGCGTCCAAGAACTCAAGAATTACAATGTAGAAAACCAACCCTTCCCCAATCACTCCAAATGTTTACCCCACCATGGTAAGGGTAATCGAGTTGAATGGGGAAGAAGAAGGCATTAAAAAGCTATGAAAAAGAAAATAAATAAAAGAGAAGGCTGAAAAGTTCTCCTTCTCGGTGTCCCGGAAGGAATGGGGTGGAGAATGGATGCTTTGAGAGGGTGGAGCTCTCCTCCTTTTATAGCCAGAATGTTTCCCCCGAATGTCGATGCATTTTGTACCCATTAAATGTCATCTTAATGCGTTGAGCCCTTCTTGAATGTTGTTAATAATTCCCTTGGACGTGTCCCCTCAAAATACCAGCAGATTTGGACATGTATTCCGAGAGTTATGGCCGTTTTACTATGAGCATTTATTCTGTCCAGTCAGACTCTCCAAAACGAATTCCTCCGGATTAGGGTTCTTTAATGAACCCATAAACGGCCTATTCACTCATTTATTACTTCATAAAAGATTCTCCAAAACTCCTTTCTCGTCCACCCACCGAATTTCACTATCTTTGGGCCCACATTGGAGGAGTTATGGATCCCACATCAAAACTAGGCAGAACTGAAAACAGTTTTCTTGAGACAACTTGTGAGCTTCTTTTGAGCTTCCATATGGACGATTCAGATTTTGGTCCAAATATATTATATGAAGCCCTGGATGTGTAGAATCCGGAAAAGAAAGAATGTTGCAATTTATATCCGTGTAGATAATGTTATGGCCAAAATACCTAAATAATTTAAAACTGTTAAAAATCCAAAAATGGCCAATTTTTACTATTCGGCTCAAAATAACACCATTATCAAAAAAATGAAACAATTCATCTTAGAGGAACAATTTTGTGGGTTTAAAACAATTATATTCAATATAAATTAATTGAAAATATTTTCTCTATCAATTCCCCCACACTTAGCACTTGGACTCCTGGACAAGTAAAAATCAAATCAAATCAAATCCAAAACACATATCAATGAGATCAATCAAATCAATTTCAAGAAACAAAAAAGTATCATGCCTCATAAAAAACTGTTATTTAAAGTTCTCCATTTAAGATTTTAATATATTTCCACTTCATTTCTTATCCCATGCACACAAAACACCTACCTTACATGAATTTTCTCTCATCTCACAAATGTAAAGGCTGAACAAGGCTTTTCTCATCCAAACACACACAAGAGTCACCATAGGTTTGATAAATTCCTACTTATCCACCCGATGTGAGTCAAGGGCATGTATTTATCATGAGGACTTTTTAGGGTTGTTCTGTGGCTTCTGGTTGGTAGGATTTAGAAGTTAAAAGTTCTGAGGCCGAAAAAGGAAGGCTTGGCTCTTATTGAAGAAAAATTGCAAGATTCTAGTTTTCACTCAAATATGGTCTCCTTCACTTCCCCTTTGATGAAAATAGGCTCCATCATCATTCAATCAGCTCAGCAGCAAACATTTCAATCTTTTCAAACATAATTTTTTTTAAATCTCCAGATAGGCACAACTTTCTTTTTACATTGGAAGCTCCAGAAAGGCACAGCTTCTCTTGTCATAAAAGCTCCAGAAAAGGCACAGCTTTCAACAGAATAATTTTTCAGCATCACACACATCTCTTCTACAATTTATTTTCCACCCAAAGTATAACCAAATGAGGTAGTACACCACAAGACATCTTCCCCCACACTTAAGTTCAACTAGATCATGCAATTTTACTTCAAGAGCAGGTATGATAGGGAAAATTGGATTGTAATGTGGCTAACCTAACAGGCAATTCATGGATACTAGGGGCTACAATGAAGGATAAATGTAAAGGTGGGCCATAATGAAAAGGATTATTTTGAAAAGGGGGCTTCAAACAAAATAAATGCCTCAATCATTTAAAACACATGTACCCCAACCCTCATGTTTTGAAATGAATAAATCAAATTCTGGTTAAAGCAAGCATGGTCTAGTTCTCTCAAGAAATGAGGTGAATGAAAAGAATACGACAAAAATGGTTCAGAAGCCTCACAGGAAAGTGATCTTAAAGATACAGAAAATAAAATATGGCATGGTTTTCAAAAATTAGTGAACTTTTCATTAAATTCCAAAAGATTTGAACTTGAAACAAAGTTATTTCAGCAATCATTTAAACTCAGTTTCATGGAATAGATTGGTTCACTCATTGAAATGAGTTTTAAAAAAATGGTATTGATAATCATTTCAGCTCAAAAGTTTCAGAAACACACCAAAAATTGAAAAATAAACAAACACAAAATTGAAAACACACAAATTTTGTTTTTGAAAACAAACATCAAATGAAAATCCTATACTACAAAGGTTCCCTCCCCCACACTTAAATGATGCAGTGTCCTCGATGCATTTAAGTTGATTTAACATGTAATACAATTTTAAAATTAATAACAACATCAAGAAAGTGTGAAGGAGAGGTACATCCTGTCTTGTTGGCAATGCAACATTGATTTTGACTCCTAAGTGTTTCTCTTTGAAAACCTAAAAAAAGTAAAAAACATAACATAAGAAATTTTTTTAAAAGAAATGAAAACAGAAATTGAATAAGAAGAAAAAGGATAAATATTGGTTTAATCCCCCAAGTGGGCCCTGGGTTTTGACTGCCTCTAGAGGGGCAGTTCTAATAAGTTATCCCCAATCTGATGGTGGGTGAGGTTTCTTGATCATGAACCAACAAAGACTTTTCTTTCCAGGATGAACGTCTTCCTTTTTCTTGAGGACTCCATCGATAAAATTCACCATATCCACCCACTTTGTAATGAGATACACCATGAATGGTGGGGTTAGGATAATGAATGAGTCCTCCTCTTTCTTGGGTTCCGCATGAACAAAATCTTCTTTATTATCCAGTGTTTGTTGAAGGTATGATAAATCTGGGGAAAAATCAAAGGGAATGTCAGAGTTTAATTCAATTTGAAAAAAATTAAAACATGAAGAATCAATTTCAAATTCTTCCCTTTCAATGTATGTAGCTTGTGTCTCATTTTCCTCCAGAAAATACACTTTGATCTTCTCATGTACTCCCTCCATTAAATGTTCATTAGGTTTGGGGAGCTCCAGACGTTCCTCTTCAGATGCATATTCTCCCTCCAAGGAAATACAGGTGTTGGATGAATCAGAAAAATTAAAACAAGGGGAGGTAATACTCAATTTAGTTTCAAAAAAATCAAATGATAATGAGTTTATAAAAAGATTGACTCCCTGATCTTGTTTGGCTTCAATTGTTTCTTCAATGGGAGGTGCTTTTTGAAGTTCAATTTCCCTAGATAAAGGTAGGCAGTCAGACTCCTCTATCTTCTCTTCAAATTTCACTGATTTGTTGGTTTCTTCCTTCAATGTTGTTGAATCATCTACATTATGAGCAATAGTTGGATCAAGAAGTTCCTCACACTCATTCCAGAAGTTATCCAGATCTTTTTGATCTCCCATATGTATTTCAATTGCTAAATCTTCTTCATCAATCTCATCCAACATTGATTGAGATGGGTTCAATGGATCTTCTTTTAATTTCATCAATGCTTCCATGGGTTCTTCAACTTGAAGTATTTGTGGGGATACTTCTTCCATCAATTTTTCTAGTTCTGGTTCTTGTTCGGGCTCCATTTGTTGTTGATCCTGGGATGCATGTACTTTTTCTGCAATCCACTGTATTGAGGTCTCCAGGTTTTGAACTGTTTGACTAATTCTTTCAAATTGGGATTCAATATCTTTGTGAACTTCTTCTTCTTGGTGTTGTAATTTGATTATGTCTTGATAAAATTCTAGAAAATACTCCTGAAGTTCAATTAATTCTCTGGCCAATCCCTCCAACACTGGGTATTCAAGGTTCTCTTTAAGGTTTTCAATGAGATCCTTGAATTCATTATCTGCGTTGATTTGGATTCGAGCTCCCCGAATTTTTTTAGCCAAGAAAAAAACTTTATAATATATAGACCAAGGTGATTCAATAATTTGTTCTCTCACTGGTGGGTAATTGTTCCATGAATTAAAGAAAAAATCATTTTAAAATAACATGGCAAAAGATTTTTTTTAAAATTGAAAAAGTGAAATATTTACAAATAGTTTGTGGCACTACCTCCCCGGCAACGGCGCCCATTTTGACGCACGCCTGTCGTAGGGCGTGGCAAAACAATTTTTTCCTAAGTTAAAATGTAGTAATGTGGTTGACCTAGGATGTCTCCCGAAGAGGAGTACACACAAAATGGGTTGTCACTTTAAAACGAGGGTAAAAATGTTGTGAACGGAAATTTGAAATTCAAATGATTGAAAAACAATGAAATTAAAAGGGCGATTAGGTCGGAGTCGGTTTCCTAATTATAATGCTATCCTTGTTCAATTTAATTCAAATCTCTTCTTCTTATTTGATTAAAGTGAGTTTCCACAATCGTTTCCTCTCACTTCCTTGGTGAAATTGTTATTGTGAGAGAAAACCTTACCAAGATCTCGGTTTGGTCAACTCTCCTTCCATGTGTAAAATAGTTGTATTGAATATCCTTAATTGAAATGGGAAATACCCGATCGGGTTTTGTTTATTCCAAACAATCATGAACATTCACTACACCTTTTCCATGTACTGACGATCGTCGAGTACTTCACCACTAATTCCTGGTTTATTCCATCGTATATAAACCAGAAATTAGTGGAGGGAGATATTGATTATTTTACCAAGGCAAAAATAAATAACGGAATTAATATTCAAGAACGATTGCACTTGATTATAAAATCCGCTATAATATATTGAAAACATCTTTGAAGAAGAAAGAAATTTATTCAATTGCGTCCAAGAACTCAAGCATTACAATGTAGAAAACCAACCCTTCCCCAATCACTCCAAAAGTTTACCGCACCATGGTAAGGGTAATCGAGTTGAATGGGGAAGAAGAAGGAATTAACAAGCTATGAAAAAGAATATAAATAAAAGAGAAGGCTGAAATGTTCTCCTTCTTGGTGTCCCGGAAGGAATGGGGTGGAGAATGGATGCTTTGAGAGGGTGGAGCTCTCCTCTTTTTATATCCAGAATGTTTCCCCCGAATGTCGACACATTTTATCCCCATTAAATGTCATCTTAACGCATTGAGCCCTTCTTGAATGTTGTTCATAATTCCCTTGGACGTGTCCCCTCAAACTACGAGCAGATTTGGACATGTATTCCGAGAGTTATGGCCGTTTTACTATGAGCATTTATTCTGTCCAGTCAGACTCTCCAAAACGAAATCCTCCGGATTAGGGTGCTTTAATGACCCCATAAACGGCCAATTCACTCGGTTCTTCCTTCATAAAAGATGCTCCCGGACTACTTGCTCGTCCACCCACCGAATTTCACTAGCTTTGGGCCCACAGTGGAGGAGTTATGGATCCCACATCAAAACTAGGCAGAACTGAAAACAGTTTTCCTGAGACAAATCGTGAGCTTCTTTTGAGCTTCCATATGGCCGATTCAGATTTTGGTCCAAATATATTAAATGAATCCTTGGACGTGTAGAATCTGGAAAAGAAATAATTTTGCAATTTGGATCAGTGTAGATAATGTTATGTCCAAACTACCGAAATAATTTAAAACTGTTAAAAATCCAAAAATGGCCAATTTTTACTATTCGGCTCAAAATAACACCATTATCAAAAAAAATGAAACAATTCATCTTAGAGGAACAATTTTGTGGGTTTAAAACAATTATATTCAATATAAATTAATTGAAAATATTTTCTCTATCAATATGCTGGATATATATGATATGTATGATATATAAATGATGAATATCATTCTGGATATAATGAACCTTTAACCACATGAACAACATGTAATTATAAGAAGTCCATTTTTGACTCAAGTACCAATATCGACAAAATGAACATTATTAACTTAAATGGTTACATAATAACATGTTAATAAGTGATATAAAAGGAATAATAAATTTTAAAATGGTTCTTATGAAAGTATAAATTAACTTAGGTTTATTATTTAGGAGATTAAAGAACGATCGAGTCATGTTGGACATGAGGTAAGGGAACTTCTTAACCCAATTTCCCTTCATTGGGTTGATCTTATCTTTCTTTTTTATGTCGTTCTTGGATTATGTGAGAAATAAATTTTTATATCTTATCATGTATTTATACATTATTTATTTGACCTTATAGTGAATACACATAAGTGATCTATTTTATTTACAAAAATATCTTTGTAAGGGATAATTGTTCCAATCTCTTTCTTATCCGAGATTATTTATTTGTAAGTATTTACTGGGGTTATATTTTTCATCCATCTCCATAATAATGTTTTTTATAAAGTGTTTAATATTCTCCGATGTATTTTGAAAGTCATTTTATCCCTCTTTGACTTTTACTTTGTTTTATGGAAGGAATCTTTCTTTTATTTATCATACGTGGTACTTTTTGACTTTTTTGTTAAAAGTACGAGGAGAATGTTTTTTTAACATATACGGCATGAATGGATTTTTACCATTTTATAATGCCTTAGTTTTATGATGATTACTTTATAACATTTCTTGATTATTTTCAACAAAATCCTTTTATTTAAAAATAGAAAAGCATTTTTTTAAAATAAAATAATTTTGAAGAAGAAATGATATTTTCCTCAAGAATTCATTTCAAGTGTTTTGGAAAAACTATTTTCCATATAAGATGAAATTATGATTTTTTGTAAAGTATATTGTACCTATTATTTAAATGGTTTGATTTTTTATGATGAAATTATATCCATTTTTTATATGGATTATGTTATGATGGGATGATTTTTATGAAACCCATTTTATTCGTTGCGTTATTTTGAATGATGTATGTTTATATTGTTAAACACGAAAGAATGATTTCATTATGAGATGGATGTGACCTATATATCTCTCCAATTCATTGGGTAAAAATTTATATCTCATGAGATAGACATGGCTGGAATGGTAATTCAATCTAGTTTAGTGTTACAAGATTGAATTGAGGAGTGACCTCGATTCCGAAAGGGACTTTGTCCACTAAGATGGTCTTGGAAACAATGCCTTGGATACTATGGAAATCATATCATGTGCTTAATGGTTTTTCACAATTACATGTTTTTTTTACATGATATTTTTTCATGATTGATGTTTCATTATGATATATGCCTTACGTACTTCCATGATTTATGTCTTTTCTCATGATTTTGATGTTTAGATTATATGTTCATGTTTTTTCATTAAAATTTTTATGGATTGTTTTATGTTATTTATGTTTACCTTTACTGAGAATTTGATCTCACCCTTTTTTGTCTTATTTTCCCCAGTTTATAAAGAAAGGTTTTTTGGTAAGAAAACAAAAGGGGAAGATCTTTATGTGTGATGTTGAAGATTTTTCACCAAGATTAGAAGATTATGTTCCACGTTTCCAAAGAGACTAAACTATTACGGTCTGTTGGTGTTTGTTTTTATTATGTATTAAGTATTCCACAAAAGTAATGTAATGTCCATGTACGTCAATATTTGGGTATCTACAGTTGGTATCAGAGGAAAGGTTTAGTTAACCTTTGGAAACATGGATGTGAATATTTTAGTGAGTTCCCTAGATATATTTCTATGGTATGTATAGGGATGTCCCTAAGGATAAGTATAAGTATAGGTTATAGTCCTAGAATTACCATAACGGTCATAGAATTAAACCTATGATGTTAGATATTGAAGTTACTCCCCCTTTATTATGTTGTTTTACCTATCATGATTTTTTCCACTCACACTATTCTTTTTGGGTTTTAGACAATGGATGGAACCCAAAGGAACCATGTTGATCAATGTGATGGAAAATGCAATGATTTTCCTTCTGAACAAAACAATGTTCTGTGAGATGGAGTGAAAAATCTTATTTCTATACTTTCACATGCTATGAATCATTCTGGACTTCCGAATTAGAAGATAAGGGAACAATATTCTATTGAGTCCTTCAGGAGGCAACGTCGACCTTCTTTGAGTGGGTCTTCTGATCCAATTGTTGCTGAACAATGGATTGGTACCATTGAAAAGATATTTCCCATACTTCGCTGTTCAGAACATGAAAAAGTCTTTCAGGCTATTTACTGATTAGAAGGCGAAGCAGATCAATGGTGGACTTTAATTAAGAATACAAGGCCCCAAGGTGAAATTGACTCCATGGAATGGGATGAGTTCAAAAACATATTTTTCAATAAGTACTTCCCTCGTATTCTTCGAACAAAGATGGAAAAGGAGTTCCTTGAGCTTAAGCAAAAGGATGATGAATCTGATAGTATATACGAAGAAAATTTTACAAGGCTTGCAAGGTATGCATCCGGCTTTATCATCCAAACTGAATGTATAGTTGATCGATTCTTCAGTGGCTTAAAACCAAGTCATCGATGGGAATTAGCTATAAGACACTTCAGTAGCTATGAAGAAATTGTGCGTTGTGCTATCAAGGTAGAAATGGAATTTGGTGTTACATATCCATCTCATGGTTTTGACAAGAAACGAAAGATGGAGCTTAAGGAGAAATCTCAGAATAATGGTGAAAAGAAGATGAATGATTCTTTTTTCTTGAAGTGTGGAAAGAAACATGGTGGAAATTACCTTAAAGGTACTATAAAATGTTTTAAACATGTAAAAGAAGTTCATCGAGTAGTTGAGTACCAAAGTAATGGGAAAAAGGATGCTAATGATGTGAATAGAGAAAAGACTACAGAGAACGCTCCCCCAACTCTTTAATGCTTCAAGTGTAAGGAAATGGGGAATTATGATAATAAATGCCCTAATCCAAGGGTTAATGATGATCGACATGAGAAATCACTTAAGGAAAATGACAATGAGAAGTCACATGCAATCACTATTGGCAATGTTGAATATGAAAATGATGTGGTGGAATGATTAAGTGTTTATGCAATGGGATTCCAAAATAATGTTTTATATAGTACCATGGAATATGGGAATATTTATGTATTGTTCTATTGTGGTTTTCAATTATTTTATGGTACCGCTAACCTGGGAAAGTGATTGAGATATTTTTGGAAAGAAGATGATATGCACATAATGAAGGGATTAGGAGAAAATGAAATTTTTGACAGTATTCATGAGCTCATGACTAATATAAGTACAAAGTAATATCGTGGTTTGAGTATATAGAAATTTTGGATTTTTGGTATGTGGAAAGAGTTAAATTTTTACAACATTCATATTTTCACTATGGTTTAATGGGTATTCATTTTTCAAGAGAATACATGATTAAGGAATTCACATGTTTGGAATTTGAACAACAAGATATATATATATATATATCTTATGAAATATGAGCGATAAATGATTTTATTCAATTCTTAGTAGAAGACCATTCTAGTAATCGTTTTATTTATACTATGAGATTGGATAGATGTGTTTTGGATAAACCTAAAGATTGGAATCGATTAATTTAGTAATCAGATAGTATTTTTTAAGGCTATAACTTTTTGTTATGTTATAATAGTATAGTTTTAGAAAACGGAAAACCCGTATGACGGGCGACAACCCGTCGCGTCAGACAAGGTTAAAGGAATCAAACCCACAACCAAAGTGTGACAGACCTTTATCGCCTACCACTAGCCTACAGGAAGTCCCTAGTTAGTGGAAACTAACTTTATTTTATTAAGCAGGATGAAAGATGAAGTATAAGTCCATTTTGGAACCATATCTGATTAATCTCACCATAGTTGGACTTATGTATATAACTTTTTCTAACTTATATTTGAGACATATAGAATGACCTATCATTCTATTGCATGATCTTCTAAAACTTCGTGAAAGACAAATTCAGCTTCATTTCATTAAGAGATGATGTGGAAATTGTTCGAGGCACGAGAAAAGATGATATTGTACCAAAATCAAGTGAGTATTTCTTTTAATTCAAAAAAAATTCTTCAGCATTATGGAAATGATCTTTAAAACCAAAAATTTTGTCCTAGTGCTCTTATATTTGATGAATCAGAAGGTACCTTAGATCATCACAAACTTATGACTTTATGATTGTTGGCTTTTTCATAGCCATGTTCTCTACTACTCTCCATCAGAACAAGATGGTTAGATTTCCCTTCCATATCCATATTTTCACTTATGTTCTCCTATGTGGAAACCCAGTGATTAGTTAATTTAGGTAACCATTATGTTTCATAATTTACTTTTTAAAATTATGTTTTAGTATTCCTTTTTACGATGTGGGATTCTATGAAAGAAACTTTTAAGTAATAAACCATTTATTACCCTGATGAATTTCGAGGGAAAAATTCATATTTAGGGGGTTAGAATGTAACAACCCGAGATTTTCTGAGAACAATTCATTTTAATTTCATTGATGTTTTATTTTGTATACAAAACCATAGGGAGCTTGCACTACACGCATCCCTGACTTGGCTTGCATTACATGCAATCACGACCTTCCTCGAAAGCATGTGTAGTACGCAATACCGAATTTCACTAATCAACGATATATTATTATAATATTATTATGGAATAGCCATTATGAATAGTATTAACTACATTTTGAATTTTATTAAATTATTATTCATCTTACATTTTTTCTTGAACATGGTATGAGAACAAAAAAAATCGGGTAAAATAAGTACTTTTTTAAAAAATGTTGTTTTGCCGCGTTTTGATGGCGCTCCCACTTTAAATATAGTTTTTGACATGTTTATAAGTTCAATTTGACAAAATAAAATTCTTCCTTGGAATCAGTATAAAAAAATTTAATTTGGACAAATTTTTCATATTATTCTGATAACATTCATGTTTTAATTAATAGTAAAAACACGCTATATTTTAATTAAAAACAACTTTTTTCATCACAATAATTTATATGGATAGATTATCTCTTTAATTGGTTTTAAATTGTAATTAGAATACATTTTTACAATTTAATCCAATTTTGGTCATTAGAATTAATTTCACTTTGAATTTGGACACAAACATGTGTCGATATTTTGATAGTTATTGTTTCTTAAAAACACGCTATTTGTTTTGATTACGGGAATTAATTTTAAAATTAATTAATGCCTCTTCTATGTTTTGAATTTGGAAAAATAGACATAATTTTTTAATTCGGTATATCAACTATAGCATAGGCTGAATTTTTGGTATTTTTCTGAAAAACTTCAATTTTTGATGAATAGTGAAACCACTTAGTGGTAGTTAAAAAACTGACTCTTTCATTTAAATGAAATTTTAGAACTTTTGGGAATTGAATTTCAAAAATCATAAATTCATGGTTGTTATCAAAAAGTAAAATGTGGTTCAATAAGATGAAAATAATGTTTGGTGAATAGTATCTTTTGACTTTTATTTACTGCGGTTAAAGGTAAATAAGGTAATTCATGGTTAAATGAATATTATAATAATTCAAAATGACCTAAACACTTGTCGTACCTTTATTGTATGAGTAGTGGCCGAGCATGGGAATACTTGGGTTGATTTTAGGGCCCCATAGAGACACTTGGGAGTGATAATGACAATTTGGATTAATTAATTTAATGTAAAGACAAAATTGACATTAACAAAAATCTTTTAGAAATTAATTTTTATAAGGGGTTATAAAAATTATCATTTAGACTATAAATAATAATTGGAATGAAAAAAAATATTTCCTACATGGTGGTATTTTCTATTATAATTTTTAGACATCAAATAAAGTAAATTATTTGTGACACAATAATGATGTCGTATTTACCTCATTAATTAATGATTTAAATAAATAAGATTATAATGATTAAAATATTATCTAAAACATGTACAATTCTGATTGGATGATTTTATTTCGACCATGAGTCATCATATAATCATATTTAATGATTTTGGGACCTTTTGAAACCAATGATAAGTTTATAAGAAAATAATATTTTCACACTTTCCAAAAGAGCCCCTCCCCCCCTTATAAAATGATACCATTTCTATCAGATTCCTCACACCTCTCAAGCCATTTCGCTCATCAAAACTCTGCCCAATTATGCTCCCAACATCCTTATCCTCCCCCTATAAGCATTAACATAGGCAGAAGGCACTTCAAGAAGTCCTTTTGGTTCAAACCAACGGAAGTTACCCAAATTAAAGGTAGAAGTTTCTCTTAAGTTGTTTTCTTTTATTCTACTTCTCCAACCCCTAAACTCTTTTTAATACTTTCTATTGTAACAAAACCAGTATCCTCAATATATTAGTATGTTTTTATGAGATGTATTATAACTACACATACACACACCTCCATCTAATGGATGGAGAACATAATGTTTTTGTGGATGGAAAACTAACGCCTCACGAAACGATGATTGTTCGATTTTCTCCTACCGCCTCTCATGGAGGCCATCATGATGGAAATGAATTTATATATGATATATATTATGTTTATTATTTTATTATTCTTCTTTAGTTCCAAATAATATCAAGCCTTTATGGTTCCATAGTGGGTAAATAAGATAATCTAATTTGAGGAAGTGCGGACTACCACCCCCTCAAAGTTATGTGATTCGTTAATGCCTTATGTGGGATGTATAAAGGATTTAGTTAATGATATTATATATGATATTATACTGGAATTATAATATACCTATGTATCATTATGTTTTAATTCCATTAAAATAAGAAATAAAAATGAAAGTATCGTTCATGTGTACGTACGACTTACCATCTCCATGAACGGTGAATTTAATTTCTTACCTCCATGTGTTATGTACTATTATAAATACATGTATATACTGGATATATATGATATATATGATATATAAATCATTAATATCATTATGGATATAATGAACCTTTAACGACATGAACAACATGTAATTATAAGAAGTCATTTTTTGACTCAAGTACAAAATATCGACAAAACGAACATTATTAACATAAATGGTTACATAATAACAAGGTAATGACTGATATAAAAGGAATGATAAATTTAAAAATGGTTCTTAATAAAGTATAAATTAACATTGGTTTATTATTCAAGAGATTAAAGAACAATCGAGTCAAGTTGGACACGAGGTAAGGGAACTTCTTAACCCAATTTCTGTTCTTTGGGTTGATCTTCTCTTTCTTGTTTATGTCGTTCTTAGATTATGTGAGAAACTAATTTTTATATCTTATAATTTATTTATAATTTCTTTATGTTTTCATATAGTGAATACATAGAAGTGATCTATTTTATTTACAAAAAGATATTTTTAAGGGATAATTGTTCCAATCTCTTCCTTATCCGAGATTGTTTATTCGTAAGTATTTACTGGGGTTATATTTTTCATCCATGTCCATAAAAATGATTTTTATAAAGTGTTTAATATTCTTCCATGTATTTATAAAGTCATTTTATCCCTATTTGACTTTTAATATGTGTTATGGAAGGAATATTTCTTTTGTTTATCATCTGTGGAACTTTTTGACTTTTTCATTAAAAGTACGAGGAGAATATTTTTTAACTTATACGGCATGAATGGATTTTTACAGTTTTATAATTCCTTAGTTTCATGAAGCTTAATCTACAAGATTTATTGATTATTTTCATCAAAATCCTTTTCTTTTAAAATATATTGGAATTTTTTTAAAATAAAATGATTTTGAAGAAGAAAGGATATTTTCTTTAAAAATTCATTTCAAGTGTTTTGTCAAAACTATTTTCCATCTAAGATGACATTATGATTATGTGTCAGGTATAATGTACATATTATTTACATGGTTTGATTTTTTATGATGAAATTATATCCATTTATTTTATATGTATTATGTTATTATGGGATAATGTTTATGAAACCCATTTTAATCATTGGGTTATTATGAATGATGTATGTTTATTTTCTAGCACATGAAAGAATAATTTCATTATGAGATAGGTGGGACCTATATATCCCTCCAATTCATTGGGTAAATATTTATATCTCATGAGATAGACATTGCTGGAATGGTAATTTAATCTGGTTCAGTGTTACAGGACTGTAACGAGGAGTGAACTAGATTCAAAAAGGGACTTTCTCCAATAAGAGGGTCTTGGAAGTAATGCCTTGGCTAATTTGGAAATCATATCATGTGCTTAATGGTTTTCCACAATTACATGTTTTATTCCCATGATATTTTATCCTGATTTATTTTTCATTATGATATATGCCTTACGTACTTCCAAGATTTATGTCTTTGCTCATGATTTTGATGTTTAGATTTTATATTCATTTTTTGCATTCAAATGTTTATGGATTGTTTTATGTTCTTTATGTTTACCTTTGCTGATCATTTGGGCTCACCCTTTTTCTGTTTTATTTTTACCAGGATATAAAGAAAGGTTTTAGGTAAGAAAACAAAAGGGGAAGATCTTTATGGGTGATGTTAAAGATCTTTCACCAAGATTAAAAGAGTATGTTCCATGTTTCCAAAGACACTAAACTATTACGGTCCATTGGTGTATGTTTTTGTTATGTATTAAGTATTCCGCAAAAGTAATGTATTTTCCATGTATGTCAAGCATTGGGTCTCTATATTTGGTATCAGAGGAAAGGTTTAATTAACCTTTGGAAACTAGGATGCGAAAACTTTGGTGATATCCCAAGAGGTATTTCTAAGCAATGTCTACTGATGTCCCTAAGGATATGTATAAGTATAAGTTATAGTCCTAGAATTAAGGTAACGATCTTAGAATTAAACCTAATATGTTAGAGATTGAAGTTACTCCCCCTTTATTATGTTGTTTTACCTATCATGATTTTTCCTTCTCACGCTATTATTTTTGGGTTTTAGACGATTGATGGAACCCAAAGGTACTGTGTTGATCAATGTAATGGACAATGCAATGATTTTCCTTCTGAACAAACCAATGTTATGGGAGATATAGTGAAAAATATTATTTCTATACTTACACATGCTAAGAATCATTCTGGACTAACGAATGAGAAGAGAAGGGAACATTATTCTATTGATTCCTTCATGAGGCAATGTCCACCTTCTGTTAGTGGGTCTTTTGATCCACTTGTTGCTGAACAATGGATTAGTACCATTGAAAAGATATTTTCCATTCCTCATTGTTCAGAACATGAAAAATTCATTCTGGCTATTTTCCTATTAGAAGGCGAAGAAAATCAACTGTGGACTTTAATTAAGAATACAAGGCCCAAAGGTGAAATTGACTCCATGGAATGGAATGAGATCAAGAACTTATTTTTCAATAAGTACTTCCCTTGTATTCTTCGAACAAAGATGTAAAAGGAGTTCCTTGAGCTTAAGAAAAAGGATGATGAATCTGTTAGTATATACGAAGAAAATTTTACAAGGCTTGTAATGTATGCATCTGGATTTATCATCCAACCTAAAAGTAAAGTTGATGATTTTTCAGTGGCTTAAAACCAAGTCTTTGAAGGTAATTAGCCATAAGAGACATCAGTAGCTATGAAGAAATTGTGCATTGTGCTACCAAGGTATAAATGGAAGTTGGTGTTACATATACATCTCATGGTTTTGACAAGAAACGAAAGATGGAGTTCAAGGAGATATCACAGAATAATGGTGAAAAGAAGATGAATGTTTCTTTATGCTCAAAGTGTGCAAAGAAGCATGGTGGAAATTTCCTAAAAGGTACTAGAAAATGTTTTAAATGTGGAAAAGAAGGTCATCGAGTAGTTGAGTGTCAAAGTAATGGGAAAAAGGTATCTAATGATGTGAGTAGAGAAAAGACTATAGAGAACCCTCCACCAACTCTTCAATGCTTCAAGTGCAATGAAATGAGGCATTATGCTAATCAATGCCCTAATCTAAGGGTTAATGACGATCGAAATGAGAATCCAATTAAGGAAAAGGACAAAGGGAAGTCACATGCAATCACTATTGGCAATGTTGAATATGAAAATGATGTGGTGGAATGATTAAGTATTTATGTAATGGGATTCCAAAATAATGTTGTATATGGTACCATGGAATATTGTAATATTTATGTATTGGTCTATTGTGGTTTTCAATAATTTTGTGGTACCGATAACCATGGAAAGTGATTGAGATATTTTTGGAAAGAATATGATATGCACATAATGAAGGGAAAAGGAGAAAATGAAATGTTTGACAGTATTCATGAGCTCATGACTCATATAAGGACAATGTTATATCATAGATTGAGTATATAGAATTTTTGGATTTTGGTATGTGGAAAGAGTTAACTTTTGATAGCACTCATGTTTTCACTAAGGTTCAATGGGTATACTTGTTTCAAATAGAATACATGATTATGGAATTCACATGTTTGGAATTTGACCAACAAGATATATATATCTTATGATATACAAGTGATAAGTAATTATATTCAATGCTTGGTAGATGACCATTCTAGCAATCATTTTATTTATACTATGGGATTGGATTGAAGTGTTTTGGATAAACCTAAAGATTGGAATAAATTAATTTAGACATCAGATAGTATTGTTTAAGGCTAGAAGTTTTTGTTATGTTGTAATAGTATAGTTTCAGAAAAAGGAAAGCCCGTAGGACAGGCAACAACCCGTTGGGTCGGACAATTTTGTGGGAATCGAACCCACAACCGAAGTGTGACAGGCCTTTATCACCTTCCACTGGCCTACATGAAGTCCCCAGTTAGTATAAACTAACATTATTTTATTAATCAGGATGATAGATAATGTATAAGTCCATTTTGGAACCATATCTGATTAATCTCACCATAGATGGACTTATGTATATAACGTTTTCTAAATTATGATTGAGACAGATAGAATGACCAATCATTCTATCGCATGATCTGCTAAAACTTCGCGAAAGGAAAATTCAACTTCATTTCATTAAGAGATGAAGTTGAAATTGTTCGAGGCACGGGAAATGATGAGATTGTACCAAAATCAAGTAACTATTTATTTTAATTCAAAAAAAATCTTCAACATTTGGGAAATGATCTTGAAAACCCAAAATGTTGTCCTAGTGCTCTTATATCTGATGAATCATATGGTACCTTATATTATCACAAATTTATGGCTTTATGATTGTTGATTTTTTTATAGCCATGTTCTCTACCACTCTCCATCAGAACTAGATGGTTATATTTCTCTTCCATATCCATATTTTCACCTATTTTATCCTTTTTGGAAACCCATTTATGAGTTAATTTGGGTACCCATTATGTTTCTTAATTTACTTTTTAAAATTATGATTTAGTATTCCTTTTTACGATGTGGGTTTCTATGAAATAAACATTCAAGTAGTAAACCATTTATAACCCCGATGAATTTCGAGGGAGAAATTCATTTTAAGGGGGGTAGAATGTAACAACCCGAGATTTAATGAGAATTATTCCTTTTAATTTGATTGATGTCTTTTGTTGTACACAACACCAAAGGGATCTTGAACTAGACACATCCCTGACATGGCTGGCATTACACGCAATCGCGACCTTCCTCGATAGCGTGTATAGTACTCAATACCGGATTTCACTAAACAACGATATATTATTATAATATTATTATGGAATAGTCGTTATTAATAGTATTAACAACATTTTTTATTTTATAAAATTATTATTCATCTTACTTGTTTTCTATAACATGGTAGGAGAACAAAATAAATATTTCGGGTAAAATTAGTATTTTTAAAAATATACAGTTTTTCCGCATTTTAATGGCGCACCCACTTTAAATATAGTTTTTGAAATGTTTATAAGTTCAATTTGAAAAAATAAAATTCTTCCTTGGAATCAGGATATTAACATTTAATTTGGATAAATTTTTCATATTATTCTAATAACTTTCATATTTTAATAAATAATAAAAACACATTATGTTGTAATTAAGAACAACTTTTTTCATCGGAATAATTTATATGGTTATATTATCAATTTAATTGGTTTTATAGTGTAATTATAATATATTTTTAAAATTTAATCCAATTTTTGTCATTGTAATTAATTTCACTTTGAATTTGGACACAAACAGTTGTCGATCTTTTGATAGTTATTATTTCTTAAAAACATGCTATTTGTTTTAATAATGGGAATTAATTTTAAAATTAATTAATTCCACTTATATTTTTTTAATTTGGAATAATATACATAATGTTTGAATTTGGAATATCAAATATAGCTTAGGCTTAATTTTTGGTATTTTTCTGAAAAACATCAATTTTTGATGAATAGTGAAACCACTTAGTGGTAGTTAAAAAAACTAACCCTTTAATTTAAATGAAATTTTACCACTTCTGAGAATTGAATTTCAAAAAACCTACATTCATGGTTGTTATCAAGAAGTAAATTTTTGTTCAATAAGATGAAAATAATTTTTGGTAAATAGTATCTTTTGACTTGTATTTACTGTAGTTAAAGGTAAATAGGGTAATTCCAAGTTAAAAGAATATTATAATAATTCAAAATTACCTTAACACTTCTCTAAACCTTATTTTATGAGTATTGACCAACCATGGACATCCTTGGGTCGATTTTGGGACCCCATTGAGCCACTTGAGAGTGATAATGACAATTTGGATTAATTAATTTAATGTAAAGTCAAAATTGACATTAACAAAGATCTTTTAGTAATTAATTTTTATAAGGGGATATATAAATTATATTTTCGACTATAAATACTCATTGTAAAGCTAAAAATATTTCATACATGGTGGTATTTGTTTTATAATTTTTAGACATCATATAAATTAAATTATTTATGACACAATAATGATAAGGTATTTACCACATTAATAAATGATTTAAATAAAGAAGATTATAATGACTAAAATATTATCCAAAACATGTCAAATTATGATTGGATGATTTTATTTCGACCATGAGTCGTATTATTATCATATTTAATGATTTTAGGACCTTTTTAAACTGAATATAAGTTTATAATAAAATATTATTTTCACACATTTCAAAAGAGCCCCTCCTCCCCCTTATAAAAGGAGACCATTTATATCCAATTCCTCACACCTATAAATCCATTTAGCCCGTCCAAAATATGCACAATCAAGCTCCATACATCCCTCTCCTACCCCTAGATGCCTTAACTTAGCCATAAAACACTTCAATAAGTCTTTTTGGTTCAAACCAAAGAAAGTTACCGAAATTAAGGGTAACTGTTTCTCTTATGTTGTTTTCTTTTATTCTACTTCTCCAACCCCTAAACCCTTTTTAATACATTCTTTTTTAACAAAACCAATATCCTCAATATAATATAATTTTGTTATGATATGTATTCTAACTACACTTACACGCACCTCCATCTAATGAATTAATAACATAATGTTTCTGTGGATGACAAACTAACGCCTCACGAAACGATGATTCTTTAATTTTCTCCTACCGCCTCTATTGGTGGCCATTATGGTGGAATTGTGTTTATATATGATATATATTATGTTTATGATTTACTTATTCTTATTTAATTCCCAATTATATCAATCCTTTATGGTTTCTATAGTAGGTAAATATGATAATCTCATTTGAGAAGTGCGGACTACCGCCCCATCAAAGTGATGTGATTCGTTAATGCCTTATGTGGGATGTATAAAGGATATATATAATGATATTATATATGTTATTATACTGTAATTTTAATATACCTATGTATCATTATGTATTAATTCCATTAAAATAATAAATATAAATGAAAGTAGCGTTCATGTGTATGTACGGCTTACTGTCTCCATGAACGGTGCACTTCATTTCTTACCTCCATATGTTTTGGACTATTATAAATACATGTATATGCTGGATATATATGATATATATGATATATAAATCATGAATATCATTCTGGATATAATGAACCTTTAACCACATGAACAACATGTTATTATAAGAAGTCCATTTTTGACTTAAGTACCAAATATCGACAAAACAAACATTCTTAACTTAAATGGTTACATAATAACATGGTAATAAGTAATATAAATGGAATAATAAATTTGAAAAATGTTCTTAAGAAAGTATAAATTATATTTGGTTTATTATTTTGGAGATTAAAGAATAATCAAGTCAAGTCGGACATGAGGTAAGGGAACTTCTTAACCCAATTTTCGTTCATTGGGTTGATCTTCTCTTTCTTGTTTATGTCGTTCTTGGATTATGTGAGAAATGAATTTTTATATCTTATCATATATTTATACTTTATTTATGTGAACCTATATTGAATACACACAAGTTATCTATTTTATTTACAAACACATCTTTGTAAGGGATAATTGTTCCAATCTCTTTCTTATCTCAGATTGTTTATTCGTAAGTATTTACTAGGGTTATATTTTTCATCCATGTCTAAAAAATGTTTTTTATAAAGTGTTTAATATTATTCCATGTATTTTTAAAGTCATTTTATCCCTCATTGACTATTTCTTTGTGTTATGGAAGGAATATTTCTTTTTTTATCATGCATTATACTTTTTGAATTTTTTGTTAAATTTACGAGAAGAATGTTTTTTTAACTTATACAACATGAATGGATTTTTACGGATTTATAATGCCTTAGTTTCATGAAGCTTACTCTACAATATTTCTTGATTATTTTCAAAAAATTCCTTTTCTTTTAAAATATAATGGCATTTTTTGAAAATAAATTGATTTTGAAGAAGAAAATATATTTTCCTGAAGAATTCATTTCAAGTGTATTTTCAAAAGTATCTTCTATCTAAGATGACATTATGATTATGTGTCAAGTATAATGTACCTATTATTTACATGGTTTTATTTTTTATGATGAAATAATATCCATTTATTTTATTTGGATTATGTTATGATGGGATAATGTTTATAAAACCCATTTTATTCATTGGGTTAGTATGAATGATGTATGTTTATTTTATAGCACACGAAAGAATGATTTCATTATGAGATGGGTGGGATATATATCTCCCTTCAATGCATTGATTAACGATTTATATCTCATGAGATAGAGAGCGATGGAATGGTAATTTATTCTGGTTCTGTGTTACAGGACTGAAATGAGGAGTGAACTCGATTCAGAAAGGGACATTGTCCACTAAGATGGTCTTGGCAGCAATGCCTTGGCTACTATGTAAATCATATCATGTGCTTAATGTTTTTCCACAATTACAGGTTTCCTTCTCATGCTATTTTATCATGATTGATGTTTCTTTATGATATATTCCTTACGTACATCGAAGATTTATGTCTTTGCTCATGATTTTGATGTTTAGATTTTATGTTCATGTTTTTGCATTCAAATGTTTATGGATTGTTTTATGTTATTTATGTTTACCTTTACTGAGCATTTGAGCTCACCATTTTTATGTTTTATTTTCCCTAGGATATAAATAATGGTTTTATGTAAGAAAACAGAATGGGGAGATCTTTATGGGTGATGTTGAAGATCTTTCACCATGATTAGAAGATTATGTTCCATATTTCCAAAGACACTAAACTATTACGGTCCTTTGGTGTCTATTTTTGTTATGTATTAAGTATTTTGAAAAATTAATGTAATATCCATGTATGTCAAGCATTGGGTCTCTATAGTTGGTATCAAAGGAAAGGTTTAGTTAACCTTTGGAAACTATGATGTAAAAACTTTAGTGAGATCCCTAGAGATATTTCTAAGGTATTTCTAGGGATGTCCAAAAGGATAAGTATATGTATAGGTTATAGTCCTAGAATTATTGTACCGACCCTGTAATTAAACCTAAGATATTAGATATTGAAGTTACTCCCCCTTTATTATGTTGTTTTACCTATCATGATTTTTGCCTCTCACACTATTCTTTTTGGGTTTTAGAAGATGGTTGGAACCCGAAAGAACTGTGTTGATCAATGTAATGGAAAATGCAATTATTGTCCTTCTGAATAAACCAATGTTATGGGAGATGGTTTTCAAAATCTTATTTCTATACTTACACAATGTATGAATCATTATGGACTTCCTAATGAGCATAGAAGGGAACAATATTCTATTGAGTCCTTTATGAGGCAATGTCCACCTTTTTTCAGTGGGTCTTCTGATCCAATTGTTGATGAACAATGGATTAGTACCATTGAAAATATATTTTCCATAAGTAGCTATTCAGAACATGAAAAAGACATTCTCTCTATTTACAGATTAGAAGTTGAAGTAGATCAATGGTGGACATTAATTAAGAATACAAGGCTCCAAGGTGAAATTGACTCCATGGAATGGGATGAGTTCAAGAACTTATTTTTCAATAAGTACTTCCCTCGTATTCTTTAAACAATGAGGAAAAAGGAGTTCCTTGAGCTTAAGCAAAAGGATGATGAATCTGTTAGTATATATGAAGCAAATTTTACAAGGCTTGCAAGGTATGCATATGGCTTTATCATCCAACCTAAAAGTAAAGTTGATCGATTCATCAGTGGCTGAAAACCAAGTCTTCAAAGGGAATTACCTATAAGAGACTTCAGTATCTATAATGAAATTGTGAGTGGTGATATCAAGGTAGAAATTGAATTTGGTGTTAAATATCCATCTCATGGTTTTGACATAAAACGAAAGATAGAGTTCAAGGATAAATCTCAGAATAATGGTGAAAAGAAGATGAATGTTTCTTTATAACCAATGTGTGGATAGAATCATGGTGTAAATTTCATAAAAGGTACTAGAAAATGTTTTAAATGTGGAAAAGAAGGTCATTGAGCTATTGAGTGTTGAAGTAATAGGAAAAAGGTAGCTAATGATGTGAATAGAGAAAAGACTATAGAGAATGCTCCACCAACTCTTCAAAGCTTCAAGTGCAAGGAAATGGGTCATTATGCTAATCAATGCCCTAATCCAAGGGTTAATGATGATTGAAATGAGAAACCACTTAAGATAAAGGACAAAGGGAAGTAACATGTGATCACTATTGGTAATGTTGAATATGATACTGATGTGGTGGAATGAATAAGTTTTTATGTAATGGGATTCCAAAATAATGTTGTATATAGTACTGTGGAATATTGGAATATTTATGTATTGGTCTATTGTGGTTTTCAATAATTTTATGGTACCGGTAACCATGGAAAGTGATTCAGATATTTTTGGAAAGAAGATGAAATACGCATAATGAAGGGATAAGGAGAAAATGAAATGTTTGACAGTATTCATGATCTCATGACTGATATAATGACAAAGTTATTTCATGATATGAGCATATAGAATTTTTTGATTTTGGTATGTGGAAAGAGTTAACTTTTGACAGAATTCATGTTTTCACTAAGGTTAAATGCGTATTCATTTTTCAAGAGAATACATGATTAAGGAATTCAAATGTTTGGAATTTGACCAACAAGATAAATATATCTTATGATATACGGGCGATAAATGATTGTATTCAATGCTTGGTAGATGACATTTCTAGTAATCGTTTTATTTATACTATGAGATTGGATTAAAGTGTTTTGGATAAACCTAACGATTTGAAGCAATTAATTTAGACATCAGATAGTATTTTTTAAGGCTATAACTTTTTGTTATGTTATAATAGTATAGTTTTAGAAAAAAGAAAACCTGTAGTATGGGCAGCAACCCGTCGCGTCGGACAAGGTTGTAGGAATCGATCCCACAACCGAAGTGTGACAAGCCTTTAACGCCTACCACTGGCCTACAGGAAGTCCCTGGTTAGTAGAAACTAATGTTATTTTATTAAGCAGAATGATAGATGAAGTATAAGTCGATTTTGGAACCATATCTGATTAATCTCACTATAGATCACCTTATGTATATAACTTTTGCTAAATTATGTTTGAGAAAGATAGAATGACCTATCATTCTATCGCATGATCTGTTAAAACTTCGCTAAATACAAATTCAACTTCATTTCATTAAGAGATGAAGTTGAAATTGTTCAAGGCATGGGCACTATTGAGATTGTACCAAAATCAAATAAGTATTTCTTTTAATTCAAAACAATTCATCAAATTTTGGGATATGATCTTGAAACCCAAAAATATTGTCCTAGTGCTCTTATATCTGATGAATCAGATGGTACCTTAGATCATCACAAATTTATGGCTTTATGATTGTTGGCTTTTTCATAGCCATGTTCTCAACAACTCTCCATCATAACTACATGGTTAGATTTCTCTTCCATAACTATATTTTCACACATGTTCTCCAATGTGGAACCCAGTGATGAGTTAATTTGGGTAACCGTTATGTTTCATACATTACTTTTTAAAATTATGTTTTAGTATTCCTTTTTACTATGTGGGTTTCTATTAATGAAACTTTCAAGTAGTAAACCATTTATAACCCCAATGAATTTCGAGGGAAAAATTCATTTTAAGGGGGGTAGAATGTAACAACCAGTGATTTTATGAGAATTATTCTTTTTAAATTCATTGATGTATTTTTTTGTACACAACACCAAAGGTAGCTTGCCCTACACGCATCCCTGACTTGTCTTGCATTACATGCAATCGCGACCTTTCTCAATAGCGTGTGTAGTACGCAATACCAGATTTCACTAAACAACGATATATTATTATAAAATTATTATGGACATGCCTTTATGAAGATTATTAGCTAAATTTTGAATTTTATAACATTATTATTAATCTTACAAATTTTCTAGAACATGGTATGAGAACAAAATAAATTTTGCGGGTAAAATAAGTATTAAAAAAATGCAGTTTTGTCGCCTTTTGATGGCGCACCCACTTTAAATATAGTTTTTGACATCTTTATAAGTTCAATTTGACAAAATAAAATTATTCCTTCAAATCAAGATATAAAAATTAAATTTGGATAAATTTTTCATATTATTCTGATAAATTTAATATATTAATGAATAGTAAAAACACGCTCTAATTTAATCAAAAACAACTTTTTTCACCACAATAATTTATATGGTTAGATTATCTTTTTAATTGGTTTTAATGTGTAATTAGAATATATTTTTACAATTTAATCCAATTTTGGTCATTAGAATTAATTTCACTTTGAATTTGGACACAAACAGGTGTCGATCTTTTGATAGTTATTGTTTCTTAAAACACTCTATTTGTTTTGAAAACGGGAATTAATTTTAAAATTAATTAATACCACTTCTATGTTTAGAATTTGGAAAAATAGACTTAATTTTTGAATTCAGTGTATCAAATATAGCTTAGGCTGAATTTTTGGTATTTTTCTGAAAAACTTCAATTTTTGATGAATAGTGAAACCACTTAGTGGTTGTTAAAAAAACCGGCTCTTTCATTTAAATGAAATTTTACCACTTTTGGGAATTTAATTTCAAAAATCCGACATTCATTGTTGTTATCAAAAAGTAAAATTTGGTTCAATAAGATGAAAATAATTTTTGGTGAATAGTAAGTTTTGACTTTTATTTACTGCGGTTAAAGGTAAAAAGGGTAATTCAAGGTTAAAAGAATACTATAATAATTCAAAATTACCTTAACACTTGTCCTAAAGTTATTGGATGAGTAGTGGCTGACCATGGGCATCCTTGGGTCGATTTTGGGACCCCATTGAGCCACTTGAGAGTGATAATGACAATTTGGATTAATTAATTTAATGTAATGAAAAAATTGACATTAACAAAAATCTTTAAGTAATCAATTTTTATAAGGGGTTATATAAACTATATTTTCGACTATAAATATTTATTTGAAATCTAAAAAGATTTTCCACGTGGTGGTATGTTTTTTTATTATTTTTAGACATCAAATAAATTAAATTATTTATGACACAATAATGATGCAGTATTTACCTCATTAATAAATGATTTAAATAAATAAGATTATAATGATTAAAATATTATCCAAAACATGTCCAATTATGGCTGGATAATTTTTTTTCGACCATGAGTCATCTTATCACCATATTTAATAATTTTTTGACCTTTTGAAACTGAAGATAATTTTATAATAAAATAATATTTTCAAACATTCCAAAAGAGCCCCTCCCCCCCTTATAAAAGGAGACTATTTCTATCCAATTCCTCACACCTCTCAAGCCATTTGGCTCGTCCAAACTCTACCAAATTAATCTCTCTATATCCCTGTCCTCCCCTAGAAGCCTTAACTTAGGCAAAAGGCACTTCAAGAAGTCCTTTTGGTTCAAACCAAAGGAAGTTACCCAAATTAAAGGTAACAGTTTCTCTTAAGTTGTTATCTTTTCTTATATACTTCTCCATCCCCTAAAATCTTTTTAATACATTCTTTTGTAACAACACTATTATCCCTAATATACTAGGATATTTTAATGATAATAATTGGAACTAAACTTATACACACCTTCATCTAATGGATGAAGAACATAATGTTTCTGTGGATGGAAAACTAACACCTCACGAAACCATGATTGTTCGGTTTTCTCCTACCGCCTCTCTTAGTGGCCATTATGATGGAACTATATTTATATATGATATATATTATGTTTGTGATTTCCTTATTCTTCTTTAATTCCCAATTATATCGAGCCTTTATGGTTTCCATAGTGGGTAAATACGATAATCTCATTTGAGGAAGTGTGGACTACCACCCCCTCAAAGTGATGTGATTCATTAATGCCTTATGTGGTATGTATAAAGGATGTAGTTAATGATATTATATATGTTATTATACTGAAATTATAATATACCTTTGTATCATTTTTTTAATTCCATTGAAATAAGAAATAGAAATGAAAGTAGCGTTCATGTGTACGTACAGCTTACCGTCTCCATGAACGGTGCATTTCATTTCTTACCTCCATATGTTATGTACAATAATTAATACATGTATATGTTGGATATATATGATATATATGATATATAAATCATGAATATCATTCTGAATATAATGAACCTTTAACCTCATGAACAACATGTAATTATAAGAATTCCATTTTTGACTGAAGTACCAAATCTCGACAAAACGAAAATTATTAACTCAAATGGTTACATAATGACATGGTACTAACTGATATAAAAGGAATAATAGATTTGAAATAGGTTTTTAATCAAGTATAAATTAACTTTGGTTTATTATTCAGGAGATTAAAGAATGATCGAGTCATGTCGGACACGAGGTAAAGGAACTTTTTAACCCAATTTCCGTTTTTTGGGTTGATCTTCTCTTTCTTGTTTATGTCGTTCTTGGATTATGTGAGAAATGAATTTTTATTTATTATCATTTATTTATACTTTATTTATGTGACTTTATAGTTAATACACATAAGTGATCTATTTTAGTTAAAAAAAATATGTTTGTAAGGGATAATTGTTCCAATCTCTTTCTTATCTGAGATTGATTATTCGTAAGTATTTACTGGGGTTATATTTTTCATCCATGCCCATAAAATTGTTTTTTATAAAGTGTTTAATATTCTTACATATATTTGTAAAGTCATTCTATCCCTATTTGACATTTACTTTGTTCTATGGATGGAATATTTCTTTGTTTTATCATACGTGGTACTTTTTTGACTTTTTCGTTAAAAGTAAGAGGAGAATGATTTTTTAACTTATACGGCATGAATGTATTTTTTAGGGTATTATAACGCCTTAGATTTATGAAGATTACTCTATAATATTTCATGATTATTTTCAATAAAATCCTTTTAGTTTAAAATATAATGGCATTTTTTGAAAAATAAAATGATTTTAAAGAAGAAAGGATATTTTCCTCAGGAATTCATTTCAAGTATTTTGTCAAAACCATTTTCCATCTAAGATGACATTATGATTATCTGTCAAGTATAATGTACCTATTATTTACATGGTTTGATTTTTTATGATGAAATTATATCCATTTATTTTATATGGATTATGTTATGATGGGTTGATGTTTATGAAACCCATTTTAATCGTTGGGTTATTATGAATTATGTATGTTTATTTTGTGGAACACAAAAGAATGATTTCGTAGGAGATGGGTGGTACCGATATCTCCCTCCAATGCATTGGTTAAAGATTTATATCTCATGATATAGACATTTCTGGAATGGTAATTTAATAATGTTCAGTGTTATAGGACTGAAACGAGGAGTGAACTCGATTTAGAAAGGGACTTTGTCCACTAAGATGGTCTTGGCCGTAATGCCTTGGCTACTATGGAAATCATATCATGTGCCTAATGTTTTTCCAAAATTACATGTTTTTTCCCATTCCATTTTTTCATGATTGATGTTTCATTATGATATATGCCTTACGTACTTCCATTATTTATGTCTTTGTTCATGATTTTGATTTTAGATTTTATGTTCACATTTTTGCATTCAAATGTTTATGGATTGTTTTATATTATTTTTGTTTACCTTTACTGAGAATTTGAGCTCACCCTTTTTATGTTTTCTTTTCCCCATGATATAGTGAAAGGTTTTAGGTATGAAAACAAAAGGGTATGATCTTTATGGGTGATGTTGAAGATCTTTCACCAAGATTAGAATATTTTGTCCCAAGTTTCAAAAGACACTAAAATATTACGGTCCTTTAGTGTCTGTCTTTGTTATGTATTAAGTATTCCACAAAAGTAATGTAATGTCCATGTATATCACGTTTTGGGTCTCTACATTTAAGATTCGTTTATATGTTTATTCTTTTATTATTAAATCATTTTTTCAATTATTTCAGAGAAATATTTTATAATTAATTTATTAATTCCACGTCATAGGTTCTTGGGATTATTAGTTGATAATTGCAAACATACTTCAGTATGTTGACTATGGTAAAATATATCATTTTTTCCTCATATAATTAATAATAATCATGTATTAATTAACATTTTTATTACTTAAATATAATTTTATAACCATCCATGGATGTTGAAGATGAAAAAATAATAACATTGCATTGTGGAGTTGGTAATCAATTTGTATGCCCAAAATAATTTAACATTTTCTAATTAATAAAATGGTTAAAAAAATAAGTTATCTTGAATTTAAAAATTATATTTTTCTAATGAATATCACACAAACACACACATATATATATTAATATATTATATCCATTAAGAAAAATAGCCAATAGAGGCAGTGATGGAAAAGGAGATTAAAAAGGATTATACCATAGTCATAATAAAATTTCATTATTTTGAAGATACTAATGTTTTTATTTCAATATGCTTATGGTATATTTAATTATGGTATAAGTAGAAATATACAAAAAATGGGTTGGTAGGGAATTATACATTATACTTGTATAAACTATTTATATTAGAATTTAAGCATCCTTTGATTATACTTTTGATTATAATAGGGCCTTTTAGACGTATAAATATATTTTTGGGAATGGTTTGGGGAGGTCATTATAGAAATATAATTTTCCAAATGTGTGAGCGAGAGAAGATGGGAGGTTCCCTTTTATAATTGAGGGGAGAGGAAATATTGGAATAACATAAAGTATTAAATTAACATAAATTAATTTCTATGGATAAGTTGAATAAAATTGATATATTTTGAAGAATGTTAAACGAAATGATGAAATTCTCGAAAATAAAAACATTTACAAATGTTTATGTGATGTTTTAACGCTTATATCTTATTTTCTACCCCATTTAACCCTTTTGATGATTATCATTTTATTAATTTTTTTACAATTTAGGAGACATTAATGGTATTATAAAATAAAAATTAACCCATAAATGTAAAATGATATATATATTCTATACCCTAACCCATTAACATTGTTAATGATAATTTCTTATAAATTTTATATCACTATATAAAATATTATTTAAAATAATATAAACTTAATGTCTTTTTAAGTATTATTTACATAATTTGTTCAATTAAATAAATAATAAAAATGAGTTATAATATAAACGTTTTCAACATGAAAAAATTATATAGTTATCTAAATAATTCTTGAAACAATATAAATCAATAAAAAAAATACATTTCATTTTTTTAATACATTTTATTTTATTCTTCTACTCTTGTAAAAGCATTGTAACGACATTGATTACTAATAAAACCTACTTATTTTACCCCTAAAAATAAAAAAAAGAATAAAATGTTAACAAATAATTCATATTCAAAATAAAAAATCCTAAAAAATATAACCGTTTTTCTCAATGTAACAAAATATTAAAGATATTTAAACAAAGAGATTGATATTTTGTTTTTATTCATTTTTTAGAATCTTATAGGGGTCATTATCAAATAAAAGTGGTAATTGATTTCAAAATTTTAGAAAAATTAATGTTCATTGTTTCAAAATACTAATCCAATAAAATAATTATGATTTTAGGAATATTTTTTCTTTTTCACATTTTTTCTGTCCTTAATTACAAAATTTGTCCTTATTGAGGCATAATTATTATTTTGACCATGGATTCTAATAATATTGGATTAAATAAGGGTTATAATTTACTATATTTAAAAATATAAATTTCATATATGGAAAATAAGTTTCCTGGTATTATTTATATAAGTGGCATAAATAAATTTTAATAAAAATGAATAAAACAAAATAAATTACTTTTTTATAAAAATGTTTTTAATCCAAAAAAATTTATATATAAATAAAGTATAATTTTGATTAAAATAAAATAAATTTGATTATATATATTTAAATAATAATTATATTATATTAATAATTAATTCAAATAATTTTTTTTATTTAAAAAAATTAATGTTTTACAAAAATCATTATTTTTATGTATCTACTAAAAAATTATCATTTTCATAAAAATAAAAATATTTTACCCAATGATATTTTTGATATGATTACTACCAAAATGATATTACTTTTAAAAAGCAAAATTTCAAAAAGTATCAAAAAATAATTAAACTAATCACTCACAAAATATTACAGAAACCAATTTTGAAGAAAATGTTAATTGAAACATAAGATGAATTTACTAAAAATTGCGTTTTTATTTACAAAAAAATAATTATAAAACTTATATATAATAGAAAAATATTATATATATTTCGTAATTCAGTTACAAAAATCCTTACACTCCAATTCAAGGTCATAGTTATACATATTATATATGTAATTTTATTATTTCCGGTTTCATTTTTTTGGTATTACATGACTAATACTTTATGAGTCATACTGTCATATTAAAATATTGATGTATTACATCCCCCAATTGTATTAACTTTTTCCTTACAATTTTGACATGATCTCAGAAATCACGAGATTATTATTTGAGAATAACTTTGTCAAAAACCCACATCAGAAATGGGTTCATGAAAAATAATTTTAAAAATATGGACATGGAAATATGAAGGTCATATGGAATAACACATTACATGAATTCCAACTAAGAAAAAACTATCAAGATGGAAAAATATAGTCATACAGGGTAGAAGTAATGTATAGATAATGATTGAAAGTAAAATAAAAAATTTACCATAGAAATGTTATTAATCATGAAAAAGTTAATTTCCAAAAAAACCATAAACTAGTGCACCATGAAAGAGAAAATTATTTCATAATAATTTGAATGTAATATGATAATATTTTTATTTCATGATATTATCCATGGAGTTGTAGAATTTCATTACCATCTTTACACTGAACATGTGGTTATATACATACAATATTTTCATGAAATCCAAATACAAAATTTCATCCCCTTATTGTTTGTTCCGATAATATTACGCCATTGCCTAATTTTTAATCCAAATTATTAGTATGATTATTTTATTATTTAAGGACTATAAAAAACTTTTGATTCACCATGAGGTTTATAAAATGAGAAAAATATTTTCTTTCCCTTAATACTTAACCCAATACGGTTATAACATGATATGGTAATAATCAAAATTATTAAACATTCATATAAATAATTAACACATCAATAATAATAATTAAAAAATAATAAAAAAAATTGAATGTAGTTCATATCATAAATTATCAATAATATATCCCAATTAACTTAAAAAATATCCATATTAAATAATGTTTTGTCCTCTATGGTTGTCTCATAGAATTTAGATTATGTCCTTAAAAAAGTAAAAAAAATTATTATAAAATAATATTTCATTTCAAACCTAACTATTACATATAAATAATCCTAGTAAAACATATCCCAAAAAAATTATTAATAACTTTAATATTTAATTAATTAAATCATAAATGGGGTGTAAATGAAATTAAAATTATAATCAACCATTAATTTGAAATCCCATGATGGTATCCATAACTCTATATTTATAATCAAATGGAAACATCCAAAACATCAATTTTATATAAAACACTCATACGATTCCAACTATAATACCTTCAAAAACACACTCCCTGATCAGGTTTAAAAAAAATTAAATTTCATTTTTTGATACCAATAAAAAATTCCAAATTTTATCCATCATAAAAATAATACATAAATCAAAAATAATTGATCTTTTATATACCCAGGTATATTTTTGGTTTACAGTTTTATAAAATTATGAATAACAATTAAATAATAATACACAAGTCTTCAAATGAACTTTTTCCCCAAATTTCTTGATTATCTTATTTCACATCACGTCTTCAAAATTTCTCGTAAAATTATTTTCACACGCTACCTTTATTGATATTATAAAATTAAAATAATTAATCATAACCTAGATAAATGGATATCATGAGAAAGGTGAGATCAAATGATCCGAAAAAGTAAAAATAATTTTTAGTAATTCGTTTTCATTAGTGGGAAGAAGATATGAATAAGTGTATATTGACATAATGAAAGTGTGTGATATTAACAAAAATAAATGCATACTGATAATAAAAAATATTCATTTAATATTTTAAATGGAAATAGTTTTTAGCAAAAATTTATAAGAATCAATAATCACAAGCCATGTGATGGAAATCTTGATCAAAAGAACCATTAGAAACTCCTAGAAAACATATAGAATAAGTTTGGGTATCTTGGAACACCAAACATTCGTCATAGAATCACCAAACTAGTTAACTACTATATCTATTTGTAGTAACGTATGATTGATAACATCTATCATCTCTTTAGTGTAACATAAAATCAGTTTCCTCTATCATCTATTAGAATTAACATGTCA
Organism: Viscum album; assembly: GCA_963277665.1. Taxonomy (NCBI): domain Eukaryota; kingdom Viridiplantae; phylum Streptophyta; class Magnoliopsida; order Santalales; family Viscaceae; genus Viscum; species Viscum album. Next base: position 1,308,641,547 of record OY728132.1, read on the forward strand.
CTATCATCTCATTATATTAAATTACATCTATTGAACTTTGTCTAATAATATAATGTATTAGAGCGCTATATTGGAAAAAACCCATTAAATATGAAACATTATGCAAAGATTATCTGGATTCAATCCCAAAATACAATTTTCATTAATAGTGTCCATGTACAATACTATGAAATACAACTCCTTGATGCCACAATTTCATCAACACTGTCATGTAATGATTTACCCGTGAGAATGAAACTAGTTTCCAAAAGGTGTCTTTAAAACATAATCATAAAACATTCAATGATATGATATGAATGGAATCAAATTTTCAAATACCTAGGGAATAATATTTATCATTATATAATTTATACACAGATTAAAATACATTTAAAATATTATTTAAAATGTTTCTTAGAAAATTTCGTAAAATTCAATTCTTGTTTTAACTGTTATGAGATAACAGTTCATAAAATATTTTTAAAATAATTTTCATTAAAAATAATTGTTTAGATATAATAAAGAGTCTTCAAAGAAATTAAAATTCGCTGTAGTAAAAAATATTTTCATATCATAAATTTAAAAAGTAAATATTCTTTTCAAACTTCTATAAAAAGATTTAAATGTGAAACATGAAGAAACCATTATGAATATTCCATTTAAAACGTTTCAAAAAACGGTGATATGTCATTAAAAATAACATTAATAAATAAAATATGTTTATAAAAGAAAATTAGTGATCTAACATAAATAAAATGGATGATTAATTGGTATAAAATGTTTTAAAAACAATAAAAAAGTTTAATTGAAAACACCATTATAGATTTATATAACCAAAATCTATTGGAAGAGAGAAAACTAGACGAAAAATAAATTACCCCGAGTTTAAAAAAATTTATGATATTATAAATATTGATTCAATTTATACACCTTAAATAAGAATATATGTTCATCAATTAAAAATGGTATTAAAAAAATATTCCAGATGATAAACCCTTGCAAAATGGGTAATTCTAGAGTAAAGAAGACATTGAATGAAGTAACACAAAATGAATTGGTAAAACGAATAATTTATAAGAAATAATTTGTTAAAAATAATTCATTGGTAAATAATTTCATCACATTATATAAATCATAGTTCATAACATTATTTTTTTTCACAAACTGTAATTGAGGCCCTAAAAACTGTGAAACATTTATAATACTTTAATGAACATCCCATGAAAGGGGGAATTAAAAAAAATATTATATATAAAAATCAAAGAATCATTCGTGATTTAATATCTCATTTGTAAAAATATACAACTTAAAAAGTTATTAGGATAATATTCAACATATTATCATAAGACAAAATATTAAGATGAATAATTCTTTTAATTATCGAATCATTTAAGTTATAACTAATCAATAAAGTTATTATATGTAACAATTATAAGAAAAAAATAGGAAAAAAATAATATAATTATAGAGAATTTCACATATAATGTTTGTATAATATAGTCACTTATGTTTAAATATAACCCAATGAATAGAATGTGAGTTTAAAAAACCCCTTACAAAGAGTAAAAAAATTCCATGAATATCCTTTTTATCCTATAAAATAAAGTCAAATTAATTATTTATATGTTTAAAAAGAATTTAAATTTTTATTTATTTATCATTAAATAACATTTTTCATTAACTTTAATGATGTATTTAATTATATAATTTGTTAAGTCTACATCATGTGTTTTGAGAATGTTAAGTTCATATTTTTAAAATGAATTTGGTATTATGACCACATTCAATTAAAAAAATTCCATCATCTAAAAAATCATTACATAATTATAATTTTTATTAATTAATTAATATTTTTATATAATTAATGATATTAATTTATTAAAACTATCACATTGCTTCATTACTGCAGAAATCTACATATACACACGAAAAACGGTACTGTTTTCCAATAAATCGAGTCTAATAAAATAAGTTATCTCATATTTAAATAATAATTATTATTTTATGATATATATATATATATATAATAATTATAAACATATATTTTTGTAAGTGATGGAATAAGATATCAGAAATGGTTATACCAAATTCATAATAAAATTTCAGTCTGTGGAAGATGTCGATGTTTTAATTTTATAATGGATAAATATTTTTAAGGAGGTAGAAGAAGAAATAAACATCCAACAGTTTTATTAAGAATTATAAATTATCATTATATGAGTACTTTCGATTAATATTTATGCGTCAAATGTTGTTTCCATTGGAGAAAACACTGCATAGTGGAAATGGGAAGGGATGTTGGGGAGAAATGTTTGTAGGGATTAAACAATGTGGGTTTTAAAAAATGTGTGAACAATAGAGGAGGAGTGGTTTCCTTTAATATGTGATGTGTGGGACAATCATATAATTACATAAATTATTAAAGTAATATATATTTAATTTTCATCTAATGTAGAACCGAATTGATATGTTTCAGAAAAGGATTAGGTTGATTCAAAATACTCATATCTGATAAAATTAATAATTAATTTGGCGATCTTTAAACCTTTTCTCTTACTTTTAACCCCCCCTCCCCCCATTACAATTTGTTGAAACTGTAATGAGAAATGTTTTTTATATTTTAGATGTATTTAATATCATTATAAAAGTTAAAGTTTCCAATAAATATAAAATTGATGATACCCTTGACCACATCCCTATCATACAAAAAAGTAACATTTAAATAAAATATAACTTGTTAAATAAATTATTATTTAACATAACATCAAATCAAATCCATTTTCATGGCTATTAAAAATATTTTTTTTAATAACATGAATAGGGTAATAGAATGAGAATTTAAACATATAACACATCCTGAATATGAAGTATTGTTTCTATAAAATTCATTGGAAACTATAAATATCCAACCAATTTTTATTTTTATAGTTTTTGAAATCCATCATCTGATTCTTCTACTGCTTTCACAATCACAATGTCATTGTTTCATAAGATTTTAAGGTTAATTTTTCATACCTAAAAATTAACAATTAATTTCCTTGGTATAAAAAATCTATTCATATTTAATATAACTATTTATATCGTAAAATAAAAACTTTTTATACCTCCGAACAAATATTATATATAATGAAAGAAATAGAATTACATTTTGTTTTCTTCATTATTAAAAATCATATTGATGATATTATTAATGAATGTGAAATGAGAATGAAAAATATAAAACCATTGATAATAATAAAAGAAAAAAATATTATCCAATAATGTTAATACATTTGATAGTGTTGTTATTAGGCCTTAATGTATTATTTTTTACTTGAATTACCAGATTTACACATAGTTAGGGTGAAATATTTTACAGTGTTTATATTCATAATGAACAAAAATATAATGGATCTACTTACTATATTTTAGCCTCTTGATTCATTATTTTGAATCTATTTTTAATTATTTAATTCAAATGGGTCACAAATAAAAATTAATATAAATATTTATACCATAATGATAAATAGATTTTAGAAAAATATGTTTTTCCTAAAAATGATATTCCACAAAAACTAGTTATAATGATGATTCAAATTTTAATATTTATATTATATCTAATTTTGTAATACTTATATTACATTATGATGAAAATAAAATCATAATGGAACTTTTAAATGAAATGAAAATATAGTTTTACAAAAATCATTTTTCACTATTCATCAAAAAGTAAATCATTTTATAAAAATTAACAAATTTCTATATAAGATAATTATTATATGATATTATCAAAAAAATATCATTTTTATCAAATAAAACTAATAATGTTGGATAAAATTAATTAAAAAATTTTCCCAAAAAAATAATACAAACCATTTAAAAGGAAAATTTATTTTTGGAGGATGAAATGAAATTACTAAAAATTTAGTTATTATTTTGTATTAATTAATAAATTAACATCAAATGTTCTGAATAATTTTATATATATATATATATATATATTTCATATTTATATTAGTTGTATAATAAAATAACAATTCAACGACGATGTTTTAGTGGTTATATTTAAAATAAAATTATTTCAATGTCCATTTATGCTCGGTGTTACCTAGTTTGTACTCTAATTAACATTATTTTATTTTATATTTTTTCTATTACTATATGAAATGTTTGGAAATTATTTTTGTGTAGTGATCCAATTTTTGATTTAATTCATCACTTATAGGTGGTGCATCTAGTTGATGGATTTACTGATAATAAGAATTGAGTCGTAAGGTTGGAATCCATATTTTTCGTGTACCCTAATACAGTTTCTTGAGAGATTGTGGAAATTTAGTTTTTAAGTGATTTTAACATAAATTTCTTGAGTAGTAATGTATTTAGTTCTTCATAGTTTTTGATTGCTCAAGTGGTTTCTTGTTCCTCTTTATTTTTTATAGTAACTATTATTTTCTCTTTGTGGGTTTCCATTTATGGATGGTGTTCATGATAATAGATTGATGGTTGTGGTCATATTGATTTTATCATAGTGGTGGAATTTTTCCTTTAGAATAATTTTTTCCATGTTATTAATCTTTAATTTTGAAGGATATAACATTAAAAACATGTTTGTTTTATTAAAGGTCTGAAACATATATGGTTATGTTTTTATATTGTTAGAGGATCACGGATTTTGTTTGATACACCAAGGGTGGAATTCATTGAGTGAGGATTTGAGATAATATATTTCCAAGTTCCATAACCAAGGGTGTAAGGATTTTTTTTATGATGATGTATATTTCTATTGTGCGTGATTTTTTATTTGGTCTATGATCGTGGGAGGCTATGTTTCATTAGACCTTATAATGTAGTCACTAATAGTATCAATTTTTTTGTTTCTCTTTTTTCATTTTGTAATTTTAATTTAGTTTCACTGATTTTAGGTATCTCTAATAAAAAATTATGTTTTAATGGGTGTTTTGGTTGAGGTGTGTTATTATTTATGTCTTATCATTCAATGTTTATGTTTCATTTACCAAAAATTTTATGTGAATCTAAATATTGGGGAAACAAAATTATTATCAGCCTTTCATAGACCTAATGACACTTGTTGGTGAATTATCATTGACATGGATATATAAGGTGTAATTAAAGTTGATTCCCATTGGTCTTTCAGTTTTCTTGAAGTATTACTATAATCTTATTCATCTCAAAAAAATTTGTGGGGAGTTAGAATTTAAATGATTAATTGTCTTCCATCTATTATTAGTGGATTTCTAGGAGAAAACGTATATTTGTTTGTAGATTTTAATACACCACATATCTGTTGCTTTATTTACATTATAATATTGGTTGGTAAATTTTAATAATAATATGGTTGGGGCTTGAAATTTTTTTTTTTTTTTGCATTTTTGGGTTCGAATAGTTTACCAGAGGGGACTAGTGTACCATTCAAAAATAATGAATTTGGGTCAATTATTTAGATGGGGAATTTTTTTATCCCCACATAGTTTTTCTAGCAATGTTTTTCACAACTGAAGTGTGGTGACCCATACCCAAACTCTTATTTACATTGATAAAAACAAATCCTTATACATGTATCTTTGATACCAAGTTATATGTACCAATATATAACTATACATATTTTAATATTTACTTATTTAAATACCGTTAAAAATACAAAATATTTTAAACTGAAGGTTTATAGTCTTTAATGATATGGTATTGAATAAACATAATTTATGAAACTTGTGAACATTTATCCACAATTAAGGGACACTTGACCCTCCACGGGAAGTAATAAGATATAAAAATCATTCCAAATCTAGGAATAGAAACATAAAAAATGGTAAGCTCAATATTAAATTAACGGAATCATCGTCAATATATTTTCAAGGTTTAGATCATAATAATACGATAAAACATATGAAATTGAAAAATATTTTATTCAAAAGAACATGGCACTATATGAGTTTTATATTAGTCCTGATTGAGGGACCTGTAATCTCAAATAAAAAAATATACCATGAAATAAGAGTGTGGAATATATATAAAATATTCAAGATCTGTGGAGAAGAAAATAGTCAAATAATGTAGAATTATTTTATAGTAATAAACATAGTAAATCATAACATTTTGAATATATATTACCTCATCAAATTCCCACACAATCTTGTGAACGTAGCTAATTTACTATGTTTTTAAATTTAATCTTATCAATGTAGATAATATGAATTATAACCATGCTTAATAATTTAAAAATATCTAACATTCATAGTATTTATTCTCAATCATGATAATATAAATAAATTTCATCTTATTTAAGAAAAATATTATGAACCTAGATAATTTATAACGTTTTCACACTAAACATCATTATCTAATGATGTATAAAACATTAATAAATCCATGGGATAGTGATATAAGACCCACATATTATCATCCATCAATAAGTTCGTAATAATAATTCAATCATATATCATATTATCAAGAACCAATCAAATGAAAATAGGTATAATATCATTTCTAAAAAGTATAAAAAGAAACAAGATATCAAAATTATAATGGTCGATACAAACATTCAAAATACTAATATGAGTATTTAAAATGGAATTTATAATTTTTGGAATAAATCATATATCTATTGGAGTTAGAAATGTTTTGGTATATACATAAAAAACCATTTAATATTTTTATATATATCAAATTAAAAACTATAATAAATATCCCTTTTGAACTGATTGTGAAATCTTTATAATTTGTTTCCATAAAATGAAATTATTTATGATTGATATATCATTTTAATAATAATCCCATAATTAATAATAATGATTTTATCAGTAAAATATATAAAATTAATATTTATTGTCAAAACACAAATTGGGAAGACCTACAAAATATGAATACATTTTTAAAACCCCAAGCCGTTGATATCCAATTTAAGTAAAGAAGGATATTTCCAAATCAAGATTTTAGTTTTTAAAAATATCACCATATTTTAATTTATTTTCAAAATAAATATGAATCAAAGAAAATTAAAACCATTTTAAAACTTCTAACAGAAGGTTCACGATAAATAATGGTCATAAATTGAAATTTTCAAACATAAAACAATACATGATGATTTCAAAAAATATATATAAATAATCATAATTGTCAAAACAATTAATATAAAACACATTAAATTTGTAAGAATGATTCATCAATACATGATAATTTAATAATATTAATGGTTTTATTTAAGAAATATAAAGTGAATGATGAAAATAAAAACATGAAACTGATATACTGTTGGTATTTTAAAATTAATAATTTGAAAACAAAAATCATAGTGATTATTAGTACAATTTTTTTGATAATATAGAAAGGGAAATATCAATTTCACATGAGATAATACATTATTCAGATTCCTAATATAAATAAAAAATAGGCAGGAAGAGAAGATATTGATATAGAAGATAAAATATCATAATGAGGATTATAAGATTTTCTAACATTATCGACTTTATGAAGAAATAAATCTATCAGTGTAATTTATAATAAAATATAGAGACCATTTTTTATAACAACCTTATAAAATATAACACCACATTTTTGAAAAATATGTCCAAGTTACTATAATTTTCACTCATGAAAAGATGGTATGTCATAAAAAACACCTTAAAATTATCATAATCATTCAAATAAAAAAATATGAAATTAATTTGTGGGAATGATATATAAATCAATAAAAAAAAGTTTAGTTATGATTTAAATCAATAATAGCAAAAAATACAATATAGAAGAATGGCTTCTAAGTATAATCCTTATAAATGAATGAAAAAAATTATTTATGAAAAAGTCACACCTTTTATTATCAATTAGTCAAATGAGATCCAAAAATAGGTATAAAACCCATCGATGAATTAAAACATTATTTCATATACATATTCAAATATAATTTTATTTATATTTTTTAATTATTACAATTTCTGTAATTTTATTAGTTAGTATCAGTTTGTTTCCATCATCACTAGTTGGAACATTTGATTATTTCATGGTTACCTTAATGTAATGATGATGATTATAATTAAATAACACATAAATAATTATTTTGATACTATAAAAGGAAAAAATATATATAATTTAGAGTGATTTATAATTAATTAATTTCATTTTATGATAAGTTTTTCCATAATTTCTTATGACAAATTAAATGATCAGCTTTTTTCGAAAAATAATTTATGACCAAAATTATTTATGTTAATAAAGTTTGATATCATGAAATTAAATTTACATAACCTTAAAAAATAGTTGGTAATTTATTCATAGTCATACCAAATGTTGTGAATCAATAGTCATCATAGATAGATTGTTTTAGCACTGTTCAAGAAGGTGGTAAAATCTAACCCAAACAAGAACATCATATAATCGATTGGTGAGTATGGTTTCAAAAGTGATTCTCATGAAATAGTATACATATTATAGAGGTATATGGATGTTATTTCTAGGATTGTAATAATTTTATTCATATTTTATGAAATTTTGATAAATATGTAAATTCTATATGAAATAAAAAGTATGTTGTTTCATAGAGGTTGTAGTCTTCATGTACACACAAATACACATAATTTTTGTATTAAATGGAACATAATGAAGTTAGGAAGTGATTTATAATTAAAAAAATACAATTATACTTTATTTATAATATTTATTCATTAAATATCTCCTTTTAACCATATTTTATAGTATTGTTAGAAAACATGGTACATCACATATGGAGGAGGTACTTTTCATGAAACCATATAGATATTTTTATATTTTGAATGGTTGGGGGAATATATAAAATTATTATCCATAGAAAATTTAAAACCCAGTATATGCTATTTATTTATGTAATTATATAAAATTTATTCATCTATATTCAGTGGTGTTAAAATAATAAATAATGAAAAATCAATTATCATGGAAGAATTGAGAAATTTACCTTACTACTACAAAGAGAACCATAAGAAAATATGATAAGGGATTGTTGGGGTGTTATTTTGAAAATAAAAGAACCTATAAGAAGTTTCAATGTATTATTTAAAGTTATTTAGGTATTTTTTTTAGGAATTCAAGAGGCTTATGATATATGTTGATGTGGGGTAGTGATGACTCCATTGATAAGAGAGATGAGTGGTATTTTTGTAATAATATAAAAGGAAAAGACTCTATTCAAAGGTAAAACAGATCCAATAGTAGAAAATAATTTATTAAGTGAAGATATAACTATATTTAGTATAGGCCACACTTTTTTAAATATCTATTTCAAATATTATTAATTCTATTACACTTTGATATTTTACTTTTACCTTTTTAACTTTTACTGTGGTAAATTTTTTTTAATATATTAATTTTCATAAAATGTAATAAAATTAAATGGGGTATATTTATTTTCTTAAATAAATATTTCAAATATGACATCTAATTTTTAAAATAATATTTCAATGGTGGATTAAAATTTAATTAAATATTAGCACCCAAATTGGGAAAAAGCCATTTTTAAATAAATTATTATTATTATGCTTAAAATTATGATTAAAATAAATTTATTAGTGTTATTAGTTTTTATTAAATAATTTTATTATTATTTACCAAATAATATTTTTGGGAATTCAATGTAATCCAAAATTTAATTTCACCATGGAAATATTTAGTTAATAAATAGAGAAAAGAAATTTATAAAACAAATTCTATTTATCCTTCAAAAATAGTAACCATGGCTTTTAAAAATTCAATAAAATATTTTTAAAATAGTATAAGTTAATCATTAAAAAAATCATGGCCATGAAAAATATTTTATACATATTAAAATTCATTCTCATAGAATTTTAATGTCAAAAACTTTATCGTACTAATAAAAAATATACGTTTTGGTATTCACATGAAAATAAAGATTTTTAAAAAAGAAAAAAATATATTTATCATAATATAATTATGTAATAGAGAATTCAAAATTTAATTTCATTATATGAAATAAAAATTTTTAAATTACAAATTTTTATTTCTAGTAGAAAATAAAAAAATATTCAAAAATACATTTTTAATGTTTTAAATGTATTATATCATGTTAATTTACAATTTAGAAAATTATAATATATTAGTACACATATAATAACATTTTTAAAATATAAACTAAAAACAATTATGGTAAATTATTGAACACATTCAATATAATTATTTGAGAATGAATAATCTTTTCAAAATTAAGTCCTATTAATCATTTTTCATTTAAATGTATATAGATTTTTTTGAGTAATATATCTTTATTATTTATAGGTTTTACTATTCATATATTTTTCTAAATAATATTAATCTAAAAGTAAATTTATTTTTTTGGTTTTTCCTTTCATGTGTATAAATCTTTTAAACACATTATATTTATTTAATATAAATATGATTAGTATAATCTTTGGGTGTTATATTCCCCCCTCTAGAAATAAATCATGACCTCAAAATTTTAGTTGAATTTTAAAACTTATAGAATCTATGGGATCCATAAGAAACTAAATAAATATTATCTATTAATTATTCAATAAAAAATCAAAAATACTAGAAGTCACATTATTTCTACATAATGGGCATGTATTGAAATTTTTATTTTTCAAAATAATTTAAAGATTATATGTTTTTTAGTTGGTTATAAGAAATTACAGGTACATACCATTCACATCTTCATTTTAATGAACATTTTACCAACTTAATAATAAATCTAAAATCATTATGATTTTATCGAATGTGGATTTTAGTTTGTTCATTTTTTCACATTACATTTATGGAATACATATTTCATTTAATGCTAATTTATTGACTTTGATGGTTTATTTGTTGATTTCCAAATTTGTTTTTTAATTATTAATTTGTTGAATTATTTGATTAATTTAATGTGTTTATATATATATAATTTTTTTTGATTTATTATAGGATTCATTTATATTTTATTTTATTTTAATTTTTTTCCAACTTAATTTTTAATTTTTAATTTTTTAATTTTATATATTTATTCTAGGTACATTAAAATTTAAATTTCAATGATTTTTATGTTTTTTTATGTTTTTTATTAATATTATTTTACTTAAAATTTATATTATCTCATTTAAATGAACAAATTTTGATGTTTTATTTATAGTGTAAAAATATTCTTGAAATTATTGAATAAATTTATTTAATTTATTTATGTTTAATTAATTTCTTTTAATTTATCCTAGAAAGGATTCTAGTTAGAAAATTGATTCTAGATTCAATATACATCAATTTTCCATTTAATTTAATCTTCATTTCCACTATAAGAAAATTAATGCATTTGTAAATGATAATTTTCACATCTGAGAAAGGGAATTTTGCATTATCCTAGTGTAATAAATTTTTTCTAATTCTATGTATTTGAATCCTAACCGATTTAGTTTATTAGTGGGGTATTAAATGTAAAATAATTTATCCAACCTAGTTATCAACCAGATCAATGTTTATTCGACCATTTAGATCAATGAAACTTAGAGATAAATTTTGGAATAAGGATGAAGTAAGAAGAAACCCTATGTATAGGTTCATCTGAATGAAAATTTAAACAAGAACATGTCATTGCATGAATTTTTTGAAGACGATAATTGATGAAGATTATTAATGAATCCTTGATAGGTTTTATATTGAGATGACCCAGATTAATTTGATGACACCCAGTAAAGTTGAGGCTAGAGATTCGATTCCATGTAGACCAAGATTTTGAAGTTTGAATAATATATTATTATAAAGTAACAGTTCCTTGGAAACATCAGACATGCACTAGTTTTTCTGAACTTCTTCTAAGGGTTATGAATGTGCTTCATAAACTAATTCTGATCCACTAACAAACCAAATGAACCGTAGAACAAAGATTATGATTTTTTTCATGGTTATAATGCTTATAGAAAATCAAGTATTAGGAAGGTTAAATATGGATTATTTAGAGTCTAATTTGTAGGAAAATGAACTAAACATGGTATTTTTTCTTAAATACTAGTGTCGAATATGCCCTAATCTAGATTTTAGATTATATGTTAGATATGAAAATAATTATTAATCTCGATGATTGGTTCTGTATTAAATTGAATCCTTATAGATTGGATGGATCAGTTCTAGAATCAAGTAATATTTGGACGACTCTAGAACAAATAGAGGTCAGTTCCCATTGCTATGGAATATGAAAATTCAATAGGATATGGGATATATTGTTTTAAAATTGGTTCAAAACTAAATATTAATCTATTAATTTTGATCTATTTTCAGTTTTGAAAGGGGTGGATTTTGTAGTTTTTGTATACCCAATTGATGTGGCTCAAGTAATAGTATTTTTTTCATTCAATGTTTTAATTTTAATAACTCATTAATTTATAATACATCCAAACTATTTTACCCATGTCATAACAAGACATTTATATGTAAATATAAATTACTAGAACACAATGATGGTGAGGTCTAATGTGGTTGGAAGTCATGGTTCATAATACATTGAAAGAAAAATAAAATGTGAAATCTTTATTTTATTTTCCATAGTGATCACCTAAATACACATGAGCTCATAAAACTAAAAATTATATCCTGGGGAATACGTAAAAGAAAGGGGTTATAAAAATCCCAAAAAATAAAATAAACATGAAAATAAAGAATAACATTTGAGTCAAATGTATATCATTGTATCATAATAGATATAGATCAAGAGTCATCATATTAATGAATATCTCAAAGAACATGGTATCATAATATCATGGAATTATAGGAATTTTTATCGCATCATATAACATGACAAAAACATGAGTTATGGCTAATTTCCTACACAATATCACAGGGCAGACAATTTCACATAATTTAATTGGTTTATACCCTAGTAAAAATATTATATATGATGAAACTAATGATTTTAAAAATAAATTAGAGTTGTATCTATGCACACCCACCATTACATGTCTATAATTTATGTGTATCAAAAAAGGATATGAATCATAAGTAAAAAAATACAATATCCATCCAGGGAAAAAATGTGTTTCGTACTCATTCTTTATACAATAATCAATAGTAATTTCATAATGATTGAATTAGAAAATAAACATATTGAAGGAAACCCATAATTGTAAGCATGATTAAGGTAGGTATATATTTTATAGCCATATATATATATATCTTATTTTGATGCATCCCTTTACATTAAAAAGAGATAATGCAAGTTAGATATAGAGAATAGTTTTAACCAAATGAAAAGGTGGGGTTTGAGAGATCCCTTACGTCGAACTCGATTCATAAAAATAATTATTTATCTTTTAGAATAATATAAAATTGTTAATAATTTAAAGAATTAATAAATTTTTTATTTTTATTATTATTATTATTTTAATCAAGTTATTACAAATTATTAAAGAATTTTTGTTTATGTTGGACATTTTGACGATATTCATCTAATATGTCCAAAATAACATTGTTAAGATGACTACTGAAAATGAGAATATTTTTAGCATATATATAAAATAAATATTTTTTTTAGTTTTATACATGAATTATTATTTTAAACCCATTCATTAATGATGGTTATAGAAAATGGACAATGTTACAAAAAAGGAGATGGTAAGTTGTAAATATCCATGAATCACATTTCCATTTTTCAATGATAATGATGAAATGAAGGTAAGTGTTATTATATATTTATTTAATTTTAATTATTTCATATATAATATATAATTTCCTTCAATACTCTTTCATATACCATCTATTTGATTCATCAAAAAATTAATCACATAACTTTGTGAGGAGGTTGTCCTCCGTACACCAAATTGATTTTACCACTTTTCAATGGATTATAAGTTAAAAAATTATATGATATATTAATTTTTCATAATTTTTATTATATCATTAATATAATTTATAATCATTAAAATAATAATTAAAAACAACTCTGGGTGGGAATGATGGAAAACTATTTACATTGGTTAGCAAAGTAGTATTCTTTCATACACACAATCAATGGTTTTGTTTACCATTTTATAGTATATGATAGGGATTTAGGTTATGAAATTTACCTAATATAATAACATTATAGAGGAATGAAATATTTTATAATATTATCATGACTGAGTTATATTTTATGGTTATAGAAGATGTAATATGACAAAAAACACAGTTAATAACGATACCACTTCTTCAAACAAATTATTTATGTTTTCCACAAAATCCATTCATGTAAGGTATTATAATCAAACAAACTACCGCAAATAATAGACCATGAACGAATTCCATGGCCTCCGAAAATTATTATAAAAATAGTAAATAACACACAAAGGATGTAGGGTGGTAATCCAATAACACACTAAACAGAAAACAAATTTCCCCTTTTTTATAACCTCGTCCACAGATCACCCATTGTTTCTACCGCCTCATCCACGATAGCCGTCGCGACCTCTTGGATGCCTACTCTGCCGCCATTGCTTCGGGTCTCCCAATCACCACCATGACCAAAAACCTCCACAATATCACCAGTAATCTGGCCAGCAGGTTGAGAGTCCACCAAAGGAGCATTATCCACACTATCATTATGATCATCCTCATCAGATCGCCTCTTGTCCAGACCTCCCTTTGATGATGTCTGACTTTTAATCTACTAAGAGTCTTAATTATTAGTCACTGAGAGTGGTAAATAAGATTTACCTTTCCTTTCGCGGCTCTCCTTGTAAAAATCATCAAATTATGGATAATGTAAAGACTCTAGCATAGAAAAAAAGTTATGTTTAACAGCACTAGTGCAAGGCGAACCCACATGGAGTGGCAGTTCCTATGGAATTGTGGAGTTAACATCAGTTTCATTAAGCACCTGCGCCTTACCAGTGGAAACCAGAGTGGAATCAAGAGTAGAAGAGTCCATCAAAACAGAAACCATGATACCTGCATCAACAGCCTGTACAGGTTGCCCAGAGGGATCCTGAGAAATAGCCATAGAAACAGAGTCTAAAGCATCAGCCTAATCATCAGAGGAAACCTTTGCATGTACTATAGGAACATGATCCTGAGAAGGGACATGTTTCTCAGAACCATCAGAACATTTCGTTATAGACATCACAGAGTGTTTCCAACCTCAACAGCAGAGTTAGGACACAACTCCCCTTTGGAAAGTAATTGCTCTTCCAATAACAGCACAAGATCATTGAAATCACCATCATGGCTATCAGCAACACCACATTTAGAACGACTCTCATGTTGAAATTGAGTAATAGGAAAACATGGATTAACATGAATCTCACCCCCACTAGTAGCCACACCACCATGATTCCCATCGGGTTTAATCCCACCCACCACATCAGCAAAAGAGGGAGGTCATCTAACCACCGACACAACATTAGAGGGCAGCGTTAACACCTTGGAGGGAGTGGAGACTCCCTTCACAAGTTCATAAATACTTGTCTTCACATCCTTAGAAAGATCACCAGCAGTTGACTTAAATTTACACATTTCTACAAGATGCCGATGTCTTTTACAATTAGAACATCGCATTCCATGAGGAAAATTTTCCTTAACATGCCCAATAGTTGAGCAGTTAATACAGAAATCAGGTACATGTTCAAATTCAATTTGGAGTTCAAATTTAAACTCACTCGCTAGCAATCAAGTAGATTGTCTCAACAAGAGGCAAGGTCATGTCAAATTCAACAATTATATATGCAAAATGACCATATCTAACCGACACAGTTTCCTTGTCCAGCTTAATTGGGGTGCCGATGGCCAAGGAAATATCCCAATGTATTCTTGTGTGCCAAAAATCCCAGTTCAGACCCTTGACATGAATCCAGGATTGTGCAACAGAAGACTTCAAACGCAGATGGTCAAACCAGGGATACAGTTTTGGAATCTCAGGACCCCCAGCATGAGGTTAACAAACCCATAACTCCAGAATTTCAGTTTCATTTCATCAGAACAAAAAGTAATATGAAAAAAATTCATTCCAAGAGAAACTATATGCCAGTTATCGAATCCCCAAAGCTGAAGAGGACGCTTCCTATGATCCTCTATCTTCCAAGTATTTTCTTGCACACTAAGATGAGCTATAATCGAGTGTTTTAGGAGTCAATTTTGTCTTGAAGAAGCCAAGGATTTGACTCAACCACTAAAAGAGCCCCATTCTGTGAAATCATATGGGGATTTGACTCACCCTCTCAGGAACCAAGGAAGAATCGATCCGTCCCATTAGCCAATAAGCCATCATCTTCCCACGCCGAAGCATCTAACTCCGTTTTCTTCGATGGGATTTGACCATGCGACAAATCCACAACTGGAGTTGCAGCATTCATCGAGCCATATCCATCGCCCAACTTCCTCGATGGGCCGATGAAGACCACTTCCAGATTGAAGTACTCAGATAGAGACAATGCCATCACAGAAAGAAACCCTAGTTGCTATTTCTGTAGAGCGAGAAGCTCTCGACCCGTGACACCATCTTCATTGTTATTAATATATCTTTCAAACAAACTATTAAATTAATAAATTAGGGAATTATATAAGGTATATGGGCATGTATTGGTGAAGTAATAGGTTTTTCAATTTTTTAATGGAGAGGAGAAGAGTATCCATATTTTATGTGAGGTTGAGGGTTATCTTTGTAAATACCCCAAAGTAATTAATAATTGGATGAAACTATCATGGAATGTTCCAAAAAAATCATAAATAATGACTTTAAGGGGTGATATAGTTGAGTAAGAACTAAATATTAAAAAATTATTATGGTTCAAACATTTAATTCCCCCAACGTCTTTATTGTAACACCATATAGACTGGTTTTTAACCATAAATGTGGTAACATTTCATAATGTTTTTACTATTTATTTTGAAGAAAAAAAATTAGTTTCACTTGATATATAATATTCATATTTCTGATTAAAAATATATATTCCTTTTTATCACATTAAATATATATAATTGTAAAATAATAAGTTAAAATTAATCCCCCAAACGATGATGAAAAATGTATTTTCAAGAAATGAGTTTTTCAAATATGAGAAGATCATACATTATCTATGTGACTAGTAATCAATATTACATGAATTAAAATTGATATATATATATATATATAAATTCTTTTCATTCATTTTTAATTTGGGGTTACATTAATTATAAAAAACAAAAACTTCATGTGGTTAAAAATAATTATAATGAAACAACGTTTTTAAGCCTAAGAAATGACCATCTACCAAAATCATAAAAACTGATGGTTCAAATGAAAATAATTAGATAAATAATGAAATGTTTTATATAATAATTTAAATAATAATCTAAATTATATCAGGTATTTTAAATTTCTATATTTATTTAAAATAAAGTACTATATTTTAAAAGAAGTAAATTTCAATTTTCACTGAAAAATCAACCATTTCTTAAAAATACCAAAATATCACCCTAATATAATTTTGATATTATGATATAAAAAATGTAGATAATTTTATAAAATAAAATTTATTGAGGTTTCATAAATTATTTATATTATTTTATATAAAAATAATAATTTCTGAAAGATTCATTTTGTTAAGTATAAATTTAATTTATTAAAAATTGTGATATTATTTTTTAAGAAAATATAAATAAATAAATGTATATTTATACATTTATATCTATTTAATAAAATAGGTAAACCTATTCATACCCTCCAATTTAATTTCAAGGTTATATCCATCATTTTTATAAAATTTTGGATTGTTTAGGATAGTTGTTCTGAGTCCTATACTCAATCAAACATAGTTTTATTTTTTTTTCAAAAATACACATAGAGCTACATTCCTCCTAACATAAGAAATTTTTACATTGATTTTTCTTAATATATAAACTATTTAAGTTACTTCTATATCCTTAGTACATATTTTTCCATTTTGCTTCGTCAAAAATGTGGTTTCAATATAACACATTGTCATGGTGAGTCATCTTTTTTCATATAACATTATCCCTTAGATTAAAGATTATCACTGAGTGATATTTATTTTTATGGTATATATCTAATTGTAAAACCCACATATTTTATACATGTGGTGGTCATAGACTGTAATTCCACAAGTGGGATACCTGGAGTGCATCTGGTACATGATATTAGTTAGATGGGAGTGATATTTTAGAGCTGACCACATGGATGCGATTAATGATAAGAAAGAGGTCGATTTATTTATGATTATTCATCTCATTCTTTCCAAACCTCATTATTTTCTTACATAGTGATATATAACAGAACACTATTTATTTAACCTCAAAATCCATGCCCCATCAATGATTATATTCACAAATTCTTATTCAGCATTCCTTATATTTCATATGATAATGAATATATTAAACATTATTTACAATCTCTTGGAAAATGTTGGGACCCATACTCTTATTATCTCCAAATTCTACACAACATGTATTCATCAGACACCACTTACCATACTGATCCTCATAAGGTGCCATTTTAATTATTAATGTAATTATTGGTTTTTTAGAACTCTAATATGGGATGGTGTTTATTCAAACATCCTTGTAAATCCGTTAAAGCATATATCATTATATCCTCTAGAGTTTTGATTGTTCTCTCAAACTAAACATCCATCTGATGGTGACAAGTAGTACTACAATAAAAATATGTATCATTTTTATGAAAATGGTTCTCTATAATCTTAAAGTAACCTTAAGTCACTATTAAATAAAATATAAGGTTCCATTATATGAATTCATACTACATACCTCATGTATATCATAGTGAGGTTGTAAATAGAAAATTAGTTTGTAAATGAAATGAAATGTGTCTATTTTTAAAGGATATTTACTACCACCTAGATGGGTTTATTACCATTAGGTGTCCAAAGGAGTACTAAAATGATATTCATTGTAATATATTATCATTTACATTCCGTATGGAAAATGGTTTCATCATACCCTTATACTTATATCATTCGGCCTGGATATTGGGTTTATAATGAATCAATATTAAAATATCTAGAATCTCTCTCTTCATGTTATCCCACCAATCATATTTCTTTAGATATATCAACATATTAGTTCATAGGTGATTAATAGAGAAGTATAACATATATGTATCATCAAAAAGACCCATATTTTGTTATTTTTTTAATGGGACACATATCATAGTTAAAAATGGTATAAATCTAAATTTTTTATAGTTAAAACCCATTATATTCACTAACATTTTTATAGAACCTCATCGTCTTTCTAGAGCTCAATAAACATCTCATGAATAAATCACTAGGAATTTATTTTATCTAGGTTTTATGAATATCCATTTACATTTTCCAATAACATAGTTTTCATGTCCAAATATATTAGATGATTCTAAATTATAATCATTGATAAAATTGATGGAACCTTTCAACGTAGAGAATTTGAATCTTTTTTTCATTCTAAAGTTGGTAAAGGGTTAAATAGGAATTGTCGTTGATCAGATATATCCATATTCATTCTATCTTGTTAATATCCTTCTACATGAATATATATCTATGGCTCTTGTGATCTTTACATATTTCACACTTATCCCCAATAAAGATAATATTTTCTAATCTTCTATTAAAATTATCATTGTACCCAACTCCATGTATTGTATTAGATAGTTTTTCACAATAATTATTTAATTAATTGAAGGGTAGGATATCATTTTATCATTTTACTTCAGTATTTATCCCTATTAAATATTCTAAGAATCATAATATTCCATGAATATTTACACACTTGAGGAAAGCGTGAGGGTTGGTGCTGTAGTAATCCTAATTTTCATCACATTAAAACTTTATTTTTTTCAATGTTCTATAAGTAAATAAATACCTTTATTGTAATAATTTTATTGGATTGAAAATAATAATATGTTTCTCAAAAACAATTCATAAAACCCAGGTTTTCTAAGAAAACCATTGATCACCACTAAAAATTTTGTTCAAGGATAGTCAACAATTTCCGATGTGTTATGTAGGATCTACTGATATCCCTTTAATGTGGATAATATGAACCAATAATAATACTTATTTCATCTAAAAATTACATTTTATCATCTTTACATATATATTATCCCTTAAAAATTCTTTTAGCTAAGTATCCAAATCCATCTTACACTCCTCAGTGATTTTTTTATATAACAAAATATTAAGTATATAGACTACCATAAATATTCAATGATAATAACTACTAACTCTATTCATTATGTTCATATATATTTTTGAAGCATTAGTGAGACTTAAAGGAAAAAATATGAACTCATAGTGACCATTCCTTGATTGAAAGGTATTTTGGAGAATGTCTTCATTCTTAATAATTATATTATGGTATCCCAACCTAATTTCCCCCTTAGGTTAATACTGAGGTCTTCTAACATAATTGAACTATTTATCTATATATATAAGGGGATACATGTTATTTATCATGATTTTTTATGATACCAATAATCAATGGAAATGTTCATTTGAATAAAATTTCAAAAGAATTTATATATAAATATTATATCTATTATTTTTTATATTCAATACCTAACAATATGATTAATGCTCAAACTATAATGGTTTATTGTATTTGGAGGTTAGATATACAATATTCTTATTTTATAAGAAAACATTACCATTACCAATATGGAACTTCTCACATTGTAGAACTTTTAAGAATACCCAACCTAAACTTTTGATTATAACATGGGGAATGAATTATATTAAAGGGTGACCATAAATCCTTATCACAGGTAAACATAAGAGATATCAATCCATGATGTTATGAAATAATAAAATAATCATAATTATATGTGGTCATTAACACAACTTTATAATTTCGTACACAGCATATTATTGATTAGAAACATGATTCATGGCATAGAACATTATCATTTCATAAAAAAGCCCATAAAAAATAAATTACAATTAATCAATAATAATCCATAAGCTCTTGTCATAAATTTTTGGCACGATCAATCATTGAGAAAATTATTACATATGTTTTTACTTAACTACCAAGTGAATCAATATAATTATTCATGACATGTATGTTTCCCAAAGTGGATTAGGATTCACCTATTTCCCACAATAGATCAAACATGTCATCTTGTTTCCCATTTTAATCTATATATATATTATGCTTTACCAAATTCATTGGTGGGAGGTATAGGTCCCACCTATCACATTATTAAAACCATACATATATATTACTCTATATTATATAAAATTCATTATATCATTACCTCATAACCCATGTATGGAAAATGGGTTTGATAAACATTTCATCAATTCACTATAGAATAACCCATGAAAACTGAATGTGGTTTTACAAGTAATTAGTCAGTAAACAATAAACCATATGCAAAAAGAACAAGGTTGGTACAATTCAATATTATCACTAGTAAAACATAAGTAATTTCAAAGGTTTCCATCATATATGGAAAATTATTTTTGAAATATCACTTGGAATAATTATTGTTGATAATAAATTTTATATTTTAAAATTATTTATCCTTTTCTAAAAAAGTAATTAATCTAAAAATGAATACATTTTCCCTGAATATAGAATTTTACAATTGTAAAGGAATCCTGAATGCATTTATGCATCCGGAAGAATGGAAAATATAATCTTCCATTATAAGTTGGAAAATATTTTCTTCCAAACCTTTTTTCAAAAAATCATATAATGTTTCATTTAAAAAATGAAAAAAATACTCTTTTTAAAACAACTTGAATAAAGTAAAACATCGGTAAAAATTACATTAAAAATCATTATAGAATTGTAAAAAATTGAAATATTTTAGAATACATGAATATAGAAAATAAATATTCCCCAATAGACATAATAATAGAAAAACCCTTGAATAATGATGAGGTTGTGAAATAAAACCCTTAACTCAAGTCAATCCTATCTTCATCCATGTTAAAACCTCCCCTGATCAAAAGGCCTCCTTTAGAGATTATCTATAGTGATGTGGGGATATACTTTTAAGGAGACCAAAAACTATATAACAAGTCTAAAAATGATTAGAATTGAAATTTTTTGGGTATGGTTGAGCTGGAAGGCTTAATGTGGTGTAAATAAGTGAGGGAGGTTGTTCCCTTTTATAAATCAAGTTAGGGGAACTTTTGGAATTTCATATAATATTAATTTATAATAAATATAATTTTGATAAAAATACTATAAAAGACCAGGTATTATAAAATATGATAATATATGGTTTTTATTTCATAAATAAATAGATTATATAGAAGTTTATTTGTAATTTTAAACCATATCCTTTTGATTAACTCTCACATAACATATTTTAATTATAACTATATTAACATTTTTGTAAGTATAAAGTTGTAATAAATTTTACATATATGGTGTAAATTTGGTATAAAATGGATATATTATGAGAATTTAGACCATAACATAATAAATTTTTATTTATATATATTTTATTATTTTTTAATAAATGAAAAAAATATTAATCTTTTAAAAAAATAATTATCATATATGATACTCTTCACTACTTGTACATTTAAAAATATAAGAAATCATGTTAAATTAGAACAAATAATTTAATTATATCTATAAAATTTCATGGTGGTCCCTCTAATTCCTCGATATTAATATATATATCATATTTTATTTCTTTTAATATTTTAATTATCATTTATATTATTATTCTAGTAATTAATTTTTTTTCATCTACCCTATTAAGAAATTTTGGGTAATTATTTAATCACTAAAAATTAATTATAAATTAATATGATTATGATAAATTACTTTTCAATATAAATATTATTTATAGTTTGATATAACATCATTATAACACAATTTTAAAAATGTAACACATATTAAAAAAGAGTCTGACAAGTTTTATTATTCATTAAATAAAACACTATAAATGTTTTAATCTTATAAAAGAGTCCAAAAATAGTAAATCAAAACATGATCTTTGGTTGATTATGGGAGATATATACAAAAAATGGAATATTTATTCATGTTTTGGGGTTAGATAATGGTTATTTTCCTACTAATAAAAAACAATTTATCGATTTTTATTCTACTTTCAAAAGATCTGCGATAGTGTTTAATAAGAATTAATGGTAATACTTTCATATATAAAAATATAAAATAAATTAATATAAAAACTATAAAACAATTAGGAATAATATAATTTTTATATTCAATAATTATGTTTATTTAATCATATTTATGCCATGAAATCTTAGGTAATTTGTTAATTCTACCTTTCATGCCTTGTTCAAGCATTGCACAATCATTTGAATAAGATTATTATTATATTATTTAAAATTGGAACCAATTAGTCATTATAATCAATTATTTATAATATTTAACAGAAAAGGCATGAAAATAATTTTTATCTTCTAATTATTATCTATAGGGAACCAAATTTGACTTTTCTAATGGTTTTCAAGAAATTTATGATGAAATATATCATAATTGACATGTAATGAATTATTTTTCATTTATATTTATATTATAATATTTTACATGATTAATTGCATATATCTAAAAAATTTATACCAATATTATTTCTAGAATATGACAGAAAACATATAATAATTTATATAAAAACAGTATTTTTACTATTCACTAAAAATTAAAATTTTCTCAATATTCTAAATAATTTACCATAAAGAAATATTTATATAATTATTTCAATAATTAAATATATTTTTCCAAATAATGTTTCTATAACATCTAGAAGTTAATTATAATATTCATTCATAAAAACAAAGACATCTAATTTTTTAATGAAAAGATAATTTTTTATGAATAATAAGAATTTCCAAACAATTATGTGATTATTTACACTGAGAATTCCAATAAATTTATATTTAATAAGACCATTATATTTATTTCATAAATTATTTATTTTTATTTATCCCCTCTATTTTAATGGCTAAGATGTAACTAATATAAAATATTTTTTTATATTTTACAGTTATTCTAAACTTGTTCTTTGGAACACAAGATGTTAAAAAATTAACTTATATAAATATACATTATAAAAATTTCTCTTGGTGATACATTATACACATATGAAAATTAAAAACTCCATAATATATTTTCACTTGGATAGAGGCAGATGATGATACCTCAACCCAATCATTATTTCCTAAAATTTTTGGTTTTTTCCACAAAACATGAATAGGTGAAGTGTTTTTTGGTATAATCTTATCTATACTATAGAGAATATGAACATTTTATTCATTGTAAGAAATTTCTTACTCAAATGGTATGACCTATGATTTTATTACACATTAAAAATCTTGAGAGGACCAGTTTGGGATATACCTAACACTAAGAGGGGGGTGAATCGGTATTGAGGACTTTTAAAACCAATTCCAACTTTTATCCTTGTACCTCTTGAACTTTTAGGATCTTGATTCTCTTATTCTCTTTTCTATGTCGCATGCAATAATACAATGTAGTAAAAATATTTGCACTATATTTTTACAAGGTTCACCACACAATAAGTGTTGTTACATTCTTACCATGCATGGGTATGACCAATGCATGGATTCTCTAATATGATGTGATATGAAATTTAATTGGATTAGCTAGGAAAACGATCCTCTAGCCAGTATGATTCCCTACACATTTGAGATGGGGTGTGAAACAATCCTCTTCCTAGAATGGTGATGACCTAGCCCAACATGCAGCATCTAGCTAGTTCTTTATACTGCCTATGGATACAATCTTATTCCTTATTCAAAAGGAATGTTCTGCTCTATGTCTTATTTAATTCTCATCACTTGATTACTTGTAAAGTATTAGGCAAGAAATTCTTCCTTCATTCCTTCTATTCTTTTCTAGTGCCACACCAACTGCACTAGTCTTCTTCTTTCTTCTTCTTAGTGCAACAACCAACTACACTAAAACTTCTTCTCTCTTCATGGCTTGAATCACATATACCAATGTGATTATTCAAAAACTGAGGATTAACTCACATAGCCTCATCTGAATTTGAACTGCCCTAAATAAATATAGGCCTAAATTGGGCATAGTCTATTATAATTATTATTCTTCTCTTATTTCTATGCAGCAAACCTGTAAGCTGCACACTCTTCTTCTTCATCTTCATCTTCTTCAATGCAAATCCAGCTGCATTGAAACCTACTCATCTTCACACATTCTATTTCAATGCAAATCCATCTGTAATGAGATCTTATTATTATTTCTAGAATCACAAGTTCATATCGTGCGTGCTAAACCTTACTTGTGCTCCACCCTGCTTGCACGCCTCCCTTCTTGCATTCCACCCAGCTTTCATGCCACCTACTTGTGTGCCACAACTTTCATGCCACAACTTGCACACCACAACATGTGTGCCACTCTAGTACACATCTCACAACATGTGCGCCACCTTTGAATTAAAAACAAAAAACTTCTTGAAAGCACCTCCATGCTTGCATGCCTCTGGTTACCTGCGCAACAAAAATTGCGTGACACCCTACTTGCATGCCTTATAAATAACCATCAGCTTGTGCGCCAGTTCATATTGTGCGCCGTCCTCTGCTACATGCTCCATCAGAGCACCCTCCAAAACTTGCACGATCAGTTCACTAATTTTCTCTTATGTGTTTAGCCCTTAAAAAATGAGGTGTCTAGTCGTCTATTTATTGGCGTTCTGGTGGCTTGTGCGCCACATACACTTTCGCGCTGCTCCAGCACTTGTGCGCTGCTCCAGCACTTGCGGGCCGCTCTAGAACTTGCGTGACACTTTCTTTCCTTTGTCATACTTTGATATGATGATGTTGAAATATTAATTGCGTGCAACATACACATGTGTGCCACACATGCGTGACACTTTTGACATGGGCACCACTTTATTTCCATTGTCATATTTTTATGTGATGATCTCAAAATATGACTTGCACACAACATACACTTGCGCGCCACATATACTTGGGCTCCACAATTGCGCGCTTCTTTTGACTTGCACGCCAATCATTAACTTGCACACCACTTTTGACTTGTGTGCCACTTTCTTTCCTTTTCCAAAAATAGTTCTTTTACTCTCCCTATCCTTTATAAGGATTGCATCACATGTTCTCCAAACTTATGATATTTTTCAAATAAAAATCAGGAAAGCATTGTCATAGTTTCATCCATTCTTTTTGGAAAATGAATTCCAAATTACTTCTTCATTCTCACTTCAAATCCTAAATTGCTTTTGGAGTGTTAATTATAAAGAAATACAATCATATCTATTCATCCAAAAGTGGAGGATTGAAGCTTTTTCAAATACCTGAAATGTTGTAGAAAATTTACCACCATTGATACATGTATTTGGAACTTTAAGATCAGTGCAACAATAATATGATTTCAAGCCAATGTGTTATTCATGACGTTCTTAGAATGCCAAGCACTTCAATACTCTCT
The DNA here is from genome assembly GCA_963277665.1 of Viscum album. NCBI lineage: Eukaryota > Viridiplantae > Streptophyta > Magnoliopsida > Santalales > Viscaceae > Viscum > Viscum album. The sequence goes on from OY728132.1 coordinate 1,308,667,866, forward strand.
CTTCTTCTTCATCAATCATTTTCTACATCATTCAAATCACATGATTCTTTTCTTCAAGTGAGCTTTTTCATGGTTCTCATGCAATCGTGAAGCATTGCATGGTCTTCTTTAAATCCTCATTCTTCGTCAATCATCCTCAGATGGATGATGCTTCACCATTCTTGATTGTTTTAAACAATATGTCACCATTGAAACAAGTTCTTTGAACTTAGTATTAGTTCATCAATTGTCTGAATTAATCTTCTTATAAAATTTCTCAAGTATGACTTCTAATGCTATGATTCGTTAAAAATTTTCCAGGAAAACACACTTCAGCCAATCTCCACTAACATTTTAGTCCTTCTTCATCTCCTATGTCATTTTGACCAGTATTGACAATTGTTGACAACAAATACAATTTTTATACACAATGTGGTACCAACAATCTCCCCTTTGTATTTTGATGTCAATACCACAATGTCTCCTTAAATGAATGTCTCAATATCAAAATATGAATCTTCTATCTCCCCTTTACTTGTTTGTCTCCCCCATTAATTTCAAACATTCAGTTCACTTTCTCTCCCCCTTATAGACAAGAAATACAATGTTCATGGTTGATATGGTATAATTCCTTACTTATGTAGTGTGCCATCAATTATTTCACTCTAAGTATACTTGAGCAAAGCTCAATGTAGAATACAAGATGATTTGATTTAGGCCACAAAGCTATCAATTATCCATTGATCGTAATACCTCATGAGATGAAATCTTTTACACTTGTCTTCATGGGTTTTCCACTTTCATTCCAGGATAAAGATATTGAATGTGATAGGAAATAATCAATCCTGAAATTCCTTCACTCACTTCAACAAAAGGATCAAAAACATTCAAGTGATATTAGCAGGATAGGTGACCTTGGGGAACTTTCATTCTACTTATGTCACTGATTGTCCTAGTTACTCCCCCTTAGTAAAAATATATTTAGTTTGAGTAACCAATGATGAGAGAATATTAAACGACATACATTTTCCAATGAAATGATCTTCATACATCCTACAGATTAATTGAATTTTATACCAAGAGAAGTTGATAGTAATTGAGATAATGACTCTGATAGCTTCTTCATGTGTATCCCCCTCAAGGGAACACTTCTCCTCACTGAATCCTAGGTTTTCCCCCTAAGATCATACTTCAACATCAATTCCTTATATGATAATAATAATTACAATAAAAATGATTTAATGGAATATGGTGGATCCTCTTTTCCCATCAATGTTAAAAACAAGGCTGAGATAATTTTCTTAACCCAGATGCTTCATTATTCACACTTTCACAACTGATCTTTAATGGTGAATGTGATTGTGTGTACTTCACTATTTATTCTATCTCCTTGTGTGTGAGTCTTGTTTCTTTAAGAGATTTTAAATAACTATAATCTCATATTGAAACATTCATCTTCATGAGGAATTCTTGTTTATATGGAGTAAATTCAAAGCATCTTCTAATAGTGTGACCAGCCTTGTTTCACCTCACACATAGAATTTATTTTCATTCATGTAGAATCTTCCTTTTGTTTTTAGAACTAGATGTAATCTATGAATCATACATTTTACTCATTCATTCCAAATCTTTTGGCTAAACCACCAATATGTCACTATGAATTGATGCATCAAGATTTTATCTTCTACATGGATTCTTCCGAGTAGCATCCTTCTTAGTGGTTATTTTGGGTAAACCACCCTTCACCTCCTTGGACATAGAATCCAAGGGCTAATCAACTTTTCTTCTTGGGATTTTCTTGGGAGAATTTTTTTTCTACAAAACTGTTCTAATTTCTTCCCCATGATGATTCTTTATTATTATGCAGCTGTTGTTATCTTATTTTCTTATTAGCATTGGGTACCTATTGAGGTGAACATGCACCATTCATGTGACCACCCATATTGCCTACATCACAGATGTTATCTAATATTCCAAATCTGTTTGCAGTATAAAAATGGTTTTGGATCTGTGGATTTTTCTTCTTCTTCTCTAGCTTTTCCCCCTTGAGATGGTAATTCCCTGTGCTTATAAAATTAAGGGGATATACCAACAATCCATTTCAGAATTCTCAAATCTATTACAACACCACATTGACCAAAAAAACTTGACTTCTTTCCATCTTCATTATAAGGTTGTTGAATCTTCTTCTTGGTATATTGTGCTTTTTGTGGGGAGATATCTTCAACGCTCTTTCCCTTATCTACTCTATCCTTGGTGGTAGGTTTCTTACCAATTTTCTTCATCCATACATGTTTATAATTTTTCTTCCAACTTGCACTTTTTGTAGAATAAATTTTAGAACCATCCGTACATGTTGGTATGGATGGTACCTTTACTTTCCCAGCAACTTGTGATAGATAAATGAGTGAATCCATGATCTTCATATCACATGTTTGAGGTGTTTTGACAATATAATCCTCCTTTGAACATTGAGTAATAGTATCAACGGTTTCCTTATATTGTGGAGACTCAAAATGTGTCTTCTCAAGATTAGTGAAATTAGTTTCCAATTCTAGACATCTCATATTGAGGAAGACTTCTTGGTCTTCAATCATAGTCACCTTCTCTTTAAAATCCTTCTTTAATATTTCAACTTCATATTCATGCATCATTAATTTGTTTTGTAACAAAGAGTCAACTCCTTTGATCTTCTTGGAGTTTTATTCCAAATATATCTCCTTGACATCATTGCTATTTTTTAGCTTATATTCAAGTGCATGGATCTTCTCTTCTAGAGTCTTGATGAATTCCTCTTTCTGTTAAACATATTTGAACCACTTTGAAGAACATACATCAAATCATCTCTTTGTTGATTCAAAGGCTCCAACCTGTCTCAAGAGCTTTAAACATTTAACAATTTTTTTCTTGTAAGCCTTTCTCCAAAGCATCAGTTTCTTCTTCCAGTTGAGTGATATTTTCCTACATGCATTGAAATAATCCACAAACAAGAGATGAACTCTCTTCAGAAATACCATAAAGAATCATTCTAAATATCTCAACTGATACTTCTTGAGATTTTATAGATTGATCATCACCACATGTGCCTATATTTTCATCCTGACAATAATTGCTAAATGTACTAACACATGCCTCATTATCATTTCAAGTAAGAAGGTTAACCATCTTCTTGGTGGTTACATAAGCCACCTTCTTATAACATTTAAATTCAGGTATGTCTTCAATGTCAGCTAGATATGGTGAACCAAATGCTTCCTCTTCTTTAGATAAGAGGGAATTCTTCTTCAACTTTTGCTTCTCTTTATTTTTCCTATTCATCATGGTCTTGATAGATATAGAATTTTTGATCAATGGTAACTGAATATTCACCAAAACTTCTCTTCATTGTTGACTTAGGAATGGAACTAAAATCTTCAAAAAGGAATATCATCAATCTAGAGAATCCAATAGAGGTAAACCTACCCTCTGATACCAATTGAGAGGACCAGTTTGGGATATTCCTAACACTGAGATTGGGGGTGAATCATTGTTGAGGAAATTTTAATCCAATTCCAACTTTTATCCCTTTACCTCTTGATCTTTTAGGATCTTTATTCTCTTATTCTCATTTCCCTATCGCATGCAATAATAGAAAGAAGTAAAAATAAGCACACATTATTTTTAAAAGGTTCACAAATCAATAAGAGTATCTACATCCTTGCCATGCATGGGTATGAAAATTCCATGGATTCTCCACAATGATTTGATATGAAATTATAGTGGAGTGGCTAGGAAAACAACTCTTTAGCCAGTGTGAGTCCAAACACTTTAGAGGGGGTGGGAAAAAATTATATCCCCTAGACTAGTGATGACCTATGCCAACTTGTAGCATCTAGCTGGTTCGTTATAATGCCTATGGAGAGAATATTATTCCTTCTTAAAAAGGTAGGTTCTTCTCTTGGTCATCTTTAATACTCTTCACTTGATTACATGCAAAGCAGTAAGAAATAAATTATTCCTTATTTCCTTCTCTTCTTTTCCAGTGCAACACCAACTGCACGAGGATTCTTCTTTCTTCTTCTTAGTGCAACAACCAACTGCACTAAAACTTCTTATCTCTTCTTGGATAAAATCACATATACAAATGTGATTATTCTGAAACTGAGGATTAGCTCACATATCATCATCTGAATTTTAACTACCCTAAATAATTGTAGGATTCAATTGGTCATACTCTATTCTTCTTCTTCTTCTTCTCTTTTTTCTATGAGGAAACCTGTAAGCTGCACACTATTATTCATCATCATCTTATTCAATGCAAAACAAGATGAATTTTTATCATACTCTTCTTCCCACATTCTCTTTCAGTGCAAAAACATATGCACCGAGATCTTATTCTTCTTCTTTCTAGAGTCACATGTTCTTAGCTTACGTGTTAATTTTTACTTGCACGCCACCCGGCTTGCATGCCTCCCTACTTGCGTGCCCCAATTTGCGAGCCACAACATGGGCACCACTATTGTGAACAACTCACAACATGCACGCCACCGTTGACTTATATACAACACACTTCTTGAAAGCACATCCCTACTTGCGCACCTCTAGAAACATGTGAGACAAAACTTGTTTGAAAAAACTTTCACGACACCCTACTTGCGCGCCTTATAAATAACTCTCAGCTTGTGTGCCACTTTAGCTTGTTAACCGTCCTATGCTACTTGCATGATCAGAGAACCCTCCATTACATGTGTGATCCGAGATCTAATATTATCTTAAGTGTTGAGCCCTAAAAAAATGAGGAGGCTAGTCATCTATTTATATGCATTTTGGTGACTTGTGTGCCACATACACTGGCATGTCGCTCCAGCATTTGCCCGCCACTCCACCACTTGCACGCTGCTCCAACACTTGCACACCTCTCTAGAACAAGCTCAAAACATTCATTCTTTTGTCATATTTTGATATGATGATATTGAAATATGACTTGCGTGAAACATACACTTTCTCTCCACATATACTTGCGTGCCACACTTTCCCGCCGCTTTTAACTAGCATTCCACTCTTTAATATGCGCACCAAATTATTTCCTTTTTTATATTTTTATGTGATGATCCTGAAATATGAATTGGACGCAACATACACTTGAACACCACATATAACTGCATGCCACACTTTCACTCCGCTTTTGACTTGTGCACCAATCATTAACTTGCGCACCCCTTTTGACTTATACACCAATCGTTAACTTGCGCACCACTTTTTACTTTCATACTTCTTTCTTTCCATTGCCAAAAACACTTCGTTTACTCTCCCTATCCTTCATTAGAATTAAATCACATGTTCTCCAGACATATGATATTTGTGAAATACAAATCATCCAAGCTTCGTCATAGTTTCGTCCATTATTTTTGGAATATAAATTCCAATGTACTTCTTCATCCTCACTTCAAATCCTCAATTCCTTTTTGAGTGTTAAATAAAAAGAAATCCAATCATATCTCTTCATCCAAAATTGGAGGCTTGATGCTTCTTCAAATACCTTCAATGTTACAGACAATGTATCACCTATGATACATGCATTTGGAAATTTATGAACAGTGCAACAATCATCTGATTTAAAGACAATTTGTAATTCATGACCTTCTTAGAATGTCAATCCCTTCCACACTCACCCTTCTTCTTCAACCATCATTCTCTACTTCATTCAAATCATATGATTCATTTCTTCAAGTAAGCTCTTTCATGGTTCTCATACAATCGTGAATCATTGCATGGTCTTCTTTAAATCCTCATTATCCTTCAATCATTCTTATATGGATGATACTTCACCATTCTACATTTTTGTAAAAAATGTGTCACCTTTGACACAAGTTTGTTGAACATAGTATCAGTTCAACAATCATCTGAATTAATAATCTTAGATAATTCCTCACGTATGACCTCCAATGATATGATTCCATAACAATTCTTAAAGCATCCTCTCTTTAGCCAATCTCTACTAAATTTTTGCTCCTTCTTCATATCCTTTTACATTTTGACCAGTATTGAGTACTATTGACAACAAATACAATCTTCATATACAAAGTGATCCCAAAAAATCATATATATACATTTTCATGAGTGATACATGGAACACATCATGAACATGAGAGAGATTTAGTAGAATCCCCAAATGAAAATCTACTGTCTTTATTTGAACAACTATTTGAAAGGGTCCAATATATCATGGATTTAAATTTCCATTCATTCTTGAACAAAAAAAATCATAGAAGGACCTTCTTACTAATATCAAATTATAGATCACGGTGATGATTAGCAGTGTAAAATTTTTTCCATCAATATATTGACTTTACTTGTTTCTTAATGTCTCTAACGTTTTCTTCCATCCCATTATATTTCTCAAGTCCCAATAGCTTACTTTCTAAAACATGTTCCTAGTAAATTGGATTCCCATAAATTTATTTTGAATGGAATTTAAAAGGAGTCTTTTGAATACTCATGTGAAAGATATTAGTGCATGGAACTTCAAAGAGATGATGATGATGATCATAACCACCATTGAAATAAATATAAAAATATATTATTATATCATATATTTTTTAAATTATTTTATATGGAATACCATCTACCTGAGGATGATATGTAGTATTGAAACCCAAATCTATATCAATATCTTGTTAAAGACCTCATAGTTACATCAAGGAATTCTTATGATTCAAAATTGAAACAAATGTATGTGGTAATCCATTTAACATTACTACTTCTTTAATTTATATTCTTGAAATAATATATATGGATACATATTATTTGGTATAAATTAGGTTTTTCAAATTCATAAGGTGTTTGAAACCCACAGAAAATCACCTCTACATTAGAGATAAGATTAATCCAAAATGTTAAATATATCTTAAATCATATTCCCACAATGTGTAAAGGAATTACTCCATAACAAATGGGCTGTATTTTCACAAATATATCTCATATTGTCCGTAATATTTTGAAACTCCAATAATGTTAAACATTAAAAATAGTTTCAATGATTTGAACTTATAATCAAACTTGTACTCATAAACCCATGTGGTATCCATAAAACATAGTTTAATAATACATAGATACATATACACATCCAAAATATAATTTACCCTTTTCTACTTATACAATATTTTATATCATACATAAAAAATTCATTATAGGATTTTGATTATCCCTGGAAGAATAAAATTATTTCAGAATCCATGTTGAGATAAATAATCACATTTAATTTTACTAGATTTTAAACAATAATATTATAATAGGGCCAATTAATTAGAAAGTATTAATTATATTACCAACTCAGTAGGGGGGATAAGTTAACCCTAATTAATGTGAATCACTTAATCTATTATGATTGAAAATTATTTCCATTTATCATTACTTTTCAATGGTTTTTTGGATTATCATCCACATTAACTCTTGTATTTGGATATTGAGTTTCCATGATGAAAAAAAGTATTATAGTTGAAATAATTTAGTGTGTCTGGAGAATTTTTTGTAATCAATTTCTCATCCATTAAAATAACCATCCAATGAATTCAATTTTGATATTCAATAGATTTTTGACACACCATTCCAAATTTGAGTCATCTCCCAATTGAATTCAAAAACATACATTTCTATTTCTTCCAAATATTTATAAATGTATATGAATGTAATTTTATTTCACCATGTCTTTGATTTGAGTTTTAATGAGACTAAATATTTGACTTCTAATCAAAATAATGGGTATGACAGGAATCTCCAATTTCTATTTCTACATTGAGTGCACATAAAAAACATATTCATGGATAATAATTTCTCTTATAGTCAAGTCCTTTCAAATACATGATTTGATTCCACCAAATAATAAATCAATTTTACGTTCAAGGATGATAATTAAACACGAGGCCTACCATTAAATCAATTTAAAATTTTCCTCAGAGGTACCAGTGGATTCATGTTCCTTTATCTTCACTCAAGAAACACCTTCTCCAAAAAAATTGAAGAATATGTGGAACATACTAAATAAATAATATGCCATTGAACTAATATAATTACATGGATTAAATCTTTTTATATTCCCCATATTCTTGATATTATTCCTCTATTGATCATCTTCATTACATAGTCAATAAAAATCAAGGTATACTTTTTCATGTCTAGAGTATTGACAAACATAAAATATTTTATCGGTGGTGTTGATCCATCACCTAGAAAATAGTGGATCTAATTTCCCCCTAAAATATGGTGGATGTTTTCTATTTAACGATTAAAAATTATGTTTTTCTGCCCTTTTATATTTTGAAAACTCTCCAAGATTCATATCCTTAGAATGTATTTTGAGTAGAGTTACAATATTCTTCTGTCAATCTATTAAAATGTTTGGTTTCCTAGGAGGAAAATAATTTCATTTTACATCAATATAATCATTAACATGGTTCTTAAGGTTTCCATTAAGTGAATAAAATAATTGTTTGAAAATTAGTAATCATACTGGATTACCACATAATTTAGACAAATTATTTATAGATTGTTTTAGTCACTAAACATTTCATTTAAATAAATTCATTCATGATCATCATCAAAACATAAGGATTTTGTCCCAGATATAGTCCAATCCCTAGTTTATTTGTAGAATATTTGTATTCTTAATCTGTACATATTGAAAAAAAATTATTTAATACCAACTGTAATGGCATGATAATATGTAATCAAATATCACTCCTATTTCATTGACTGTTTAATACATAACAATATGATCCACACTAGAACATTAAATATTTAGATTCATTATAACTTATATATGTTATTTTATTGTATTTTGAAATATCTTCAACATATAAAAAAAATATCTTCACATATAATACTCCAATTATGTATATACTACCTAAAATATTCTTCATTTCCCAGGGAATGAAAGATATTAATGGATTATATTAGGTGCTTAGTATGAAAAAATAGGATATTTTAATCCATGATCATATAAAAGAATAATATAATCATAACAGTATATGATCATGAACATAATTTAACATGTTTTTACCTATCTTGTTTTAAATAAAAAACATGAGTCCTGAATGGAATCATTATAATTTTATAAAATATGGTCCATAAGAGTAATAAATCATCATTAATAAATAATAAAACATAAGCTCAAAAAATAAATGAGTGTCACCATCCTAAATATAGAAGTCCATTTAGTATATAATGGTTAACTTCCAACACCATCAACATAGCAGATCAAGAAACACCTGGTTCTCATAATGGATTATGAAACACCTTCTTCCCACAATGGATCATGTCCATCCACATGTTTCACGTTATTATATCTTGAGATATATAGATTCACCCAATGAGTTTGAGGTATATATATATCTCAAACATATTATAATGGAAACTATACCTATGTGTTCCATAATAACATAAAACATTCATCTTATCATTACATCAAAACCCATATAATGATTTTGTGACTCATTAGATTTTCATCAAAACACTATATCATAATCCATGAAAAATAAATGAGATTTATAAGTATTTCATCAACATAAAAATTAAATATTTAGATATATAATACAGATTGATCCATTCAGTGATATCCATAGTAATGAATTAGTAACATTAATGATTTTATCATAGACGAGAAATGTTTTGGAATGTTCACTATGACTAATTTTTTAGGAAAATAGATTCTCTATTTAAAAACAATTTCTATTTTTTATGTTGAGAGCACATGAATGAAAAAAAATTGTTTACAAAATTGTTTTTAACTTTTAAAGGATTATTGAAATTATAGACACTTTATAATGACATTGAAAGTTGATCATTATATATTAGTTAAAAAATTACTTCTGTAACTTTATTAGAAAATTTATAATGTGCATCATTTGAAAAAAGAAATAAATAATTAATTAAAAAAGGATTTTTAAATTGTAAAACATGGGTGAAAATTAAGTTAAACAATCATAATAAAATGATAAAAACATTTATTAATTGTTTTTGGAAAACATGAATATTAGAAAACAAATATTCACCAAAAAAGGTTTAAACATAAACAATCTTGTATAATGATGATATTGTGAAATAAAACACTCACCTAATGTCTTTCCATCCTTTTTCCATGTTAAAACATCATCTTATTCAAAATATCTCCTTTGGATATCCTTAAAAGAGCTTTGTGGATGGTATTTTGAGAATACCTTAATCTATAAAATTTTTCTAGGTATGTTGAGAAAAAAAATTAGTAGGGTATGGTTGGTAATTAATGTTTAATCAGGTGTAAACTATTATGGAGGATATTTCCTATTATAATTGAGGTTAGGGAGACTGTTGGAATTTACTATGAAATTAAATTAAAAAAACATATTTTGTGTAAAAAAACCAAATAATAAAATAATAGAAGTTAATATATATATATATGTTATAATATAATCATCTATTAGATTTTAGACATATTTGTTTAATTTTAAACAATATCAATTTTAATTTCTATCATTTAACCTATATTAATTTTAAATATGGATATAATGTTTTCAATATTAAAATGATAATGTTTTTACATTTATAGTCCAAATTAGATAATAAATGGAAAAAATATGAAATTTTATATCATATCATAATCAATTTTGAATTTATAAATATATATATAACTTTTCAATAACATAATAAAACATTGGTCTCAAAAATATCATTTTTCTTAATTTTAATACTATTAACTACGTTTAATTTTATGAATATCAAAACAGATTGTAATATTTTTAAAAACTATTTTATTATATATATATATCTTATTAAAGATGATAAGAGAATTTCTATATCGTGTTAAATATCTCTAATTATATGTATTTTATAATTTTTAGTATTATTTGTTTGATTTTCCAGTTAACTAAATAAGAACTGCATAACTGTTATAGACGAATTTGGGGAAAATATCAATTCTGTAAAAATTAAAAATATTAAATAATTATGAATATAAATATTTTATATTTAAAAATAAAATTTATAGTAAAAAATATATTCTTGATAAACCAAATTAAAATTATCATTCTTATTAAAAAAGAGTGTAGCATGTTTGACTTTTGAAGAAATAATATTCTATAAATGTTACAATATTATCCAACTGGATCCAAAAGGTAATTAATTATAATTTTTTTCGAATATGCTCAATATTGACTAAAAATTATTAATGTTTTTGGGTTGTTTAATGGTTCATTTTATTTTAAATAAATGTGATTTTATTAGTTTTTTTCACCTTACGTAAGCACTAAATCTATGTTGCATAAATATTAAATGCTATCATTTCATATAGAAAAATTTAAAACATAATATCATAATGATATATGAATTATACTCAATATAATATTTTATTTCCATTTATTATGTTTATTTAATCATATCTATGTAAATTTGACTATTTAAATTTGTTAATGGGGCATTTCTTTCTATGCATAAGTAATGCACAATCAATTGAAAAAGATTCTTTTTAGATGACTCTAGAATTCGAACATATCAGTAAAAATAATAATTTATACATAATATTTTAAAAAATATTAATGAAATTAATTTTTTTCTCTCAATTATTATATATAAAGGAAGAGAGTTTTCATTTTCAATGTTGTGCAATCACTATGTCAACAGTAAAAATGATTTTTATATTGATAATGAAAAAATTATAATTTACATGTAATTAATTATTTTTGGTTTATATTTATATTATAATCTAATAAATGATTTATTACCTAATGTTAATGAATTTTATATCCAAATTACTTTTTAATAATATCATAAAAACTCTCATTTTATATAAAAAATAAATTTATTTACTATCCACCAAAAAAATTAATATTTTTAACAAATTATAAAAACAACACTATAAGAAAATTATTATATGAATAATTCAAAAAGAAAATTAAATTTTTAAATAATTTTTCTTAAACATATACAAATTAATTATAATATTTATTCATAAAAATAAGGAAACCTCATTTCCGATGATAATATATATTTTTTTGAAAAAAATTACATTACTAGAAATTGTATGATTATTTTCTCAGAACATACCTATAAATTAATAATTATTAATACCATTATATTTATTTCATAAATTTGTTATTTATATTTATTATCTTCATTTCAATAGGTAGTTTATAATGGATATATAATATTTTAGTAATATTTCATGGTTTTTATAACTTTTAGTTGCGTGCAACAAAAGCTATTAAAGAAATAAAGTTATTTGAATTTTTTAGAAATCATTTTCTATAATAGAACCATCATTATTATTTTTTAAGATAACTTCTATAACCCACAGTGAATCCCTCAGGAATTTAAAACCCTTTACTGAAATCTCTGGTATCTACCTTTTCCTCTCCCCCAACTCAACAAGTTATATTCTATAAGGTATATTAGATTTAGGAAGAGATCTTGGTATAAGTACTATTGATGACATGAAATATTGGACAAGATGTATACTAGGAAACTCTTCTAGGATTAATTTAATACAATCCCTCAAAATTTGCATGTCTCCAAGAACTATTCTATCATTTTTCTCAATAATTTGGGAAATATATTCTTGCTCATAAGGTAATAATGTCCAATCATGAAAATAAGAACCCATGGGATATTTAGCCTCCTACTTACACTTATAATGAATCAAATGACGTCATAGGAAATTCATTTTGATCTCGCTCTCCTGAAATTTGATGTTGGATTCAATCAAGTTTACAAAATCCATTCCAAATTTTTTATAATGCTCCACTAATGGAAGGAAACTATATTTTCTATAATTTTATATCAAGAAACATTCACTAGGTAAGATTTATATACATGGGATGCCACCATTACTCCATTATCTTTCTCACAGATAACTCCAACCCTATATTTTTAGGTTTTGTTTTAATTATTATAATATGCATTCATGATATGAAAAAAATAAGCAGAACTAAAATAAAAATATATATTCTATATTATTTAATGAATAACCAACATACATATCACAACATTATTGTTCGATTACACCTCTGATGAAGCGATAAAATATTCTATTCCTTAATCTAAATTACTACTTGGTTTTTATCATTTATTTTCAATTATAACACTTATCTTAGTTAATTATTTTTCATAATTACAATGTTTCATGTAGTCGAAACACTACACCACTAGCTGAGTGTTGATAAAGCAATTCTTCTCTTTTTCTACATTTGTGTGTTTATACATTTCCCTTTGAAACTTATTAAAACTATTCCATTATTTACCATAATTTAAACATCTCACTATTCCTATAAAATATTATATATGATTCTTTTTACCATACATTTGACAATTGGGATGTTGTTTTTTCTTATATCAATTAAATTTATCTATTGATACTCATAACAAAGTTCATTTCACTTTTTAGTCTCTAGTACCATAAAAAATTGAGAGTAACTGATATCCATAAAAATATTTACTAGACAATGTAATATATCATCATAAAAATTAAATACCAGAATCTCAAATGATTTTTATAGACTTCTTTTTAATACTATAAATAATTCGTCTATTATAAAATCTGTGTTGGTTAAAAAGATTCATGTGAACCGTGGAAGCCTTGTAATGTTTTCATCACACACCATGATTAATTCTTATTCCATTTACTTCATATGTAGAAATATTCCATACATTTTAAGAGATATAATACGAAGAAAATATTTATTGAAAAATATTTCTATGACGTCTTCCCATTCTATTGAATCAACATCCTCTATGGAATTTTAATTCATGATTAGTGTCCACCATTAATTGATTTCTATTAAAATGTGATAAATGTATAGTGAAACATTATATTTATCACACCATTTGTGGAAAATGAATATATTATTATCAATTAATCGATGATTTGGGGATCAGAATATATAATAATGGTAGGTGGACTTTTCAAATATATGTCGTGATTGGGACATTCTATTTCTTATGCGGAGTAGTGTGTTCCACATGATTCGTGTTATTATTTATTACATGAGCAGGCTATGTAGCTATATATATGACATTATTTTCTTTATATAACTATAAAATTTTGTATAAATTTGTGGAAAGGATCATATATACTATCATGTTAGTTAAGGTAATTTTTCCCCTCTTTCCCACCATTATTGAACAAGAAAAAGAAGATGAGAATACATTAACATACAAAAGAGAAACATATAAACAGAGAAGGAATAAATTATAAAAAATAAGTATATCCTAACAATAGAGTCAATATTTTTCATTATAGGTTATCCATGTAATTTTTTATATTAGTTCTCTGTAATGGTTTGTAAATTGCTTTTGAATTTTCCATAAATATATCAAGGTAGTGTCAAAAAAGGTGTGCAAGAGGGCGTGATGTTATACACTATGTGTTGATTGAGTCTAAACCAGCATACCCTTCTCAAAGCTATAAATCTATGTAAAATAATACAAGTTCCAAATCCACTTGAAGTGTCTATATAATGAGATAATTAATTTAAAACTGCAATCTCTATGATTCTACCAAATTCAGGATATTTTCTAACACTTTGACTTATCCTTATACATATCCCTAAAGTTTCTACTAATATTTTCCCTAGATCCCAATGGTTAAATAAACTTATCATATGATATTGAATATTGAGAAACATGTTTTTTATATATGTTATTGGATTATTTTTAATCATAAATATTTATTTATAAAAAATGGATCATGCATTTGAGTTTCATTAGATGACTAGGTCCTTTATACATCAAAACAAAACTGAAACATAACGTCGATATTCTATTCTCCATATTGATCCCCTAAACTCATTTTATTTTCATAAACTTCAAACGATAAAATGTGTATTAAATAAATTATAGTGGTGAGAAAATATATTAATATGGAAATAAAAATGATAAAAAACAATAACATGGGAGTAACAAGTATAAAATGATATCGTAAAAGAGAAGTCTTGAGAGTAATCACATAAGAGAATAACAGAATGAAAATTATATCATAAGATAATTTCGTCATAATAAATGTTTTAAAACCCTATAAGACGAAATAAAAAATTTAAAGCTAAATTTCTAGATAATATCACATGATGGAAAAGGTAGCATAATGCATTATGTTTTCTCCCTAATCCTAAAAATGAAATCCCATGAGATTGATGATTTACACTTTTCATATGAAGGTCGAAAGGGTGAACCCATCAAATTTTTTTCATGATTTAGCTATTCCCCAAAATGGAAATCAGTCATGTAGAATAATATCAATAATTAACTAGGGAAACAAAATGGGGTACATATTCTTTTCTTATATCATAATCAAATGAAATTTCATAATGAAGAAATTTGAGAAATGAACATAAGGATTATTATACATTGTAAAAGGAATCTAGAGTAATCATGTAATTAATTTTAGATATATATATATATATATATATATATTTTTGAATCATTCAATAACATTGAAAACAAATAATGTGAGCTAGACATAGGGAATTTTCATTACCCAATGGAAATGATGGGTTGTATATGTCCCTAATGTTGTGTACGATTGATCACATAAATTCATTATATACATGAATAAAAAAGTTATGTTAATTAATTTATTTATTGAGAATTTTTTGTATTTTTATTATTAGTTTTATTATTATAATTATGTATTCAATTTTTAATAATTTAGGTTTGTGTGGTATGTTTGGATGATATATAGTTCATATGTACAAAATCACATTTGTAATTTGACGAATTTCAAAGTGGTTGTTATTTTCTCATATCCATTAGAATAATAATGTAATTTTTATTAGTTTATACATAAATAATATTAAAAAACACACAAATAGAACATTATTATGAAAAACAAACCCGATTAAAATCAAGGAGATGGTAGGTTGCAGATACTAATGAATAACATTTTCATTTTTCAATGATCATGATAGAAAAAAGGTTAATTTTATTTTATAATTATAGAATGATACTTATATAAAAATTGATAATTTATTTATTTATATACACTTATATAAACTATCAATATGATTCTATTATTAAAAAAGAATCACTTCTCTTTTCCATGTGGCATTCTACAATTCACATGAATGGTGTTATCATTTTTCAATGGATGGGATAGTAAGAAATAATATATTATATTATATTTCATAAATAAATAATATTTAATGAATAAATCAATAATTATTAACCTCAATGATATTTTATTATATAAAATTAATTACATTGGATCATGAGGTGGTAGTCCTCTATGCTCATGATTGATGGAATCTTTTTTCATTTAACGGAATATGAGATTGATGTAGGTCATTACATTAACATAATGATATCTCAATATATAAGAAAAAATTATTATAATATATCAATTGGATTTAATTATATAAGATTTGTAAGAGGAATAAAATGCTTGGTTAAGAATGTTAAAACATCTACAGACAAATTCATTAGGTTTTCACCAAAATCCTTCATTATAGATTTCTATAATAAAAAAGGTCATATACGATGTGGGAATGTATAAAGGGATTTGGGTAGGTACTATATAAAACAAAAGTAATTGTAATTAAAGGATGGTGATGAAATCATGGCTCCTTTTATAGGTTAGTGGATGTAATATTTTGGTATGTACACAGAACAATTCTATAATAGGATGTCACTCTCAAGCCCCAAGCCCCCAAAAAATAATAAATAATGGATTGTAGGGGTGATATGTTTTTGAAAAACCACTAATATTTAAAAATAAACATTTTTGAAACACTAAATTCTCTTTTAATGATTTTTTACCATTAAACAAAATGGGAAAATGTATTTCAATATTAATCCCTCAAAACTGATAAAAAATAAATTTTAAATTGTTTTTGAATATATAAAATGATATTTCATTAACTATAAGACTTGTAAAAATAATTATTCAAATTAATATTAATATTAATAAAAATATATTATTTAAATTTAACTTAAATATTTATTTATAAGGGTTTAATTTAATTATTTAAAGAGGGTATACTTTGTGAACCTAAAAATAGTCTTCAGAAAACCATGTTTTAAGCATCAAAAAGATGTATTTTACCTAAATATGGAAATTTGCCAATTAAAATTAAATTATTTAGATAATTATAAATAATATGGTATTATTTACCTTTAATAACAAATACTGTATTTATTTTCACATTTAAATTATTTTATTTAATGAAATTAAAATGCCAAAATTGAAAAATTAATAATTTTTAATATTCAAAGAAAAAATAGCAATTTTTCAAAATTTCAAAAATTTATTAGATCATCAATTTATATATGCTGATTAAGATAATTATTTTTTCATTATAAAATAACTTATTAAAATTTTACAAAATTTAATTTTAATACTTTCTTTCATAATGAAAAAAAATATTTTTCCAAGACACATATTTTTGAAGAACAAGTTGTCATTATTGAAAACTTGGTAGATATTTCAAGGGAATTTATCAACATCATTATATCACATACGAATAGTATAACTATTAATTGATTTATATAAACATATTCAAACTCTACAATTTAATATATACATTATAATGGTAATGTTTAATTAATCATGGTTTGTTTAAGATTAGTGTTGGTTTTCATGTAGGATATGAAACATAGATTCATTCATTAAGAAAATACACATGGTGTTACAATTTCAACTTGAATAATTATTAAATGACTATTAGAGGTATTTTTTATGTCCAATTCAAACATTATAAGGATTTTGAGTGGTGTGATTTAGTCAAACTCTTACACAACCAATTCTGATCACTGTATTGACGATTTCAATGAAGTTATGTATTTGAGAAATAGATTTATAAGGGTCGGTGAAAATGAATGAAAAAAAAATAAATTAGTTTCATATTTACGATAATATTATGATTATTTTTAATTAAATGATGTTTTTTTTTGATGATTTGTGGGTTATCTTGGTGCATTCTAAGTTGGATTTACATATATGAGAATTTATTAAATGAAGGGGGGAAATATTGTCACCATATTTTCAAGAAAAAAATGATGAAAGAGAACAAGGAGTATCCACCTAGAAAGAAGGGAATTTAATATATTATATGTAATAAAAAAAATATAAATAAATATATTTATTGATTCAAAATTAAAGATAAAGAGATAAAAAGGAACACAGATAGGAGTTGAAAGCATATTTCAGAGCCACATACTAGATCCTCTTAAGTGGATGAACTATTAAAGTTAGCATGGGATGACATATGTGTTCTCTTAAGAGAAACATCATTTTTCTATTGAAATTATTATATTCTTGTTAAATAATCATTCTTTTAAATAATAGTTTTATAAACAATTGATCATTATTTTCTTTAGAATTCTCACATTTAAATAAATAGTTACCAAATTATGTTTTAATTTTTTTTTCATACATGTGTTAGTGCAGTTTAATGTTTATTGATATTATTTTTATTATTTAATATAATTACTTATATTCTATTCTATGTACTGATGGGGGGTAATAGTGAATATTTTCAACATTTAATATCATCCAATATGGTGGAAATTTGAAATGTTTGTTGACATTACACTCAAATAATGAATTTATTTCTCTAAAATTTGGTTAACCAATCATCATTTATGATATCTCAATAAAAGTCGATGATATACTATTGATAGTTAAGTGACTCAACACATCATTTTCCTAGACACATACAAAATAGTACAACAAATAGTTTAGGGGTAAGTATCATTTTCAATCAATTATAAAATATATGCCCTTAATTTCATAAAATTCTTATCCCTCTCTCTCCCTCACATATGAAATTTCACAATCACCATCATAAAACAACTTCCACTATTTCAGTTTATTGTTGTTTTTTTAATTTTTTTTTCTATTGTAAAATTTCACATTTTTTCCTTATTGATATGACACACCCAAAATTTTATATACATGTTCTAGATATATTTTAAAATATAAATGTTTAACAAGATCAATGAAATGCATGCCAATATCTAATAACATTGGACTAAATAATTTGATGAATATAAAAAACCTAATATTACATCTTCAGCAACAACTACATTTCAACCTATGATTCTTTCATATAAATTATGATATTTTCAAACAAACCAATATCCCCCTGCATTAACCTATGTCTTCAATGGTAAACATATTATTATAATATCTGACCTACTCCAATCCATCATAAAAGATCTTAAATATAATATGAATTACAAATTAATGTCCCTAGAATTTTCCATATAAAAGTACAAGTGGCCTCTTCGTTATGTAGGGAGTGGATAATTAGTTAATACCCAAATGATCCTTTCATTATTAGTACTACTCAAAATAATTTTACATTCTCCTATATCCAATTTATTTTATCCACGTTGGGAAGTATTTTTTTTCAAAAAAAAAATCTCTACATTACCATGACTTCCTGATTATATATTATTTTTATACTTATGCCTTGGGTTTTAACAATATTTCTCTAATAAAAATACTTAAAATGAGTGTACAAGTCTTTAAAAAACTGAACACTGATATGATTCAAACTAATGATCCCTATAAACATACATGCATCACCAATTCTAAAAAAATTATGAATAGATTTGATACAAATTGAGAAATATAAAACTAAACATAAATTTATTTTGTTAATTAGAACATTAAATCTCAAAATAAACATTGAATATTATGAATATATTTTTTAATTTCCTTATATATTATATAATTAGGAACTATATTTTAAGATACTTGAAACATTATTCATAACTGAGCCACACTATACACCACATCCTTAGTTCTCAAAAGTTATACTCATCTATATAATATAGGGAAACGAGTCCTGAGAGTGGGGTCATCTCAAATGATCTATTAGGTAAAATCATCCACATGTCATCAAGGGTTAAATAATATAACTAAATGGAAAAAATTAGGTTATATGTATCTTATGAAGAAGAAAAATAAATAATAACATTTACCATAGTCTGCATAGAATGACATATTATACGAAATGAATAATCATGTACCATGTCATAAGAGCTTAGAAAAATGATATAATAATCATGAAATATGAAGAATAACATAATAATATAACAAGTTATTATTTAATAAGAATAAAAATTGGAAATATTGACATTGTGAACACACCTAACAAAATTATGTTCTTCATAAATATTGTAAATTCAGCTCATTTGAATCTTGTTATATCTCAATCATGTTAATATAGCCAATATAGATCCCATACATTATTAATATTGTGAATATAGATAATATGCATCATGTTCATGACCAATAATGTGAGTCTTATTAATCGTCAACATATTTATGATCTATATTGTGAATATTTCTAATTCACATCGTGTTGATGCTCAAAATCTCAATCTCATGACGTATAAAACATTAACAAATTCATTATAGTGAGATATAGGTCACACCTGTCAACTACCATATATATGTGTTCCATAATAAATCCATAATATATCTTATATTCAAGAACCCATTGAATAAAAATGGTTTTATATTATTAACAAATGGGTTCTCATAATGTGATTTGAAAATTTGACAGGTCAACACCAAAATTCAATCACCCAAAATAAGAATTTTACATAAGCATTAATAGTCAATTCATAAACTATAACTCCATTGGTGTTATATATATTAGGACATATATTTTAAAAAAACCTTTTAAAATTACTAGAAAAAATATATTTTATGAACAATAATAAATATAGAAGTCTGAATTTATTTAGAACTCATTAAATTGTTATCTATTAAAAGAATGCTTGGAGAATAGTAGATTTTTTAATAATACCATATAAAACCAATAGATATTTTATAAATAAAATTATAAAATTCATATTTTCCAATACTACTTAATTTATATGAAATAAAAAAACTAATTTATTCTTAAAATCTAACAAATTTAAAATCACTTTTGAGATCAATAATTTATTTCAAATACAATATTTTTTTTCATTTGAAATATAAAAAAAAAATTTATTCAATTTTTGATGTCCTAATGAAATATAATAATTTTAAAACCCTTTTTAAAACATATAATATAATCTTAGTAATTAGTAATATTCATAAAATAATTTGTTAACAAATAAAATATTAAAAATTTATTTTTGAAACATATTTAAAATATAACAAAAGAACATGTTACCTGAAATTTACAAAATTTAATTAAATAATGTTAAATGTATTTAAATTAATTTAATTTTATGGTTTTTTTAATAAAAGATCTTTAAAAACATGTTTTTTATATAAGAAATTTTTAGTACAAGATATACTATATTAAGATTAATGAGGAATAATTTTCTAATATTTTAAATACATTTATGTTTAATCATCATAAATGAATGGGATAATAAAAATAATTTTTAATTAAGGGTATGAGAAATATGATAGTAAAATTATTTAACACAAAATTAGGATTCAAAATATAAAAGAGAACATTAGGGGCACAAGAAAATATAGACCTGGAAGGGAAACTTTCGTTAAAGTGGATGAAATTTATCCTCAATGCCATAGAAGTTTATAAATTAAGAATTCATGAAAGATAAATCACGAGAATGAAATGATGAAATCCATTATAATATTATCTTATAAAATATTTAATACATCTTGAAAAATAATTTTCCAAGAGTACTACATACGACTAAAGAATTGAAATTGTGTTAAGAAAATTAACTTATGAATATCACTAAAAAAATTTATAATAATTTAGAAGGGAGTTCCTAATAAATATTTATAGATGAAAATAAAATATAGAGTGACTAAAAGTTTATACAATAATTGGTTAAAATTAAACTTTATATAACACTGGGTTTCAATAATCATCATTACAACTCAATGAATGTAAATTTACTAATGAGAAAATCGTAAACTATATTATTTCCTTGCATAATGTGATATATAACGATTTATAATAATCATATATATATAATTCAAAAATATGATAAAAATATTCACATTTATTACCATTTTTAAAAGTCAATTATTATGATTTATTATATATTTTTAGCCAGTTATAAGTTTTTTTCAACATCTGATGTTAGTTATATTGATTGTTTCACACAACTATTAAAGTGTTTATATTAATACCTATTCACTTATACCATGTAAATAATTTTTATATAATAAAGGATAATGAAAAAAATTATTTTTAATTAAATATAATTATCTGATTTCATTATTTGATTATTTTAGTCATGATTCATGATGATAGAATAACTAACGAGCTTGTTTTAATATTGTTGTAATGAAAGATTGTTGTCAGGTAAATAATTCATTATATATTAATATAAACATTAAATTTCCTCAAAACTATTTTCTAATTTATTTTAAATTATATTATTATTTACTTTTAAATAGTCATACATGATATAAATTTATTGCATTGTTCACATATATGGTTAAAACTGACCAAATAAGAAAATGTTATAGTCAATTATTGAATATGGTTATGAAAGTGATTCCTTAGGAACAAAATAAATATTAATGAAGTATATTTATATTATTGATATGTAATTAAATTTTCGAATACTATTTTATTTGAGTTTCATAATAAATAAAATCCTCTAGGAAAAAATATATCACTTCATGAATAAAGTGATCAATACGTAAACATGGGAGTCATTCCCATTTCTTATAGAATATAATGAAGTTAATAATTAATTTATAGTTTAATAATACTAATATATATTTAATAATTATTTTTATTAATTAAATATCCCATATTAACTATCCTTATATGGGTGTAATTAAAAATGGTTCTCATTGCTTATGGAGTTTTTAGAACGAAGATAACACAATATGTATTTTTTAAATGGTAGGGGAAAGGTTGAAAAAATTTATCCCATAAAAAATATCATTCATGTATACATTTGATATTAATTTAATTCATAAAAAATATATTCTTAGGATATAGATAATAAATAATGTAAAATGAAAGAAAAAGGATTCATTTGGAATTTCACCTTACTCCCTTGAAATGAACCTTTGAAAATTATATAAAGGCAATGAGAAGTTTACTATTGACAATAAAAAACTAAGGAAATATTTATATTGTTTTTTTGGAAATATATGTGATGAATTTATTTTAATCCTATATTCTTGGTCTATGAGTAGATGGTTGGTGGAAAATCATTTTATAAGGACGGGGAGTGATAATTAAGTAAAAATTTTAATGAGAAAAAATTATTGAATAGACTAATGGATAAAATATTGAACCAAATGTATTGGGGAATAAGGCAAGTTCATGAATGCCTCATTCATACATTTTCACAAAATTGTAAACATTTTTTTTTCTTTTACTCATATATTGTTCAGTTTTACCCTTTTTAGTTTTTTACATGTTAACTAATTTTTACCTCCGTAATTTAATTTTAATGCCACAAAATAATATGGTACATATTGAATAAATTAATATAAGTGATTCCAAAATATTCAATATATGTTTTATATAATATTTAAAAATTTGATAGGCCTGTATTTTAATATTAGTGCATATAAGGAATAAGTATATTTTTGAATAAAAAAATATTTTTATTAATAAAAATTATGATTCCAATAATATTAAATAAGTTTTTGTTTTTTATGAAATAAATATATTTATTTTTACCAAAATAATAGTTATGTGACAATAAATTTAAAAAAAATCCATACTATACTTTGAGAATATTTAATAAAGCGAATGACAACAACAAAAAATTATTGGAGAAAATATTAAATATGTTTCAAAAAATTTAATCTTGAATTTTTTAAATTCAAAATTTTATTTTCAAATGAATAAATTTAATCCATCAAAATAATATTTGTCATGACATATGTTTTATAAAATAATAGTGTTATTATTTTATAATGTTAAACAAAAAACATTATGACATTAATAAATAATGTATTTTCCAAAATTCACATAAAATTCAATCTATTAAATAAATTACACATTTTTATTCAAATCTGTTTTAAAGATTTTGGATTAAAAAATATGTTAAATTAAAAAAAATTAAAAATTAAAAATTTTATAATTTATAAATTTATTTTTAATATTAAATCACTAAATATAATAAGGAACATTTTTTATTGAAAAATTACCTATTTAAGTGTAATAATTTTTATTTCCAATTAGTTTATAAACTAAAGAATGATAATATGTTATTTCATATGAAATTATATTTCTAATGTATATAATTAATTAATTTTGATATAATATATAACATTGTAAATCAACCATTTGATAAAGGAAAATAATTTTTAATATTATTTAATATTAATTATTTTACCTCTAAATGTAGTTAATATATGTTGAGTGATATATTTTAATTTAGTAGAGGTGAAATCATTCATTTTTTTATAATATTCATACAATATGTAATAGATCATTTTACTTCTATGATTCATAAAATTTAAGATATCTAAAAAATATATTTATATAATGAAATGATACATACTAAATTATTTGGGAATTTCATTTTTCCATCCTCAATGAAATTTCATCCTCCATAATTTAATAATTGTTCACTAATTAATAATGATATTTGATCCATAATAAAATTAAAATATATTTAAATTCAAATATCATCCTTATATTCATAGATATTTGTAGTTCCATGATTTCTAACATAATATGCATGTATTGATATTTTTGGTTATCTCTAAAATATATAACAAATATGATTCCATATTTTCACATAGATTCATAGTAGGGAATACCTTTAATAACATTAGTTTCATGATCCACTTCTCAACCAAATAATAAATTATTTTTTTTGTTCTAATATAAAATTAAATCAGAAAAAATAAACAAATAAATATCAAAACTCAATCATAATATATATTATAAACTAAAACCATCTTATCACCATATGAGACATTAGTTTTGACCCTGATATCAATGAATCAACCTATGACTTCTTCAATTTGACATATTTTACCTTCCATTATATTCATGTTCTTCTTTGTAAACTAAATATATTCAAATTCTTTATAATGGTTCAAAAGGATCGTGTTAATTTTCTAATAATGTTCTTAGATGAAACAAACCAGATATGCATCTAGGAATTTTTTTTGTATCAATTTCTAATTGGGTTAATACCTATTATAGCAATTTTTGGGATACAACTCGATGTTATAATTGTTCCAGTTCCTGCATCCACATTACTGTTTCATGATATGGATATAATTTCCTGGAAATTACACAATATCTACATTACAAAAAACATATGTATATTAATATGTAGTTATACTTCTACTGATGGATTTTATAATAGTAAACATATCATAATTCTTAAAAAATTGATGCCTTCTCGGATACCAACTAATGCACTAAGACACACACTTCGAGGTTTGGTACTAAACACACTTACTATTTCAACTGAATTAGATACCATGTGAGATTTCCTAAACTAAATTGAAATATAATAAAATAAAATAAAATTATCATATAGTAAATACATAAGCATTTGAATGGAATGTTAGTTTCTTTGATGATCATTTAAACAAACAGTTTTTTTTATGATAAATGTTAACATTTCTAGATAATTGAGACCAAATTGGAACCCTTATAGACATATCCAAATTTATTATCATATTTATAACCAAGGTAATGTAAACATAATAATGGGGTGAGATAAAACACCTCATAAGGTAAAAACATATCAATATGTCATAAAGAGTCTCATAAAAAATATGTCACGACCCCCTTCCATCAAAGATGCCCCTCCTGAGCTGGCAATGGTGAAAGGGAGATAATGACCCCCGAGTCCCGCCTCCAGTAGGCCCTGGGGTCATTATCTCCCTTTCACCACTGCTAGCTCAGGAGGGGCATCTTTGATGGAAGGGGGTCGTGACAGAATGGTATCCGAGGTGATGGTTGAGAGATAGGATGGAGTCTGGAGTTAGGCACAGTGAGGATTGCATGGGATGGTAGGGCAACAGTGTTCGTTAATTTTGGTGCGTGACATAGGCCAGGGAAGACTGGCTAGGACACGGGATTTTAGGGCCCCCCATGATCCGATGCAAGGACTCTGAGCCTACCGAACGACCAAGTGAGACTATATTGATTGCAGGGTAGAGACCCTAGGGAAGGTACATGCATCATAATGTTTGTGTTTTACTTGATTTGGGTGTTCTGGGAAAGAAATTGAAATAAAATGATAAATTAAAACTTTGAGTTTTTCATTACTACTTGGGCATAGGCATTCCCTGTTTACCGAACAACTATGGCACCTGGACGTCAACAGAATGACAGAGGAGTGGGACACAGACAGTTTCATACAATAGAAGTGGCAACCCTAGCAAGGCCAGAGATCAAGAGATATGTTTCCGGTTTTACTTAAATGCTCTCATTTATGTTTTGTTTAAATTCAAGATCATCACACTCCTTTGTTGAAACTCATTCTCCCCATGCTTTGGGCCTGGAACATTTTTTTCATGAATTTATAATGCTAAGTTGTTTCCCTCTTTCCTTTAAATGTGTGTGAAGAGTCATAAAATGTGGGGAGAGGAGGACCTAATCTCTAATCAAGACGCATTAATGTGGATGAAATTAAACCCGTGCAGGAGATTCAGTGCCGCCTAAAGCGGATAATATCTCGACATGGGAGAAGGAATTCCTCAAGCCATGTGTTCAGGAAATTTATTGATGTTTTGTATGGTGTTGGGGGGCAGTGTAAGTTGGAAAATCCTAATATATGGAAGTGGGAAGGCTCAGTCCTTAATCGAGAGGCATTAATGCGGATGCGATTAAACCCGTGTAGGCGAGTCAGTGCAGCCTAAAGCGGATAATATCTCGACATAGGAGAGGGAATTCCTAACTCACATAATTAGGGTTGTCGGTTGTTTCTTGTTATGACAAGAGGCCTGAGAGGTATCTTGAGGGGTGGTTGTCTAGACCTTTCCCCCTTTTATGGGTTGGTTTTAATTCTCGAGGACGAGAATGTTTTGAGAGGTATCTGGTGTAATGGCTCGGACCTCTCCGGTCCATTTCTTTGTAAAAAATTTGATGTGGTCAAACACGACACGTGTTGTAATAATAATTTTTTATAATAATAATTGATAATGGTGGCGTGAAAATATTTTTTGTTAATTAGATAAAATGGTTTTAATTTAATCATTGTAAAATATAAGAAATAAAATCGAATATATTTTGTAAAAGAAATGGGAGGCGCCACTTTTGGTGGTGGGAGAGAATCATGAAAGAAAAAAAATAGATTGGAGAGAGAAACAAAAAATAATAATAAGAGAAATAAAATTAAAAGACAAATAAATGAAAAAGGAGGAATTAGTGCTTAATTATAGCACCCATGAAGACTCCAAAACGTGATTTCTTTTGGAGTTATGAAAAATAAATAAATAATTGATTAATAATAATAATAAAATATTTTTATTATTAATTTTGTTGATAAAACACTTTTTTGTCCGCAACTTCTTCGTGCGACCTCGGTTTCATGAACCGTCAGTGGCAGTGCGACCCTGACTACGAGACGAAAATTATGAGTCCAATATTGGATGTCTTTTTCGGGTTTTCGGATTGGGTACCCGAAACGCTCATGAATTAATAGATTTAATATTGTTATTATTACGGGATCTTGTATCCAACGTATCTCCCTCATACGGTATCGGATTGACGAACCGTCAGCGGCAGTGTAATACTGTAATTAAGAAGGTCATTTTAAGACCATTGATGGATAACTTTTTATGAGTTATGTCTCGGGTCAACGAAACACACATATTAATAAAATTAACGTTTTTTTATTAAAACGCGTGGAAACTGCGTGACGTGTTAACCAATCAAAACATGTAACGTATGTACGGTCACATCGTGTATTCATTAATGCACGCTGAATATGGATTTACCTATTCGTTGACTATATAAGAACGAGGTCATGTTTTATCTTCCATATCGATCGCTTCTTTGTCGCACGACGATGCTCTTGGACAATCGAGAAGTATTCCTCCTTTAACTTCTTTGTCCAAGCTCCGAATTACGATCCGTCAGCGACCACAGGATCGTAGCGACGAGATGAAGCTTCTAAGTCCAGACTTGTCACCTTTCCTTCTGGCCTTCCTTCTCCAGCTTCCATCCTAGGAGTCGTTTGACGGGTTTGGCGAAGGCGGAGGACACCGAAGGACGTCGTCGGAAGCGACGTGATCGGGACCTTTTGAGGTAGGGGTTTACCTTCATCTCTATATTTGGTGCAACATGCGGGGTGGGATATTTTTCTTTTGTTCCATGGGATGCAGTTGAACTTTAAATAAAGATAATAACCGGATAAAGAAAGGTTTGGGGTTTTGTGCTGTTTCTATTGCCTTACAGTTTCTTTATCTTCTGATTGTGATTTTGGATTGAAAGGCCTTTGCCTACTGAAAATCAAGGTCGTTGGTGGCCTTTGCGTGCGCAATTGATATCTGAATTGTTTGTGGTTGGTTTTGTTAAAACATGGAAAATGGATAAGCACGTAACTACTGGCTGATTAAATGAGAATGAAAACCTTGTGTGATCACCCCGGTTGAACAAAAATTGGAATAATGAACATGTTGGTGGTTTGGTTGTTTTGTGGGAAATGTTTTTTTTTCTGGAATGGTGTTATGATGTGATGTTGGGCAGCAGGGCTACAACGTTTGGGTGGTGATCTTATTGGAATGGTTGATGGTGGAAACGTGGAGGTGTGAAATGTTTTGTAAACGATGGGGTTGAAATGGGAAGTGGTTGGTTGTAGAAAATGCCTTTATTTATGAAAAGTGTTTTGATTATGAAAAGTGTTTTGAAGTAAAAGGTGTTTTCAAATGCAGAAATGTTTTGTGTGTGGAAAGGGTTTTATGTGCGGAACTTTGAAATAAATGAATGATGGAATGTTGTATGGTTGTGATAATCTTTTGTAAATGAAATGGCATGTGGTTGCTTGCGTTTTACCTAACCTTGGTTGTGGATGGCAGGGATATGTTTGTGAAAGGTTTTGTCTGGATGATAGTTTCCCAGTAGTAATAATTTGTTAAACCATTTCATGAAACATGAAAACCTAAATGGGGTTTGGGGATGATTGTTTGGTTGTTGATGCATGCTTCGTGGTAGCAGTGCCGAGGCACATGCTCAGTTTCTCTTTTTAAGAAGCCATAGGTTGGGCTGTGTGTTTGGTATATGTATATATATAATTGTATCTTTGTGTTTTGTCGCACCACACCCATGTCAAGCACCTAGTGCCGAACACTCCCATTTTATGGGAGAGGGTGTTCCCCCTTAGTTACTAGCTCCTTCCCGCTCCTTCTTCCATAGGCTATGATGGCTTGAGGTGACCTTACACCCAAGACTCTTCGGGTAGGTCTCGGAGGCTGTGATGGCTTGAGGCGACCTTTAGCCCAAGACTCTTTGGGCAGGCTTACCGTTCCCAAGAACCTTCGGGATGAGGCCCAGGTGTCTATGGGCGGGTTAGTGGTTGTGGCCCTGGTGTGTGCAGGCGAGATGCGTGGTTGTGAGGCCCAGGTGTGTGCGGGCGGGATGCGTGGTTTGGCCTAGGTGTGTGCGGGCAAGAAGAGTGTAGTAGCGTCAGGACGTTTTCCGTTAGGAAGAGCAGCATCTAATTAAGTGGTAAATGGTGCGGGGTACCCAATACTTTTGTTCTATATATATACTAAACTTATTTGTGTTACTTGGTGAGTGTGACCAGTGAGGCTGGGTGGATAGTTTTTCCTTGTTAGTTTCTGGTTCTTCTGTTTTCTCACGGGACCTTAGGGTGTTTCCCCACTTGTGCACGAGAGCTTTAGGTTTCCCTACTGAGTATACTTATATTCTCACCCTACGTTTACTTTCAGGTTTCTAAGAGGACTACCAGGGCCATGCGGGACCCTACTAGTCGGGTAGTTGGAGCTGTGCAGTTGCTGTTTTCTTGTTTTTCTTTTGGTACTGTACTCACTTGTACTTTAAGCTTATTTTTACTTTTACCTGTTTCAGTTTATTTATACATGCATATGGGACTGGTTTGGGTTTCTTTTCAGCACCTTGTTCTTTTCTCTTTTTGGTGGTTGACTTGTCCTATTTCCGGATCCAAAATAATAAAAAGGGTAATGCCTCCCCTATTTGTGTAAACTCATACCCTTGATGCTAGTCGCCACCCCGGGGCCTACTGGAGGCGGGACTCGGGGGGTCATTATCTCCCTTTCACCATTTCCAGCTCAAAAGGGGCATCTTTGATGGAAGGGGGTCGTGACAAAATATATGAGAAAACAAAAACATGGGAGACATAAATTAATAAAAAATTACATGAAAAAATAAAAGTTATCCATATGTCATGATATAAAAAAATTAAATTTAAAACGATTAAATATTTAATGAGGTATAAGGGTGTAGAAAACATATATTATTGTAATGATCTATACAATATAACTAAAGCATATATAGATGAATTATAATATTTGAATAAGGGTAGAAAATATTTTCATTGTGAACATAACCTAATTCATTGAGTTCACACAATATATTTTGAATGTAACTAATTTAAATTGTGTCCAATGTCAATAATTTTAGCATAGCTACTATGTATTGTTTCCATGATCAATTTAGTGAATGTGGATGTGGGTAATCTAAAATTTTTTATCACTATATATTAACAGTATAACTAATAAATATTGTACCGATATTTAATTTTTTAAAAATAGCTAATGTGAATCATTATTTCACTCAGGATATATGTATCATGATTTATATATTTTAATCAATTCATTTGATGGAGATATGTGACACTACCCATCACCATCAATATATATGAGTTCTTTAATAATTGGATTTTAAATCATAGCATGGACACACCACGAAATTAATATGGGTTTATATCATTTCAAATTTGTTTTGTGAATTAGGATTTCAAAATTGGTATGGTCATAACAAAATTCCTTTTCCAAAATGATTTTATTCACATAAGATTTATATATTAAATTAAAAAACATAATGCTATAGGTGTTAGATCCTTATATGAATAGATTTAATATAACCTTTTAATCTTAGTAGATAAATCAATTTTATAAAAAATAATATATATCCCATTTTAAATTTTTGGATAACTAAATAAATTGATTTATTTCAAATATTATACATTTACCTTGATAAAATATGTGAAAAATTTTAGTTCTCTTGTCATAGAAGTTATGCCTAGAGTGGCGGGGGGAGTGAATAGTCAATTTTATATATTATTAACAATTTTTAATTTTCAAATTCATGAAAAAATGTTAAATGTTTTAGTGGAATGAATGAAAATAAAAAAGAAATTTTTATAGAGAATTTGATATGAAGACACTAGTCCTCTCTTAAATCTCCCCAACTATATTAAGTGAAAGGTATCCACTATATAATTAAATTTTATTGGGAATAAATACCCAATTACTGGAATTATTGACATGACTTTATCACCTCATTGTATAACACTACGTAACTTTTTCACCTAGGGGTATAACCCCTAATATTAATAGGAGAGACAACCTTCCTAAATATAATATGGGAGGAGTAAATTGACATTTTTTTTATATGGGAGAAATAAAAAAACCATCCTTTTATATGGGAGGATTATCCCAATGACAGATTTTGGATGGGGAAATCATAATCTAGATACTAGAATTGAAACATGGCATTGAAATAATTACTATGGATAAGAAAATATTACAAAAAAAATAAAATTACAACATGATATGATGATAAAAGTGCTCGATGAATATCTAATTTATTCATCAAAAAGTTATGAATGATATATATTATGATGAATTTATTTTATTTTGAAAAAACAATAGTTGTCAAAGAAGATTCCTGATTAAACATTCAGAGCAACAAAAATGTTTTCCTTAAACCCACTACATCTTTTTGAATAATAGTTTATTCCAAAAAATGTGTGTTATATTATGTTACAAAAAATATATATCCCATTGTTAATTAAGTGAGTATAATTTAAATTATATTTCTTTTTTCTGACATTTATATGATAGTTTTTCAATAAGACCATTGTAAAAAATACACTTAACATTATGATTATTGTTTATTAATCGAAATGATAATTGTTAAAAAATGCAGATTGAAGAGTTGAAGGCCTCATCCGGTAGAATCGGGCAATAAAAAGCCCATGTTTGGGAGCATGTGAAGGAGTTAGTGTCACTGGGCTTCTCTATTGACCAATCCCATATTGAGCTTCACCAAGTCAAGCTTGAATGAAATCTCCTTTGGGAGAGGTTCAAGTTGATGTAGATTACCACTTGGTCGATGTTATCTATGCCAACCAAGGAGTCTCTCACCATCACACACCATACCCTTAGGTCATAGGCGGGTTTTATAATAGGTTATGTGTCAATTCTTTACTAAATTAAATTGTTATCCATTCGATTCAATAAAATTTTATTTTCATCATTTCTGTTATATGAATAGTTTTTCTTAATAATTGAGATGGAATTTAAAAAATTGAATTTTTGGGTAAAAATTTTACTTTTCATAAGGATATAAATTATTATATAAAATTAATGTTCCACTAATAAAATTTTATTATAATTAAATAGTGTTTTTAAAACTCACCTTCTTAATAAAAAATGTAAATTAAATTTATTTTTTAACTCTCGATAATTTATTATGTTTTTTACATCTATTATTTTTTAAATAATTGTGTATTTTATAGTCAAATGTTTAATTTATCATATTTAGATAATTATTAGGACAAAATAATTTTCATTTTTTTAATTCATTAATTTGATATTAGGTTAGGGGGAAATCTGAGAATATAATAAAATACTTTATCTTTCAGTGAATAGTAAAAAATATAGTTTTTTTTGTATGTTTAATAACATAAAAAATGAGGTAATAATTATGGAATAATCATATTATAATATTCAAAATTTAAATATTTTAATAGGTATCCCAAGATTCCAATACTATGGAAATCCTATGGTTTTGAAAACACCACTATAGAAGTGTCCTCGAAAATTAATGAAACCCTACCTTTTTTAAATAAATACCCACCCATTAATCTATTATATTTCATTTTAATCTCATAATAATTGAATATATGATATATTTTCCTACCAAGGATTCCTCCCATGGTGTCCTAATTCCCAAAAGGTCACAATCATTGTGTTTTATGGGTCACTCTTCAAGGAAAGGGAAATCTCAACATCTATTTTCCTTTCACATTCTATTTTCATGTGGTGTGTATTTTAATTTCTATATCATGATCTCATTTATATTTTATTATATCTATTTTCTTTATTAAGAGTCATTAACTACTATTGGACCCTTTCCCCCTCTCTTTTTACTATTTTCTAAAACCATTTTCATACCCGTTATGCTGCCTAATTTTCATCTCAAAATTTCACGTTTTTTATCAAGGAATTATTTTATTTTATTTTGTGTATACCCATGAAATATTATCTCCATGCATATTCTCCTTGAATAAAAATTTATATATTTTATTATGGTAATAACATAAATTAAACCCACCTTCCTTTTCTATGGGTTTAAAATGTCAAAATCATCATGTTTTTAAAAACTTTTTACAACATCATGATTTTGATATGAAACCCTTCTCTTTGATTCTCCATGAGTTATTTATGAAATGTTTTATTATGTTCTATGTGGCTCAAATTTATTATTTAATATTAATTTTCACATTGATTTCACTTCAATACATTGGGTATAGAATTTAGTCACTAAAGATGACAAGTTTAATGTTACCTTTGTGAAAATACTTGGTAATTCTTTTGACCCCATAGTGATAATCAGTTTTGATGTTCTTATGAATGACTAGATTAATTTCTTTCCACATATACCTGTTTTTTTCATTTTGTTTAAATTATTATATTCCTGGTGTTCTATTTTTCATTCCATATTGATATTCTTTATGATATTATCAATATTTATCATAACTATATGTAAATTGATTCAATTTTTTCTCTTATTGGGCCCTTTGCGATCCATTTAATTTTATGTGTTTCCACATGTTATGTGATGCATTAAATTTACTTATTATAAACCCAAAAAAATTATTTCAAGAGTAATATAGGAATGGTTTAAGATTTCATGTATTAAGTACCTTTTTTTAAATTCACTGTACTTTAATAGATCCTATGTTTATAAAATACAATGTAAAGTTATGCAATGAAATGGAGGGATTGCATAGGTGGTATCAATGGGTGTTTTTTTTTAAAATTAAGATTTTAAAACATTAGGAAGAACCCAATATAATATATTAAATATTGGAAAACTACCAGGTATTTTGGTGAAATACTATGTAAGTGGTTTCTGAAAAATATATCCATGTCTTGAAACGGACCTGTGGATATTGCTCAAGCACAGATGAATCTAGTGGTAAAACCCAAAAACACTACATTGAGCTAGACTCTAATGGGAACTTGTGCATAAAAATATATCATTATGCCCTATTTATTTCACACTCCCAGTAGGATATTTTTAATGAATCAAAATATTTGCATGAATCATTATGAAGGATTTATAGAAAATCTAGTTATGTTTAGTGAATAACATGTTTAATAACGATGTTATATGACATAAAAGTTACATTAGAACTATTAAATTATTAAATATAACTCATTTCACACTAAGGATTTATTATTTTTTATAATGTTTAGAAAAAGGAGAAACTTCATAAATTGTGAGCACATTGAACTACACATCGACGACCTTCCATTGGAAGATGGGGTGGAAATATTCATGGGAATGATGAATAAAATGACTCGAGTTATGGGAGATAAATTGAATCAAAATGAGATACCAAATTCATCTCAAAGGTGATGACTTTCTATTGAGTCCTTTATGCATCAAAGAACACTAACATTTAGTGGACCTACCGACCCATTGATTTTTGAACAGTGGATATGATCTATCAAAAAGGTCTTTTTTTAATTCATTGGTCAGAAAAAGATAATGTCCCCTGGATATTTTAGCTTATAAGGAGAATCCTATCAGTGGTGGAAACTGGTGAAAATTACAAAATTATGAAGTGATATTAAAGCTTTGGAGTTGGAAGAGTTTCAGAGAATCTTTTTCTAAAAATATTTCCCATGTTTAATGCGAACAAAAAATGGAGATGGAATTATTAGAGGCAAAATAGATAGAAAATGAATCTATGGGAAGCCTTGGGATGACCTTCACAATATATTCCCGTAACACATAAATATTTTTAATATATCCTAATGTTAAGGATGAATGATTCTTTGGTTGACTAATATCTCATCAACAGAAGAATATTACCAATCGAGACTATGAAAACTCAGAGGAGATTGTGAGGACTTGTATAAATGTTGAGAAGGTTATCATTGAGACTTAGTGGTCTCATAAATTGAATAATAAGAATATATCCTAAAATCCAAACATGGGGAGGAGCTTTAACCTATGAAGTGGAGAAAAGAATGTGATTCTTTCCATATGAAAAAATGGTGGAAGAAGCATTTGGGGAACTATCAACATAGGAGCCGTAAATGATAAATGTTTTAAAGAGAAGACCACATTGATCATAATTGTCATAGTGAGGTGAAGCCCAAAATTCCCAACGTTATAGATAATGGGATAATGGTATGTTCCCTACCTAAAGTCCAATGATTCAAATGTGGACATCATGCCTACTTTTTTAATCACTATCCAGTTCTGAGGGTAGTGGAGGGGATTCAACATCATCTGTAACATAAAAAAGTGGATAATCCTCATGTTTTTTCATTCTCCAATACTGAAGAAAATGCTCCAAATGTTGTAGTGGAAGATACTGTCATTATTATCACACAACTAGAAGCTAGTTTGATTGATTCTTGTTCTATGCATTACATTTTGTCTTTATTTTTTGTGAAGAATATAGAATCAATCTCTAATCAACAATAAGTTTAACATTCAATTAATACTCTATGAGGGATTATAAAAGCATAAATAGTGTATATAAACTATAGTTTTTACTTTAGAAGGAATATTCTCCTCACAAATATAGTAGTCATTCCCATGTAAGAAATTTGACATTGTACTAAGGATAGACATGATATCAATGTATAATACTAAAATAAATTGTAGATGTTAGGAAATGTCTTAAGTCATTAATGTAAAACATATATTTTTTTTCAAAGGTGAGATATCTCAACCTAAGATTTTCCTAAAAGCAGCAGTCGTTTCCTTCTTTATGGAGTTTTTTGGTGAAGATGAAGAAGGAAATGAAAGTACCCATATGTGGAAAGACCCCATTGTTTAGGAATTTATGGACATATTTCTAGAGTGGCTACCTAGGCCTCCCATAAAAAAATTATAGTTCTGTGTTAAAATATTCCTAGATCCAAGCCAATTTTAGAAACCCTATATAGACTAGAGAATGTGGAGAATGAAGAATTAATGAAGAGACACCAAGATCTTTTGGAGAAGGTGTTTATATAGCCATGTGTGTCTCCATAGGGAGCACCAGTTCTCTTTGTGATGAATATGGAAGGATTAATGAATTTATGCATTGATTATAGAGATCTTAATGGGTTTATAGTGAATAAAATGTACCCCCTTTCATGAATTGATGATTTATTTGACTATATTTGGGGGGCTCAGTTCTTCCCCAAAAATGATATTTGATCATCATCATCAACATTACCATTTTTAGTAAAAGAAACACGAAACAACACCACACAACAAAAGAACAAGAACGAAAAAGCTCAGGGAGGCCGGAAATAATGGAGACTGAGGGCATCCCCCTGGATCAAGTTCACCCCCTCAAGTTTAAGTTGAGAAACATGGGAAATACATTGAAATGGGATACTTGGGGTCGCCAAAAAAGCTAAGTTGTCGGCCACCTTATTCCCCTCCCTCCACGTGTGGGTGATCTGAGTATTACTGGCGAGGAATTCCTGGCATTTTTGAATTATGTAAAAAATGAACCAAGGTACAGTACCGTTTCCACATAGTGCCTTACAAATTAACATTGAGTCTGACTCCACGTGTGAGATGTGGAGCTCCCATTGCATGTATAATGAAATAACCGAAAGAACACCTTGCGCCTCCTCCTGTAGGGAGTTACCAACACCATAATGCGCCGTAAAATGATGCAAAAACGGTGCCCTTAGAGTCCCGGACCACTCCTCCGCCGCGCATGACGCCCATCACACATGACCCATTCGTATTCAGCTTGAGGCCATCTTAAGAAGGCTGCCACCTCACCCAGGAACCTTGCCGCCGAGTGTCCACCTACTGGACAGATGCCTGCAGCGCATACAACCCACCCTGCTGCTGAGTATCCACATGCTTGACAGATGTCCGCATCGCGTTCATCCAACCCTACTGCCGAGAACCCACCTGTTGGGAAAAGGATTGCAGCGCATACAGCTCGTGCAGTGAATGCGTGTCTGACTAGAATCCCTTGATCCTGCACAGGTCGAGCAGGCTGCACCTCGCACTGGAAGTAATTCTGCTACTCACGGTATGAACACTCTCAAACCTGGCCCAGTTGTGTGCATTACATAGTGCCCAAAAACCCGTGCTGAAAATGCAGGTGCGCGCTGAACCCTCATTCACTGCCCCGACCGCCCCCGGAAACCATCCCCCCAGAAATTCCCCGATGATGGCCACCGATGAAGAGTAGCCCGTCTAGCGCCCAAAGAAATCCCAGATCTTCCTGGCCTACTCCCTATCGAGGAAAATGTGCTGGATAGCCTCCTCCCTTCAGTTCTAACAACAGTGGCAGCCAGAAGCCATGATAATGCCAAGACTTTTGATGTTGTCACCAGTTGGAAGGGCCCAATGCTGAATCCGTCACATTAAAAATTTGAATTTGGTCAGTATCTTCTTGAACCAAACTTTTCCAAACCATCCCCCTTGCTACCCTTGGGTAGAGCTGAGACTATGGAAATATTTTGTGTTAAAATGGACAGAAGTGGAGGGAGTAAAAACAAATCGATCCGGAACCGAAATCAAGGTGATAGAGTCGAAGAGATCCCTCTGATTTGTGTGCAGGATTTCTCTAAAGAACTGGGGGTACTGACACGCCTCCCTGAATAAAATCAAGGGGGCTAGACAGCTCGGGAAGACAAGGACACTCCCTACCCAATTATGATTCCAGAACAAGACTTTTCCCCCCATAATGATCCACTTCTATGAATTAAGAAGGCTCGGAAGATTGTTGCACACTGAGGTCCAATGCCGAGACTCCCTCCCCAAAGATGTTTGGAAATTGGCCCCAACAAGAAGAGACATCATCATTCCCCACAGAGTACGCTCTTCAATCACCTTCCAAGCCAGCTTCGCATGCATTTAACTGATAGTACTCTCGAGACATTTAACATTGATCCCTCCCCCCGCAATGGGACAATCCATCTTCCCCCATTACACCCAATTCCCCCTCCCCTCTGAGGATGAATTCCAAATGAACAGGGCCAAGAGTTTATCTATAGCTCCCATGACTCCCTTTGGCACATTTGTAGCCGAAAGAGCATGTGTGGGGATGGCTGAAAGAACACTATTCATGAGCGTAATCCGGCCACCAAAGGATAAGATGTGGTTCTTCCAATTAAATTTACGACCCATGATCTTGCTCACCACACTATCAAAATCTCTTATGCTCATACGGCCCGTGGAAACAGGGTTACCGAGATATTTCATTGGAAACAAGCCACGACACATCCCCAAGCTACCCCCCAAAATAGACACCCTGCTCGGATTACATGAGTCTGCCACATAGAAGTTGCTCTTATCTTTGTTGATATGTTGGCCACTCCAGTGGCAGTAATCCTCTAGGATCTTTTACATTCCCTACATGGAATGTTTCCTCGCATTAATGAATATTAGGGCATCATCCAAAAATATCAAATGGGATATGGGAAGAAGCACCAGCTACCTCCAGTATGGGAGGACATCCCCTCTTGCCAGTCCACTGTCAATCAACCTACTTAAAGTGTCCTAAATGAGAATGAAGATGCTATGAGAAAATAGATCTCATTGCCTGAGACCTCTAACTTCCTTAAAGAAACCATGGGTTTGACCCATAAATGATACTGCCATCCAAACCGAGCTGAAGCACCTGAACATGATGTCACAAGACCAGCTTGAGAAACCTATCTTATGCAGAACCCTATTGATGAAACCACATTCAATCAAATCGCATGCCTTGTTCATGTCAATATTGAAAGCCACGTTGGAACCCCGTGACTTGACAGAGAGGTCCCTTAACATCTCTTGGGCCATCACTTTGGCCCCATGGATGGAGCGGTCCCACAAAAACCAATGTTGTTCCTTGGATACCCATCATTCCAGGTGCCCGAAAAACCTCCTATTATTAATACATGCCATAATTTTGTAGGTAAAATTACACATACTCACAAGCCTATAATGGAGAAGGGATGTTGGGTCCTTAATCGTCAGAATCAAGTCGAGAGTCATGGATGAGGCAATTCTCGGGAAATATCCCCCTCTAAAAAAAGTCATGGATGACATTGATGATATCCCCCTTCACCACTTCCCAGGAGTGGCTGTAAAATGATCCCGGGAAGCCATAAGGGCCTCCATCACTCTCATGATTAAGGATTTACATAGCCGATTTGATCTCCACCTCATTCGGGATACTCTCCAAAACCACATTACCTTGAAGAGAGACAAGCAGAGGAATTCTCTCCCAGAAATCCTCACCCCCTGCAGGGTGTCCTTGAGACATATTCGGATTGGGTCCCATAAGAAGGTCCTTGAAATATGATAAAGCCATACCCCCGACCACATCCCTGTCTTCAGAAAAGGAACCGTCCTCTAGCGCCAGATTCGGTTTAACAATCCGCCGCCTCTCCCTAATGCAAGCATGAAAGAAAGTCGTGTTCTTGTCACCCTCCTTTATGCATTTGATCCTTGAGCATTCCCTTTCTCTACTTTCCGACGATAGAAGCAAAGCCTCCAGAGATTTCTTCTTTTCCGAGAGCTCACCGAAGACATCATCATACCATACCTCCTTGATTCTTGACTCAAGATGCTCAACTTCCCTTTTGATCTCATCCAACTAATGGTCCAAGGGCGGGATGCCCCTGGCCCAGGACTACATAGCCTGCTTGAGTCTTATCAACTGTCCATGCAAAGCCACCCACTAATGCCCGTGAATCGGGGCCTCCCAGCTATCTCTAACTAATTGGTGGTAGACTGGGACACCGGCCCAGTGTCTCATATAATGAAAACCCAACTGCGGTGCCCCGCCCCTTTTGAAGGTCAACAAGAGGGGGGATTGGTCAGAAATGCTACGGTTCAAGTGAACAAACCTAGCCTATGGGAACATAGAAACTACATGATCATTGGACAAACATCGGTCAAGCCTTTCCCAACAACGACCATTAACCCTTCGATTGGTTTACCAAGTGAACAGATCCCCTGAATATCCTAAGTCCAACATCCCTTTTCTTGCCATAAACTATCCGAAAGACATGCTAGCCCGCCTTGGGAAATCCCCTCTCCCCTTCCTTTTCGCTTGATCTGCCACCACATTAAATTCACCGCCCAAAATCCAATGATGATCTCCTAGATCATACCCATTCAGATCACTCCAATGGGACTCCCTCATCTGAGCGTCACAGATGCCATAAATAAAGGACACAAAAAGATAGAATCCATCATAGGACACTATCTTTGTGATGTACTAATCCCCCGCTTGAATCAAATCCACTGAAACCTCTCTGTGCCAGAGTACCCAAATATGCATGTTAACCGACTCAACCTATAGAGAAGCATGCATCTTCACCTTGTGGGATAATTCAATGATCTTAGAAGGATTCTGCTTGTGCTCGATTATCTCAACAACTTTCACATGTATGTTTCCTAGCTTCCGAAGTAATGAAGTCTGATTTAACACTTTCCCCAACCCCTCAGCCATTCCAGATAAAGAAAGGATTAATGAGAAATGGGGCTGCCCGGATTTGACCCCAGGCGACTTGTTCACTTTTGAGAGGGAAACAACACAATCTCTAGTATGCCGCTTCCTCAAGGAAAATCTTGTTCTAACACCTGAACCTTTCCCCCGAGGAACAGTAGGGGAGGGGGACATGCTAGGAGGGTGCTTGGACGCCATACCCTTCACCAGTTGACTGGGTGAACTGCCCTTGGCACCCTCTTGCAGCGAAGACTCCCCACAAGGGGACGAGGAGCCACTTGCACATCCAGAAAATTCCAAAAACCTTCCCTCCGAAGGTACCCAACCATCCCGAGGAACATCAGCAACTAAGCCCCCATTATAGAGGACTTTCTCCCTGGACCCGAAAGAGGCTGGCCTCCCCTGCATGCCAAACTCTAGATCCTGCACCGAATAGAGCTGCTCACCACTGCTCGGCCAGGGACCCAACTGAACTCGTAGAGAACACTTGGACATGAGGCACTAAAAAGCGGGGACTGAATTCAGCAGAGAAACCAGCCCTTCACCTGACACAAGCACCCGAGAGAAAGGGTTCGGCAGAGGAGGAGGAACTAGGAGATCAACACAGACGTCGCGCTGACCCGAATGAACTGGTCCCATCCCTGGGGAACTGTCAACAAGATGAGGGACCATCCCTCCACCCATACGAACCACAGATCCTTGCCACACTGGCGCTATAAATCTTACCACTGCCGCAGAATGAGGAGAGCCCCTAGGAATTAGAGCACCTTCTGGAGGAATCGATGGATGCTGCTTCCTGCATCGCTGCACTGAATTCCCCTGTAACGAGCAGGCCACACATGACTATGGATACACCGGGTAGCCAATATTCTGAAGCCAGACAACCTCTCCCTACACCATCAAGGACAAACTCTCTCGGGGAGGCAGGGCTAAATCCAGTACAACGCAGATGCGGGGGTCATCATCTCTATTCCACTGCGAGTACGCGCATATGTGCATAGAAAGCCACCCAACCCATCTCCAATGGCCTTTATAAAGGTGATGTTTTGAAAGGGAATTGGAAGACCGGGAAAGCTATCCCACACAGCTACCCGAGAATCCTCCCTCCCCTGATGCGACGCCATCGACCAACGGGAATGATTGAAGCGCCACTTCCCAAAAGCCCGAGGCGTGTTACACCAAGCCTGAAAGAAATCTGCCTCTAAATCCATCACCAAGAAGAAGGAGCACCGGTGGATCGTTGCAACCCTAGCCTCCTCCTTCAGACCCCAAGATCCCACGAATCACTTGAAAACAGCGAGAGACGGCTTCGCTGCTCCAAATCACGCGACCAAGGACCATTTGAGCCCTGCCACTGCCTGATCGAACGCCACCAAAGGGGCCGACACCTCAAAACTCTGCCCCGAACCGCGCCACCAAGTGTGAAAATGGATCGATTCCCAGGAAGCACAGATCCGAATCCCCGGAACCCTCACCGCAAAGCACATCCCTGAACGACCTGTCCAGACGATGCTGAGGGGAAGGAGGAGAAGGAGACCCCCAATGAGCCGAACATCCTGCCGCCGTAGACCCCACCCCAGGGTCAAATTCCACCGAAGACGGGATCACCGCCGGAGAGCACGACGCTGGGAGAGGATCAAGTGGGAAGATTTGAAAATCAACATGAGTGTGGGGCATGTTCTCATTGAGTGAGATGGAAGCCATTCCTCAATTAGTCCCTATCATTGATCTTATTATCATCAACTGATGGTTATTAAAGAATACATTCTAAACATCACATTCCAAATCAAGATATGCACATCATTAATTTGTTGTTTTGCCCTTAACCTTGATTAATTCTCTTTATATTTTTTTGGATTTGATGAATACAATCTTTAAGAACTACCTTGATAACATTGTGTTAGTTATTATTGATGATATTATAAAATATCAAAATGTTATGAGGAAAATAAGGATCATCTATAGGTTATATAGCCAATTATGTGGATGCAGAGGTTATTTGGAATGTTCATAAAATGTTAATTTTGGTTTCAACATGCTGATTTATTCGAGAACATTGTCACCAATAAAAGAATTTTAGTTTACACTGTAAATCCAATGGTTGTAGAGGAATGGGCCCAACCTACAACAGTAACTATGATGTGTAGTTTCCTTGGTTTGGCAGGATATTATAAGATATTTTGTTAATGAAATTCATGACTTTCTAATCTATTATCAAAGGTAACATGAAAAGGGTTCAAGTATATATGGAAAAGGAGTATGAGGATAGTTACCAAGAGTTGAAGAAGATACTGGTTTTTGGACCCATGTTAACTCTATCATATATCTGAGAAGGATGCATTATTATTAGAGGTGCATCTTTGAAAAGGATTGGGGGCATCCTCATAAATAATTATGAAGAGATTTATATGCAATATCTTTAGTTGAAGCCTCATGATAAGAAGTATCCTTCACATGATCTAGAGCATGGTATAGTTGTTTCTTATCTAAAGATACAGAGGCACTAACTTAATGGGGAGAAATGTGATATATAACCAGACTATACATTTTTCCAGTATAATTTCCCGAAAATGGAATTGGACATGTGACAATGGATATTGTTGGATCTTCTTAAAGACTGATTTTTACATTCATTTTCATCTCAAAAAATAAAATAAGTTGTTGATGCATTATGTTAAAATGACTCTGTTGTGCTGGCAACGATGAGGATTCAAATAGACCCTTTGTTCAAAGACCATGAAATACAACACAAGTGAATCATAATGGAAAGGACATCATCAAACCTATCCAAAATGATTTATCATTATCCATTATTATAGAGTTTTAATAAATATATTAGGAAATATTTTTTATTACAGAAGAAGCTAGATGATGTAAAGAATTGGATGTTTCATGTGGACAATATTGGCCAACAAGTTGTACTGATGTTTCATACAAGGATATGTGTTCTATCTATTCAAGAAATAATGAATGAGATGATGGATGAAGATCCTTGATCTACATTCTATATAAATAATAGAACCATCAAAATTTATAGGGACCATTGGGGTCATTATTTGATGGATAAAATGAAAAGGGAGATTTCTATGCACACTACAAGATTCCTGATGTGTCAAAAAGTGAAGGTAGAGATACAACTTCCTAAAAGAGTATTAAAAGCACTACCCATAACATCATAGATATAGGATAATATCACTAT
The DNA here is from genome assembly GCA_963277665.1 of Viscum album. Lineage (NCBI taxonomy): Eukaryota > Viridiplantae > Streptophyta > Magnoliopsida > Santalales > Viscaceae > Viscum > Viscum album. The sequence continues at coordinate 1,308,711,829 of OY728132.1, forward strand.
GGACTTCGCCATGGATCTCCTGGGAACACATAAAGGAAACAATGTAATATGGGTTATAATGGACTATCTCACCAATATTCCCCATTTTATCTCTATTCAAAAAGATTTAACTCTTGGACAACTCACCAAGATATATGTGAAGTTAGTTGTAAGGCTACGTGGAGTTCCAATTTCTATCATATCTGATTGTGATCCTAGATTCACATCAAAATTCTGTGGATGTCATTATTATTATATGAGTAAAAAATTGAATTTCCGTATGCCATATCATCCCCAAACTGATAGCCAATCTAAATGTACTATTTAGACTCCTAGGGATATTCTAAGAACATGGTAAATGGAATTTAATGGTGGATCATATCAACATATATAATTAGTTGAGTTCTCATACAACAATAGCTTCTATTTGAACAGTCATGTGGCACCATATGAAGATCCATAGGGGAAGCGTTGTATAACTCATATATGATGTGATCCGGCTAGGGAGTGAAGGATTCTTGGTACTCATCTTTAGAAATAGATGACAAAAAATGTTCATGTCATCCATAAACACATAAAAGTTGCTAAGATTTAGAAGAAATGTTATGCTGAAAACCACATAAGGGACTTGTAGTATATTGTGTGTGAAAATTTCATCCTTCATATTTCACCTTGGAAGACAGTCGTGAGGTTTAGAACGAAAGGGAACTTCTACCCCAAGTTTATTTCCCTTTATAAAATCCTTGATCACATATGAGAAGTGTCTTATATGCTTGAACATCCTTCAAATATAGCTCATGTTCATTATGTTATCCACATATATCTCTTGAGGAAGTGCATACCTTACACTTGGAATATACTGAATCCTGAGATAGTTCAACTGAAACATGACCTCTCTTATGAAAAGTATCCAGTAGAGATCTTGGACCATAGAGACAAGTTTATACACAACAATATTCCCTTCTTCATTAAAGTGTTGTGGAGGAAAAAATATATGAAGAAGTGGTTTGGGAACCAGTGGAAACAATTAGGCAAAAGCACCCTCACCTTTTCACAATTGATAAAATGATTAAAAATTTTAGGGATGAAATTTCATAAGGGGAAAGAATGTAATGACCTGGTCTTTTTGAATTATAATTGTTTCTAGAAAATGCGTGTTATAATATTTAAAAGAAAAAAACTATATCCATTTGTAAATGAGGCGAGTTTAACTGAAATGAGGCTATTGGGTTCTGACTATTTTATGAACATTGGTCAATATGTTCATTGGAAGATATACACTTAACATTATGATTATTGTTTATAAATAGAAATGAAAATGGTTTATTAATTAAAAAGAAGTGTTGGTGGCCTCATAATTTAGAATCAGGCCATAGAAGACAAGTTTTCGAAGCTTTCAAAATAGCAGTTGTAACTAATATTTTCACTTGACCAAGCTTGATTTGAGATTCAACATGTAAATCTTAAACAAAATCTCAGATGGGATAAGTTCATGTTGGTGAAGATCACCACTTGGGCGATGTTTTCAGAGGCACCCCTATAGTTAATCACCGTTTCACTCATTAACCATAGGATGTATGTGAGTGTTATGAGGGTTTATGTTTCATGTCCTTATTCTCTAAAGTTGTAATCCCTTGGTTATAAATTTTTTTATCTCATCCTATTCGTTTTAGGAATAGTTTTACATAAAAATTGAGATGAAATTTGGTAAAATGATTTTTCAGGTAAAAATTGAACTTCTAAAAAAGATATAAATTATTAAATTAAACAAATGATTTATTAATAATGTTTATTATAATTATATAGAGTTATAAATAAACTCGTTTTTAATTAAAAATGATAAAATAATTTATATTATTTATGTTTTGATAATATTATAATGCATTTTACTATGCATTTTTTGTCTACTATTTTTTTATAATGAAATATTTTTATAGTTTAAATTTAAATTTATAATCTTTATAGAATTATAATGACATAATAAATTTCATTACTGAATTCATAACATCTATAGTAGGTTATGATGAATTTATGAGAATTTTATAAATTATATTGTTTTAGTGAATACTAAAAATACAGTTTTTTTGTTTTCAGTATGTTTAATGACATCTTTAATGATGTAATAATGATATAATAAATATGGTAGACTCTTGATTAATTTAATATCATAATAGGAGTCCCATGTGGAAATACCATTGTAAATAATGTTGTTTTCAGATAAAACTAATGAGGTGCCCTTGAAAATTAATAACAAAACACCCTCTTTTTTCCATAAATAAGCACACATTAATCCATTATATTTCATTCCAAATTTATATCCTCAAATATCTTATAGTATTACATCATATGGATTCTATTAAATTTATCATCATGTTCTATGTTCCCGATCATTGAATTTTAGGAGATGCTCATCAACGTAAGAGAAATCTCAACTTCTCTTTTCCTTTTAAGTTCTCTTTTCATCTGGTATGTATTTCAGTTTCCATATCTTTTTCTTATACCAATTTTATTCTATCTGTTTAATATATAAATAGTAATTTATTATTTGTATAAATTTTTTCCTATCTTTTTAGTGTTTTCTAGAACCATGTTTCATACCCATTATACTTCAATAATTTCATCTCAAAATATCCCTCTTTTTATCATGAAATTATTTTATATTCTTTTATGAATACCAAAAAATCTATCCCCACATTGGGTAATCAAATATATTTCAAAATGATATATTTTATTCTAGAATTAACATATATGAAACCCTCCTTCCTTTTCCGTGGTTTTCAAATGAAAAAAACATAATATTTTTAAGCGCATTTTAAAACTCAGTGATTTTCATATAAAAACCGTATTTTTTATATTCCACGATTTATTTATGAGATGTTTTATTATGATATATTTGGATAAAATTAATTAATTAAAATTAAGGATTAATCTTGATAATGGTCTAATGCATTTGGTAGAAAAATTAATCTCTAGAGTTTACATGTTTTACGATAATGTAGTGAATTCCATTATTAATTTTTATGGCACCTCAGTGATAAAACATGGTGAAATGAATATGAATGGATATATTAAATTTAAAATAACAATTTCTATGTTATTATTATTGTAATTTTATTTGTGTTATTTCTCAAGTTCCCTTTTTATTCTATGTTGATATTCTTCATGTTCTTATCAATATTTCTCAAGATTAAATGTAAATTGTTTCACATTGTTTGCTTACCGAGCCTTCTTCTCAACCTTTACATTGATATTTGTCCCAAGGTTATGTGATGCACTAAATATAAATTGGATGAAATTTGAAGACAGCTTCTAATATAAATTGAATAATTTTTTATGTTTTCATGTATTATGTAACTTTTGGTCAATACACTAAACATGAAAAGATCTTGTTTGTAAAATGCTATGTAATGATATGTAACAAAAAGGTGGGATGAAATATTTGATATACTTGTTGAATATGTTTTTGAATGTAAAATCAATATAAATCTAAATGGGAATATATATTTTATATACATGAAGCATTCTCTCTATCACGACCCGTCCTCGGGGCCCGTACCGTGAGTACCCCAAGCCCTCATTCCATAGGCTAGGGGCAGACGATTAGCACCAAAGGCGTAAATCCCAATAAATATAAAGGCATTTCCATTATAAAAGTAAACAACACAATATAGTATGCAACAGAAGTAAGCACTAAGTAATTCTGAATACAAATGTAAGTGCTGAAATGAAAGGGGATGGAAATACAAGCCCAACAGTCAGTACAGTACAATTGAAAAACTAGTACAAGTAAAGTAAAATAGCAACCACTGAGTCGTCCTATGGAAAACCCACCTAAAGTGTGGGAAAAGTTGGCCTCCTCAGCACCCTGGGTCTGTCCTTCCACTCCGTGTACGTATCATCAAATGGTGCACCTCCGGGTACCGTCCCACTCCTCATGTCTCTTCCTCGATCATTGTTTTTCGTCGTCTACAACCAACACAACGTATTGCGCGGATAGACCGTGCATGGGTGAGTATACGATACTTAGTAGGGACCCTGAGACCCCCAAATGTCTCCCAAAATCAATGGAGGATAAACCAAAAAATAAATATACAACCATGAAATAAAAACGAACCCTACTTAGGTATATGCCCATACATATATCTAATTTATCAATCTTAGATCATCTCCAACTCTCGAGCCCCAGAACAACCCAGTCCACACAGGAAAGAAAGTCAATCACATCAATGATAATGATTGAAAGTCAAGACTCAGCTCACACAAGTATACATCATTTGTATTGAGATAGAGATGATCAGATGTAGTCAATAATTAATCTAAGCTGTCGGACCCATGTAGGATACAAGACCAGCTAAGTTTTCGGACCCACATAGGATACTAGTCCAGCTACTCTGTTGAACCCATGGAGGATTCCAGTATAGTTTCCATCACTGCCGAACCCACAAATGATACCAGTATAGTTGTCTTCGCTGCCGAACCCACAAAATATTCTAGTACAATTGTCTTCATTGCCGAACCCATTGCGGATTCCAGTACAGTTGAAGCTGCAGTCGCATACATCTCTAGGTTTCCCGCACACATCACGCTCGATTCCGGGAGGGTCCTCTCCTCGAGCCAAGGGGGAGATACATCAACTATCTCAATTTCTAGAGTTTATGTATCCTGAAGTTCTCTCTCGGCAATTGAAACCCAACACGACAGATGACGCGTCAATCGGACGCCAGTTCTGAGAGTTACTAGCATTTTCGTTCCAAGGGCCCGGTTGATACGCTCTTTCCAAACCCGGCCGTTTTCCAATGTCATCCAAATGTCACTTAGAGTATCACAAAAGGACTACCTCATCGTTAGGGCCCTAGTTTCATAGACAACATGTCGATTAGACGCATGGTCTTAATGATATTCACATTTAAGCGAAACGGGCCCGGCCCGAGAAGCCCGATGGGCTGGCGGGTCGGCCCGTCTTGACTCGGTGGGTTCGACCTGGCTAAGCGGGTAATCCCGACCCGAAAAATGCATGGCCAGGCCTGGCGGGGTGCGGCTCGGCAGGCGTGGCCTGGGTGGCCTAGTGATGCGGGGGGGGGGGGGGCAACCCCTTGCTTTCTTGAACTGGCGACGCTGCCCTCCTGTCCGCCCGGCCAAAGATGGCCGGTCTTCCTGAGAAGAGGGGCCCTTCTGGGCCGCTCTCCTACCACTCGGCACTTGTGGGTGCCACAGACTTATCCAACCCAGCCGGCTGACGAGCCGGCCGGTTCGCCCACTGATGCGGCCCACGGAGCGCTGGCCGCAGTTCTCCGCAGCACGGTGCCATGGGGCACCACGGTTCCACCAGCCTGGCCGACTACGACTGACCAGTTCTTCTTCGGCAGAGCGGCCCGCGATTGCGGGCTGTGGTTCTTCCACACACAACCGGCACACCGTCACCGCCTTTGCTCATCGTCGCCTCTTAAAACATTCCTCCATTGCTAATAAAACAAGGTTCAACGGAGGGTCGTCAGGCCGTGTTCGTTCATCCCGTGCCCTCCAAATTAGGCGGTATCACAAGGCCAAAGATATAACATGGTTTCCAATGAAGAACAAAGAACAATTTTATACAAATAAAATTGAAACAAACCCCCTAGCATGATTTCAAGAGTGGAGCACGTCAACGAGTCGCAGAAGACACACATTGCGAAGGTCGGGCGTCGTAAAAGAAGGACTTCAATTCCATTGACGTCAGAGTGATCCGAAATAAGAAGTGTTGTTGGTGACTTTGTTTTCTTTGTAGGAGATATTCTTCGTCGAGAGAAGAATGATGTTCTTCTATTTCTCAAGTGCTCTCCCCAAAACTCTCTCAACACAACGAGTGCCAAACTAAAATAATATCTAACGCTATTATTTTATTCACACATGAATTTTAAAAATTCAAACTATTTAAATAATTAATTGTAGGGTTCAATTTATTAATCAAAAGTGTTCGCAAAAATTAATGGGAGAGAGGGAGGTGAAGAGATCACAAATTAAATAATGGAAGAGTTGTCAAATTAAATAAGGGGGAGATTAATGGGGGGTTTAAGGGAGCTGAAAGGTTAGGGATTCGTGTGGGTCCCACCTCTCATTATCATCTCATGGGAGGTTTTGTGGGTGTGGGACCCACCTATCACTTCCCCTTGTAGGATATAACTATCAACTTTATATAAAATTTTGTACTAAAATTTTATTTAATTGATTCTAAATCCCCAAAAATTAACTCTCAACCAGCATAATACGCAACTGCGGTAAAGGTCTCCTTATGTGAATATTGGCACTGCGAGTTCTTCGCTGACCTCAGATTTCGATTCTGAAGACCAGTTCAAAAGATAGAAAAACTCACACGTATGTTTACTAAACGTACCTGAACAAAACATCAGAAATTTATTCCGGGCACGTTAGGCCTCGGAATCAGGCGTCGTCCGAAACTGAGGCTTCATAAAATTCCAAAGTATTTAAGAAAGAAAATTCCGTCAAATTCCCGAGTCTTTACACTCTCAATGAATTAAATAATAGATCTACATGAGCATGTCATTATCAATTCTATGCATAACACTTTTTAGAAAATAATAAAAATAAAATGACCAATACATTAATTCTATTAAGGCTATTATATTATTAAAACATAACCAAACAAAATGTTTTTAATGTCATATCAAATGGTTGGTTGGAAATATTACAAGTAATATTTATTAGATAGATTAAAATAGAAAATTAAATGAAATAATAATAAATTTCTTTATATAATACATGCATTATGAAGATGTAAAAAACTAAGCATCGTAAATGGTAATCTACATGAGTACATGAATAAATCTATAAATAATTTTAAAAAAATATTCAAACATAAATCATTATAATAAATTAATCATAAAACAGTATAAATAAATTAAATAAATTTAACTGAAATTGAGAAAATAAAAAATGTGGAATTAAATTTTGAACTAACAGTGTCATGACTCACCGTTGGATGTCTAGTGGTTTTTCATTGACACTCAATTTAAAATTTTTGGTGGATTTAAATCATATTTTACATACCATTTTCATTTTATTAAAAAAATAAAATGATTTAATAAAATAAAATATTTCCATGAATAAAATCATCAAAGGGTTCGATGAAAATATTAAAATAGGACTCAAAATTGGATGTCTGATAGTGTCTCATGACTCATAATTAGGATCCAATGGTGGCCCATTTATCGTTGATCACTATTGTGTTCCTATGGTGGATCTTGTCTCACGACTCATTGTTGGGTTCCATTGGTGAAAGGATGAAAATATAACCAAATAATCAAAATGAACTTAATCGTCAAGAACATTACTACGAATTATAGAAGAAGAAATATTAATAAAAATGTTATAAAAATAAATCAAATATAAAAGAATACTAACATACAATATGATGAAGAAACTCAATATTGATTCTCAACGGTGGGTTAAATGTCATACCATTGAGGTGTAATGGTGGAAAATTCAGACAATTGGAAAAACCCAATGGAACAATTAATGGAATACTTTTCTTGTTAATGGTGTCTCAATCTTTCTGAAAAACACATGTACTATTGGTTAAAAACAATGGTTTCAAATGATATAAATTATAAAAACATCCATATAAAAAAATAAGAAATTAATTTTTTCAACTGAAAAGAATTAACATAAATATTAGAATATTATAATTTATCAAAACGTTGAGATAATGTCAGATAAAATACATAATTAAAAAACAATATCCCTCTATTTTTAAATTACAAAATATAATATTTTTAAAATTTTTAAACCATATAAAATTAAAATTATTAATTTATCTAAACATTCAACCCATTTTTAAATTCAACAAAAAGTACATTATCATAATTATAAAACATTGTTGTTTTTTAATAAAATAACTTTTGAACATTAAGAACTAATTATAATAAAAAAAATTCATGTATAAAATATAAAAAAAAACATGGAATAGATATATCAATACACTAATCATAATAAGTAATAACTTATCTTTCAACATACCCCTTTCAAACGTCATTCTATCAAATTTAATAGGATCTAACTATTTAGTGAAAATATTTTCCAATTTTTTCTCATTTTTAATAAACTCTAAACATATATAGCCATTATTGACAAGATACCTATGAAAATGAAATATAAAATCAATGTGTTTGGTTCTTGAGTGTTGACAATGGTTTTTATAAATAGAAATAGAACGAGTGTTATAACAGAAAAATTTATCTTTTCTAAAATAATATTACAATCATATAATTTTTTCATTATCCATATTCAATATGAACAACAACTAGTCTAAACAACATATGTAGCTTCAGTTGTTTATAGTCTTACTGATAGTTATCTTATAGAACTCCACGAAACTAAAAATTTTCCTAATAATTGAAACATACATGAAGTATGTTTTTCAGTCAGGTCTGTAACATCCACTGTCAAATTCAGAAAAAGATAAAAAATCAAAAAAATAATTAAAATAAAATAATCTAGTAGTTACATTCATTTGATATACCTTATTACCCATTGAACAACCTCAATATGACTTTTAATTGGGTTGGATTGATATAAATCACACATGTAGACCGATGACATAATAGCTAGCCTTAATGCAGTATGATACACAAGACTTCATATCATGCCTCAATAAAACTTATCAAAGACATATTTTCCACATTCATCTTCCTTAAAAATTGATATTGTTTTTATATGAGTTACAATAGTTTTATAAGAATCATGTAAAATCTATTTAACATGATATTGGTCATACCTAGATAGATTTAAGAAAATAACATTTTTTCATTGATTAATTTTTAAAACAAGGAAAATTATTAATTCCCCCATTAAGCTCATGTCAAACTCAATATTCATTAAATCTGAAAACTCATTAGAAAATTTATCATTTATATAACCAAAAATGAAATAACTACCATAAATATGTATTCATAATATATCATTTGTAACAATATTTATGAATAATGTTGTTTCAACCATACCATTAAAAAAATTAGAAATTAAATACTATGTTGGTCTTTCATATGATGCTTTAAAAGAATTATTAATATAATAATGATACATCGAATTTTTGTATAATTTTTTTTGAAATTCATTAATTTGAAATCCCTGTGGTTTCTAAACATACAAATATTTTGAAACAAGGCCCTTTAAAAAACAATTTTTACATCAATTGGAAAATGTTTAAAATTTTTATAACATGAAAAGGCTAATTAAATATGTATATTCCTATCAAGAAACTAGTGAAAATTAATCCTCAAAATCAATACCTTATTCTTGAAGATTATTTTGGGAAAAAAATCTTGTATTACTTCGAACTATATTACCATATTCAATCAGTTTATTTTAAAAATTCTAAATGGTTCTTATAGACATTGTATCATTAGGTAACTAAACTAAATTCCATAATTTAATTATATCAATATATTCGTGTTCATAATTTATTAAATTAACCAAATTATACCCTTTCAAAAAACATTAATATTAATAGGAATAAAATCAACTACAAATATAGAATTTTCACAGAAATGTGAAACATAATGTCTAGTACTAACTCTAGATTCCACATTTCCTATTAAATTTTCCAGATAATGATCTCTATGAGTTTTCCAAATTATAGGATCTGATTGAGAAGAGAAATTCTCCCATGAAATTGATTCATCATTACATTCAATTTGATAATCATTAAATTTGATTCATTATTTTCTTTATCATTATCAACAGAGTCATTTCATTTCTTATTATTTATTTCAATGAATTAAACATGAAATGATCCTTCTACTGATGTTATAATTTTATTATATACCCTATATTCATTATTATTATTAGAATATACCCAAACGTATACCTTCTTCACTTGTTAAATCAATATTATCTAAATTATATTAGGTATTTAAAATATATAGAGTACATGAAAAAACATTAAAATAATCTATTTAGGGGTTTTTTATTTTTAATAGTTTAGAAGTTGATTTCTTTTTCAATGTTCTAAAATAAATTCTATTTAAGATATAACATGAATATTTAATAGATTCAACACAAAACTATTTTGGAAGGTGGATTTCATTAAGAATTTTCCTTTCCATTTCTTGAATAGTTTTACTTTACCTCTCTACAACACCATTCTGTAGTGGTGTTCTTGTGGCGGGAAAATTATTAAAATATCTATTGGTTTTAAAAAAAACTAATTCACATTTTACAAAATCGTGTCCTTTATCATATCTAATATGATAAATTAAATGACCTTTCTGATTTTTAATTTTCATACAGATAGTAATAATTATTTTTAATGATTCATATTTTTATGAAATGAAAATAGCGTAAGTAAATATATCTTAATCAAAATCAATTACAAAAAAATATCTTTTAGAACCTAAACAACCAATTCTCACAGGTCAAAAATGTTTAAGAGAGATAATTTCTAAACAACTAGTAGTATTGGAAATATTTATAAATCTATAAGATTAATTATACTACTTACATATCAAACAATAATTGCATACATAATACATACAGGACATATAGTTTGGATGTTCTAAAACCAGTTCATGTTTATCTATCTTGTACAATTATCAATGGTGGACATGTACTAACCTCATATTCCACATGATTTGATCTGTATCGACAAAATTTAATCACTTTAAATTCTTCATGGTTAGTTCTGAGAAATCAATAGAATATATATTTTATTTTTATTATCATAAAAGAAAACATTATTTTCATTTAAGAAAGACATTTTTTATCATAATATTAGCATACATTCCATTATCACAAATTTGTGATATTCTAATTAAGTTATGATTTAATCCTTCAACAAATTGTAATTTAGAAATTACAATATTAGTTAATAAAAAAATTCTCTAAGACCATTAACAATACCGTTAAAAATTTTAACCTAAAGTGACTGTACATCCATTACAAGTGTTAAAATATAAGAAATTATAAATTCCACTAGTCATGTTACTTGAGCACCCACTATCCATGTACAATATGAATTGGGAACTCGTTAGTTATGTTTCGTACAATAAAATCTAAGAAGTAGGTTTTTTGGGTAACCAAACTAGTTTGGGTCACACTAGATTTGTAGAAAATGATTTAGGAACACATACAGATGTGAGACATTTAATGTATGTTAATCTAGATTAATAGTTTTTTTAAATGAATGTATTTGAATTATCTATAGAATGAGTAATTATTTAATAACATTCATATTCAAAAATACCTTTCATGTTTCACTTAAAGAACGTAACATTTTAAATATTCCCATTTATGATTTTAACATATGAAGTTCTATACATATGAGGAGTCAAATTATTATTACCCAAAGATTGTTTATAATATTTTAGTTTGTAAGTACCCAATATTTTATCAAATTTCACTTTTCCGTGATTAAATATAGATAAAGCCTCTTCTAAACTTGTGATTTCCTTTTTATGGTTTTCATTTATTTTCTGAAAAACATCCATGACAACATATATTTTCACATTTGAGCAAGAACCATAATTTTTTAGTTTCTTATTTTCATGTTTTAGATTCATTTATTTCACTTAAAGATTATCTAAATCATCACAAAAAATTTAAATATTCTATGTTGATCTTTCTAATTATTAGTTAATAAATATTTTATTCCAAATTTTTAATCTATGTCTTTTAAAAATTCTTTTTCTAGAACATTTTTAATGGATTATTTATTAAAAATGTATTATTTAGTTTTGTATTTAATTATTTGATGTTATTATTTGATTTTCAGAATTCCTTGTAATGTTCAGCCATTATTAATAAGTAAAATTTAATTTTTTAACATTGAGTAGTTAAATCTTTAATATTATATTACATATTAGATACATAACTAGAACTGTAATCTTAGTTAGAGTGTTCCTCAGATACAGCAGAAGCCATCAAAAGTATATTTTTACATTCTATTTCACATTCAGGACTAACATCACTTGAGTCTGACACTTCTGTGTATCTCAATATAAAATGATATGCAATTTTTTTCCTTAATGTATTGTTTACCACTTCCTTATTGTTCTAATTTATGATAGTCAAAATTTATGTGCCCCATTTTTCTGCAATCATAGATAATAAATGATGAATAATAATATTTATTTATTTTACCTCTTTTAGTAAAACTTCTATCATATTTGAGATATTCTATTCTTAGATGATTCTAGAATCCTCTGTTGCACTTAATGTACATGTAAACACCATTAGAGAAATTTAAAATTTCATCCATCTTTCATAGCTCTAACTCAGAATTATTAGAATTTTTAATAAAATTTATAATTTGATTTAAATGCTATAGATTTTCTCATTTCATGATAATCATTATTTCTATTCTTTATTTCCATATTTTATTGTAAAATTGTTTTTATCAGCTAGTCCATGGAATATTTAGTAAAGTCCATTATTTTTCAATAGCCACATTAATTGGCTTCCTTCTTTTGGGTAGATAACTTAGTAGTCATTCGATAAGTTTTTCATTCTTCATGGTTAATCCTGGATACACCATTTTTTTTATAATATTTTTTAAATCATTGTACATATTGTTTAAACTATCTTGATCACTTATCCTGAACACTTCAAATTCTGGCTGATGTATATCTAACATAGTTCTCCGTAACTTATCAGTACCTTGGTGAGTGAATTTTAGAGTGCTTCAAATTTCTGAAGCAGACTTGTAAGATGATATAAGACTATACACATTTCTTCATAATAAAAAATACAACAAATTTTTGAATTATTAATTAAAAAAACATTTAGTGGCCCCATTACTAGTAGAGTTACTAACTTATCCTTGGGTTATTTAGAATGCATAGATATAATAACCCAATATTCATGAAAAATGTTTTTAATGAATACCTCGATCCAATCTTTCTGGTACACATAATCACATCCATTGATGTGAGGTGGTATGATATGATTAAACATCTATAATTTCTCTTTATCCATAATAGAGAATTAGAGCTTTTCTTTTGATGTTTTTGTCTAGTATAATGGTTATTTTAGAACTTTATAATGAAAATCATTAAAACTAATTCCTTAAACAAGAACCAAACTATAGTATAAATTCTTTGTGCTCTTAGTATGGAAGAGATGACAAGAGAGGGTTGAATAGTTTTTTAATTTATTATTATCTATTTTAAATTTATCATATTTATAAAATAAATGATAACTATTACAGTGGAATGAAATGATATGAGAGTAGTAATTTTTATAGAGTTTTGAAACTCAAGATCATAGTCCTCTCTTAAATATTATATACTCATCAAGGAGACTAGTATGCACTATAAACTTGCTATTGAATATGAGTAATAACCCAATTACATGAATTATATGCGTACCTTTTTTACCAAGTGGTATAACCCTACATACCTTTTTCACTTGGAGGTATAACCCCTAACTTTCTAAAGAGTTAGAACCTTCTTAACTTCTTTCTAGAAAGAGTAAGCCAACCATCATATTAGATTGGACAAATAACCCAACAATATTATTTTTTGGGAATAATGAACAAATGATAACTTTTTGAATGGAAAATCTTAAAAAGTTCATGGGAATACGATCATGGGATTGGAAAAATTACATTAGAGAATAAAATAAATAAAAAATAATGAATCATTAACATGAGAATGTGATAAAAAAGTTCAATTCAACTTATCTTTCTTGATCACAATGCTTTGGAAGATTTAGATGATAATGATTTTCTATGAGCTCATAAATATTGTAGACATTGAAGAAGATTCATGATTAAACTTTTAGAATAACATGAATGTATTTCATATCCAATTCGAATGAATTATCGAATGTAAAATTTTAAATAATATGGCAATGAACATCTGTTTTTATACATTAATAATTCCATCAAACCATTAAATATAATATCTATAGGAGCATTTAATTATCGAATTTATACATGCCTCATGTTAGAAAATAATAAAAATAATATGAATGTTAAAATATTTCAGATAATGTCACCCTAGACCTAAAACATAATCTGAAAAAATATTTTTAATAATATATAAAAATTCTTCTTAAAATATTAAATGTATTATTTATTAAATAGACCATGAAATATTATTAAATTTAATAATAAAAAACTTCTATATATAAGACATGCATCATAAATAAGTGAAAATGAACGCATAAAAAATAATAACATTCATGATTCTATGTAAAAAATTCTGTAGTTAATTTTGAACAATAATTCAAAAGTATTTCACTATATAATATTTTGAATTTATCAATGTAATTAAATTTATCAAAATTAACTAAAAATGATAAAAATAATAAAAGATTAATTTTATTGATCTAACGGTTTCATGAGTCACTGTTGGATGTCTGGTGGATTCTTAGTGACACAACAGTTGAAATATCTGGTTGTGTCAAAATATATTTTATATACCATTATCATTATAAAAACTGAAATAATTTAATCAAAACTATAAACATTTACTAGTGTAAAATCATTAAATGTTTTTAAAGGGAAAATAAAATAAGCCTCTCAATTGGATGTCCAACGGTGACTCGTGACTCACCAGTTGGTTCTGATGGTGGATCATGTCTTATAGATCACTGTTGGGTTCTAACTGTGGGTCATGTCTTACAACTCAAAGTTGCGATACAATGTTTACAGGTGAAAATATAAAAAAATAATCAAAATTAAGTAAATCATCATGATTTTTTATACAAATTATGATAGAAAAAATAATTAATAATAGTTAATATAAAAAATCAATGACAACAAAACACTTATATTTAGTAATATGAAAATGACGTCACCATTGATACTCACCAGTGGGTTAATATTAATAATTCTATGGTGCAATAGTTCAAAAATCATATCATTGGTAAAAACAAATGGTACCATACATGACATAACATTCATAACAATAATTTTTTATTCATGGTTACAAAACAAACATACTATTTGTGGAAACAATTACTGTCAAAAGTTATAAACTGTAAACAATTACATATAAAATAAATAAATAAGAAATTAATTTTTTTTATAGAATATAATAGGATTCAATTAAATATTATACAATTATAATTTATCAAAACAAAGAGAGTGTTGAAAAAATATATACCAATCAGAAGAAAAAACTACCCATTAAAACAAAAATATCATTTTTGAATAAATTTATAAAATTTATATAATTTTTATAAATAATATTTTAGAAGTGATAGAAATAATGATTATTCCATTAGAAATATTATATTTTAAAATAATTTTTGAAATCAAGTTTAAAAAAATGAGTTTAAGAAATATAAAAATATTTCCTTTTCTTTTGAAAATTAATTTTACTTAGAATCATTTATAAAAACATTTCTAAACATGTAATGGGATTTACATTAATGAAAATGATTAAAAAGAATGTGTTTAAATTGAATATGTTTAAAATATTGTTTAGAAATTATTTTGAACATTTGTGTGAAATATAATGTTATGAGTCACATTATAATGTCATTTTCCAAAAATAAAATGGAATTATTTTTAAAAAAATAATATTCAATAATGTATAATTAAAAAAACAGAAGGGTTTCACACAAGAGATCAATAGTGAAAGATAATAAGTCGAACATGAATGTGAAATAATTTTTTATGATTTAGAATAACTTTATTGACAACCCACATTTTGAAAATCGATAATGAAATATACTTTGAAAAGGATACGAAATTGAATAAGAAGATAACATGAGATAACACATAATTTGGTCCACCAATATAATGCGGAACATTTTGTTGTTGTTAAAATATGGAAATGGAATAGAAAGCATCCTCAAAGAGGATGTTAACTTTTCTTAACATTATAAACTTTTATGAAGAGACAAATCCATCAATTTAATTTTATAGAAAATAATGAAGAAATACTATAAAATTTCATCATAAAAGAAAATAAAACTACTCGGTACAGACATAGTGAAATAGGAATAATTATTTTCAAATTTTTCCAAGGACCTCCTTATTATAATGATAAAAAATATGGATTATTTTTTCAAATGAATTTAATGATTTATGATATTCATCTATATTATGATTTAAAAAATAAAAAAATTGAAAATGATGATCTTTCATTGTCGTATACCAGTAATGGAAATAAACTACCATTACATGATATGAGATACCCCTCATAGATACTACCAATTCAATGTTGCAATTCTAGATCAGTTGTATGACAATTAAGATCTACCATAATGTTGTGACACTATCCTGTAAAACTACCACCAATGAAGATCTAACACTACAATAAAGGACATATATTTCAAAATTGATGTCATCAACTAGTGAGGGTATAGTTTGTTATCTATGATATGGTACCACCAGGATAAAATATTATTATGATATACAACCAGAATCAAAGAGCTACTATCAACGGATAAACTACCAAGAGCTACTAGTAGTGTTTTTCACCTCTAGAGAGCCACCATAGATAATTAGAATTAATTTTCATATAATTCATCCAATGGATAGATTATGCAATGTAATGTTGATAGAGCCATGTTGATTTAATAACAATTATTCTTACACCACTACACATATGTCTTAATGATTTTTTTACCATTTTGGATTTATCATTTAGTTTGAGGATTTTAGTGCTCTATTATCCTATTTCCAACAATGAATAAATGATACCTACGTAGTATATATTCAGAGTCACATCATGTTCAAGTTATAGATGTCAGGATATTTATATATTAAGTGAGAAATAAAGATGTTGGGACCTTCATAGAAGAATTTAGACACATAGATTTTGTGAAAGCCATATAAGTTATTTGATATAGAGATATATAGATACTTGTGTATAGATGAACTATCACAAACAATATGACATTGAATGAATTATTTTCTACATATCCATGCAACATTATTTTCATACATTTTTTGCAACATGTTTGAGAATCTTTAAAAAAATATTCACGGACATCTGAAACAAATAATCTATTCAGATTGTACAACTCTACAATTTCTCATTTCTAATTTCATTATATAATTTTTTTTCCTAATTTTGATATTTTTTATCAGTATTTATCTATAAAAAAATTATCTTATACTAAAATAGAGTTATATTGAGGGAATGTCTAGATTATTTTCATTTTTGTTACCCTGTACACTGGTAGAAGAGGTTTTGTGTGACATCAAACCTTTTTATCCCATTTATAATCATGGATGAGGCTTCATTTCTTGAAACCCTTATGTTTTTTGTGTTAAACCCAATCCCAGTTATTGATGGGTAACTTTTTTAACAAAATTTATGATAATAGAAAAATAACATGTTGTTGGGATTGTGCCTTATATTGAGACAACACCCATTTTTATAATTCTATTGTGCCTCATTTGTTGGGTGTTATTTTTTTTGTTATATTTATTTTAAACAAAATAGGTTTTTTGGTATTTACATAATTTAAAAAGATTAACCTTATAGATATAATAAATATGTGTCTTATATATAGCGTTTTAGGTGAATAAATTAGTTTGAAATTCCATTAATTGAGCAGTGATCAAACTTTACAGAGGAATTTAAAATATTAAATGTATTTTTATAATATTTTATAGAATGGAATTTTATTGAATTTTTATAATTTTGTTTTAAATTGTTATAATATAATTTTTTCACTGAAAACTCTATTTACCCCTTCTTGAGTTTTCCACTGTAATGAACATTTTGTATAAAAGGATTTAAATTTATCTTTTTTATATGATATATTACTCCCAAAAGATCATAATGTTTATGTTATACTTAAATTTAATTCATTATAGATTACAATATCCAAGAATTATCTTTAACTAGATGGCCTCAATATTTTAATTGAACTAACTATGATTAAAACATTAATATAGAAATTCTTTTGGAGATAATGGGAATTGATATTTGGAGTATTATAAGGGGTAAAAATTAAAACCCAAAGCTAGTAGAGCTGACTGGAGTGACAGAAATATGTCGATATATAATTGAAATTATAATTCCATAAATGATTTATATTGTTCATTATTTAAGGATAAAATTAATATAATATATATATATTCTATGACTATAACTATTTTTGGAGATTGATGTTTTATCATATGAGGGAAAATTAAATGTTAATGAAATATGGTTAAATTCCTCCAATGGCTCGAAGGCCTTCATTTTTTATTGATTTTTGATAATCCACCTTTCAAGGGGTGAGGTGGATCCCTTACAATACCTGAAGGCGTAAGTATTATAAGGCCCATAGGCCTCAGAGGAATTCATTTCCCGTAGGCTTCAATCATTACATACAATTTTAATCATATAATCCTACAATATATGTAATTTACCAATAAAGGAAATAATTGTAATACTTATTATGTTTTAGGATTAACTGTATGTAAATAAATATGAAGAAGTTGATCCTAAGAGCAATTCATTACCCATTAAGAAAAATAACTAAACAATAAAAGAAATGATCATTGATAATAGTTCATGTTAAGTGGATTTAACCTTAAATAGGGATGAGTATGTGGCTCATATATTAATATGATTAAAAACACAATACAATAAGTATAAAATATTAATAAAATCTAATTAGTGGGGAAATCTTGATAAAAATGGAAATTGGATAAAAGAGTGAAAAAATGATGATTCTATAAATGATATACACTTGAATGTGTGTAAATAAAAATAGAACATCAATTTAGGCCATATTAAGTTGAAATATAAAAATAAGTATTAGTAAAAAGGTCAAAGATATAAAATGACTTTGAAATCAACATGGAGTGCCACTGAACACAACTCATGTGATTCAAAATTGAGGAGTGAAAATATTATAGAGAGGGAAAACATGTGTTTCATAAAAAAAGCATTTGAGGTAAAAATATTCTTCTCAATACATTTATTCACATTTATAATGTTTATAATATATAAATTCATGAATAAAATATTTCCACTGTTGATTTTTTTTCAATATTGTAATATTTTGGTGGTTGAATTTAATGAACACAAATATAAATATAAATGTTTAAATAAGATAAATTAATTTTCATCTTACTTTGATAACTATTTTTAATTGTAAATGATAATAATGATAAAATAATAAAATAAAATAAAAATACTAAACTTGATAATGAGATATTAATGAAACGTACTCCTGAGTATACTACATGAATTGGTTACAAACATGAATTGTGGTGAATTAATAAAAATAATTTTGTACACATATGTACTTCTTCTAGTTATATGAACAATTTTTATTATTTTGGGAGCATAATTATTTTTTCTAAAAGCATAAATACTACTTATAGGAAACTTACTAAATAGTTATGGATTCCTCAAGATCGTAAAACTAATATTTATGGATTCCTGAAAATATGAGTACTAAAAATATTATGGTTTTAGCATCAATAGTGGAAACCTATTTGGAGTGTAATTTTATTCATATATTATATCTGGATAGTGTATGACCTAGAAAATTACTAGGTAAAACAAGATCTTTAGAAAATATATCAAATTTTATTATGGACATGTCACTTTTGGTGCTGATGGAAACGTAAATATAATAAGACTCGATCAAATGGATAACTCTAGTACTATTTTTATTTCAAATGAATTATTTGTAAATTAATTTAAATTTAATATTATTAAAATTAAACAAATTTTTTAATGAGGTTTAACATGTTAATCATGATAAAAATTCTAGAGATATATTTGACGCAAAAAATTGTTTTATTTGTACAACTATGTGAAATTATATTATATATGTTGTTGATTGGAATTCATTATTCTCTTAGAAAATTATTTGTTTAACTGAAGATTATAAAGAGTCCTGTATTTGGAATAGGACTCTAATAAATTAAAATATACATTCTTTGAGGAAGATAACTATGAATGTATGATCCATTTATTTTCATATACAAAATTCCCTAGTAGAAAAATTATGTGATCATTGTCGAATTGGAAGCATGAAAAAATAATTTTCAATATAAATAATTAACTTTCAACTTCTAGACCATTGTGGTGGGTTCATATGGAAAAGTTTTGTCCTTATAGGGTTTCTAGTTTAGTTGGAAAACATTTTAACTATGTTATTGTATATTATTATTCAAGATATATATGGTTGTTTTTCATTGATCGTACGATTGATAATCATTCATGTCTTTCTAAATATATTATATTTGTTGAAAAAAAATGTCAAATTAGAATTAATACGTTAATAAGTGATCTTGTCCATGATTTTCAAAACCAATAGTGTGAATAATTTTTCTCACAAGATTGAAATAGTCATTTCATTTTTCCCCTAGGACCCCACAACCAATGGTTTAGTAGAAAAATGAAAATGGAAACATCATGAAATTTACCAAACCATTCTTAATGAGTCTGATTTACCAATTTATTTTTTTAAAGAGGTTATAATATGCATTATTGAATAATTATTTCATTTTATATTATAACACATTAAAAGAATAAACCTTATAAATTATGTAATAGAAGAAACATTAAATTTAATTACATTGTAGTATCTAGATGTAATGTCATTATACTCAATTTAAAAAATAATTTAGAAAACATTGAATCCCAAGGTGATGATGGAATTTTCCTTGTAATTTCAATACATGAAAATCATATATAGTTTATAATAAAAGGACTATGACAATCGATTAATCTATATATATAATGTGTTATGATATAGATCAACATGAATCTAATACCACTTTAGAAAATCATGATGTTGATTATTCTAATTTGTATATCTATATTATACCGGTTTATTTTCATTAAACCTATAGAAAAATATCCAAATTTTGTGTAATTGTTTGAACCCCAATCTATAGTGTAAAATGAAGGGACTATGACCTCAATAATTAGAGCTATTATGACCCATATATATCATCCATCAGATTATATATCAAGATACCTAGATGAAAGAATATGCATAAGATCTTTGTTTATAAACCAAGTTGAAAAATAATATTTACATTCACAACTTCAACCAAATGACTTTATAGTTGTAATAAATGATGAATTATGGTTAATATAAATGTGAGAAGATAATTTTTTTTATGGAAATATATTCTAGGATCTTGTTGAATGATCCAAGGACAAGTTAAATATTGTCACTAAATGAGTGTTTAAAAACATGGATGATGAGTTAGGAATAATAATTAGAAATAAGGAAATATTTTTTTATAAGGATATAGTTATGAAGAAGGTATATGGTTCTGTAGAAAGAACATCACTTGTAGCTAGACATAAGGAAATCAGACTGTTTTTTGAATATTTAGCAATTTTTCCATTGAAATTATATCAAATGAATATCAAATGCGAATTTATAAATTGTGTTATACATGGGGTTGATTTTTTGGACCAAACCCCAAAATATAAAACCCCCCATTTTCCAAATCATGTTATTAAATTTAGAAAATATTTATATAGTTTAAATTAACATCATATGTAATTATATGATTAGCATAGCGCATTTATTATTTTAATGGTTTTACTGAAGATATAGATGACCCTATATTTTTTATAAAATAATTTAAATCTATGATTTAATGATAAAATTAATGTTGATGATTTTATCTTTGGAACATTAAAAAATTCATCATCAAATATGTTATTAAGAAATAAAGAAAAAATAATTTGAAATGAGTCTGATGGGGGATGATATTTTTTTATTAGTTTTAATATGTTTAAAATGCGGATGAAATTATTTTAAATAAATAGGAGTACATTAAAGTTCATTTAAAATGTTTTCTTTAAATACATCAAAATGAAATAAAACATCAATTAGTAAATGATTTAAATTTTATGTTGTTCAAATTATGAAATTAGATTTTTCCTAATTATAATGGTATGATTGTAATATTATATTATATTACTTCCAACCAGCATGATAAAATAATTATTGTGGTTATGTGAGCTAATTATTAATCAAATCCAAGAGAGTTGGATTTTAATGTATAAAAATAATTTTTAAATACAAAAAATCAAGAAAAATAGGCTTATTTAATTATAGAGGATATGAATTTAAATAGAATTTTATTTAGATACTGATTTTTTTAGATGTTTGTGATATTGAAAACCAAAATCTAAAACTTTTACCTTTTTTGTAAAGTATCTAGTTTCATAGTGTAGTACGAAATATTAATTTTATTTATTATCCACAATTTATGTATAGTATATATCTATTAGTAGTTTCTGTGCACAATTGTTTTTATGAAATATACATTGCTGATCTATGTTTATAATCATCAATATGTACCGATAAATTTTGATATCACTAGTGCTATTAATATTAGCATGAATCATGTACGAGATTATAAAAAAATTTATAATGATATAAGACATGACATTTTCTAATATCATTTTCAAAAAGATGATATAACTTTATAATTCATTGGAAAAAATCATCAACTTACAGAAGTATTCACCATGCTGTGAATTTTGAGAAATTATGATACATATGACCTTAACATGGTATGAAAGAATTTCAATAGTTATTTATTTTCATGTTTATTTTGTTTCAAATTGTAAAAAATCACCATACTAGTATAGAAAATTTGTATTAACCCTTATATGACTATCCATTAAGACTAAATATTATTTTATCTACCATGATGATCAACAATTAGTCATGATACCATAAGGATCAACAATTAGTCATGATTCCATGATATTCTATCACTAGTTGATCTACTATTTCATCAGTCATCATTATCGTGGTATTATGATTTGAAACCATTTAATGATACCAATACATATTACCATTAGGATGATCATGTATAAACTACAATTAGGACTTTATCATTACTAGTGCTAAAATTTCTATTTTTTACAATTAAAATGTTTGACATATTTGATTTTTTTCATATTATTATTATTTAATTTGTTATTTTATAATCCCTAAGTGCCAAATTTTCATATATTCTAATTCTTAATATGAAATGATCACTCTCACATCCCATTGGGATCCATTTCACTTCCCTCTCTTCCCACTCAAATAAATAATTAACTTTATTCCATTGAAACCCCTTGTAAAATGGTATGAGTTGTGTTTCCTAATGTTTCTCCTGATGATTCAAATCCATTGATGATATATAGAGTAGAATTGAGTCATCATGAAGTGCTGATAAACCTACAGATTGCATCTCAGGTTGTAGTATCTAAAAAAGAAATTAATTCAATATGGTTATCAGTGATAAAAATTGTTATTTGGAATGTGATATTGGACAATGGATATGTCAAATGGATCCCATGGAATTATAGAATATTCTAACCTAAGTTTGTTCATGATTTCTATTAATATGCAGAGTTTCAATTTTATGAATAGAAGGATGTTATTAAAATAGCGATAGAAGAAAAATATATTGTTTTCTATTTAATTGAATGGTCTAAATGGCTTGGAATTCCTTAAAGAAGTGTACACGAGGATTATAAAGGATCATTTCTCACTAACTATGAGAACTTCATGAATAAAGATACATTAATTGAGTGGACTTGGAATGAAATTTTTTTGAGAACTACATTAGAGTTTTATTATTGATAACTTATATATCTATTAATGTAAATTAAATAAATGTTGTTTCCCAAGAAGGGGGACTTATGAGAAATGTTGTAAGAAGACATTTTCATCATGATTCTTCCAAAAATTGGAGAAAAGACTACTTTTTTTAGATATTTAAAGGTGTATATGATGAAATAATGTATTATTTCATGGATATATAATACCCTTGCTCATCCAAAACTGATTTCCTATCTTTTGGAAGAATTTCAACATATTATTATTGGAGAAAAAAAGTTTTCAAATTTAATGGATTCTTCTTGATTCACGTAACCTGTAAAAATTTGATATTTAACTGTATCCCATGGTTGAAAATGAATGTAGTATATAATGATATAATTTGTGAAATTTTTAATATGGTAAAGAAACCTTCTATATAAAATTATTTTTAACCATGTCTTATATCCAAAATTTTTATTATAATATTCTTATGATAAAACGGTGAGAATGTTCCCAGTGTTGGACTCGAAGTAGGAGAAGCTATAGATAGGGAAGAGGTGTAAGTATTTATTTCAGTGGAATATGTTAGTCATCCTAATGATTCATTGAGTCCCCCGGTATCATATAGTTCTCATCGAACTCCTCTTTCCCTTTATTTGAATTAAATATCTTAAAATAAAGATGATGAAACCTATGATACTGAAGACTTTTTTTGGTGATTTGTGTAAAGTCCTGGAAATTTCAAGGAATTTTTTTTAAATACCTTGGAATTTTATGAGCCTGTTTCTTCTGATGGTACATGATTCTGAGGACTGGTGTGCCCAAAATCAAATTTCTGAAGTTTTGCTCATGTACGTTCAGAGAACAAAAGAGATGGTTTTTTCTATCTTTTGAACCGGTGCTTGGAATTAAAATTTGAGGGCACCGATTTACTCAAAATGCCAATAATTGATTAATGGGACACTTACCGTAGTTGAGTTTGCAAAGGAGGAGAAGATAATTTTGGGGGTTTATTTAAGAAGTAAATAGAAATTTTCAGAACAATTTTATTTTTTAAGGTGGTTATTCCTTCCTATGGGTAGTTAAGGGTAGGGCCCACATCCACTTAAGTACCCAAGTGTGGATGTTAGAGATGTGGGGACCACTTGAGCCCCACCAGTTAATTTCCCCTATTCTCATTAAATACCTTTCATTTAATTGGAAAACCCCCCCATTTAATTTCCAACTCCATTTTTTAATGGGGACCTTCCCTCTCACTTCCTATAAATCAATGGTCAACACGTCATTAAATGTGGCGATTAATTCTGGGAGTTTCTTTGCGTGTGTAATTAAATAATAGAAGGAAACTATTATTTAATTTGGGGAAGGACATTCGTTGTGCGGGAGAAATCAGGAGAGCTTTGGAGCTTTTGGAAGAACGATGAAGAACACTAGCCTTCGACAAAGAACAACAAATAATTCCAGTTCCTCGGAGATTGATGACGCGCCACCCTTACTATTCTCCGCGGAAAGAGAGAAGACGACGCTTCCTCCTCAGCACACTCCGATGACGCCTATGATCATCTTCCCCACGACGTCGTCTACCGAGATGCTGAAGTTCGACATCAATTATTGAGGTAGGTAAATTTGTATATTTCATTATGTGATTTATACCCTCGTGCTTGGTGATTAATTTGTTGGGCGACATTTGCACCTCTAACGCGGTGGGTGCGGGTTAACGAACAATCAGAACCCACCTCTTTTTTTTGTTCTTGATGCGAGGAATACTTGGAGATGACAAAGCGGGACCAAAATAGGGATTGGAGGCCTCCACAGTGATGTACTGGTCCCGAGGCGACCGCAAGCGTAGACATGAGCAAAATCGGACCACCAGAATGACTCCGGTGGCCCGCGGAAGTCTTCGGCACCATGGGGCACCGGCGCGGTGGTGGTGCCCCGACGCACTGCTGGAAGGAGCCCACCGCGGCTTCAGCTGCGGTGGATAGGGTTGGATCCCGTGGCCGTGCGGGATCCAGGGGAGACATGGCGCCAAGCGTCGCACCCGCGGAACACAAAGGGGGGCCGCATCCCCCCCGCTCGGCTCGCTGGCCGAGCCATCGTGCCCCCCACCGGACCGGGCCAGGGCAGGTCACGTGGACCGGGCCGTGCCCTTCCGGACCACACCCAGACCCGGGTCTGGTCGACCCGGTTTGGGCTGACCCAAGGGGGGGGGGGGGTTGGGCCAGGTCGGACCGGGGCCAGACCCCCACTTCAGACCATTTTTGGACTTTGGCCCATAACATGAGCTACGGACCTCCGATCGACGTAAATCTAGTTGCGAATGAATCCTTTGAACAATATGGTCGTTTTGGTATATTACACTTGAGTTTTGGGCCATGTTTGAATACGGCTGGGTTGGTTCGAACCCGAAACCAACCGGTCCCTTGGAGCGAAAATGCTTATATCTTAAGGACCGAATGTCCGTTTGACATGCCGTCAAATGAGTTGAAATGTTTTTGTTGAGATGGTCATTTTGTCTTACTCCACTTGAGGTTTGGAATTATATGGTGTATGGTCTGGTTGGTTTTAGCTTAAAAACCAACTGGGGCCCTGGGACGGAAAAGACAATAACTCTCAGACCGGGCGTCCGATTGATGCACCGTCTATCGCGTTGGGTTTATTTTGATGAGACAGAGCGTTGAGATACATCAAAACTGGACTTCATGATAGTTGATGTATTGAATACATTTCTCTAGGAGAGGACCCTCATGGAATCGTGCATGCTCTGTGCGGAAACCCTAGTGCTGGCTGCGACTGCGATGACGAAGACTACAATTGGATCCTCTATGGGTTCGGTAGTGAGAAGGAATGTACATGGATCCTCCGTGGGTTCGGAAGCGACGAAGAACATACTAGGATCCTCTATGGGTTCGACGGTGATGATTACTGTTCTTGTATCCTACATGGTTCCGGCAGTATATGACCTATGTACTTGTATCCTGAGTTGGTCCGGTAGAGTAGCTGGTCTTGTATCCTTTGTGGGTCTGCCAACTTAGCTGGTCTTGTATCCTACATTGTTCCGACAACATAGATGAATTAGTGGCTTCATTTGATCATATCTATCACCTTATGAAGTGTATACCTGTGTGAGCTGAGTCTTTATTCTCACTCTTTATTATCGATGTGATTGACTTGCTTTCCTGTGTGGATTGGGTTGTGTTTTCCTATGTGGAATGAGTTGTGATTTCTTGTGTGGACTGGGTTGTTCTTGGGTTCAAGAGTTGGAGACGAATTGTAACTGATGAATTAGGTATACGTATGGGCATATAACTAAGTGGAGTTATTTGATACTTTGTTATTGTATCTTTCCATTGTGGTTTATCCTTCGTGGATTATGAGAGACCTTTGGGGGTCTCAGGGTCCCTACTGAGTATCGTATACTCACCCCTGCACGGTCTATGCCCACACTACATTGTGTTGGATGCAGATGACAGGCAACACTGATCGAGGTTGGGGCTTGTGGAGCTGGAAGGTACCTGGATGTGGACCACTTGGCGGGACGTACACGGGGCGGACGACCGAACCCAAGGAGCTGAGGAGACTATCTGTACCCACCCTTCAGGTGGGATTCCCGGAGGACGACTCAGTGTTCCTATTTTACTTACTGCTATTGTACTTTCCTTTTAGTTGAACTGTACTTTTAGTTGGGTTTGTATAATGGCCCATTTATTTTTCATCACATACCTTGTACCCAGTTTTACATAGTGCTTACTTCCATGTGTACTCTGTTGTGTCTGTTACTTCATAAAGGAAATTACTTCCTTTCTTTTGAGATTTACGCCTTTGGTGCTAGTCGCCATCCCCTAGCCTATGGAAGGCGGGCTTGGGGTAGTCACGGCACAGGCCCCGAGGGCGGTTCGTGACAAATTGGTATCAGAGGAGTCGGTTCTACCACATAACTCCGGACTCTGATCTTTACTTTCTGTGAAGCAATAGTGTTAAGAGTATTGAGTGTGGTTTTTAGTCTAGGGAGTCTAGTGTTTGTGCGGCGGCAGACATATCCATACAACAGGACCCTGACCTCTATTTTCATACTTAGTGCATGAAAAAACTGATTGCGTGTGTGTTTCCTTTTAAATGTTTTCATTGTGATTACATTGTGTCAGCTCACCAGGTATACTGTTTGATCGTGGCACACCTGTTTCTTTTCAGGATGGCCCTACGAAGGCAGCCAGCCAGGGTTCCTAGTTACATGTGGGATGGCAGCCCACCGAGTGACGAGGCCTCAGTGCAGGGCCCCATTACAGTGGAGGCACCAGTGATACCACTACCCGCTGAGCCACCAATGCTACCATCCCCAGCGGCAGAGAGTGCACACAGCCTGAGCGCATTGCATGAGTTTTAGAGACAAAGGACACCCTGTTTCCGTGGAGAGACAGATCCTCAGGCAGCCGAGGATTGGCTGGAGGCTATCGTTAGAGTCTTCAGACTGGTAGGGACACTAGCAGGCCTTATGGTGATCCTTTCTGCGAGTCTCCTGCACGCAGCAACAGGTAGATGGTGGAGCCTGATGCTCCAGGTGCACGATGAGGCATATCTTCTTTAGACAAACATCAAGTGCCTTTTCCTCTCGGATTTTGTTCCATCCACCCTCCGTGCGGTGCACATGTAGGAGTTACTGTAGCTACAGCAGGGCAACATGATAGTAGCCCAGTACTTGGCGAGATTTACCGACCTCTCGCACTACTCCACGAACATGGTATGGGACCCATTCTTCCGGGCCCAGACTTTTGAGTAGGGAATGAGACATGAGATCATAAATTCGATGAATCCCCTCAATATCCCGATGCAGGCGGGCTACTAGAGTGAGCCTTGTTAATAGAGAGCTTCCTCACCGAGTAGCCATCAGCAGTGAGACCCACTTTTGGACGGCATAGAGCGGATTCTTCTGCAGCCGGCAGCCGACAGATGACGTAGGGGTCCAAGATGACCAGACCGTCAGGTGGGTGAAATTAGGATACGGGTTCATCTATGCGGGGCACATGGCACAGAGCCAGCCTTACGAGGAGCATACAATGATATGCATGCGGCGGGTAGGGCCACATGGCTTGTGACTTCCCGACCCCCCGTGCAGACGAGCAGCAGACAGTGGAGGGACCTCCCAGGCAGAGGCAGAGGTTCGACCATGGTGGTCTGTAGGGAGAAGGCAGACGAGGTAGAGGAGCTGGCCGAGCAACGGGTGGTGGATGACGCTTCGAGGCTCTACCACCACCACCCCAAGGAGGTCCACCCCGACCACAGGGAGCTGGCGGGTAGAGGCATGATCAGCTCTAGGAAGTATAGGCTTACGACCATGGTGCACCATAGATGATTCAAGGTACTATCTGTGTCTACTCCACCCTTGCTGCAGTTCCTATAGACACATGTGCAAGTCATTCTTTTAATACCGCTGCCCTTGTTCGGAGATCAGAGATTTCTACAGAGCCGTTGGCTTGATCCTTCTGGATAGAGACTCCTAAGGGAGAAGACTCGATGATCACGCCCTATTACAGGCAGTGTGAGCATACTCTAGGAGGTGAGATCATCGGTTGGGATCTTCTTGTAGCGGCGTCGAGGCCATACGCCATCATCTTCGGTATGGATTTTTTATCTACATTCCATTCCCAGATCGACTATATTAGTCTCATGGTGCGGTGTGTTCGCACGGATTGGACCTGGTTCACCTTCACCTGTGAGAAGGGGACCTTCATAGCACATGATGGACCCACGAAGAGGATAGGGCAACTGATCACACATCAGTTGGATAGTCTCATCCTCAGAGCAGTTGACGTGCAGAGTCCGATTTTCCCTATTGTGGTGGATTAGTATGCTGATGTTTTTCCTGAAAATGTTCCAGGACTACATCCTCATAGGGAGGTAGATTTCTACATAGACCTATACCTCGTGCTATCACCGATATCTACTCCAGCATATCGGATGGCTCCCGTCGAGCTTCGTGAGCTGCGGGTACGGCTGGAGGACTTACAGGGGAAAGGTTTCATTCGACCCAGTGTTTCACCCTGGGCTTCTCCAATTCTATTCTCCAAGAAGGCGAATGGGAGCTTGCGACTGTGTGTCAACTACCATCGCCTGAACCAGGTTTCCGTGAGGAACAAGTATCCACTTCCGAGGATTGATGACCTCTTTGACAGCTCAAGAGAGCACCTTGGTTCTCGAAGATAGACCTCATGTCAGGATATCATCAGCTATGAGTGCGGGATGAGGATGTGCAGAAGATGGCCTTCAGGTGTCATTATGGACACTATGAGTTTTTGTTCATGCCCTTCGGTGTGACCAACGCTCCAGTAGTGTTCATGAGTCTCATGAACAGGATCTTCCAGCCCTACCGTGATCGGTTTGTCGTATTCTTCCTTGACGACATACTGATTTACTTGACCACCGAGGAGGAGCACGCCTACCACTTACGGGTTGTACTTGATACACTCCGAGAGCACCAACTTTATGGTAAGATCTTGAAGTGCCAGTTCTGGCTTCGAGAGGTTCAATTCTTAGGGCACGTCATCTCAGAGTCAGGATTTGCAGTGGATCCCAAAAAGGTCGAGGTGGTACTTGCTTAGGAGCCACCAAGGAGCGTGACGGAGGTGCGGAGCTTCCTAGTTATGGCTGGGTACTATCGGAGATTTGTGCCGGACTTCTCTAGAGTTTTAGCACTACTTACAGCCTTGATGAATATGGGGAAACACTTCGTGTGGTCAGAAAGATGTCATCAGAGCTTTCAAGAGCTGAGACGGAGATTGACCAGTGCACCCATCTTGAGGCTTCCGGAGGAGGGCGTAAGGTACATAGTTTACTACGATGTATCAGGGACCGGACTTGGGTGTGTCCTGATGTAGGTTCGAGCTATGATCGCTTACGGTTCATGGTATTTGAGGCAGCATGAGTAGAACTACACTACCCATGACCTGGATTTAGCAGCAATGATCTTCACCCTGAAGATGTGGCGACCCTATCTCATGGGCGAGTGCATTACAGTCTACTCTAACCACCAGTGTCTCAGGTAAATTTTCTCACAGAAGGACCTGAACCTAAGATAGCAGTGATGGCTCAAGTTCCTCCAGGATTATGACTTTGAGATTGTCTATACTCCTGAGAAGGGGAACATTGTGGCTGATGCTCTAAGAAGAAGATCAGGCATTCAACTACTTGGAGAGGCGACAGATCAGTTAGCCGCTTTGTAGGTATCCTTCGTGGATAGAGATGGGGAAGCATATATACAGTCCCTCACAGTCACTCCTCCACTTCTTTAGCGGTTCAGAGAGGCACAATGTGCAGACGTTGACAGTGAAGCATGACATGCTCTGATATCCTCAGGGCTGGCACCAGATGTATTTTCTGAAGGCAGGGAGCACGTCATCCTCTTCAGGGGACGTACCGTGGTACCATTTGCACTTCAGGAGGAGGTGCTGAGGGAGTTCCACACATCCCCTATAGAGGTACATCCTAGAATAGAGAAGATGTACCAAGACCTCAGATGACAGTACTGGTGGCCAGGTATGAAGAGGGATGTATCATAGTTCGTTTCACAATGCCTCACTTTCCAGCAAGTGAAGTCTGAGCATCAGGTACCAGCAGGCTTGGTATAGCCCTTAGAGTTTCTCGAGTGGAAGTGGGATGGGATATCCATGGATTTTGTGACGGGGCTCCCACATACATCTAGAGGACATGACACCATTTGGGTGATCGTAGAACGACTCACCAAGTCGGCTCACTTCCTACCGATCAGAGAGCAGGTCTCAGTAGAGAGCGTGGGACGCCTCTACGTTCAGGAGATCGTACGACTTCATGGTGTACCATCGTCTATCATCTCCGATCGAGATGCTCTCTTTACTTCCCAGCTTTGGAAAGGGTTGTGAGAGGCTTTTGGGATGCAGCTACGCCTGAATACATCCATTCACCCTCAGATGGATGGACAAATGGAGGGGAACATTCAGAAACTTGAGGACATGTTCCATGAATGTGTCCTTGAATTTGGTCACAGCTGGGAGGTTCACCTACCCTTGGTGGAGTTTGAGTACAACAACAGATACCACTCCACCATCATGACGGCACCATACGAGGAATTGTACGATTGACCTTGCAGATCACCTCTGTACTGGACTGACCCTGGGGAGTCATCACTCTTAGGACCAGAGATGGTTTGGGATATAATGATGATGGTGCAGATCATCCAGTAGAGGATGAGGACTGCACAGAGCAGGCAGAAGTCCTATGATGATAGGAGGTGGAGACCATTGGAGTTCGAGGATGGCGACCACGTTTTCTTAAAGGTCTCACCACGATGTGGTTTACAGAGATTGGGTCGGGCGGCAAGTTATCACTGTGCTTCATCGGACCATTCTAGGTCCTCAGCAGGGTAGGCGAGGTGGCTTACCGCCCGGACCATCCAACTCAGTTGCACCGGGTGCACGACATATTTCACATATCTCATCTGAGGAGATACGTGCATGACACGACGCATATCATTGACCACAGGGAGCTAGACATCGATGACGGGGCGACTTTTGCGGAGGTCCTGGTTGAGATCAAGGATCGATAAGATCGAGTCCTACATGGATGGTCAATTTCTCTAATGTGCATTCGTTGGCAGCACGGGAACCTCCAAGAGAGCACATGGGAGTGGGAGTACCAGATGCGTGCTCAGTACCCTCATTTGTTTCCTTAGTTTATGTTGTGGATTTATAGGGACGTAAAGCCCTAAGGTGGGAGTAATGTAATCACCTATAAATTTCAATGATTTTTTTAAATACTTTGGGAATTTTATGAGTCTGTGGCTTCTGACGGTACTTGATTCTGTGGCCCGGTGTGCCCGAAATCAATTTCTGAAGTTTTTCTTGGGTATGATCAGTGAAAAATGGAGCTGGTTTTTCTAACTTTTGAACCGGTGCTCAGAATTAAAATCCAAGGGCACCGATTAACTCACAGCGCCATTAAATGCTTAAGCGGAAACTTACCGTAGTTGCGTTCACAAAGGAGGAGAAGATAATTTTAGGATTTATTTAAGAAGTAAATAAAAATTGTCAGAATATAAGGTGGTTATTCCCTCCCATGGGTATTTAAGGGTAGATCCCATAGCCACTTAACTACCCATGTGTGGATGTCAGAGAGGTGGGGCACACATGTGTCCCAGAAGTTAATTTCCTCTAATCTCATTAAAAACCCAACATTTAATTGGAAAACCCCCCCATTTAAATGCCAACGCCTTTTTTTTAATGGAGACATTCCCTATAAATTCCTTTAAATCAATGGTCAACATGTTATTAAATGTGGTGATTAATTCTGGGAGTTTCCTTTCGTGTGTAATTAAATAATAGGAGAAACCAATTATTAAATTTGGGGAAGGACATTCGTTGTGCGGGAGAGATCGGGAGAGCTTTGGAGCTTTTAGAAGAACGAAGAAGAACGCCGGCCTCCGACGAAGAACGACAAACAATGCCGGTTCCTCGGAGATCGACGATGCGCCACCCTTACTCTTCTCAGCAGCAAGAGAGGAGACGTTGCTTCCTCCTCAGCGCACTCCAGTGACACCTAAGATCCTCTTCCCCATGACACCGTCTACCAGGGCACCGACGTTCGACATCAATTGTTGAGGTAGGAAAATTTTTAAATTTTTTTATGTGATTTATACCCTCATACTTGGTGATTAATATGTTGGACAACGTTTGCACCTCTAAAGAGGTGGGTGCGAGTTAACGAAGAAGCCCAAAACCACCGCTAATTTTTTTGTTCTTGATGCGTGGAATACTTGGTGATGACAAAGCAGGAGAAAAATGATGATTGGAGGCTTTCACATTGATGTAAGGGTCCTGAGGCAACTGCAGGCACATATAGGTGCAAAATCGGACCACCAGAATGACTCCGGTGGCCCGCGAAAGTCTCCAGTGGTGTGGGTCGACGGTGCCCCGGCGTGCAGCATGCAGGAGCCCACCATGGCTGAAGCTGCGACGGCGAGGGTTGGATCCCGCGGCCGTGCGGGATCCAGGGGAGACGCGCCGCCAGGCGCCGCGTCCGCGGAAAAAAAGGGGGGGCCACGTCTGCCCCCCGCCCCCGCTCGTCTTGGTGGCCGAGCTAGCATGCCACCCCAGCCGGGCCAGGGCGGGTCACGCGGACTGAGCTGCGCCCTACCGGGGTGGACCCGGAACGGGGTTGGGTCACCCCGGTTCAGGCCGACCCCCGGGGGTTGGGCCGGGTCGGACCGGGCCAAGAACCCCACTTCGGACCGTTTTTTGTCTTTTTCCCACAACGTGAGCAACAGACCTCCGATCGACGTGCCATTAGTTGCGTAGGAATCCTTGGACCGAGACGTTTGTTTCCGTATATTACACTGAGGTTTTCAGAAAAGTTTGTGTATGGAGGGGTTGGTTTGAACCCAAAACCAACTGGGCCCTTAGAGCGAAAACACTTATATCTTAAGGACCGGACGTCCATTTAACATGTCGTCAAATGCGTTGAAATATTTTTTTTGAGACGGTCCTTTTGGCTTACTCCTCTTGATGATTGGACGTAGTTATAGTTTTTTTGGGTTGGTTTTAGCTTAAAAACCAACATGGCCCCTAGGACGGAAAGACCAATAACTCTCAGACCGGGCGTCCGATTGACGCACTGTCTATCGCGTTGGGTTTCTTTTGAAAAGATGGATAGTTGGGATAAATCAACTATGTACTTTGTGGTAGTTGATGTATAGACTCTCTTGCTCAAGGAGCGGACCTTCCCGGAATTGAGCAGGTTGTGTGCGGAAACCCTAGAGCTGGCTACGACTGCGACGACGATGACTGCACTTGGATCTTCCGTGGGTTCGGGAGAGAGGAAGACTGTACATGGATCCTCCATGGGTTCGGCAGTGACGACAACCGTACTGGGATCCTCTGTGGGTTTGACGGCGATGACTACTTTTTTTGTATCCTACATGGGTCCAGCAGGATATTTGACCTCTGTACTTGTATCATGAGTGGGTCCAGCAGAGTAGCTGGTCTTGTATCCTTTGTGGGTCTGACAGCTAAGCTGGTCTTGTATCCTACATTGGTCCGACAGCTTAGATGAATCGGTGGCTTTATCTGATCATCTCTATCACCTTACGATGTGTATACATGTGTGAGATGAGTCTTGATTCTCACTCTTTATTATCGATGTGATTGACTTGCTTTCATATGTAGATTGGGTTGTGATTTCCTGTGTGGAATGGGTTGTGTTTTCCTGTGTGGACTGGGTTGTGCTTGGGTTCGAGAGTAGGAGGAAAACTGTAACTGATTAATTAGGTATATGTATGGGCATATAACTAAGTGGAGTTATTTGGTACTTCATGATTGTATCTTTTGTTTGTGGTTTATACTTCATGGATTTTGAGAGATCTTCGGGGGTCTCGGGGTCCCTACTGAGTATCGAATACTCACAACTGCATGGGTTGTGCCCGCACTACATTGTGTTGGATGAAGATGACGAACATCACTAAACGAGGTGGAGGCTTGTGGAGCTGGAAGGTACCTGGAGGTGGACCACTTGGTGGGACATACACGGGGCGGACGGTCGGACCCGAGGAGCTGAGGAGACTATATATACCCACCCTTTAGGTGGGATTCCCAGAGGAAAACTCAGTGTTTCTGTTTTACTTACAACTATTGTACTTTCCTTTCAGTTGTACTGTACATTCGGTTGGGTTGGTATACTGGCCCATTCATTTTTCATCACTTACCTTGTACCCAGTTTTACATAGTGCTTACTTCACTTGCGTACTCTGTTGTGTTTCTTACTTCATAAAGGCAATTCCTTCCCTTCTTTTGAGATTTACGCCTTTGGTTCTAGTCGTTAGCCCCTGGCCTATGGAAGGTGGGCTTGGTGTAGTCATGGAATGGTCCCTGAGGATGGGTTGTGACAATTTGTGTGAGGGATATTCTTCAAAAACAATAAATGACGTGGTTTTTGTTTTTGATGATTCATGATATGATTCTAATTGTGGAGATGAAGATGAATAACATAATCCTTTTAATACTATCACTGGGTCTAGCGGGTCTTCTTGTTGTGACTGGAATAGTATTTCCCTATATATGTCATCATGTCATGATTATAATAATATAGATGAATTATTCTATTAATAAGGGGATAATTATAGAAGCTAGGTTTAGCTAGTGGTATCAGGTATATAAGATGGTGAGAAACACAATAATATGGATAAATCCCCATGATATTCAATACATGAAGTAGATTACTTTTACACTAATTGTGCGGATGATGTTTATGATGTGGATGGTGATTAGGATAGTAAACTAGATCAATGTGGAATATCTATCTCAGTTGAACATAGATATCCTAAGGGATTGTCTTTTATAGAATTTATTATGGGGAACGATTATAAGATATTTTCTATAAGGTGCCTATTGTGGTACATGGAAATGAAAATTATACCTTGACTAGTTAAGAGAGGACTTATTATATTCATCCTTACTCACCTAAATATTCCATATATATGAATAGAGAATATCTGGAAGCCTCTAATACAAAATTTTTTCATTATATATTAATATGCTGATTAGATTCTCATCGCTTCAGGTTTTAAATCTATGTGAATCTACCACTAGGATTACAGTTTCTCAATAATACATCATCTTCAACCTAAAAATTTCATCAAAATGGGAATATAAAAAATTTAAGTGAAGTAATTAGAGATATATATGAATTACATTCAATCATATGTAATGAACATGAGTCCTAAAATCAATGGAGAGAGTTGTATCTTTTGGAATGGTTGATGTTTTTATTTATTCTTTTAGATTATTCATTAAGTGATCCCCCTCCTACTAATCCTATTTCAGTTGATGTAGTATAAATCTATTCAATAGTGAATAATGAGTTATATGATATGACATGTGATTTTCTACATCTCATCATGATGGAATTCACCAGTTTAAAACCCATTGCATTCAAATATATAATATTTATATATTATTATTAAATAAATATATATTTTGTAGGGAAAAAATCACTAGATTTATTATGTAATATCTCCCTAGGATTTATACCATGAATAAAAATAATTATCACATGATGCTTTTTGGCGGAGAATTTCTTAATACCACTTGTGACGAGTACATTCAAGGGGAAAGTTACACTTTTGAACTCTTTGGAATCTGAACTAATTATTTTTAATCAAAGATAATAAATAATTTTTTTGGCTACTGAACATGGTGGAAGTGTGATTAATAAATTTATGGAGTTGAAGGAACCATTTCTGTATACCACCATGACTAATTTCATTAAACACAATTATTTTCCAATGACTACAAACATTTTTATGCATTTATCATCACTCTTATAGAAAACCTCCATAATGGATAGTCCTTTTAGACATACCCTTATTGAAACTTTGAGCCATGTCATGCAGGTTTCATCCTTCATAATAATATAGCCATCTACACCTCCTCCCCTTCAAGCCCCTTTTAATGCTTGAAAAGGAATGAACCAAGGGGATCTTTCTGATAATTAGGATGAGGATGCTACATTAGAATCTGATTAGTCTTTTATATTTTTTTGTCCCCTATGATTACATAATATTTTGTGTTACTATTTATTGTAAATATTTTTTTATTCGTTGTTTTATCATTAATTCTTATATTATTATTTTTCTACTTTTTAAAAATCCAAAAAGGGGGAGAAAATGCATGAATCATGAATATGAATAAAATATGGACTGTGAATATTAATAACATTGTTTGGTAAGAGGATTTTATTTATTTTATTCATCTAATCAAAAATTGTTTTTGGTGTAATTATAAATTATATGATTTTGATCATTAAAAAAAGGAGATTTATGGTTTAGTCCAAGAACATTCATATTTAAATGATTGTAGATCATCCTATTTATGTTTATAATGTATTTAATGATTTATAATAGTAATATATATTCTTTCCTAAAAATGGGTAATTTGAATATCTTGATATTTTGTCTCCATCAACTGAATTTGTAATAATAAACCGTATGTTGAAGAGATGTACCAGTCACAACTACCAACATTCCAATGTCTCTACCACACGTTCAACTCTGTGACGGCCAGGATCTACCAAAATATTTCCCTACCATCTAGTTGTACTACATACAATGAATAAATATCACTTTCATCGAGAGAACCAACAATTAAAGTGTTGTTTCCATCTTATTAGATGTGGAAAGTTAACTATGTCGTTCTATTATCTTGTGCTACTACATCTAGTACACCAAACTACACTACCACCAATATGTGGAACTATTAAGAGATACCAACTGATTCTATGTTCCACCTTCAAAAAATATAGTTCCAATTTATACAATAAGATATTCATACCACTAGAGAGATACCATATCAATTCATAATTAATTTCAAATTCTTCTCTTCGAAGGCTATATTAGGTTATTCCATGATATAATATGAACATGGATAAAAGAATAATTATTTTTAAACAACTACATGTTTGTATTATAGACAACATAAGGCCATCTCGGTTCTATATTTGAGTATGAGGATTCAGGAATATTATTATCTTTTTTCCAATGGTGTATAATTGGACCATGGGTGATATATTTTCATAAGACTCTCTTGTGTGTGATAGAGATGCCTAGATACTATCATCTAAACTTAGACACATAGATATCAAGAAAATTACATATGAAATGATATATAGATATGTATAGATAGCCAAATATTATTTGAGATATATAGATAAAATGATACACGTGTTAGTAAGTAATATGTCCAATTGGATGATTGAGAACAAAAGATTTATTAGACATCGACAACACTGGGGTTTCATGTATTTATTATGAAACACATCCAATATCCATTAAAATATACATTCAAGGAATCATGTACAATAGAATATTCTCAAATTGAGAATTAATATATTTTATCATCTCTCATTTAATGCACTGTCAATTTTAGGAATATTTTGAGCTGTGTTTTAATTTTACACTATCTGTAATAAAACATAGTCTAATGCATTATACTAGAAATTTCATGACATGCTATATCAATTATTTTAATTTGTAATACCACATTCAAATATAGAAGATGTCATGTGTGACCTTGAACATTTTTGTCACTTGTATAACCATACATGAGGCTTTGTGCCTGGATAGACTTGTTTACTATTATGGAAAACATGATAAAGGTTATGGATCTATTTATTGTTTAATAAACTACTTGAAATCATATGATTTACATGTTGAGGATATTAATATATATATATATATATATATTAATACATAACCCCTTTTTTAAATTCCATTGTACTATATTTTATGTGATTTATTTATTTTAATTATTTTGATCCAAAACAATTTCTATTTTTCAAAATAAAAAACAAAACAATACATTGGGAGTCATCGTAAAATAGTGATTTCATTACTGTTGTGATTTGATTGAATTAGTGTTAAAATAATAAATCTTTTCATATATATTTTAACTATGATGTGATTGATATTTTGAGATGATTTTCTAAAGATAAAATGATATAATTATATAGTTTTTTTAACTTTGATTTATTATTTAATGGAGGAATTGAATTTTTAACTTTTCAAATAAATATTCCATTTGAAACTAAATGCACCCCCTCTTGATTTTTTTACTCTTACTAATAATTATGAAAAAATAAAAGATGTTTATTAATGAAACCCCCCTTTTGAATATCATAATTATTGAAGTAATTGTCATTTAAATGGTAATTAATGAGAAAAAGTAATAATACATAAAAAATAAAGTGATTTAATTTTTTTACAAAGATTGGAAAAATAAAATAAATTATAGTAATAATTATCAATAAAAATAATTATAAATCAATGACTGTAAATTAAGTTATGAAAACGCATTACTTTTATTTCTACATAGATAAATGCACTCTATCCTCCAATATAACAAATATAGCTATCTAAATCACTATATAATGAACCTTATTAAAATATGTAAAATTTCTAACCATTAATTATATTTAATTAATATTTATTTAGTATATATTTATAGTTTTATTTTATCATTATATGTTAATGATTTTTATGACTTTGTGATTAAATTAAATTATTTATGTTGATTATCATTTATTGATACCATGTTCCATTAATATATTATACACAAAAATATATATTATTATAATGATTTATTAAGCCAAAATTTTATTCCAATATGATTTTAGACATGATTCATGAATATTGAATCAATGATAATGTAGTTTCTAATTTATTTATATAAAATTTTAATGTTAATAGTGTGATGAATGACAATATATCATTTATATAATTATAATAATGTAGTATTTTCTCATTTCTGATCGATAATACTAGTTTTTCAAAGCCATAAATAAGATAAATTTAAATCATTGTACACGTATGTTGTAAAAAGTTACCCAAACAAGGACATTCTATAATCAATGACATTATGGTTTAGAATGTGATTTTTTTCAAAAAATAACATTTTTATAGAAGTATGATGATATTATTTTATTGTTTTTATTTCATCTGGTAATATTTAATGATATTAATATATATAATAAAATCCCAGATGAAAAATGAAATATGTTTCTTTTTTGGAGGGAGTAGTTTTCATGTACACATGGTTGTTGTTAAAAATATAGCCTTTGAACTATCAATATATTTTCATTTTGAAAAATGTTTCTCATCACACTTAGAGATGACATTCATCATTTATCATAAGAGAAATTTTTATTTATTGAATTGTTTTCGAATGTATAAAATTGTAATACCATAATAATAAAAAAATTACATAAAATATAAAATTTATGTAATTTCTAAACCATGGATTCGTAAATTCATAGGTTGTAGATGAGAAATAAACGAAGAGGAATGAAAAGATATTAATTGAAAATTTATCTGTAATAAAAGAAAATGAACCTTTGAAATTTTTATTAATGATTTAAGAGGTGGTATTTTGATAAGAAAAGTCTCTAAAAAGAGATATGGGGTTTCAGTGTTAATGTATTAGAGTCTGGTAAAATGTAAGATTCTTTGGGTGTGAGGAGAATTTGGGTGGTGATGGTTCCTTTTATAATGGGGAGGGGTAAATTTTTTTAAAATAGATAATCAGTAATGTGCAAAATTATATGAAAAAGGGATATAATAATGGAAAATAATGGAGTGATGGAAGTGTAAATATCGATTAACTACCATTTAGAACCATTTTTTAGGAAAAAAATATTTTTTTCAATGCATACAAATTATGATTAAAATAAAACTAAAAAAATTATTTCTTCTCATGACTTTGATATATTTATTTTTAACCAAATAATTTTTATGTGTCTTTTAATGTATTATAGATCTTAATTCCACCATATGAATATTTATTTAAAAGAAACATACCAAAAATAGTTTTTCTTAGAGAAAAAAATTTCTTATATTTCCAAAACTGTAACCATGACTTCTATAAATTCAAAATTATAATTTTAAATTAATAATGCTACTATTAAAAACATTAATATTTAGTAAAAAAATGTTATAAAGTTTTTTATTAATTCTATGATAAATAGAATTTAAAAAAATGATATAGTATTAGTAAAAACTATATTTTTTAGTATTTACCTAAAATACAATCCTTTTTAAAAATTGAAAAAATTAGTTTTAATATCATTTAGATAGTATGATTTAAAATATTAATTTCATATTATAAAATTAATATTAATAAAAATATAAATTTTGGGTTTAAATGAAAAATTGTTTTATTGAAAGATTTAATATTTAAGTGTAAATAATATCACTTCATATCAATTTTTAATTTAATTAATCATAATATATTAGATTATATGCTATATTATTTTAAATGGGTTAAATTTAATTTATTAGGATAAAATTTATAAAATATTTAAAATAAATATTTTAGAATGAATAGACTTTTGATATTAAATCATAGTAATTATTTATAGTATAAATGTAATTAATTTTAGTTGAGTAATATATTTTCAAAAAACATAGATTCTAAATTAACATTATTTTCTAATATCATCCTATTATTAAATTTATTTTAAATATATCCTATAAGGTATGAATTTTAGGGATTTTTTATGGTTTCAACACATTATGTTGTCTTTTTTAATGGTATACAAGTTAGGCATGATTTTCCAAAACTATGTGATTTCTCCATGAAACCATAAAACTAAAGGCATAGGCTCAAGGGACAGTGAAAACAAATCATGCATGCCGTTTTAAAATCAATATGGTATCATTTATGAAACCACAAGATAAGGTCTTTGGGATAATAATATGTTTTGTGCATGATTTTAAAAAACATGTTTGTTTTTCAAATTACATAAATGGTGCATGATTGGAAGGTGATGGGGTAAATTTGGTTGCCAACCCCTAAACATTTGAAATTAATCATTAATATCCCCCATTAACATATTTAAATAGACTATTTTTATCTATTTTCCTTATATAGGAGACTATTTTAATTTCTGAGACTCCCCTAGGATTCCCTCATGAATTCCCCTCCACAAAATCTTGTTTCTTGCGAATCCGATTTGGTTGAAGATCTATAATTGATGATTGTGATGTGATACCCTCTCTGATTCAGGATTCTCCTTGAACCACCACTATTCTCTTCAATTTATTCATTGACATATTTTTTCAATTCAATAAATATGAATTCTATTTCAAACTAATGAACCATTCATTAATTTTTGTAAGATCAATGGTGTTTTATGTGTTATTGATATCCCTTTTGTCCATAGTTAAATTACTCATGAATGATGAATTATTTCTCCTATGAATCAATATATTTATCATATTATGACACTATTTTTCTTGACTATAATATATAATCTCTTTTCTATTGGTTTTTTATGATGAAACAATGTACATTGTCTATACCTGAGTTTAATTTCAATAATTTACAAGTAATTCATGATCAGTTCCATGATCGACAATGAATTTGGTGAATTATAATCCACTCATTAGACATACCGCTAAATGAATTTATTTAATATACTACTTGAAGATTCTAATTATAGCACCACCCTTCATGAAATAGAATATCATTGATTAAATTTTATAAACCTCATTCTTAAGGAATTGGTAACCGTGTTTTTAATCCTTGATGTAAGAGCTACTTCACCACCAGAGAACTATAAGATTTATGATTTGTTGCCATGATGAAACATATATTACTTCATAAATGACAATTATTTTTGAATTTTATCCAAATTTTAGGCATTTTGGAACTGTTGTTTCCATGATTCATGTTTTTTTGGCATATCATCATGTCCATGTTGTAACGCCCCGACCCTAGTTACCCAGAGTCGGTGCATTATTACATAACATTGGCATGATCACAAGAAAGATCAAATCTCGAAAGACCGATTGGTTTAGTAGCCTTGGAAACACTAGATATATTCATAAGTTTTACATTACATCATAAAATGAAAAACTAATACAACAAAATAATGTCTCCATAATCCACACTCATATCCCCACATAATATCCCTGCAGGTCATTCATAACGTACTTCTTCACTTCCTGGGAAAAATAAAACATAGAAAAGGGGTGAGCTCAAATGCCCAGTAAGGATAACAATATTGCGGAAACTTCCATAAATAAGAATAAACATTTAAGGCAATGTATAACTAAAACAAAAGCCTTTTAAACTTGAACATTTAACATAGTATGGCATAAATAAAATGAAATAATGCCAATTACTTATTCACATGGATATTCTACTAATCGAATAATCACATGCAAAATCAATAACCACTTTCATAATGATGGGATGCATAATGCTAAACTATAATTTCTTTTCAAGGCCTCGTCCCAAGACCTTGGGGCTAACTGTAACCGGAACCCAACCCGGAGTGCCTCTAATAACCGAACACCAACCCGGAGTGCCTCTAATAACCGGACACCAACCCGGAGTGCCTCTAATAACTGGAGACCAAACCGGAGGGCTTACTTTTAACAGACCCTAACCTGGAGGGCTTACTTTTACCAGTCCCCAACCTGGAGGGCTTACTTTTACCAGTCCCCAACCTGGAGGGCTTACTTTAACCAGTCCCCAACCTGGAACATACTTGTCTAACACATTCATATGAAGTAAAGGTTGAAATATAACATAAACATTCTTATTGGAACTAGCATACGAAATGTCAATACTTTCACCATAAACTATGAATGGTATAAAAATAGAACATCCACAGTCAAACATATCACAAAACCTTCAATACAATATAGAAGTTTTGTATCATAATAAATCAACTTCAAATAATCTTAAAA
Source organism: Viscum album (assembly GCA_963277665.1). Taxonomy (NCBI): domain Eukaryota; kingdom Viridiplantae; phylum Streptophyta; class Magnoliopsida; order Santalales; family Viscaceae; genus Viscum; species Viscum album. Next base: position 1,308,755,546 of record OY728132.1, read on the forward strand.
TCCATCAAAGGATGTTGACATAGATGAAATCAAAATTCTTTTTAAAGAAATATCTCCTTTTATTTTGAAATCATTTAAGATCCATATAAAATAAAAAAATTTCTTTGAAAATAATCTTATAAGCTTGTAAGGTAAGCTTTGAAGATTTTATAACGACGGAAAATAGCCGCACCCGCCGTATAAGTTAAAAAAAACATTCTTACCTTAATTCTGTCGAAAAGGTTAAAAAGGACCTTGTTTTGAAAACGACGGAAAGATTCCTTTATAAACCTCTTATAAAAAGTCAAACAAGGGTATAAATGACTTTAACCCATATTCATGTAAATAATAAATATGTTTTGAATTACATTTCGAAGAAACATGGATGTGGATGATAAAGAGATCCCAGTAGATTATTACATATAAACAACCTCGGATAATGAAGAGATTGTGAAATAACCCTTACCAATTTGGTAACTTATGAAACATACAACCCATGAAATAGGTATCATACAATGAATATGTAAATACACATAAATTAGAGTGTATTACACAAATAATATAATTATGGGCAGTACATACACCACACAAAAGGTGATGGTGGCAATATGGCATGAATCTCACGGGAATAAGAAGTGAGACGAAAACCCCTTACCACGTTAATCAACTGAGTCGTATGGACAAAAGTTAATAACCACCAAATTATTTACAGAATAACATGAATATAAAGATAATCATGATAATATATATCAAATTCCAGTACACAATACACCACTTTCAATAATTTAGTGGCGAATAATGGAAATCTCACGGAATTGAATGTGAGATAAGAAAATCCCTTACCTTGTACTTTTCCTTGGATGGGGTAGGTTAACCTCCTGTATAATGGTGAAATAATTGTTATTAAATTACACAAGAATCATATATATATATATATGATATCATATATGATCTTTTAACATTGATTTGTTAATAATATCTTAGAATTATCGTCGTTTCGGGTGTTAACGTACTCGTTTTCTTTTATATGTTTTGTTATATAAGACATGTTTTTAATGGATAGGTTGTATATTATTCATATCCAGAATGATATCAAGTCCTTAAAAATCATTTTTAAATCATCAAATGATAATTATACTTGAATGGATACGATGGAGAATGAATCTCATCGCGTTCGTGGAGACGGTAGTCCGTACGTACGCACGAGCGATAATATCATTCTTTTGATATTAAAATAATATATAAATGGATGGTATATCATATATACAGAATCATTAACATGTTATATTTATTATTTTAATGAGTTACACATCATTATTATACTCATCCAAATAATAATATATTGAATAACAATTACACCACGACGTGGAGACGGTAAGCCGTACGTACGCACGTATGGTGACATGTTATTCAAAGGGTGGATAGAATACTGAATATGGTTGTACCAAATTTATAATAACATCACAGTATATGTAAGATACTGGAGTTATTATTTTATAATGGTAAGAACAATGAAAGAATAAGTGGAAGAAGAAAGGAACTTGAAAAGGGGTGGTGAAAACATTACCTCTTCTTCGGGTTCTTCCTTTTGATTTGATCAAAAGGGCTCCTTAGGTTGGTTTTATGATCAAAATAAGGCCTCTAGGTTGTATTGAGGGATGTTGGGAGAGTATTTGGGTAGAGTTTGGCCGAACCAAAAGGCTTTGAAGGTGTGAAGAAATGAGGAGGAGTGCCCTTTTATAAGAGGGGTGAGGGCCACCTTTGGAAAAGTTAGAAATATTAATTTATAATAAATTCATATTCGGTTTCTAATGGCTCAAAAGTTGATTATTCAAAGGTTAAGGTGGGTATAGGTCGAAAACAACTCAACCAATAGAATTTAGACAGGTTTGGGTACTTATATTAACCTTATCTTTAAGTATTAACTCTAAGTTAATTAGTTTCACTTTTACAATGTCTCTTTGTACTTTTATATAATATGGTTAATAAACTTACTATATACATCCAAGAGACCCCCAAGTGGTCCATTAATGATGATCCTATCATGATAAAAGTCTCTTGGCTGAACTTTAGATTTTTAGGAATTTAATATCAATTAATAATATAATATTTGTTTTAAGAACTCTTTTATGTCAATTTTGACACTATTCATTAGTTGATTTTTGTGAAACTCATAACAGATTGATTACTTCGAACAAAGTCAATTAAATCAATCCTAATATATCATATTATCCTAGAAAATTAGTTTAATTCATTAAAAGTTTCATATTATATTTATTTGGGTATTTATAATATCAATTATTTTAATTTTTCACTATTATAGTAATTACTGCATCATCATTGTGTCATAAATAAAATAAATTATTTAATGTCTAAAAATTATAAATAAAATATCATTATGTAGGAAATCTTTTTATATTTCTAATGAATATTTATTATCTAAAATACAACATATATAACCCTATGTAACAATTCTTTTTCTAAAAGATATATGCTTGTGTCATTTTTGTATTCATTTTATCTTAATTAAAATAAAGTGTCATTATCACTTACAAGTGGATCCATGGGGTCCCAAAATCGACCCAAAGATTCCCATGGTCGACCATGTATCAACCAATAGGGTTAAGACACGTTTTAGGGTAATTTAGTATTATTATAATATTATTTTTTAACCCTTATTTACCGGATTTACCCTTAACCATGGTAAATAAAATATTTACCGCAGTAATTATTCAAAATGTCTAAAAATAAAAGTTACCTATTTACACAATTTGAACATCCTGATTCCAAATATGGAATCCATTTTCCTAAATTCAAAACACAGAAGTGGCAGAAATTAATTTAAAATTAATTCCCGCTGTCAAAACAAAAAGCGTGTTTTTAAGAGATAATAACTATCAAAAGATTGACACTTGTTTATGTTCGGTTTAATTGTAAAATTATGTCCAATGACCAGCATTATATTAAATGGTAAAAATATATTCTAAATATACTTTAAAACCACTCAAATTCATAATTTATCACTATTAATTATTTTGATTAAAAAAGTTGTTTTTAATTAAAATTTAGTAATTTTCACTATTCATCAAAATATGAAAGTTATCTGAAAAGTACCAAAATTTCACCTTAGGGTAAATTCGACACTACGAATCCAAAAATGAAGTCAATTTTGAAATATAAAATATATATAATTTCAAAAAGTAGGTATTACTATTCATAACGGCTAGTTTGATCGGTTGTGGTGTGTGTTAAAACTCGAAGTTGCGTACAACACACGCTACTGTATTATTCAAAGGAAAGCGTACCGTGGAAGCTTGGAATGTTTCATTTTAAATTTTTTGATGTCCCCATTTAGTCAAAAGTTTAAAATATTGTATTTAAAAAGGGTTCACTATTAAAAGTTGATAAAAGTGCAATATTGAAAATGAATTTGTTCTTGCATTATATCTAAGAATCTCATAATATGGATTCTAAAATTATAAGGATTATATAAAGTTTAAAATTTAGATAATACTATTAATAACCTTTTTTGAATGGCTTTTTTTTGTAAGTCATGGTGTGATTGAACTCGGTGTTGCGTGTAGTGCAAGTTATTGAATTATTTTGAAGAAATAACACACTATGAAATCTTGGGGTGTTACATTCTCCCCTCCTTCAATAAATTGCATCCTCGCAATTTGAAATTGTTCTTCGAAAATAAAAGGTTGAAAATAGAAAATATATTTGTGGGAAAACCCATATCGGAAATTGGGTTACTAAAATTTAGTCTTAATATGAGGAAAGGAGAAATGAAAGGGTCACCACCAAATTATGATCTCGATTAGGAGAACATTGGTGGCAATTAGAGACATATAATTGGAGGAAAAACGTAAATATTTATAGGTAGTGATTGAGGTCATCAATCACAAACAAGTGTAAAATTGAGGTCCTTAAATTCATCAATCTATGATGATTTGAAATACCATCGGTTCAACAAAACATAGGGTATTAGGATAACACATTTTTGACGTTTCAAAATATCTTAGTTTAAATACCACATCGAAAAATGAATTAATGAGGCCTCTATTTAAAATAAAGAGTCGAAAGTATGAAGATTACCGAAAATAACACATACTAGGGTTCCATGTAGGAAAATATGGATATGGAAGAAAAATCTAACCATCAATTATCTGATGGAGAGTGGTAGAGAACATGGCTATGAAAAGGCCAACAATCCCAAAGCCATAAATTAGTGATGATTTAAGGTACCATTTAGGAAAACATTTTTGTTCTAAGTTGCTTTTCTTAATGTTGAGGAATTTATTTATGAGATTGGCTAAGATCATAAGGAGATATACTTACTTTATAATTAGAGTTTTATCCATTAATAAATTTCTACCACAAACTCATCTTTCACTCTAAAAGATAATAGAATGTAAAAAAATTCTATTTACACTATTCATATAGGGTTCCAAAATAAACGAATTTATAATTCATCTACATGATATTTTAATAAAAACTACATTATTTAATCCAGGACATCTCGTGGGCCAGTGGTAGGTGATACACCCTTGTCGCCCTTCGGTTGCGGGTTCAAGTCTCGCAGCCTTGCCGGACGCGACGGGTTGCCGCCCGACCTCCGGGTTGTCCTTTTATGGCAATCCAAAATAATCCAAACTAGAACTATCCAAAATACTTCTGTCCAAACTCACAGTCCAACATTTATAAGAAAGGTAAACATAATATAAATCCTTTTTACCCCGTAATAGCATATGAATACCTTCATCATGTATTACCATATTCCTTATTGATTACATTAATGCTCCCTTATTCCATATAGAATGCTGGATATACTTCATTAATCCAAAAATGTTTTAAACCCCAACAATGATGGAATATACAAATCATTAATCAATTCCAAGGTAGTCAAGAATATCCAATATAATTTATCCAAAAAAATCACATATTATTCCAAAATCACTACCTCAGTATCAGAACTATATTATGATTTATCATTCTCTCAACCATATATTTTCCAAAAATTTATCCTTCTATTGAGTCACTTTTCTTTGTTCCACACAATCTCAAGTCCTTAATGAAATAGTACTGCAGTACAATCCTTATATACTCCATAATTATTATAACAAGTACATTTTTGATACAATACTCAATTGACATAATCAACATAAGAACTCTAATCATTCCTCTTCATCTGTGGTAGTATCATAACTTGATTATTATCCAATAACATCATTTGAGGCATATTATGATGACTGGGACATAGGTTCGCATAGTGTCCAAACTCCTTGCAAATGAAGCATTTTACATTTGAAACCATTTTCTTACCCTTACAGTCACGTACTTTGTGCCCTTTTCCTCCACACTTATAACAAACTCCCATTCATTTCAGGAAAGTTCCAGGGTGTTTCTTTCCACAGTTACCACATATGGGAAAATTCTTCTTTTCCCTCTTCCCTTTATCCATCTTTCTCTCTTCCATCCTTTTCTTCTCTTGCTTCCCTTCAAAGCCATAGGACTCAGTAAACTCTTTACTTATCTTATCAACACATGATATTATTTCTTCATATGATGATAATACATGGGAGACTATTTCTCTTATAAATTCTAGCTTAAGACCATGAAAGATATGATCCTTCCTTCTCTTTGGATCATGTGCATTTCTGGAGTTCTCATTCCTTCTACTGGGCGCCATTTCTAAACAATGGCATACACTAGATCAGTTTATGAATAAAAATACATAATCCCATACTTATAAAACACTTAACATAAATTGAACTATTTATGGATATAATCCATAATCATAAAAATGTTTCCTTTGAGGATGTATATACTCATAAACCCTTCATAATGATTTGTAAAGAAAATGAGAGTTATCCTAAGCATATACCCCGGGAGTGTCGTAACCAAGAGTGTAGCAAGGCCCGTTGTCGTGCACCAGTTCCCGTTCGAGTCTAGCTCAAAGCGGTGTTTTCGGGTTTTACCCCTAGGTACATCTGTGCCAGAGCCGCCTCTACCTGCTCGTATCCAGACATGGATGTATTGCTCGGAAAACTCACAAAATCTCTACAATACCAAAATTCTAGGAAGTTCTTCTACACTAATCCTCAAAGTTCATCTTAGGTCTACATGCTCTAATCAGAGTTTATCTAAATCTAGCTTCCAAGGTTTGTACTAAACTTCCTCTGATACCAACTGTAACGCCCCGACCCTAGTTACCCAGAGTCGGTGCATTATTACATAACATTGGCATGATCACAAGAAAGATCAAATCTCGAAAGACCGATTGGATTAGTAGCCTTGGAAACACTAGATATATTCATAAGTTTTACATTACATCATAAAATGAAAAACTAATACAACAAAATAATGTCTCCATAATCCACACTCATATCCCCACATAATATCCCTGCAGGTCATTCATAACTTACTTCTTCACTTCCTGGGAAAAATAAAACATAGAAAAGGGGTGAGCTCAAATGCCCAGTAAGGATAACAATATAGCAGAAACTTCAATAAATAAGAATAAACATTTAAGGCAATGTATAACTAAAACAAAAGCCTTTTAAAATTGAACATTTAACATAGTATGGCATAAATAAAATGAAATAATGCCATTTACTTATTCACATGGATATTCTACTAATCGAATAATCACATGCAAAATCAATAACCACTTTCATAATGATGGAATGCATAATGCTAAACTTTAATTTCTTTTCAAGGCCTCGTCCCAAGACCTTGGGGCTAACTGTAACCGGAACCCAACCCGGAGTGCCTCTAATAACCGGACACCAACCCGGAGTGCCTCTAATAACCGGACACCAACCCGGAGTGCCTCTAATAACCGGAGACCAAACCGAAGGGCTTACTTTTACCAGTCCCTAACCTGAAGGGCTTACTTTTAACAGTCCCCAACCTGGAGGGCTTACTTTTACCAGTCCCCAACCTGGAGGGCTTACTTTAACCAGTCCCCAACCTGGAACATACTTGTCCAACACATTCATATGAAGTAAAGGTTGAAATATAACATAAACATTCTTATTGGAACTAGCATACGAAATGTCAATACTTTCACTATAAACTATGAATGGTATAAAAATAGCACATCCACAGTCAAACATATCACAAAACCTTAAAAACAATATAGAAGTTTTGTATCATAATAAATCAACTTCAAATAATCTTAAAATCCATCAAAGGATGTTGACATAGATGAAATCAAAATTCTTTTTAAAGAAATATCTCCTTTTATTTTGAAATCATTTAAGATCCATATAAAATAAAACATTTTCTTTGAAAATAATCTTATAATCTTGTAAGGTAAGCTTTGAAGATTTTATAACAGCGGAAAATAGCCGCACCCTCCGTATAAGTTAAAAAAACATTCTTACCTTAATTCTGTCGAAAAGGTTAAAAAGGACCTTGTTTTGAAAACGACGGAAAGATTCCTTTATAAACCTCTTATAAAAAGTCAAACAAGGGTATAAATGACTTTAAACCATATTCTTGTAAATAATAAATATGTTTTGAATTACATTTCGAAGAAACATGGATGTGGATGATAAAGAGATCCCAGTAGATTATTACATATAAACAACCTCGGATAATGAAGAGATTGTGAAATAACCCTTACCAATTTGGTAACTTATGAAACATACAACCCATGAAATAGGTATCATACAATGAATATGTAAATACACATAAATTAGAGTGTATTACACAAAGAATATAATTATGGGCAGTACATACACCACACAAAAGGTGATGGTGGCAATATGGCATGAATCTCACGGGAATAAGGAGTGAGATGAAAACCCCTTACCACGTTAATCAACTGAGTCGTATGGACAAAAGTTAATAACCAGCAAATTATTTACAGAATAACATGAATATAAAGATAATCATGATAATATATATCAAATGCCAGTACACAATACACCACTTTCAATAATTTAGTGGCGAATAATGGAAATCTCACGGAATTGAATGTGAGATAAGAAAATCCCTTACCTTGTACTTTTCCTTGGATGGGGTAGGTTAACCTCCTGTATAATGGTGAAATAATTGTTATTAAATTATACAAGAATAATATATTTATATATGATATCATATATGATCTTTTAACATTGATTTGTTAATAATATCTTAGAATTATCGTCGTTTCGGGTGTTAACGTACTCGTTTTCTTTTATATGTTTTGTTATATAAGACATGTTTTTAATGGATAGGTTGTATATTATTCATATCAAGAATGATATCAAGTCATTAAAAATCATTTTTAAATCATCAAATGATAATTATATTTGAATGGATACGATGAAGAATGAATCTCATCGCGTTCGTGGAGACGGTAGTCCGTACGTACGCACGAGCGACAATATCATTCTTTTGATATTAAAATAATATATAAATGGATGGTATATCATATATAGAGAATCATTAACATGTTATATTTATTATTTTCATGAGTTACACATCATTATTATACTCATCCAAATAATAATATATTGAATAACAATTACACCACGACGTGGAGACGGTAAGCCGTACGTACGCACGTATGGTGACATGTTATTCAAAGGGTGGATAGAATACTGAATATGGTTGTACCATATTTATAATAACATAACAGTATATGTAATATACTGGAGTTATTATTTTATAATGGTAAGAACAATGAAAGAAGAAGTTGAAGAAGAAAGGAACTTGAAAAGGGGTGGTGAAAACATTACCTCTTCTTCGGGTTCTTCCTTTTGATTTGATCAAAAGGGCTCCTTAGGTTGGCTTTCTGATCAAACTAAGGCCTCTAGGTTGTATTGAGGGATGTTGGGAGAGTATATGAGCAGATTTTGGCCGAACCAAAATGCTTTGAAGGTGTGAAGAAATGAGAAGGAGGAGTGCCCTTTTATAAGAGGGGTGAGGGGAACCTTTGGAAAAGCTAGAAATATTAATTTATAATAAATTCATATTCGGTTTATAATGGCTCCAAAGTTTATTATTCAAAGGTTAAGGTGGGTATAGGTCTAAAACAACTCAACCAATATAATTTATACAGGTTTGTGTACTTATATTAACCTTATCTTTAAGTATTAACTCTAAGTTAATTAGTTTCACTTTTACAATGTCTCTTTGTATTTTTATATAATATGGTTAATAAACTTACTATATACATCCAAGAGACCACCAAGTGGTCGATTAATGATGATCCTATCATGAAATAAGTCTCTTGGCCGAAACTTAGATTTTTAGGAATTTAATATCAATTAATAATATAATATTTGTTTTAAGAACTCTTTTATGTCAATTTTGACACTATTCATTAGTTGATTTTTGTGAAACTCATAACAGATTGATTACTTCGAACAAAGTCAATTAAATCAATCCTAATATATCATATTATCCTAGAAAATTAGTTTAATTCATTAAAAGTTTCATATTATATTTATTTGGGTATTTATAATATCAATTATTTTAATTTTTCACTATTATAGTAATTACGGCATCATCATTGTGTCATAAATAAAATAAATTATTTAATGTCTAAAAATTATAAATAAAATATCATTATGTAGGAAATCTTTTTATATTTCTAATTAATATTTATAATCTAAAATACAACATATATAACCCTATGTAACAATTGTTTTGCTAAAAGATATATGCTTGTGTCATTTTTGTATTCATTTTATCTTAATTAAAATAAAGTGTCATTATCACTTACAAGTGGATCCATGGGGTCCCAAAATCGACCCAAAGATTCCCATGGTCGACCATGTATCAACCAATAGGGTTAAGACACGTTTTAGGGTAATTTAGTATTATTATAATATTATTTTTTAACCCTTATTTACCGGATTTACCCTTAACCATGGTAAATAAAATATTTACCGCAGTAATTATTCAAAATGTCTAAAAATAAAAGTTACCTATTTACACAATTTGAACATACTAATTCCAAATATGGAATCCATTTTCCTAAATTCAAAATACAGAAGTGGCAGAAATTAATTTAAAATTAATTCCCGCTGTCAAAACAAAAAGCGTGTTTTTAAGAGATAATAACTATCAAAAGATTGACACTTGTTTATGTTCGGTTTAATTGTAAAATTATGTCCAATGACCAGAATTATATTAAATGGTAAAAATATATTCTAAATATACTTTAAAACCACTCAAATTCATAATTTATCACTATTAATTATTTTGATTAAAAAAGTTGTTTTTAATTAAAATTTAGTAATTTTCACTATTCATCAAAATATGAAAGTTATCCGAAAAGTACCAAAATTTCACCTTAGGGTAAATTCGACACTAAGAATCCAAAAATGAAGTCAATTTTGAAATATAAAATATATATAATTTCAAAAAGTAGGTATTACTATTCATAACGGCTAGTTTGATCGGTTGTGGTGTGTGTTAAAACTCGAAGTTGCGTACAACACACGCTACTATATTATTCAAAGGAAAGCGTACCGTGGAAGCTTGGAATGTTTCATTTTAATTTTTTTGATGTCCCCATTTAGTCAAAAGTTTAAAATATTGTATTTAAAAAGGGTTCACTATTAAAAGTTGATAAAAGTGAAATACTGAAAATGAATTTGTTCTTGCATTATATCTAAGAAACTCATAATATGGATTCTAAAATTATAAGGATTATATAAAGTTTAAAATTTAGATAATACTATTCATAACCTCTTTTGAATGGGTTTTTTTGTAAGTCATGGTGTGATTGAACTCGGTGTTGCGTGTAGTGCAAGTTATTGAATTATTTTGAAGAAATAACACACTATGAAATCTTGGGGTGTTACACATGTTGTAGTTGTTTTAATCTGGTTGTGCATTTATCCCATGATATCAATAATCTACCCTTGATACCATGATTATTTCAAGAGTATTCTAGTACTATATTTATGTTGTTTATATGTTTTCATATAATGAAACTATATTCTCTTGATTATGTGTTATGATTTAATTCATGTTCTCTTAAAACTTGTGTTTATTTACTATGACATCAAAGTATTATCTGGGTATTCATAATAGGTAGAACATCATGGAATGTTTACATACTAGTGGTGGGAAGATCATGACATGTGACGATGATGATTGTAGACTAATAAACTTTGTGGGATCATGATAACCTTGGGGCTTATCTAAAAACACAATTCCTTACGGATGCCCAAAAAAATCGACCTGCAAGGCCTTATAGATAACAAGAAATGTGTGATATCCAAATTCTTCATGGATATTGAGAAACATATAAAATCTCAGTTAATTGAGGATACTATTTAAATGTTAACTAGTCGGACTAGTGAAATATATTAAGACAAAATTCCTTGTGTATACCGAGTGATGTGTCAATAGCCTTATGTCCAGACCATGATCACATCTGACATCTTAGATCATCATCTAGAATGAAACCAAAACATGTTTGGTTAGGGAAGGTGGTGAATTTGTTATCACATTGATTCTCATCATATAATTTCTTATTAATGGTTTTATATTTTTTATTAAAATGAATTACACATGTTATACAAGTTTACACATGTTAAGGATCCATTGGTGGTGTTTGATTGGGTTATTTTACTCAAACCTAGCATTGGAATATCTGTGTGCACGCTGGCATCATGTATATGGATCCAAATAAGGGAAAGGGGCCTATAAAATATTATTGAGCCTAGAATCATAGATTTTTTAGTGATATCGATATGGACACTATGGGATTTCTATATTGTTACATTGGTTACTAATATACATGAACTCAATATATTGTATTTTCTTTCCATACTAGGAGCCAATTTATTTTGTGTATGAATTTTTTTTCATCAGACATTATATTCTCCATCCCTATTTACTCTATGTTGTTTATAAGTTAATATTTTATTTGAAGAAGGATATGTTATTATGTTGTAGTCACCCTGCAGAGAATATTCAGATTCATGCTACATGACAACATCCTCTTTCATATAGGGAGACACAAATGAGGTCTTATTTCTCTACATCTTTGACTTGATGGATCAACTGACGGTGTTAGAAATTATATCAGAGAATAATTTAACTCAATTATTTTATCCAACATTTGACATTGTAGGAATGAGCTATAATTTTTTGGAATGGGTATGGGAGTTTCCATGTTCTTTTCCAACTCATGTGTAACAAATCCCCAACTTACTTTTTATGGGATTGTTGTTTGTCTGATTTATAGGATTTTTTGTGTTTATGCATCATGACTATGAACATAAGATCAAATTTTAAATATTTGGATATTTTTTATAAAATAGTTGTTCTTATTTTTTTTTATTATTATATTTTTTCATGATTGGGTTGTACTCATTTCTTTAGTGATATATATATTTTCATTTGATTGTGGAACCTTAGTATTTTGTATTGTTTTTTATATATTTTAGATTTTGATTAATGTTTGGGGATCGGTTCCATTGTTTTTTTAATTATATATATACCATGGGTTATGGGTATAATCTTCAGATGACCTTTGTTTTATTCAATAGATTAATTATGATCAATCTTATCAACATAAGAATTCATAAATATATCTAACTGATTTAAAAAATTAGTACCCAAAGGAGACTATTGATACCAATAACTAATGTTGGCTAAGATTCTCCCATTAGTGTGAATACACACTTCCACTACACACTAGGAAAGAGTTTTTTAAGAGAATTCATCCATACCCCACTAAATTGGATGGAAAATCTAGAAACCAATATCCATGGACCATTTTTCATATTCCTTCATAGGGAGGAGGGTTCCTATGTCCATGTTTTACTATTATAGAGGATTTTAGATCCATCATCCACCATACATTCAAACAACTGGATGGTTGTTGGATATAGTGGGACAGGTAAAAATTAATGACATTTCCTTTAAACATAGGGAGAAATAAAACCTCTTGGAACAATTATGGCACATAACATGGAATTCCCTCTCTTAAAAGGATTAGTAGCAGCCCCTTAATATTTTTTATCAATTGAATATCTATATGATGGATCCATTATACATGAATTCAAATGATTTTATCTTGAAATAAGTATTGAGTATGAGATTGAACTCATTCTAGGAGCATAGACCACTTCGATTAAACCTTATTACATCGAACCAATCAAGTTCAAAGTGCTCCATGTATGTATTTAAGACTTAGAATAAAATAGATTTATCATATATAGTACATCACTATGGGGGTAAACATGTCTTGTTCACCCAAAATTGGTTTGGTAGAATTCATCTATACAAATATTATCATAAGATGAATCCGGTGATGGTGAAGCAAAGATATACGCCGGTAGGTATTAAAGATCTATTTGATCAGATATAGGTATTTTGGTGTTTATCAAATATTAATCTCATAATGTGATATCACTAACTACATGTTATTCAGTATGACAATCCAAAGATGACATATTAGTTCTAGGATGGGCTATAGGGGTACATGGTGAAAAATTTTGGTTTAACAAATGCATTGATAATGTTCATGGGTATCATTGACTTCATATTCCACCCATATCATGACTCAATTATCATGGTTTTCATTAATGGAAACCATATATAATCACCCATCCTAGAGTAGAATGATAAAAATTATGAAATAGTACATAGTAAAAATTGAGAACATCATCTTTATATATGGGTTTTGAAATTTCACTTCAATAATCAGGCATTAAAATTATCAGGATATGAGGTTTCTTAGAGTTGTATATCTGTAGGACTAATGAATATTATGGAAATAATATCCTGGTAAAATCAATGGAACAATTTTGATATTATAATATATCTATGTTTAGTGGGAAACTATATATGTTTTATCTAGGACTTGTCCCATTTATCACCACCAATGACTATTTTGATGAAGAAAGCGGTGAAGTTCTAGTGGTTGGTCATGAGTAATTAAGATTTTCATATGCCAAAGATGAGGTTGTATTCAAATCTAGTTCTAATTCTCCCATTATAGGGATCATTTAAACCATTTATTACAATTTATATAGAATTACTTTTTTGGACAAACTATTATAAAGAGATTGTGTTATAGCTGATGGGCCACATTAGCTATTACCCCATGAGTGAAACAATGATATGCAAGAATTAGAGATGGAAGCCATGGACACTGACTCTAAGTGAAGGTGATAATATATCTTCATTAAGAGGATACTATTTATAATGAATACATGATCATTCATTTTATATTCACATATAGGGACTACAATTTTATGTATATTCACTAGATATAATACCTATATACCTTTGAAATTGAGGTGGATTATTCACCAGGGAATGTTTTCATTGTCTTATATACTCAAAGTTCTATGACGTAGGTACCTTATTATCTTAGTGAATGAACATCATTGGAATAATGGAACCTGACGTGGTTATTAGGTGATTGGATGTTGGATGCTTGAAAGAACTTATGATTTATGTTGTTTTCTCCATTATTAGTAACATATTCTTTAGTATATCGGTACAATGTTGATATGGATATTCACCCAAAGTGTGTTGTGATATGAGAACAAGTATCTTTAGGTGACCCAATACCTATGTAGTGAGTGATGATAATGGTGTGATCTTAGTACATGTAAGAGTTTTTGTTCTAGTATTTAAAATATAATAGTTAATGAAATACATATATACATCAAAGTATAAAGACCGTCATGGGGTACTAATGAAGTAAAATATTATTAGATAGAATTTGTGATTGTTATAGCGTGGAGAGACATTACAGGATCTGTTTCCCAATACCTTACTTACGAGAGGATTATTGATGATAACTGATAAACTAGAGGATCAATCAAGCCACATCATGTGTATTTATGAATGTGGGTGGATGTAGTGATTAAATATTTTTATGGAGACAAATAAGACCACAAGGATTTAGGATGTGTTTTTTATTATTGATTAGTTGATTAATGTTTTAAATTTCATTCTGATCTTGGAGACTCACTTAGTTGATTATCTATAAAGGTTTTATGTCTATGAGATTGTACCCATCGATAGAGTTACCTTGGTCATTTTATCTCATATATATTTATATTTTTACATGTAATTTTTTGTAGATAAAAATAGAAGGGATATGGGACTCTACTAAGGTTTAGAACAATGTACCACCATCGTATAGATAGACAGTTAGAGTGGAAAATTAGTGTATTATAGGATATACTACAATATTTTTTCATAGAAATTGGTGGAGGTTGACATGGTCACATAGCCTTAGTTTTTTTACATTAAAAAATACACCCAACATCAATTCACAGGGAATATTCTGAGGATCTTTATTTTATGCCATTTCATTCACTACTTTATTGGAATGAGTATGGTGAGGTAGTAGTTATGGGGAACAATATGGTACAAGATAACATTGAAAGTGTGTATATGATTTATAGAAGGTTGATAATGGATTAGAGTATGTAGAAGTCTTATTCCAACCATTATAGGATACTATTCAAGCTTGTTGTAGATGGAAAGGATTTTATAAGAGTGACTATTTGATTGGAAAACTAATGATTCAAAATTTAAGTGAAGCTACTACCCAATTATATTGGACTCCTTCTAGGCCACCAAATGAGTTTGGATATTTGAATACCATTTTGACCATGCTTCACATTTGTTAGGATTTATAGATTTCATCATGTGTTTCAGCATGGGATGTACATTCCAAATCATATTAATATGATGGACCGTAATAATGATGATTTTTATAACAATGAATAATATGAAATATTCTTTGTGTGGATTGCAGACCAATGTGAGAATATACTATGATGAAATAAGACACCACTTTTCAGAATTCTATAGTTGCGTGGATGAATCTAGGAGGAGAATTCAATGTGAGGAGAAGTTGTTTAGGCTCAATGTATTGATTTGTTAAAGCAAGAAACCAAAAATTCATATTGAGGGAGAATAGTATTTAGTGGGGATAATCTAGTGGTATCATTTCTTTTATCGGTGTATAAGTTAATTTTTTCCACTAATAATATTTTTTCTGATACCTAACTTGTTTACAATTACATCCGAATGCTTATTAATGGTTTTTGAATTTGTTTGTGAACAATTAATGTGTTTATGTTTTAGTAATTGTTTTTTCAAATCAAGTTTATTCCAGAGGAAACCATGAGACTAGTTGTCAATTCTTAAGGGCTATCACCTGGTTTTGGAACACATCATGAAAAATCATGCCATCTTACCTAAAATACCATGTGGTAAGCATTAATGGTCAAGGGTTCATAGAGATTTTAGAATGTTTTGGTTTCATTTTAATGGGTACATATTTTAATAATTGTAATCCCAAATCATGTGGATTCTCTATAAAATCATGAAACTAGAGGTAGAGGCTCACTATTTTGAACATAGTTAAGGAAATAAGTTTTAAAAACCATGACGGGTCACATGAAAAACTAGATAGATTTTCCAAAATCACATTAATTATTCACTCATGAAACATGGTTTGATAATCCTTTCCACATATTCGTATTATAGTTAAATTAATGATCTTAATAACTCCATTTATTTGTGGTAAATTTTTACCTATGATTATTTGTATTGAAATATCTCCAAAATTTTGAGACTCTAATTTCTTTCCTTAATGAAATATTCTCTTCCAAAACTAGTCTCTATTGAATACAGAATGGATGATTATTTGTAAATATGGTATCTGATGTGAAAAACTCCATTTATTGGATTTCTCCTTGATACAACTCATTTTTTCAAAAGATAAATTATCGATCTTGTAAGACGATATATGATTTTTGAATTATAAATACAACTCATGATTGATTCATTAATTGTTTCTAGATCATTGTTTGTTATGGAAATAACTTAACTTTATACCAGTGTTCAATTCCTTATGGACAATGTGTTTTCCAATGTATGTTTCAATTAATTGATCATATTGAGTATATTTTATTATTTAATATTATCTTGAATATATTTTCCATTGATGAATTTAGGATATGAAATTGTTTATTAGCTATACTCATTGTTCTATTCTAGAATCAGCCAAGAATCCAAAATCCTCAAATCGATAGAAAAAGAATATTCCAAATTAACATCCTCTCATTCAAAAACCTTGGAATTTTTTCATTTGATATTCTCAATATGGTATGTGATTCAAGAAAAACCCTTATTAACATGTAATGTACATGAGTATCTTCTATTAACCACTTTTAGGATGAACTGATAACTGGCTTTTGTATCATTGAGGTGCATGCTTGTTCAATGTGGGTGTGGAATGTTACTCCTCACTTATTACCTTGATTAAAATTAGATTACTTCATTAATTACTATAAAATATCCCCCTCACAACAGGGTTTGTTAAGAGGTAGTTTTCATTAAATTCATTATATTTCTCCCCTAAAACACCATAGGATAATGAATAAAATCCAAGGGCCTTAAAACAATTAGGGGATGATTTTCCCATGGAATTATAAAATAACCTAACCATTAAAAAAGTAACCAAAAAGAGTTCCATTTGATGATTGAGTATGAAATATAGAAAAAAAACATAATGAACCACCATGTCAGAGTAAATGGGAAAAAAGACATGCTCAATGTGAGCTAGAAGAACCCAAAAATCAAACATCAAATTGACATCAACATGTAACACCCTACTTTCTCCATGATCCAAATATACTATCAACCACCAAATTATCATGAAGAATCATTAAAAATCTGGCATAACATTCCATTAACTTTTTATAGATAAGTAATATTTTTAAATTAACTATAGTGACCATGTAGGGGGAGATTCTAAACTCATTCTTATTTCACCATTTACTTCCCAACTCATGCCACATGTAGTAAAACTAGTTACCACAATTTGATGAACAATATTTAAAATATTCATAATAGTATATATGAAATGAAAAATAGTTTTTCATTGAATGAAATAAATCAATCCATTAAAAAAGTTCTCAATTCTATTTGGAATACTAACTCCATGATTATACATATGTAAACAACCACAAATCACACATTCATCCCAAGGTGATAGTTTCATACTCATGAGTAGTCTTTTCTCAATCGACCATGTCTTCAAAATGAAAATAACATAAAGTTCCTCAATTGCACACAACCCCTCTAAATGGTATTGTATAAATCAAATAAACTCACACCAACCACGATATCAAATATCCATAACAAGACATTTCAAATTAAAAAATTCTTTATTTAATAAAATTTGGCAATAAAATTCCATGAATAAAAAAAATATATTATTTTAAAATTATCATTTTAAAATTATCTACCAAAAAGTTTTCATGAAACCCTCCATTTTTAATAATTTGAAAAACCATAACCAATGTGGTTAATCTAAAGGATCAGTAGAAGGAGTATTAATAATTTTAGGAAATAAATAATTTTTAAAAAACTTCTTCAATTTAAAATCATGAGGTGTCGAGAGAGATGGAACATACATAAAAAAGTTAAAGAAAATGAATAAAAACACTATGATCATCCAGACCTGGGATTTGATCTTTTTTCCATCAATATATCCAACCATAAAACATAACAATTATTTTTAAGGATCATATATCTATCTGAATAAGATTAGATATAATGTTATAGGAAAGTAGAGGAGAAGATATCAAATAATAACATCCTAGAATAGAGACTAACATGGGAATCTGTATCCCCAATGAGATTTTAATCTCGAAAATATTTTACATGGATCGAAGTGAATCACCATTGAATCCTTGGGATGAAAATAAATTCAATATTAGGAAGGATTTGGGAAAATGGAATATGTGGATAATTCAAAATATAATAAATATTTTGGAGATACTAAATATAGGCCACACAATTAGTCAACAAGGATTGGGAAACCATAAGCCAAAAATAATTTTCTACTATCTCTAGCCAAAGCCCTGCATATTTTTCCAATATAGTATTAAAAAAATGAACCAATAGTGGCTTCCCCGCTTTTTCTACAATGTATGCTTTCCCCTATTAATATATTTTGGATTTCCAAATCGTGTGTCAACCATGTTGAGATATTCCACCTTATACTATACAATCTATACAGTTCTATTGATGGAGTTTAGGGTTAATAGCGTCTATCCTAAAACTATGATCCCCCATAAAATAATCCAAAGAATTCCAAATCATCATTAGACCTCCCAAAAAATAACCCAATCAATAAAAATACTTAAAATACATAAATAAATTTTCAGGTACCTGAAATGGGGGTGCCACATTTTCCAAACCATTGGTTTTTCTATACCAATAATTTTTTAAAAAATGTTTTTTGGAAGAGTTCATACATTTTCACTGTGATTTCTTTTTAACACTCCATGTTTCTTTCTAAATTTGACCATGATTCCATAAAAACCACACTAGAATTTTGTAATTACCATGTAAGACGTCATATTCCCTTTCCACAATATTTAATGTCACATGAAAAAACATTGCATTCGTCTCTAGGTCAATGTTTTCCCATCAAATCACATTGTCATTATTAGATTGATACTTATTCAAGATAGATAAATGAATCAAATTGTGAACTAAACTAACCCCCAGTGAAAAAAATGATATTCCACCTCACCAAATCGTTCATGTATCTAAAAAAGGCCTAGGTATCATAGGGATATCATTCCTTACATTCAAAAATGATAGTTCCCAAACCTTGTGAATATTATCAATAACATATAATCACTCACCTATAAAAGAAATATTCATCGACATTTATCTAGAAAAGTGTTTTATTAAATCTCAGATATATCCATTCTCTTCCTAATGAACCGAATCTTTCTTGTTGTCACTTTAACAACACTGGGTCCAAGTAGTGATGAATTACCTATAAACACCATAGAAATATTATAATAATAAGGATGCGAATTCAATTATTAAACTGATCCACACGTATTTAAAATCGATAATTATTTTATTATAACACCAACAATGGTTTTTTCTCCTCCAATGATCCACAAAATCTATTATACAATACAAAATTTTTTCATCAAATTTTTGGATCATAATTTTGGATTTACATCTATTTGAGGATGATATATTGTTCTCATAGTCTGATGATACCAAAGATATTATTGTGAGTACCTCCAAAAAAATGTGATGTAAAACATGAGTTTTTATTGAATAAAATCAAGATTGGAATTCCATTACAGAATAAAAATTATGAGATATAGATTTTGGAGAATTCATACACCAAATGATATTTCTGAGAACGGATAAAATCAGCAGACTTCATGAGTATATCTATACTTACCAATATGAAATCATGTTTCTTTACTGCTTTTCATAGACATGTTACAAAATCCATGGATTTCTATTGGCATTTCCATAAAGAAATCAAAATATACTATAACATGATTTATAGTCATTGGTGTTATTTATTAAACTTGGGATAGGTAAGGAATCCACAAAAATATATTCCACTAACATTTTCATACAAAAAACAAAAACAATTCTTTCAATGATTTATACATTTACATAATCCAAAGATGTAAAAAACATTTCAAATGGTGGTAAGAATTAAGAATTTTTTTTCTTGACAAACAATATTGTGAGGATTGATATTATAAACCAAAAACCCATATTCCCATCTACCATCCTTCCCTCAACAGTCTCCCCACCATTTAGTTTTTACCTTTTAGAATAACTTTTATGATCAGATATTTTAGCCTCTTTAACATACTAAAAAAAATTAATAATAATGAAATTGGGATTAAAACTACAACATCACCATGGTCGGTATAGTGAAATTCCATATCTACTATAAAAAATGACATCTTCCACATATTTCAAGATTCCTTATCCAAATTATTATAATAATTATTTCTTTATGCATCCACCCCTAAGTATCCATTACCTAGTTAGTACATAATGTTGAAGTCTAACATTTGTTGGTATTTCATCCGTCTTCTTTTCCATAGATTCAATTATCTTTGTGATAGAATGTGTTTCAAACTCTTATGATATGTAAAACATATAAATTTATCATAAAAAATATAATTCCACAGGGTCTTAATAGAATTGAAAATAGTAGGTAATTCCAAATCGTGTGTTTGGTAGTTCTTATCATGCCACCATAACAAATGCAAACCATTAGAAACAACGTGATCTCACTATATGAGAACAGATCCCATCACAGATTTGATGCATCACAATAGAAAACATGACCCTACCCAGAATCATTAAATGTAAGGATCGGTTATGGTGTTAGTTAAACCTTATGATCTTGAAATTATTTATGGAATTTCACATTCCATTGTAAGGGAAAACCATTCCTCATCAAAGAAACCATCGATGATGAAAAATGTGAAAAATAACATAAAAAACATGTAGTATCCTACCAATAAAAGGAACTACATATCTCAAAAACATTATTTGGTGGTTTCCAAGTGATAAAGGCTTATATCATTTCATGATATATAGAAATTAATTTTCTAGAAAAGAAATGGCAGAGAAAAAGTAACTCTTGTATCCATAAATCAGACTTTGATAAATTAGATTACAAATGATAATCCTGAAAAATACCCAACATTATATCCAAGTTTTTATAATGATCCACCATTTACTTTGAATACACTTGTATATCATCCACAATAACAACCACAATGGAATTGAGATATTGTTTATACATTTGATTCATCAACTCCATAATTATTATGGGTGTATTTTTAATGAAAATTGGATAAGAAAGAACACATAATGTCCACATCTTCATCTAAAAATATATTTGTAATATCCCCCTTCTAAACATATTGTTGGAGATATCCTAAACAAATTTAAATTTTAGTTAACCACTAGGCTCCCCTCAATTGATTAACATTCTCATTAATTAATTGAAAAGGATATCGATTCATTGCTTAATATTATGATAATATACCCAAATCTTGATATTTCCATCTACCTTCTTCCAAAAACAAACATGTGTTTCCCACAGATTTGTACTCGATTAAATGAACCCTTTATATTAAATCTATTTTAATTGATCATTCAATTACATAAATTCATTTTTGTATTATCCATGATGAAAAAATGGATGTTTTACTAGTCAAAAATAAGCGATCAATCATAATCTCCACTAATCATTTGGGAGGAAACCCTATGATATTTTTGGAAAAAACCCAAAAAAATGTTCTAGTGTAGTTGAAAAAAATTCATTTCTAGATTTCAGCCACATATGATAAGTAAAATGATGTCAACAAGTCAAAGAATGTTCCAACCACTAGTACCAAGGTTCCTTTTATTCATTGTACCACCACATAATCTCCACTAAACTGATTCATAAAACATAAAATTATTTGAAACTCACACACCATGAATAAAAATTAATATGAGACTCAATGTTTTTTAGATAATCCACTACTAGAATCATGTCAAAGACATTAATCTTTATCTTAGTGAAAAACCATACCAATATAGTCGTATCCATTATTATTGAACCCATTTCACATTTCATGGCTCAGAAATCTCATTATCCAAGAGATGTTTGGAGTTTTAAAACATAATTCTTCATCTTAACATGTAAACTCATTAGATCATTGAAATGAGAAGAAATAAATTAATGCGATGAAATCATATAAAAAAAAATTCTTTCATAAGTAACTAATTCAAAAAAATAATACTTCTCACCATCAAATGTCATGATTGATCATCCAAAGTCATACTATAATCATGCAATAAACTCATACCTACCACACTTTTCTCATTTTTATCCTATTGAGATTTCATAGGTTGGAGATTCTTGGTTTTCCTATAATCACCATGGAAATATTAGTTCTACTAATGAGATATATGTTACTTACCACATCCATTTGAAACTTATGATACATATTAATAATGAGATGAGTACTTGGTACAATACTATGGATAACTACAAAAACATCACTGAGGATGTCTCTACTCAATAAAATTATGAAATGTTATTGTGGGTTCTACACAATCTCATTACATTTTTTCAACAAAACCACTCTAAAACAACCCTAAATTACTCTTTTCTTAGAGAGTAATGTTGACCAATCCCATAGTCTAATTCTAATATATAACTCTCCCTTGAGAATATGATTTCATCCTCTTTTTATTTGTAGAATTTATGTTCCCAAATATTCTTGTAGGAATAAACAATATTCCTCAAACCATGTTTCTCAAGATGTATCATTCCACCATTGTTGTACTATTTACCATCTCTGTATAATTTATACTACATATAATGCAAATATTGGAGAAAATTCCTGATTTTAACCATGATTCAAAAATGTGTTCCTTCAAGGATGCAATTACCGTAACTTTTAGAGAAAAAAGAACTAAATTAATAAACTTAAAGGCTTGCTCTTTTACTAAGAGATTCTCTTACATTAAACTAAATAAGTTAATTATTCTAAATTTTTTGAATGTTTATCAATAGAATATTTTTTAAAACAATTCTCAATAACCCTCTCTTTCATGGCTTAGTCCAGTATAGCTAAAAATGATAAATCCCAACCCAAGTGTGTTAGAACCGTGATAATATATATTTTTAAATTCACATTCATATATTCAGTTGTCCTAATGAAATTGAACATTTAATTCATAATATTAAACCACACATCATGTTATTATGGATCTGAATCACCCTGAGATATTGGTGGATTCCACTTTTGTAACTGAACTAAATGATCCAATTTTTATTGTTCATCCATTCTATTTCATCCATCCACAACCTCAAAATCATGTGTAATACCTTGTACCAACTTATAGGGATCCAATCATTTCATACATTCACATTAAATTAATTTTGATGAATACTTAATACATTTCAAAAAACAATGCCCAATGACTGTAGTAGTCCAGTTCCTTTGGAAACATGGGAACATAAACAATAGTGCATTAATGAGAAAATTATCTCCCACTAGGATCTTTGTGACTAGAACCCATAATAGACACATCAAACATAATAGGCATCTTTATAATCGAGGAGAAAGTAAATATAAAAATTGATGTTTTTAAATACGTAGTAAGGGTAAATATGGGAGATATGTGATCATAATTATGAGAATAATGGCATGAGAACATCATCCTAAAAATATAGGATCACACACTCTATATCAAAGATCATAAACATGAATCATTGAATAAAGTATGGCAGTTCATAAGACGTGAATAAGAAGGAAATATTGAACATAATCCTTAAATAAAAAACATAGGAATAACACAAGGAATTGTGGAATACACATACGCATATATAATGATATCAATAATAGTAAAATTATTAATAAAAAGACCATTTTTTGGAAACATTTCATCACTGAATGGGGTTCACACCCCGTTCCTACCATATATTATTGAACTGATTTCACTCCTTGTTCCAGTTCCATAATACTGAACTGATCTCATTTCTCATTCTTTCCTTATAATACAAAAAAATGTCGTTTATCATTCCATATATATTTATCTCATGAGATATAAATTTATACCCAATACATTTGAGGGATATATAGGTCCCACCAATCCCAAAATAAAGTCATACATACATGTTAAAAAAATCCTCAAAAATCATATCATAACCAATGGAATTATATAGGTATCAAAAATATTAATAAATACATAACCTAAGGGAAAATATATCTATTTTAAAATAATTTCATCAAAATCATAACCTATCAAAAGAAGATGGTTTGAAAATAATATAACCCATGGAGGAGAAAAAAATCTCATAATTATCATTCCATAAAAACATATTCAACTCAAAAAAGAATATGAATTGAACCTTTGGATAATTTCCTTAAAGGTAATGAGTAACATTAACATATATACTTTACATGAAATATTACATGGAATGGTATTTTGAAAATATTTCATGAGGAAAATATCATTTTTTAAATCATCTTCATGAAATAAAATCCATTTTAGAACCATTTTCATGATAATTAACTTGAATCCTTATAAATATGTATTTAAATAAAATTTGGAAAAAAATATAATTGAAAACATAAAAAGATAGCTTTAAACCCATTTGGAAGCCATTTTCCTTGAAAACATAAAAAATTATCTAGAGAAAGATTTGAATACCATTTCAGTGAATAAGCTTTTCAAACTTATAAATAA
Organism: Viscum album; assembly: GCA_963277665.1. Taxonomy (NCBI): domain Eukaryota; kingdom Viridiplantae; phylum Streptophyta; class Magnoliopsida; order Santalales; family Viscaceae; genus Viscum; species Viscum album. The sequence goes on from OY728132.1 coordinate 1,308,780,566, forward strand.
GTAGTGAAATCATTTTCAAAACCGATTTCCCTGAAATCATATAGAATAATCTTGAAAACGTTTTGAATACAATTTCTTTTAAAATACATTTAAATACTATAATGAAATATAGAATTTTTTTAAACCATATCATTGATTATACATTCAAAACTATTAAATAAATATTTGAAAATCATTCAAAATAATAACATATTTTTTTTAAATATTCAAAAATGAAAAAAACATTAAAACAACGAATTTCTTGAAAATTAAAATAAATTCATAAAAATTACATTTTATTATCTAAAGGGTGTTTGATGGGAATGATGATAAAAATGGAGGGTAAATCCATACATGCTAAAGATTCCTTTTCAACTATAAAAATATTTAAATAGTGCCACAACTAGATAATGAAAATAATATTCATTTTAAGAAACCTTTTGTTTAAAAATGAAATACATATGAAAAAAAGTTCATTAAAAACCTCATATATAAGTAAAAATATTTTGAAAACTCCTTTAGAAATTGATGTTTTTGAGGAACAGTAATTTCCAATAAGATGTTAAATTGAATTCAGACTTTCATAAAAACATTTATTAGTTATATTACATAAAAAAGGGATGAAAATGGTAATAAAACATAAAAATGTCATGGAAAATTATAAGATATGATAAGTTATGAATTTTTTTGAGAGATAGATAATAATATTTCATCAAAGGAAGAATAAACATAAACACTCTCGAAAAGCGATAAGATTTTTTCAATATTCACTTATCACTTGGAAACATTAAAACACAATCCCCATGTAAAAAAGGGTAATTAAATGAATCCTAAAGCATTAATAATTAAAGGATATTAATTATATAAAATTGAAAAGGAATTATGTACATCTTATATAAAAATATATCTATATAACATGGAATGTGTATCAAAGATGGAAAATTGAGAGAAAACTATCTTAACTATTTGGTATCTCTTTAAACATAAACCCCATGAGTGAAAAATTACATTATAGATATTTAATCATATATAAATTTAATAATATGAAACACATAATATATTAGCGTTCAGTAGATGAACCACACAAAGAAAAACAGTGGTGAACATGGCTTGTATCCCACAGATATAAAATTTGAGATGAATTTCCCTTACCTTGTGTCTTGACTCCCGTTGCACTCATACAAACCTCATTTATAATAAATATAATATTATTATACATATATTATATTAAAATATTATATTATCTACTACCTTATATTATTTTATTATGAAATTATCTTACCTGCTTGTTAATAATACTACATTAATGTTTCAATTCAAGTAATAATTATTTTGTTCTTCAAATGTGTCATAATTTGTTAAACATTTGGTCATTATACTTATATCATAATTTCAATAATGTAGACCATGATATATATATGTATCATTTATATTTATTATATATGTATTATATTATTATATATAATATAAAAGTATGAAATTGAATACATCATTCATTGAGATGATAAGCTGTACGTACACATGAACATTGTTCTTGTTTAATTTTTGAATATAAAGAAATAATCTAAATAAAATATATGTCATATTTACCCTAAAATTTTATATCATTTATATAATATAATTTCACTATACTCATTCTTAAAACATTATTTTTTGTTCGTGAATGAATCACATTTCTTTGAGGGGGGTTGTAGTCCACCCTTACTCAACCGAAATGTTTATTTTTGCACCAAATAGAGAGTATAATGATAAATGTTATAAAAGGAATAAATAATATTAAATATAGTTTAAATATCATATTTCTTATATATAAACTTTGTTTCCATAATAATTAAGTCCATGATATATGGTAAAGGAACAACATAAAATTATCATTTTGTGGGGAGGTAGTTGACCATACACATAAACTGTAGGATTATTACCTATTAGATGGTGGTGTGTGTAATTTTAGGTCGAACCCTTATCATTAAAAAGTATCATTATATTAATGATATAATTAGTTTAATATTAATGGAATATTTACTATTTTTGGGTAAATAGTGAAAATAAAATAAAGCAGATTTAGGGAAGGTGTTACCTCATAAGTGGGTAACTCCATTTAGTTTTTACTAAAGCGATTACATAGAAGGAAGTCTGAATGAAGGTATTTTTAAAAGAGTATAGTAGGGTATATATGGAAGTGAATTTTGTTGATATTATTAAATTCAATGTTTCTTTAGAGGGTTTTGAAAGTTGGAAGAGAGAAATTCTTTTTTATAGTGGAGGAGGAGTGGATATCTAATAAATTTATGGACGGAAAATTCCACCCGCATTTTTCCAAAGGAAAGTAAGACCCACAATGGAAAACATTAGATAAAAGGGATTATATGGTCGAAATATGTCTATAAAATTGGTGTTGGAAAATATTTTAGGTCTCATCGGTATTAATATTAGGGTCTAGTCCCTCATTAATCATAATGTTACTCTAATTATTAAAAGTAATTTTAACTATATTCACTAATAGTTTTTGTCAAAAAAAAGTTCAGTATAATTGGTATTATAAATTTTTATGATTCCAAATATGTTATAAATTTCTCAAAATTCCAATCACAAATGTTGAGGAATTTAATTTAAATTTAATCCCATAATTGGGAGGCCAATGTTGTGTTTTAAAGTAAAAACATCCAAATGTTTTCTAAGGTTTTGAAACCAATTTTCAAGAAAAATTTATTCCAACGAAAAAAATTTGATAAATTTTTAAAAATATTATCAAATTTAAATTTGGAAGTAATTTAAAATAATCTTTTACCTTATAAACAAATTATATGAAATAGACATTTGGAATTACTATGTTGTATTTTTCACTATTTATCCCAAAATCATGTTTCTAAAAAAATCATAACAATTAACTGAAAATAATTTGACATCATAAATCAAAAATTGTTTTTATTTTATATAAATAATTTTTTATGACTATCTAAAATTAATTTTATTGTTTTTCAGAGAAAGACATCACAATAATTTTCTTTAGGAAAATAATTTTTTAAAGCATATAAAGTCTTAACCAGAAATAATATTTTTCTTAATAAATAAGATTTATATATTAAAAAATATTCTAAATAATATTTTCTAGTTTTTTAGTCACTATTTTTACTACAAATTATAATAGATAAGTTATAATTATCTCGTTTAACTAATTATATCAATAAAATGGGTTTTTTAGAAAATTATTGTTGCTTGTAACACATGCCATGCCACTATTGCGTATAGTACAACATAATTTGGTGTCATATATATTGAATGTTTGAATTAGTGATTTAATATAAAAAATTATTTTCCGTGTTGTGTGAAAACATAAAATATCAAAATATTTAATTAATTTAAAAAATTATTTCAAAAAATCATGTGGTGCTACAATTAGCTAATGTAACTAAATTTCCATATTGGAGAACATTGGAACTATAACATTTACCAAAAGTAACAAATAACATGGTTCATATTTTGGATAAATTAGGATTTTAGTATAGATTGGACATAGTGTAAAATCATAAATTTTTATAGGGAGTGATTGAAGTAATATTTCAGAAACATGTTAATTATGAAAAAAATGTTTAGGAACTAAAAGTTATAAAGCATTGACGATTTAAAAGGACATCAGTTCATGAAAAATTATTTTATTGAGAAAACACATATTTTATCATTATCCTATCCTGTAGTAATTCAGGAATATAATGAAATATTATTATTTTTATAAATTTATATAAAAATGTATTCTTTGGTGGTGCTTTTATATATTTCTCACTCATCCATTATTTCAAGAAATGGATGTCCAAAAATTATCTTAAATGCACGAAGAACTAAAATACACTATCATTAGATCATAAGTCCCATAAATGAATGAGATGTATATATTTTTCATTAACCATTATTGAAAATCAACAATGCTAATAAATTAATATCTAATCATAAAAATTAATAGTAATGTTGTTTCATAAATATTTATTCACAAAAAAAATTATACATAAATCAGGACATTGTGTATTCTAGTGGTAGGCATGAATCCATTATCATCCTTCAGCCATGGGTTTTGGACACATGGCCTTTTCAGACATAATTTGTTTCATCCCAATGTAAATAATGACCTTTTCTAAAACAACAAAAATATAACTTCCAAATTAATTATTATGTTCATACATTAAATAATGTTATTCACTAAATAAAAATTTATCTATCATTTTCAATACAATATAATCAAATAAATACTTCCAAAAATTAATAACAATTACTTTTAATGATTTTGTAACCATATAACCCTTTAGAAATAGGAAAATCCAAATCATTAGAATGAAATTCAAGAAACTGGATTAACTTTGAGCCCCAAATATCACATTGTAGCTCTTTGTAGTCACTTTCCAAACAAGTGAATACCCTCTTGATAAATTCTATTGAAACATGATAATAACCTTAATTACTATAAATACTTTTGGAAAACATTCATGATTACGTATTACATAGATTACTGGATATATTCCATAAACCCGCGATGTTTTAAATATCATCCATGATATCATGAACAACATTTCAAGATGTTCTTAATTCATTCCAAGGTAATCATTATGGTACAATTTAATTATATCAAGCAAATATTATTCTAACCATAATTATCATAACATAAGGAACATATTGGGGGTGATCTATCCCTTAATAATGTTTTTTCTGTTGACATCACAATTCTATTAAATCCATTTTGTATTCCATAAAATTCATTCAATGTATTCTTGTAAAAATTTAGCATAAAAACATAATCTTGAAAATCCTTATATATTTCACCTATCATATTTCATTATTAAAATACATAAAAACCTTGATTATTCAACTTAATACATAAGCCACTAATAAGGATAACTCTTCCTATTACATAATACCTCTTTTCCATTCGCATTTCATTAGTAGTCTATTCATCATCTACAATGTAACCATTACATGCACAACATTACTAATTCACTTCAGGGGAATTATTCTCAGGGAATTGATTTCAATAATGAATGATTATTACACACTTAAAACACATACCCTTCAGTGATGTCTTATGAAGGCCAATATTCTCATTTATTTCATTAACTAAACTCATCATTTTCCCCTTGATTTCAGTTTCTTTGTGTCGATTTATTCTATAAAAAATCATCTTCATATTCAAATAATACATTCACTCGTGTTATTCATTACAAATTATTATCATTTAGGAAACTGAATCTTCATTCCTTTATGGTATTTATTACATGAACTTTCAGCTTACCCCTTAAATCTATTCATTGGTGTGTCATAGATTTATTTACAGATTATGTTGTTAATCATGTTCTATGAAAAATGATTAGGCATGATAACAAAATATTTCATTCCAGTGATCATTTGACTTTACTTATCATCATAAAAAGGTGAATAAAATTTTAAATTAATCACCTTACTTCTAGTTCTATCCATTGACTAATTCTAGAAATTAGTGTGTGAGAATTAATTATAATTTTTGAAAACCACATTGTATAAAAAATAATTATTTATAGGATTTCTTTATTATGACTTGTTCCTTAACATATGACACCATTAGTTTATCTTAGTTTATTCATTGACATCTTATATATAAGTACTTCATGATGGTTCTTGAATATTTTTGTGAATTTCCAATGAATATCCACACTATGTTTTAAAATAGGTGTACAACAGGCCAATTTTCATTACTAGATTACAAAAATTCATGTTAGAAACATATTTTCAGAGTTGTTACTATAAGGTACATTTTTTAGGGCTCCACATCCACTTATATTATCTAGATAGGATTGTATTTCTAGTAAATAACTAACTCTATCATTTACCAAGATTCCTATACAGTCTCCTACACTTTTCCTTATCCTTATACTATTCCTTTGACATGTCCTTAGGGTTTTCACTAATGTTTTCTCATCCTATCATCTAAAGTTTAACTAAACCTTTACAATGGTTCCAACTATAGTGAACCTCTTTTTTTATAAATTAGTATTAAATTACATTCGAGTAATACTTAATTCATCACATAATCAAATTTCGAAAGAATGTACTAGTCTAGTACCTTTGTATACATGGAAACATTAACATTGGTGCATAAATGAGCCACACTATCTCCCACTAGGTTCTTTTTTAGTATCATACTTCTTAGAAAAATCAAATATTATATGTATCATCATAACATGGGGAAAAGGAAAAATAAAAATAGTAAGCTAGGATGATTTGTAACGTTAAACAAGGTAGAAATATAAACCTCATCATGAGCTTAAGGATATGAATATATGATCATGAGAAAAAGGTCATATTATGAATATTAAGGATAATAAACATGAATAATGCCATAATTCCTTGTATTTCAAAAGACATGAATCATAAAAAATATAAAGAACATAATCCACGAAATCATAACACAGAAATAATCTTTGGAAATGTATAAGAAACTTAATAAATTATAATTATTTCCATAGTTTTCAAGTAATCAATATCAAGCAAATTGTTTTAGACAAATCTGTTCACTAAACTAGATTTATATTTCTTTCCAAACCTGTATTATATAACACAGTTCACTACTTATAAAAACCCTATAAAAATGAACCAATTTTACTTCTAATACCATCAATGTAATACTAAACTAAGTTCATTTCACATTTCATCCATCTATATCTCATCAAATATGAATATTTACCCAATTCATTAGAGAGAGATATATGTTCCACACATCATATAATGAAATCATATATTCATGTGATAGAACAAAATTAATAATCATTTCATCACCCATGAAATGAAATAGTTATCATAAAAATGTAATCATCTAATAACCTATAGAAAAAGATAGTTTTTTCATACTCATTTAAAAAAAACTATCCCATGAAATTAAGTAGGATTGAAAGGAATATAACACATAAAAGATAAATTGTTTTTACAAGAATCAATCCAGCAAAACAAAAACCATTAAAGAAAGAGTAACAATGAGATCATCAGGTCATTTCCCATAAGGACATGAGTTACATAGAAAGATGTCATCTAGGATTGAAAATAATGTTTTAATGAATTTTGATAATATTTCATGATGAAAATAGCAATTGTTTTCAAGGAAAGTCTATTTATAACATAAAAACATTTGAAAACCATTTCTTGTAAATAAACTGGAATGATTATAAAGAAATCATTGAAAATATTTTGGAACATATTTTCTTTCAACACATAAAAAGGGAGATTGAAAGTATTTTAAATTTTTTTTCCTTGAAATAATATATAAGGAGCATGAAAACATTTTGAAAATAATTTCATTAAAAATACATTGCAAATATATAACTAAGTCATGAATTCATTTCTAAAACTAGTTTCCCTACAAATATATAAAAATGGATTAAAAATGTTTTAAAAAAATTCCTTAAAATATATTGAAATATAATAAATAAAGATTGAAAATAATTTAATTTTTTTAAAAATATTTAAATTAAATTATAATAAATTTTTAAAGAAATCATTAAAAACATTTTAAAAAAATATATATTTTTTAAGAACTTTTTCATAGAAAAATACATTAAAACAATGAATTTAAATAATTTTAGTAAAACATTTTCCTTAAACATCTATCATTTTAATAATTTAATGAAATATTCAAGTGAATGATGGTAATGATGATGGGTAAATCCGTATATATCGAAGATTCAATTTACACAGTAATTTTTTTTGAAAAGAACCTTGACTAGAAAATGACATGAAGATTCCTATTTATGAAGTCTTTTGTTTTATAAGGTAATAAATTGGTAAAAATATATTTTAACAACATAGGATAAGATTGAAATTATTTTTAAAACAACATTATAAATAGTTTTTAAAAAAATACATTTCGGAGTGAAAGGAGAATTAAATTTCAGAATTCAAAAAAATTTCATAAATATATTAAGTACAGAAGAGTGGGAAAATGGTAATAATACATGATGATATTATGGAAAACAATATTATAAGGTAAATCATGAGATTTCTTCACATATGTGTTATAATAGTGTTAATAATACGATGCATAAACAGACACTATGTTGAAAAGTGATGAGATTATTTCAATATACTATTATCACATGGTAACATTAAACCGTACACCGCATGAAAAAATTGAAATTTAATTTAGCATAAAATATAATTAAATGAATGGTATTAACGATATAAAATTTCAAACGATTTATCTATACTATATATGAAAATATAGGTTCATTACCAAGCATGTGTATCAATGAATGTAAATGCAGACAAAACTATCTTAACAATTTGGTAACATTTGTAACATAAATCCCATAAATGAAATAACATTTTATTTATATTTGAGTCAACATAAATTTAATAATCATAACCATTAGAAACATTTAGGGTTAGTAAATACACCCAAAAAAGAAAATAGTGGTGAACATGGAATGTATCTCACAGATATAAAAAGGGTGATGAATTTCCATTACCTTATGTCATGACACTCATGGTAATCCTACGAACCTCCTGTATAATAAATATAAGTTTATTAAAAATCAATAAAATAAAAAAATTATTATATATAATACCTTCTCTAGTTTTATTATTACTTTATATTACCATCATGTTAACAATTCTACGTTACAGTTTCACTTTAGGTAATATCCACTTTTATCTTCACATGTGACATAATTTGTTATATCTTTGGTCCTTATACATAAATCATTATTTCCATAATATAAAATATTCTATAAATATAATTTATATTAATTATATTTGTATTATAATAATCTATATAATATATATTTATTAAATGGAAAACGCTGTTCATAGATACTGTAGGCTCTACGTATAAATGATCATTGTTTCTGTTTAATTTTTGTATTAAAGGAAAAAATTTAAATCCCCAACATTGTTATATATATATCATTATTAAAATATAATTATTATATAATATATATAATATAATTTCACTAAATACATATTTAAAATATTCAATGATGTGTATGATGAAATAACATTGTTTTTAGGGGGTAGTCCACACTACTTCAAATGCAATTATAGTTTTTTACACTAAATGGAATGTATAACGATAGTTTTTATAAAAGGATTATAGAAGCATAAAAAAATATTCATATCACATATCTTATATATAAATATATTTTACAATACAATAACTACCGTGTGAGGCAGTAATGGAAGAACGAAGGTGATACTTCACCAAAAACATTAACTGTGTGCTCATAACCCATTAGGTGGAGGTTTGTGTATGTTTAGGTAGAACAATTAGAATGATAAAATATAATTATATTTATGATTTTATTTTTTCCAATTATTTAATATGATGAGTGAATGGGGTGAAAAATAAAAAAACAAAGGATCTTGAGAGAGTATGTTACTACGTAATCAGGGTAACAACTTGTGGGTTTTTTCGAAGGGATTTGTTAGGAGGATGTATTTCAATATAGGGGCCTCAAAGAGGAATGTGAGTGGGGGTGGGGTTTTTTGGAAGTGAATTGGGAAGATATTTTTTTGATCTAATGTTTCTTAAGTTGTGAGATGAAGTGGGGGGAGAGTATGCCTTTTTATAGTGGAAGAGAGGCAGTCTTGTAAATTTTTAGAAAGAGAATTCATCCCACGTTTATCAGGGAATGTAGCTCCCATAATGTACCAATGTAAATAAAATGGAGTATAGGGTATAAATATTAAAATCTAATTGGTTTTGGACAAGTGTATGGGTCATTTGGGATTTTAATATTAGTGTATTGTCCCTTATTAATCTTATTTTTAATATAATTTTCTTCATTAATTTTAACTTCATTCTCTAATATTTTTTGTAAAAATAATTTTTTTAAGTATTAAAAACTAATAATCATTTTTATTTCAATAATTTTATCCATTTTTTAAAATTCCAATCATAGAAGTGGAATAATTTAATTTTAATTTAGTCAATGGTATATGACGACAATGCGGGTTTTAAAATTCAGAACGTCCATTAGATTTCGAAGTTCTGATAACCAATTCAATATGAAATTTATTCCAATTACATATTTTGGTAAAATATTACAAAAAATATCCAATTAAAAATTGAAATAAATTTAAAAAATATCTTTACCTTTTAAATAAATTAAATGGAAAAACTATTTTGAATTAAAATTATTTAATTTTCCACACTCATCCAAAAATGATGCTTCTAAGAAAAATCTAAAAATTTCAACATAAGTTAATTTAAAATTTATAAATTCAAAAAGGAATATTATTTTATCAAATTAAATTTATATTAGTCTCTAATATTAATTTCATTATTGTTCATAGAAATTTAAATACAACTGTTTATTTATGAAAAAATTATTTTAAAATATTTAAAGTCAATACAAAAAATTATATTTTTCATAATCAATATATTTTATACATAGTAAAATATTATAAATATATTTGAAAATTACTTATTTATTTTCATAATAATATGTTTATGGGATTTTATTTAATTTTTTTTTAAATAATTATAAAAAATATATTGATGTTTTGTAGAAATTCAATGTTAGGTGTAATATACGCCAAATCGGTGTTTGGTGTTTCACAAGCCACGTTAGTGTTGTTTGTACGCAATGTTTGAATATGTGATTTAATAAAAAAATATTTTTTATGTTGTGTGAAATTTTTAATATTAAAATATTAAATTAATTTGAAAAAAATATTTCATAAAAAATTTGGGTCTTACATAATTGTTTATTCACCTATTGATAAGGTGAAACCACATTATTTGTAGATTATTACGATTGTTTCTGATGGTACCAAGCAAGTTCTATTCCGTAAAACAAATAAACTCCATTTAGTATCATTATATTGAAACATAAGCCTTAGTTATATTCAACTAACATTTCATTAACTTCCAAAATAATGTTTATCCAAAACAAGACATTTTCACCATATTTAAAATATAGCCATATGGATTTTTTAAAATCATTTAATTTGAAAACATTTATATATTTTTACAAAAGGAATTACTTTTTACAATTTCCATACATCATTAACATAATAACGAACAATATATGCCTAGTTGGAAGTCATATTTCCAAAGCATGTAATGCAACACTCATCAGTAAAAACCATGGAAATCAGTGAAAACTCACCATAAAGTTTCATAACACACTCATGTACCTAAACACTCTAGAAATGTGTGGTTTAACATAAATAGGTTGGATATAAATTTATATTCTCTAAATTTAAATTTACAACATTCTTATACATTTATACAATTCCAAATAATGGGAATGTTTATCTACACTAATGCATGTTCTATCCATAAGAATAAACCAAACAGATACCCAAGGATTTGGAAAAGTAATAATATATGTAACATCCCTCTACTTACCCATTAGATTGGGAAGATGTGGTGGTTGTTACTACACATAGTTTATATCCCCAAGACAATAATGTTTGGAAATTAATTCCAAAGGCCTCAAAATCATTTTGGGGAAATATAACTGTTGAATTATAAAACAACCAAACCATGAAAAAACAACCAAAAAAGTTCTATAGGATAAACGAGTAAAAAATAAAGAACAACCCTAAAAAAACTAAAATATTAGAGTGTGAGAAGAAAAACATATTCCCAAAGCGAACCGAAAGACTAAAAAACTCAAACTCTAATGATACATCTACTAGAAACACCCAACCCACTCTAATAATCAAATAAATATGTGATTCCCAAGTTATCAAGATGAATCACTAATGGTCTGGTATTACATGCCTTTAATTGTGTCTCAGTTAGTAATATATTCAAAAATAATATAGTTCCCAAGAATGGGTTGATCTCCACTCAATAATATTTCCCCGATGACTTCTTAACTCATGCAACTAGGACCATAACCGGATAACATAATTAATAGAAAACAATTAAAGATTGTCATAACAGTTAATATCAAATCAAAAATATTTTTTCCTTGAAAATAGTTAAAAAAACATTTAAATCCCTTCTCAATTCCATTTTACATACACAATCCATGATTCCAAACATCCACACATCCACACAACCACACATGTATGACCATATGATAGTTCCATAATAATTATCTATCTCTTAACAATATACTATATAGTAACAAGGTAACCAATTCTAGGTTACCCAATGGAAAATGTCCTTTACACATGGTCACTTACAATATTAATAAAATCACAAAAAATATGATTCCCAAAATCAACTCCAATCCAATTATAATAAAACATTTATTTATCTATATCATTTTCACCAAAAAAATAAATTGATGAAAAAATATATATTTTTAAAATCATCATTTTGAAATTATCAACCTAGAATATTTTACACAAAAAATTGACTTTAAAAGTTTCCAAAAAATGAATAAAGAGGTTTAAATCATGAAGGATATGAACATCTTACAATGATTTCAATAAATCGCTAAATTTAGAGATAGGCGGTCATGTTCTAATCATGTAGTGTTGAGGGAGAATACTTCTACCACAAAAACATGAGGAAAAATGAAGAACATCCCCTTGATACTCTACATGTATGCTTGGATATACATTCCATAAATAAATATAAACCAAAAAAATCACAATTTCCAATAGGAAACATATATCAATCCGAAATATATTAGATATCATGTTATAATAAGGATGGGGAGAATACATCCATAGAGAATGGCCATGAACAGAGGCTTTCCATAGAATTTGGATCTCAATGGATAAATTAAACACTTAAAATTTCTCTGAGATAAAGTTGAACTACAACTCAAACCATGAGAGGAAAATTGGTTTGATATTATTAAGTATTAGGGGAAAAAATAAGGCTTATGTGGATCATTTTAATTGGATCCAAAATTTTGTGTTTTCGCTGTTTGTTGAATGGTTAGGCCACACGGGTTGGAAAACTTTGCGCCAACTATATATTGTTACTATATTAAATCAACCACTAAAATGGTTGGCTATCATAATTATACAAAAATTTCACCCACCATATTTTTTACTCTATTTCAACCATGAAATATTTCCCATATAAATCTTAACAATTTTTCTATACCATGCACTAACATTTTGGAACTACTTACCTTCATGCCACACAATCCACATTATTTTTTCGATTAAGTGGATAGTTTGAACTAATAATGACAAAATCTTGAACCTTAATAAAATTTTCTAAAGCATTACCAAAGTCCACTAAACATTTAATAACAAAACCCAATCGATAAATATATACTTAAAATACTTGAATAAATGGAAATGTACCTAAAACTGAGATTTCTACAATGATATTGATGTAGGAAGTTCCATTACAATTTCTAATCCATTAAAAATACTTTTTACTTAATTGATTTATTATTGGTAGAACATATCGTTGATATATATTATGTTTTTTATGGTTGTGTCTATGTTGCTCATGATATCCATATTTGAGAATTGATTCCATGATTATTTATGGTGTAAATTTTTATCATGAAGTTGTTTCCCACTTGTTGTCTTATGATGCAAATATATTCTCATGATGATGTGATAATAGGGTATTCTTATGATCCTCAGAGATGTGTGTATTTACCATGAAATGGAGGTATTTTATTATTATTCTTAATAGGTGAAATTTCATTTTAGATTACCCCTTATATGGAGAGTGTGTGAGAAAAGAGATAATGATGTCAATGGACCGAAAGTTAGGCTATTATCATGATAGCCTTATGTCTGGTCTAAAACGCAATTCCTAGAAGATAAAAAGTTAATTTTGAAAACTCAATTTCAAATGGATACTGTGAAACAAGGAAGACCATGATTTTTTACAAACACTTAGAAACAATTCTAAACTCAATGCATTATGGATACCAAGTACATTTTTACTATATATATTTATGTCATGAACCATGAATTGATGCCTTGAGGATACCAAGTAAAAAGTTTCTCGAATTATGGCTTGTTCTTGATCTAATTTGAAATATTTTTTCTACCACTTGCATTAAGATAAAGTAGATTAGGTTGGGAAATATAGTTTATTGGATAACACACCCATGCATGAAATAGGATTGTTAATTCTTCATTGAGAAATTATTATTATCATTTAATTCTCCTATTATCGATTTGGATAATTTTTTAGGATATATTGATGGTATCCAATTAGGTTAATTTTTTCAACCATAGTATGAGAATTATGGTTTGTGTTAAGAAATAATATGTAGTGATCTAGAAAATGGAAAGGGGCCTATGGATTATTATTGATATGAGGATCATAGAGCATATATTCAAACTTGGACAGACTCTATTGGTTTCTATAGTGTTACTTCTTTTAATTATATTATTACACAAATTACTCTAATTTTATTACCCCAATGGGAGCTGGTTTTTTAATTCAACGACATGTTTTCCATCTTAAATTATATTCTTACACATTTTTTTCGCCGAGCTATAAAAAAATGTTATCGTAGAAAACATGTGATTAAACCAGTATAATCTTCCCACTCATGGTTTTCAAACCCTCATTGCTAGTTGACATCCACTTGCATTCATGGTGGAAGGTATGCGGTCTTGTGGATCTTCATATCTAGATCAATGGTTTGGGTAGGGTAATTAAAATTTCTTTATTACTAGAGGATTTATTATTCATATAATAATTATTATAATATATAATTGAATATATTGTCGATCATTTTTTATTAGTGTTGTTTGTGGATAATGATAGAAAAAAAAATAAATTTAGTTAAAGAAATGATAGATTGAAAAATTTTATGGTGTTACATTCTACCATCCTTAAATATATTGTCACCATTCAATTTTAATGATTGAAACTAAGGGATCCACAAAATTGTCATTATATTTTTTTTATTCTGATATTGAATTATAAATAATAGATACTGGGAATGAAATCATTTTTTCAAAATATGAATGTTTTGAGATTTTCTATTACCGAAACTATTTAAATTGAATAATATTCCATAGTTGTTTATAGAAGATTCTAGCCACATAACATTTACAATATCATCATCATCATGATGTTCCTTCCCAAATTATAATCCCAATATGGTGATTATAACATGCATTAAAAATAGTGTAACAAAAAATATGATTATAAAAAATAAATCCTATGATGTATTTTCCAATCACTCATTCATTTAAACAAATGATAATTTATATTAAACTATAAAATAATTATATCAACCTATATCTTTTTCATATTATCCTATGTTATCCCCAGTAATAATCCTATTTGGATATCTAATGAAAATATACAGAATGCCATCATAATGTTTCATAAAGTGAATGTGATTAAATAAAGAGTACCCCTATGCATGACAAAACAGGTTTATAGTTAGACTTACCATTCATAAAATAAGTTCTGATTGATATCATACACAATGAAACGCATTTAGGGTCACCACCCCTAGGTACATCTACGATGTAGCCAATATCCTCTCGTGTATATTCAAATATGGATTTTATTGAATATAAATTGAAAAATATATATTTTTCTAATCCTCTAGAATGATACAATATACATATACTTATAGATAATTTTTTCACTAAATTAATTTAATTCAATTCAATAAAAATAACTAATAAAATCATAACGATTAATAAACCCAACCCTATTTCCAAATGATGCACTCTAAACCCACACTCACTGATTCAATGCTTAAAACATACTTTTAAAATTGTATTTGACAACATGTTTCACTTTCCTAACTGGACATACATGTATTTCATTAATTTATCTATTACATATGAAAAGTGATACACATTTTTATGAATTGATTGTTTAGTTTCATTGAGCATTAGCTTCAAAAGAATCTTATTTTATGATCCATGTGATCATCTCTCTATAATTATGCCACACTAGACCATCTTCTTGACGTATCATAAACTATACTCATCCTCATAAAGACGGTAATGAAAACATAAGAAAGAGGTGAGATAAAAATATCATAAAGTGATAATCTCACTAACACGTTATAAAGGGTTATATAATAATCATGTGATAAAAAGTAATATGTGGGAAACCCCCTATTAATGATATCCTAGAGTAATAAGTGGTTTTTGTATGTCATAATAGTTTGACCTATAATTTCAGTTGAATAAAATTGTATCATGGAATAATTTTTTGGTTACATGATATAATATTAAGGCTCTATAGAGAATAACATAATCATATGATGAAGATTAATTCCAAATGTACTAGTTTAGGAAATGGTGACATTTTATGCATTGAAAACCACATTGAGTTCACAATAAATCTAGTGAACATAGCTAATCCATATCATTTTCATGCTCAATTATTAAAAATTATCTAATATACAACATTTACATTATATTTCTTGTGAACATAGATAATATATATCATGAACATGGTGAATCTTTTAAACATATCTAATCCAAAAAAAATCACTCTCAATCCTATAATAATAGATAATATGCATCATCTTTATTCTCAATATATTTATCTCGGGAGTTTTTTGAGATTAAAATGTTCATTGTAATGAAATATAATACTGAAAAATTTGATCATCCATTCACATGTATTATATGATATGTCTAACATATATAATATCATAGAGATCCCAAGGAAATAAAAATGTTTTTATAGAATTTTAAAATAGTATTTCTTAATTTAATATCAAATAAAGAATATTTGATAACCAAATTAAATGACCCATTAATGATTATTTAATATATGAAATTATCAATTGATTAGTAAAATACTAATCCACAATATATATATCCATTAAATTATATATATATTAATCAATTTAAAAATTATTATAAATACAAACTTAAAAATATATATATCATTTTTGTAAATTATTAAAAACTACATAAAATTATTTCACTAAAATGAAATATTTTTAACATGATAAAATATTCAAAAAATAAATTTGTAAAAAAAAAATTTCCGAATTTTTTTTAAAATAAATATGTTTACAACAATATATTTGAGAGTACCTTATAATATTGTAAACTTATTTTAAGAGAAAATACATTAAATTAAAATTTAAAATTAAGACATTATTTATAAAATGAATATTGTAGTTTTGATAGACAAAATAATTTTCCCTTTTATTTTAAAAATAATAATTAACTAAAATCATTTTGAATACCACATTAAAACATAAAAAGGAAGATTTATAAATAATAATGTCCTAAAAGATTCTTTTTATATAAAAGTCAGTAAAAAGTTATTTTAGAAAATATTTTTATCATTAACATAAAAGGATTAATTATAGGTCACATTAAAGAGTTATTTCAAAATATGAAAAATCATTTGAAATTTAAAAATTTTAAAAGTAATATTAAATAAGGGATTTTTAAAAAACTATTATGGATTTCCATTTGAAATTTGTGGTGAATGATAAAAATAATAAAATTAAAATGAAATATTTTTTTTTGTATTTTTAAATACCTATTTTGATAACCAACATAGAAAGGGATAATAAAACATTTATTTGAAAATAAGGAAACATAATTGGGAAGGTCAAATGAGATAACCCATAATTAGTTATCTAGTTATAATGGTTAAATAGGTTGGAGGAGAAAATATAGACATAGAAGAGAAACCATAATTAATGATGTTTGGAATTAATTTTCATACCATATAATTTTATAAAAAAAGAAATCAAATAATGGGGTGATATCAGATTCTAAATAAGGGTTAATTGTATAGCAGAAGCATAAATAACAAATGCAGAGTAAAAAAATAAACATACACATGCCATTAAATCCTAATATTGAGCATAATTGGGATGGACTAAAACATAAATTAATAATACCATATAAAATATATCCATAGATATTATACTAGTCAAATAATCACATGTATCTATTCTAATAACGAGGGAATGCATAATTATAGACTTTATAATAATAACTTCAATGCCTCGTGACAAGACCATAAATAAACGTGTAAGACGTTAGTCAAAACCCAAACTTGTTTATCTCTTGAGAACTACCAAGGAATCAATTTGATATCTTTAACTAGTACCAAACCTATCACAAACTATGTCCAATTCATTAATTATATCAAAATTGTGACTCATAAACAACATAATCATTCACATGGAAAAAACGAGATACAAAATGTGAATACATTAACTATAACCCATGACTTGTATAAAATTAGAGCATCCATAGTAAAACTGTTCATCAACCATTAAAAAACATATGGTAGATGGTATCCTAGTATATAAAAATCAATGATGAATATGTTTCAACAAATAATGTCGACATAAAAGAAGTTAATTTTAAATGAGACCATTGAAAAATTATTGACAAAATTATACTTAAACATTCCAAAGTATCACATACCACTTTGAAAAATTAAAATCACACTCCCTTAATATATCATTAGAATAAGGACTCTGTTTATATGACATTAAAATGGTATTTAAATAAACCATACACATTTAATTAGTGGTGAATGTTTCATATATCTCATAGAGGTAAAACTGAGACGAGGAAAACACATTTAACTTTGGAAAGAAGAGTTCATTGGGAAAATAATCCATGTTTTTCATAAAACTGGATTTTAAACATGTATATAGAAATAAATAATATAATAGTACCTATAAATTATATTTTATGCATAAATAATTTCCATATTAATTGAAAAAATGTAAAAAAAATTAAGTATCTTGAGAAATAAAACATTTTAATGCAGGTTACAGAAATTATAAAAAATATTTTAAAGAGTAAATTCATGTTTGTTTTGATAAAACCAAAAATATTCCAAGATAGTTTTTCCTGATAAATTTTGTGATTTTTGAAAAATACTCATGGCATAAAATTGATTATATTTGGCACTTGATAATGGGTAATAATTTGAGATGTTCCCATCAATCAGGCTTGATTATCAGAAAGAATTGAGAAAGGAACCATTTTAAAAAATGTATATCCCCAGAAAAAAGATTGATTTGATCTAGATATAAAATATTTGAACATATACATTTAATTTATAAAAAATGAAACAAATTAAAAAATAATTAAATTTTAGTAAATATAGTGAAAGAGTAACATGAAGGAAAAAATATGGGTTCAGGTATAATCCTTTACTAGTTTGTAATCAATCGAATCATATTCCCCAATATAAATAATCATGATGTGATATATTTAATATCATAAAAATACAGATATTACTGATAATATATATCAATTGTATGTATACAAACAATATACTCATGACATAGGGGAAAATAATGGAAATCTGACAAAAATAAATGTTAGATGGGAAACCCCTTTCATTATGTCTAAATGTGTTCTAATATTGAACATTACATCCTAGATATTTAAATTAAATGTATTAATTGATTAATTCATAATATTCTCTATAATTATTTTATTTATTTTAATTTTATTATGTTTATTTATAACCTTTTTGATGAGTTATGATATTAATATTTATTCCTCAGGAGTGTTCGTTTCATTGGTTTTCATGATCGATATACTTATATATGAGATTGAAAGTTCATGTTGGATGGATATAATTCTGCATAATTGAATTAAAGTAGTATTAATGAATATAAATAAGTTTAAATGATTATATAAATAATTTTTTAACAATGTATAGGGATGATTCATTAGATATATTGTTATTAAAAATCATTTAGATTATTTTAGAGTATTTAAAATATTAAGAATTTGTTTTCTCATATGAATTAATATAATGTATATATATTGGATAGGAAAAATAAAAAAGGTTATAATACATATATTCTAGTCTGGATAAACAATAAAAATGGTTTCATCACCATATTTAAAAGAGAAATTAAATAATGAATGTTCATCATCTAGAAAGGCTGTCAAAAGACATCTCTCACACGATGATTTCATTTTTAATATAAAAGAGAGAGAGTAAATATATTTATGACGGTTCATCAAATAACATGATATAATACCAGTATATAAATTAAAATTGAGTTATAATAATCATTTTTATAGAGGAGGTTTGGATAATATATAAAAATAAAATAAATTGAAAATGAAAATAAAAGAAAAATGAAGAGGGATTACCTCTTAAAATATCATACTTTGGAACCTACTTAAGGGAAGGTGGTTTAGTCATTTGGAAAGAAAAAGAGCTCCAGGATGTGGGGAGAGGCTAGAAGATAGGTTTTTGGAGGAAATATTACCAGATTAAAGGCTTAGAGGAGTGAAGAGAATGAGTGAGTGGTGGTTTTTATAGTGGAGGAGAGGGTTGATTTGTAAATATTTTATACATTAAATTATTATTTTGCTTAGGATAAGAAATATTAATGATTATGGTGACTAATTAATTTAAATTTATATTTTTAATTCTAATTAATGTTTTGTTGCATAATCTAATAATATATAAATTGTGTATTTAACTTATAATGTATTTATATCGTAAATTACCGTATTTTACTATTCATGAAAATTCTAGAATTTCAAAAAAAAATAAAAAAACTCACTGTTGGGATTTATGGATATATAGAATCAAAAAACTGAGTCCATTTTATAAAAAAAAATTCTAGATAGGATAAATTTGTTTTTTTAATTATTATCATTATTTACATGAAAAATACTGATTTTAAAATTACTCCCGAATTTATAACACCATGAAAAGTTAACTAAGGTATTATAAAATTATAATATAATTATAAGACATAAAAACATCGACATATTATTGTGATTTATTAAAATAAATTTTATTTTGAATAATTATATTAATTAAAACATTATAAATAAACATTTATGTTTTATAAATATAGTAAAACTTATTTAATAATAATTATATCATACTTTCATTCATAAAATGACACAATTTTACTTACCCACTCATGGGTGAGGCTACTATTTATTTGGAAATTTTACAATTCATAAGGGTCATACTACTATTCATATGGGTAAAATTAATATTCATAAGTGTAACATTACTATTCATAAAGGTAAGTCACTATTCACAAAAATTAAGCGTACCCTATCAAACACTAAATATCTTACTAATTTCAATCGTGTATGACCATATTTAGAAATTAGAATCATAGAAGAGGATAAATTAATATTAATGGCTAAGTTTTAATTATTATATTAACAAACTGTTGTTTCATATAAACACAATGTTATGTGCACTGTAACTTATCAAGTGGATTTAAATTATTTAAGAAGAAACATAGCATAAAATATTAGGGTGTCATATTAATAATGAACATATTCATATCATAATTTTGAATTTTTCCAAATAATTATAATATTAAATATATATAATTTTTATATTCATTTTAAATATTTTATTAAATCAAAAATTAATTTCATAATAAATATAATCAAATACATATATTAATATTAAAATATTATTTTACAAAACATAATACTGTAAAATATTATTGGTTTTATTGAAAATTAATTTAAATATAATTTTAAAGTTATAAATTTGATATATAATTATATATAAGTATTATTATTAATTAAAAAAAATATTAAAAAAATATTATTTTTCAAAACCTAATTTCATTAAAATCATAAAAAATATACAAAGGTGTTAAATTATTCCCCCTCAACAAATTTGCGTCCTAAAAAATAGAAATTTAACTTTGAGAGTTGATGTTTACTACCTTAAAATCTCATTTTTGGAAACCCATATTAGAGATAGTGCCAATAAAATATCTTCTTAAAAAGAGCACAAGGGATATGAGGTGGTCACCAAAAAATTATGCAATTAAGAGGGGTCACATTAGTTAGAAGTGAAAACCAACACTTGGAAGAAATAACAAATTAGAAAGTTTTCATGGGAAGTGATAGAGAACACGTTGGAAAAAAATTAGATTACCACAAAAACATAAAATATAGTTATGAAAATATATCATTGATATTATCAAATATTATTTTGATAGGAAATCATTTTGTAATCTTTCTAAAGATTTAAGGGATTATTCTATTTTATAAGAGTATAAATATACGTTTCCATTTCATAAACACAATCTCATTACTTAACTATGTCTTGAACTATACATACTTAATCTCTAAGAACATATTGCATCACATGGTGAAGTAATAATTTGACCTCTAAAACCACATAAAATGTTCAACATAAACAATTTCATAAATGGTTAAACATTCAAAAATATCATGATAAAACATATAAGAATCAATCCCATGGAAGTTAGTACTACCCAAGATACTTTATCAATATCAATCATCTCTCTATTTGTAAATTCAAATCTCTTTATCGAAATCATATTATGTTTTTTAATTCCTTCAACCATCTATTTTTCCCAAATTTTGACTTCCTATTGAGTCACTTTTCCTTAGTACCATTCAATATACGACCTCAAATCCTTAATGATGTATTATTATTGTACAATCCTAATATATTAATTAATTCATATATCCAGTACATCATTCAATAAAATACAAAAAAGGAATAATTCATGAATCAATCCATAAAAACAATAATCATTCTTATTCATCTGTTTTAGTAGAATAATCTTGACCATAATCCATTATATTTTTTGGGGTGTATTCCATTGACACCTTGGACATTGATTTTCATAGTTTCTAATGTTCTTTTAGTTGAATCATTTAACATTGGTAACCTCTTATATACCCATGAAATCACAATCACTGTTCCCTTACTCTGTACACTTTTTGAAAACTCCGTTTCATTTTAAGAATATACCAAGAGTTTTCCATCAAAAATTATCACGTATGGAAAAGGTCTTTTTTCACATATTCCATTTATCTTTATTTTTCCCATTTTTCAACTTCTTATCTTTCTTCCATCCAAAGACATAATACCTAGAAGTTTTTTATTATTATTTTTAGAATATCATACTATCTCCCCATATGCTTAGAAAATTTGAGAGACTACATCTCTTCAAATGATGGGCTAAAAACATCGAATAAATGACCATTATTATGCATTGGATTATATTTATTGATTTGGACCACATTCCTCCTACTAGGAATCATTAATAAACAATTTTAGAGACTATATTAGATAATATCATCATTAAACATTATATAATAACAATACTAGTGAAATACTTTACAAAATTGATAAATTTATGAGAGCTGATCTCAAAATCATATAGATGGTTACTTTAGGGATATAATTACTTTTAAATCATTTAAAATTCTTTTAAATAAATCTGTATTTATCCTATGAATATCCCCCAAGAGTTTTAAACCTAGTGCACTGTAAATCCTATTATCATTTATATGTTACCAGGAATTAGGCCTGCAACACATTTTTGGGGTAGTTACCTCTAGGTACATCTGTTCCAGAAATATATCCATTTATAGAATCTAAACAGGGATGTATTTTATAGGAATAAACACATAATCTATACCATAAACAAATTCTAGGATGTTTTTCTATTCTTATACTCAATGTGTATCTTTTGGTTATGTTCCCTAATATATTTTTTCTAAATCAAATGTCCTCTATTGATGCAAAACATACTTTGATAGAAACTATAATGCCCCAACACTGATTTCAGTAGCGGATGCATTATTTTAGTACATTCCCATGATTATAAGGAATAAAATCCCAAAGGATCATTCATTTTAGAATTCTTCTAAGACCAGATTACATTCATGATACCTATTATACATTGGGAAAATAAAATAAAACATGATACATTAAAAATGAAATAAACCACATCCATGAAAACTTATTCAAAGTTGTCTTATTTATAACCAATAGAAATGAAACATTTAAAGTGGTGATATTAGATTCTTAGTAACATGAAATAGTATAAAAGAAGCATATGAAATAATTTATTATAATAAATAATAGTACACATTCCATTAAAACACAATCTAGAGAATAATATGGGAGTAATAAAAACATAATTGATAATTCCTTTTAAAAAATAACCATAGATATTCTAATTATCTAAAAATCACATGTAACTGGTCTCAAAATGTGGGAAGGATTAATCTGGGAAATCATAAACAAAACTTCAAGTCCTCATGCTATGACCATACATAAACAAGGAAGCCATTATTTAAAACTCAAACTAGTTATTCTCATAAGAACTACTGATGCATCATGGGGCTTTCATTTAATATTTCCCAATAAGTAAGGAATTCATTAACCTATCCCCAAGCTATTGGGAATTCATTAACGTGACCTAAATAGACTCATACAATGTAATATTAATTTATATCATTAAAATGGTGAACCGTAAACAATATAATCAATCATATTGAAATATCGAGATACGAAATGTGAATACTTTTAACTATAACCCATAAATGGTATCAAATTAGATCATCCACAATGAAATTGATCATAAAAATTTAATAAAAATTGGTAGATGGTATTATTATTGATAAACATCAATTTAGTACATGATTGAATAAATTATGTTGTTATAGATGAAGTTATTTTTAAATGATACCATTTAAAAATTCTTGATGAAATAATCCTTAAACATTACAAAGTTTCCCATACCACATTACCACACATAAATCATAATCCCATAGAATATATTGAGAATTAGGAGAATAATTATATGAAATTTCTTGGGTATTTCATACACCATACACAATAAATAAGTTATGGACATTGTGTATATCTCATAGATGTAAAAGTTAGATAACAGAAATCATTTTTACTTTGGAAAGAAGATTTATTTTGGAAAATAATTTCAATTTTTCATAAAATAAAATTATAATAATTAATATCTAATAAAAAAATTTATTTAAATAAAAAATATATCTGGGGCATAAATAATGTCCCACTGAATATAAATAATTGAAAAAGTGTTTTGATGAAGCTTTATAAATAAAATATTTTAAAGCGTATTAAGGAAATTATTAATGTGATTTTAGAGAAGAAAGTCATGCATGTTTTCATAAAACCTGAAATGAACCAAGATATTTTTTTGTATTTTATTTTATTTTATTAAAACAATAATATCTTAAAATAAATTATATACAAAACATTAAAATGCATAAGAATCTGCAAACCTGTCTTGAATCAGGATTGTTTATCAAGAATAATTAATAAGGGAACCATTTCAAAACCTGTATATCCCCATAATAAAGGATGATATGATTTGGAAATATGATTTAGTAACACATACAGATATTTCATAAAAAAATTACAAAAACAATAACGAATTACATTTGAGTAATGGTAGTGAACGAGTAACTCGAAGGAAAAAACGGTGGTTCAGGTAGAATCCTGTACCAATTTATAATCAAGAGATTCAAATGCCCCAAAATTATTTATCCTAAATGATACACTGAATATCATGAAAATATATATATTTCTAATATGTTACATTGGTGGTTAGTATACATACATCATACACATGAAATATTGGCAATTAATGGAAATCACACGAAAATAAAAGTGAGTTGGGAAACCCCTGATCTTAGGTATGGATGTGTTCTTCTCTTAACTATAATGTCCTGAATAATAATATTAAATACATTAATTGATTAATTAAAAACCTTCTCTTATTTTATTTTATTTTTTATAATTTTATTGAGTTCATTTATATCCTTTTTGATGAGTTATAAGATGAAAATTTATTTCTCCGGAGTGTTAGTTTCCTTGTGTTTCACAATAGGTATACTTGTATATTAGTATAGAAGTTCATGGCGAGTGGATGAAATTATCTAGAATTTAATTTATGTACTATTGATTTTCATCCAAAATAGTAATTTTTTATATATATAATTTGGTTATATTTTATGAGCATGATTCATTAGATAATACATTAATGATAATCATTTAGATTATTTTGGCTATTTTTCTGTTATTATGAACTAGTTTTGTCATATAAATTAATATTATGAATCAATACTGTTTACTAAATATTAAATATGTTATAATAAATATATTATTTTCTGGTTAAATCATAAAATTGGTTTCAAGACTTGATATGAATGAGATAATGAAAAACAAATGTTTTTTGTCCATGTTGTTTGTAAATTGGCACCTCTTTGAGGATGATTATGTTTTTAAAATAAAAGAGAGAGGGAGAAAGAGTAAGGAAATTGATGATGGTTAATATATTAAAATGATATAATTCCATTATATAAATGATACTATAGTTCTCATGACCATTTTGAAAGAGGAGGTGAGGATATGATCAGAAAATAAAATAAATTGAAAATGAAATTAAAATAAAAGGGAAGAGGGTTTAACACTTGAAATATCCTCCTTGAGAACATCGTTAAGAGAAGGGGTTTTGGGATTTTGGTAATGCCAATATCTCCACGTAATTGTGAGAGGCTAGCCAATAGGATTTGGGTAGAAAATTTACTTGATTCAAGTCTTAGAGGAGTGAGGGGAAGAAGTAGCATGTGATAGTTTTTATAGTGGAGGAGTGGAGTGATTTATCAATATTTTAATCATTACTTTAATATTTTTCCAAGAAAAACAATATTATTCATTATTATTACTAAATAAATTAAATATATCATTACAATAATAAATAATGGTTTCTTACATAGTCCATGACTCAATTCAGTTGTACTTAAATTATAATTTATTTATAACGTAAATTATTGTATTTTACTATCCAAAAAAATATACTATTTAAAAAACCTAGAAAATTTCCCTAACAATTTATTGGTTTTTAGAATCCAAAAATGAACTCCATTTTATGAAATTAATTTCATATATATGATAAATTTAATTTTTAATTAAATTAATTATTCACTCCAAAAATAAAAATTTTAAATATAAAACCGAATTTATAACACCATGAAAAATTTACCAAGGTCTTATTAAATTATCTCATAACCATAAGACATCAGTTTATTACATTAAGAACATATTTTATGGAAATATAAATAATTTTGAATAAATATATTAATTATAAAATCATAAACAGACAATTATGTTTTATAAAAATATTAATACATAATAAATAATAATTATATCTTACCTTCATTTCTAAGATGCCTAAATATTATTTACACACTGATTGGTGATGTTACTATCCATTATTCCATTTTAATATTAATAAGGGTCATGTTAATATTCATAAGGGTAATAATACTATTTATAAGGTCAAATTATTATTCACCAAAAATTATGTTGGTTCTATGAGACTCTAAATATCTTACAGATCGAAACAGTGTTTGTTGGTTTTTAAGAATTCAAATCACATAAGAGGAAAAATTAAGATTAATAGATAGATTATACATATTATATTAACAAATTTTGTTTCAAATAGACTCATTTATCTATACACTATAGGCTATCTAATGAATTGAAATTATTTAAGAAGAAATGTACTATAAAATCTCTTGGTGTCATATTTATAGTGAATATATTCATACAATAGTTTATTGATATTCAAATTAATAATAATAATAAATATATATTATATTCTTATTCAATAAAAAATTAATTAGAAAAAATTAAATAATAATAATAAAATAC
Organism: Viscum album; assembly: GCA_963277665.1. NCBI lineage: Eukaryota > Viridiplantae > Streptophyta > Magnoliopsida > Santalales > Viscaceae > Viscum > Viscum album. The sequence continues at coordinate 1,308,807,888 of OY728132.1, forward strand.
ATTAAATAATATTAAAATACTATTATACATAATATAATACTAAAAAAAGTATTTTTAAAAAAATATTAATTTAAAATTAATTGGAATCGTATAAATATGAAATGTAATTATTTATAAGTATTATTATTTATTAAAACACATATTTTTATGTTATTATTTTTCATAAAATAATGCATTTAAAATTACAAAACAAAGTACAGGGGTGTTACTATTATAGTTTTTTCCATTTTTTTATGATAGTTATTTTGATTATTTCACGCTTGGATTAAAGTGTCAATGTTGATTCTTTTCCATTCATACCATGTAAACATTTCCTAGATTATAAAATTAATATAATGTATGTTTTTAAATTATTTATAAATAAATAATTTCATTCAATGGAATCTTTTGTCAGGATCAATGAAGATAGAATCCATGATAAGAATGTTTCTATAGTTTTTTATGAATAATATTTTTGCGATAATAAGGTGTTAAATATAAAAATAAATCTTCTAGAACCTTAAAGAAAAAAATTAATTTCTCATTTATTTCTAATAATAAATGAATTTAATTTTTTATAATAATGCATTTTATGAATTTATGGAATTTGTTACGTTGGGGATCAACAATGACCCAAAAAAAGCATGGAATAATCGATTGTTAAGTGCGGTTATGAATGTGATTCTTTTGAAATAACACCATTATTGAAAAATTATAACAAAATTATTTATTTTTTTAAAATTATTTGAATTGTATTTTACGATAATTTTATAAATAATATAAATCTTGTTGAAAAATAAAATGTATTTTGTCACAAACCCCTCCCCACAAAGTGTACCCCCCTGGGCTGTCAATGTAAGATGAGAGATAATGACCACCGAGTCCCACCTCCAGTAGGCCCCAGGTTGGCGACTAGCACCGAGGGTATAATAAACACACAAATGGGAGGCATTACCCTCTAAGAGAACACATGCGGAAGAGAGAGATAGAATAAACAACAACCAATGGCAACTCAAAACTAAAATATAAAATAAAACCCAAGTGCACATATGTAATGTCATACAAAAGTACTACAACTGAAAGGTGAAACTATAAGTACACAAAAGAAATTGAAAAGACAACAGCAACCACAAGCCCGAACAGCTCATGGAACCACCAGCTAGTAGTAACCAGCTTGATCTCCAACCTGCTCCAAGTGACCTAATTTTTTTTATATATACATAGGGTGAGTATAATAGTATACTCAATAGGATCCTCCCCAAAGCCTCTCGTACAACAGTAAAGAAATCATGCTAAAACACAATGCACAACAAGTGAAACTAACTCATCACCAAAACAAGTATACTATGTTCCCATCCTCACCATGGCTACTCTCACCAAGTAACGCATTCAAAAATATATCATATAGTAAAGAATATCAAGGGAACCCCACTACTACTTCCCCACTGGTTTTCCGTTGTGCCCCAACAACATACGTCCTGTGCATCTCTCTCCAAAGGCTTGCCCATATACACCTGGGCTAAGCTCTACAATCTGCACCACGTGCACCACAAAGGCATTCCCACAGACACCTGGGCTAAGAACCACACCAACCTCACAACCAAAAGTAACCAGGTAGTTTTCAGGAGCCACCACAGCTCGCATAACGTGTATCATACGTCGGGTATTATTCCTCAAGCCATCACAACCCATACGCTGAGTAAGGATCCTCAAGCCATCACACCCTATACACATTACATATATAGTAGTCCATATGATACTATATCCATAATATATGTGTGTGAAATAACCACATACCATTACATCCCTCTACACACATATATAGGGAAAACTAACCGATGTGCCAAAGGAACAAGTATCTACCAAGATAATAGAGCGGGGCTAAAGGGGGTAGTCCGCCATTCAACCTCCCATCAGAATGTTGGGAAAAACACCCCCCAGTGCTCAGAATCCCCGGGGTGTCAGTTTCCCTTACCGATAGGGTGGAGTAGCATATAGAAACAAAAAGGGTACATAATATATATAACTCACAACCACACTTTGAGAATAACCTAGTCCTAGACACAACTGCAGCTAATGTCTCTTAGACATCGGGATGCTACTTCTAAGACTAGGTATCCTATAAGCATACAACCAATTGAAGAGATTTATTAGATTACTTCATTCTCTTTGTATCAGTTCTACTGTATGTTAATTAATTCTTTAAACATTAATTAACCATGAACAATTCAACATTAAACTGAATTGGCATCACATTCAAAATCAACTTCTCCTTTTAATATTCACATCTCCTTTAAATTCCAGTATCTCCATCCCTGTGGATTATCACCATTTAATCAAACTTTAATTATATAATTACTTTCCCATATTCCCAGGCATTCTAGAAAGTCATCCTATGCTACTAAACACAAAGGGGGCTCAACACTGTGAGTAGATATACTACCCATCGAATCTTTGCCGCCTATAGCAAGAGCATAGACCCATTCTCCCTCGAGAAGCTACACACGAAAAGCACATGGCATACCCAGCGTGTCTTCGCCTCCTTCAGAAGGAGGGTAAGCAAGACCAGCTTCCTTGAGTAGTGGGGAAAAGTAAAGAAGATAAACAACCAAACAAAACCACCAACATCCAGCCATCACATCCATCCCATACCATCATCCTTTGTGTCCTCCCCGACACCCACATGCATAAACTGATCCATCTCGCCACTCAAGGAGTCATCCGCTGCAACAACCACAAGGCCTCCCTGCCTCCACATATCACAACACCCCTCCAGGACCACATCACAGCACAAGAAACATGAAATCAATCATCAAATCAAATGGGCTCTTGGCCCTTTAACAGGGCATCTAGACTTCATACAAAATGAGCACTGATGGATCCAAACCACAAGGCATTCGGACTTACAAGAAAGAGGGTAACTCATAACCCTATCAGGCATTATATTTTATCATCAACAAGTTCTTTAGTCACTCTTTAATTAATAGATTCAATTCATAGGTTCTAATTCCAAGTAACCTATTCAGTAAGCTATCTCAAAAGATTTAACATGCTCACTATGCCAAATTGATTATAAAAGAACTAGATCAACAACACCCATGACAACAACCGAATTCATTTACATGCCTCTTTTTCTTTAGACAATTAATTATTGATTAATTCTGGCATTAAGTTCTTTATCAATTTCCATCAAGAAAAAACAACTATGAAAAGCAAGCATAGATATCACACTATCTAGAAAAACATGTGGCAGTAACATACGAGCGATAAAAATTTCTTTATCCAGTTAAAATATATAATTAGGTCAATTTCATTGTGATCCAAAGTTATATAACATGCTAACTCTACGATTTCACATAAAAAATTACAGAATCCATGAATCCCCTACGTTGAACAGTTCCTCACGTTCTTTATCCACACAACGGGTCACAATCCTTCTCTTGCGACAGCTGAATCCACCCGAGGATGCCACGCTAAGTCCCAACCAACCAAACCCTAAGAAAAACCCATTATAACCATGGATATTACAAGCTAGTATGGAAAGGATATCACGAGAAGGTGATCCCCGAAGGAAAGATGATAAAACACGCCTTATATCGAAGAATGATCGACAGAGCTTGGTTGCATCAAAACAAAGCAGAACTTATCCGAGGAGTAAATTTTGATTGTGAAACTCCCATGAGAAGGATTGAAAGGTTCTACCATCTCATAGCCAAGAAAAAAGAGAAATAACATGGTAGAATGATATATTGTCCCTTTTTGTAGATTTAATGGGGTGACGGTTTAAGATGCGCTTAATTCTCCATTTAAAGCGGATCGCATTAACCCACACGGTTTGACCAAGTAAAAACATTCAAAGCCTTAGGAATAATTAATATAGGATTTATGGCCTTTTAAACGGCCTTAAGAGCCCTTAAAATAAGGCTTTAAATGTATTTTATGTCAAAGGAAACGTCAAAAGGGGAAAAACTATAGGAATCTGGAAACACTGTTCACCCACCGTTACTGTACATGAAACCGATCTGTCTGACCGATCTGTGAAAATGATATGTCAGACAGATCTGTGAGACCGATCTGTTAGACCGATCTGTGAGACCGATCTCTGAGACCGATCTGTCAGACCGATCTGTCAAACCGATCTGTCAGACAGATCTGTGAGACCGATCTGTGAGACCAGTCTCTGAGACCGATCTGTCCGACCGATCTGTCAGACCGATCTGGGAGATCTATTTGTGAGACCAATCTGTCAGACCGATCTCTCAGTCCGATCTGTCAGACCGAACTGCGAGACTGATCTGTGAGACCGATCTGTGAGACCGATCTGCTACTATTCATAAAACTGGAAACACTGCTCACATAACTGGAAAATTGGAAAAGTGTTGGGGATATGTCCTCTTGACCTCTCGGAACACCTCCAACACCAAAATTCACAATGTAATGGACTAGAGAGGTCCGGGTCATTACAACAAATACCTCTCAAAACATTTTCATCCTTGAGAATTTAAAACCAACCTGTGGAAAAGAGGGGTCTAAACAACCACCCCGTAAGACACCTCTCAGGGGAAAACCACCCTGAGTTGTTCTAAAGCTGGAAAAACCACAACATCTGAGAGAAATGGATCATGAAATCTGTTTCCATACCATTCACGCATAACATCAGATTAAAGGTACATAAAATAATGGATCAAATAAAACTCAAAACAATAACTTAAAATAGCTCTGGGTATTGGACACGCATCTGTGACTCACATTCCCAAGTACTCTCCTCCATGCCATCGTGTTGCCACAAGAAACGATCTTAGGGGATAGAATGCCCACGAAACACCTTCTCCGTGTAGTCTTGGATCTCCACAGCACTCTCCTCAATGGTTTCATCATTATCAACATTGATCTCTCCCCAATCGATGATGTGAGAGTCATCATGAAGATAACGACGAAGCTATGATACATGGAAAACATCATGTATCCTATTCATCTGTGGGGGAAGTGCTACTTGATACGCCATCGCTCCAACATTATCTAACACCTCAAAAGGCCCAACAAACCAGGGAGAAAGCTTTCTTCCACGTCCAGACATTCGCTGCCCACGACGGGGAGTCACCTCAAAAACACATGATCCCTAACATTAAACTCCAAGGGTCTCCTCCTTTTATCAGCATATGTTTTTTGATGATTATGTGCTGTCTTAGTCCTCTCACGAATAACCTGAAAAATATCTATTGTATTACGAACTTGTTTCGGTATGAGAATTGCTTACGCTCCGACCCCAGTCCAACACAACAGAGAACGATGGGGCCTACCATACAAGGATTCAAACGGTGCCATACCGATGATGGAGTGAAAACTATTATTGTAAGAGAACTCCACCAAGGGTAAGTGCCTCATCCATGAACGTAAAAAGTCATGAACACAAGAGCGCAACATGTCTTAAAGAGTCTGGATGGTTCACTCTGCCTGACCATCCGTTTGAGGATGAAAAGTAGTGCTAAGGAATAGCTGAGAACCAAAAGCATGCTGGAGACCGCTCCACACCCTAGAGTTAAATTGTGGATCTCGATCAGAGATGATCATCCATGATACTCCATGAAGTCTCACTACCTCCTCTAGATACTGCCTCGACAAAACATCCACTGAGCTCGACTCCTTGATCGCTATGAGGTGGGATGATTTGGTCAAACGATCAACTACCACCCAAATTGCATCATGTCCTCCCAGAGCTCGAGGTACACCAGCAACAAAGTCCATTGAGATGTCCTCCCACTTCCAATGAGGAATCTCTAATGGCTTTAGAAGACCACCAGGAACACGGGGTTTGACCTTCACCTTCTGACAGACTAAAAATCGAGACACAAACTCTGCAACACCACGCTTCAGCCCAGGACACCAAAACTGACTCCTCATGGATCGGTACATCTTTTTCACACCAGGATGTACTGCTAAGGGAGAACTATGGAACTCTCGGAGAACCGCATCGTGAATCGCCAAGGGAACAAAAATCCTGCCATGATATAACACATGGTGTTGTTCAGCCTCCGACCAACCATATGGGGCCTCACCACAAACAACTCTGTCTCTCCAAACTTCAACCTCTGAATAACCAAACATGGACTCTTCCACCTTCTGCATCAAGGATGACTGCACCGTCATTTGGAAAAGACATCCTCTACCTCCAACCTCTTCTATATCAAGATGAAAAGCTGATAGTTCCTCCATTACTCTCCAGGAATCACCGAATTCACACACAGCATCACTACGTAACTTTCGGATCAGCGCATCAACTATAACATTCCCTTTTCCAGGTGTATATAATATTTCTAAGTCGTATTCCAGCAAGAACTCTATCCACTGATTCTATTGTAGGTTCAATTCACACTGGGAGAAAACATACCTCAAACTCTGATGATCGGTGAAAACCACAAAGCACTCACCAATAAGGTAATGTCTCCACAACATCAGAGCAAACACCACGGCTGCCAACTCAAGATCATGGGTGGCATAGTTACGTTCATGGGGACGCAACTGCCGAGACCCATAAGAAACAACTGACCTCTGCTGCATGAGAACACAGCCTAACCCCAGATGTGAAGCATCACAAAAAACATCAAACTGGACTCCCTCAGCTAGAAGTCAAAGGACTGGAGCACTTACCAACTTTTCCTTTAGATACTCGAAAGCTGCCTGACACTGATCAGTCCATATGATGGCCTGATCCTTCCTAGTCAAAGTTGTTATAGGAGTCGCAACTCAAGAGAAATTGGCTACGAACCTCCTGTAGTAGCCTGCGAGGCCAAGGAAGCTTCGCACCTCTGAAACTGTCTTGGGGGATGCCCAAGACATAACTGCTTCTATCTTTGATGGATCCACAACTACTCCATGTCGGGACACAATATGCCCCATGAAACGGACTTCTCGAGCCCAAAACTCGGACTTCAACAACTTCCCAAACAACTGATGTTGGTGAAGAACTCTCAAAACAGCTCGTAGATGCTCTGCATGCTCCTATTTAGATGTGGAGTACACAAGGATGTTGTCGATGAAAACCACAAAAAACTTGTCCAGGAACTCACAGAACACAACATTCATCAAACCCATGAAAATAGTTGGAGCATTTTTCACACCAAACGGCATTACAACGAACTCATAATTCCCATGAAGACAAAAAAAAGCAGTATTTGGGATATCCTCATCCTTCACACGCATTTGATGATATCCTGACCGCAAGTCGATCTTTGAGAACCAACTTTCACCCTTCAGTTGATTGAACAAATCATCAATACGTGGAAGAGGATAGTGTTTTGTTCTTGTCTCTTTATTTTAGTGACGATTATTAACACATAACCACAAACTACGGTCGGCCTTCTTCATGAACAAGACTGGTGCACCCCATGGTGACACACTTAGACGAACACAACTGCACTATAACACACCATCAAGCTGTATACGTACCTCTCGCAACTCAGAAGGGGCCATCCTATAAGGAGACATAGAGATAGGAGATGCTCCTGGCTGTAGCTCGATCTCAAACTCAATCTCTCGTTGAGGGGGTAATGCTACGACCTCTTCTAGAAATACATCAAGGTACTCCTCCATGACCCTAGGAAAGGCCAATTGCTGAACCTCTGAAGAACTCAGCATCAATTCAGCCATCAAGGATGATAAGGATGGAACCTTCCTATGACCCATTCGAGGATCTCACTCACCAACAAACACCACCTTCTCTCCATCCGCACTGAACAAGATGACCTTCATCATAAAGAAATCCACGATAGCCTTCACCAAATACAACTAATCCATGTCATGGATGACATCATATGGTTGTATCCGTAAACATAGGAAATCTCCCCAAGAGCGGTGTTTCCCCAACACAAGCTCATAGTCTCTACATACTTCAAACAAACTAGCTCTACCTCCAACTAGCGTAGTCAATGGCAAGGGCACTGGAACCCTCTCTACCTCAGGTCCCAAAGCATGGAAAAGGGTTGGTGATATGAAGGAGTGCGTCGCCCCTGAATCAAACAAGGCATACACCAAGGTATAAAACAAGCAAAGGGAACCTCAGACGACGTCTGGCTCTCCTGGAGAAGGTAATGATAGAGTATGAAGCTAACCACGACCTCCTCCACAACCTCTATGAACCTGATAATGACCACCACCATGGTTGCGCTCTGCTCTCTGAGGACGGGTATCGTCATGGGGTTGTCCTCTGCCTGCCCCATCTACCCTCTGGTGATCTAAAGCTGGTGCATCCTGCTGCTGATGCCTCGGATGGAACTACCTCAATGGAGGAACCTGGAGGGGAGCGCCCGATGCATGATGACTGCTCTGAAATGTCGGGAACTCCCACTGCTGATGACCACAACCACCACAAGAAAAACAAGCACCTAATCCCTTGGCATAGGCCTGAGAGTTGCTGCCTTCGGAGAAACGATATGGGAAGGGTTGGGACCTACCCCCAGGTGAACGGAAACTCTTCTGCCCTGAAAACTGGGAACCCCGGACCATAGCTCTTCTTCATGAGGAATCATGATGATTCCCCTCTCGTGACGATCCCGTCCTGACCCAAGTCCTCTCAATAACTTCTGCCCTTTCCAGCACCTCAAGATATGTCTTCAGCATAAAAGGGGTGACCTGGTGCTGGATCTTTGGACGCAATTCATCTTCAAAATGACTCGCCCTAGCCTCCTCATATGGTAACAGGTCTAAAGTATATCATAGAAGGTTCTTGAAACGGATTCCAAACTCTCAAACACTGGAGCTCCCCTCTCGAAGGGTAAGAAGCTCCTGACGACTCGACGCCTTCATGGTCGAAGAAAGGAACCCAACTATGAACTTGTCTCGATACTTCTCCCATGAGATCACTGACTCCTCACAATCCCCGAGGAATAAGAGCCACCATTTATTTGATGCTCCATGCAGCATCGTCACAAAAAAGGACACCCAGTGCTCCTTCCGATCACGAATCGAACTGAAGCCGATCTCAACCTCCTCTAACCAGTCTTCCTTGACTGCATCTAAAACACATACTTCTATAGACTCTGGCGCTGAAACTCTCAGAGTGTCTTCCTTAAAGTGTCACCCTCGTCAACCTCTACACGGTGGAGATCTGCTGGAACGACCTACTGAACATTTTCTGCGCAAACCCGACGAGGACGTCGACCTGGAGCCATACCTGCAGAAGAAAAAACGGCTACAGCTCCTACTCCTGGAATATGGAAGACTCAAAATTAATCAATTTATTGTTTTATTTTGTTCATTTTAGGTGAACCTATCCCAAGGTCTACCTATTAAAACACAGGCGCAAAGAAGAATGATGCATGATCCTTTCCTAGGTCTCCACCCTGCAACCAGTATCACCTTGTTTAGTAGCCATCATAAACTTAAATGTTCGTGAAACAGATCATATGGGGCCCTAAACACCTATTTCTCTACCTGTATCCAGTGTTTACCCCACTTGCTAAACAAAAATGACACCGTTTCCCTACCAACCCATGCAACCTCACTTGTTCCAAACTCCAATCTCCATCCTATCCCTGAACCAGAGCTCTGATACCACTCTTTCACAACCCCCTCCCCACAAAGTGTACCCCCCTGGGCCGGAAATGTATGAAGGGTGATAATGAACCCCGAGTCCTACCTCCAGTAGGCCTCGGGTGGGCGACTAGCACCGAGGTTATAGTAAACACACAAATGGGAGGCATTACCCTCTAAGAGAACACAAGCAGAAGAGAGAGATAAAATATACACAAACCAACTCCAACTCAAAACTAAAATATAAAAGAAAACCCATGTGCACATATGTAAAGTCATTAAAAGTTACTACAACTGAATGGGGAAACTACAAGTACCCAAAAGAAAAGGAAAAGTCAACAGCAACCACAAGCCCGAACAGCTCCTGCAACCACTAGCTAGTAGTAACCAGCTTGATCTCCAACCTACTCCATGTGACCTGAAAAAATAGTTTATATATACATAGGGTGAGTATAACAGTATACTCAGTAGGATCCTCCCCAAATCCTCTTGTGCAAAAGTAAAGAAAGCATTCTAAAGAACAATGCACAACAAGTGAAACTAACTCTTCACCTAAATAGGTATACTTAGTTCCCATCCTCACCATGGCTACTCTCACCAAGTAACGCATATAAGAATATATCATATAGTAAAGAATATATAGGGAACCCCACTACTACTTCCCTACAGGTTTTCCACTTTTCCCTAACGACATACGTCTTGTGCATCTCTCTCCAAAGGCTTTCCCGTATACACCTGGGCTAAGCTCCACAATCTGCACCACGTGAACCTAAAAGGCTTCCCCACAGACACCTGGGCTAAGAACCACACCAACCTCACAACCAAAAGTAACCAGGTTGTTCTTGAGAGCCACCAGATCTCGCATAACGTGTATCATACGTCGGGTATTATGCCTCAAGCCATCACAACCCATACGCCGAGTATGGATCCTCAAGCCATCACAGCCTATACATGTTACACATATAGTAGTCCATATGATACTATATCCAGAATATAAGTGTGTGAAATAACCACAGGCCATTATAGCCCTCTACACACATATATGGGAAAAACTAACCATTGTGCTAAAGGAAAAAGTATCTACCAAGAGAATAGAGCAGGGCTAAAGGGGGTAGTCATCCATTCAACCTCCCATCAGAATGTTGGGGAAAACACCACACCAAGGATCAGAATCCCCGGGGTGTCAGTTGCCCTTACCGACAGGGTGGAGTAGCGTATAGAAACACAAAAAGTACAGAATATATATAACTCAAAACCACACTATGGGAATAACCTAGTCATAGACACAACTGCAGCTAACAGCTCTCAGACTCCGGGCTGCTACTTATAAGACTAGGGATCCTATAAGCATACAACCATTTGAAGAGATTTATTAGATTACTTCATTATCTTTATATCAGTTATAATATATGTTAATTAATTCTTTAAACATTGTTTAACCATGACCAATTGACCATTAAACTGAATTGGCATCACATTCAAAATCAACTGCTCCTTTTAAGATTCACACCACCTTTAAATTCTAGTATCTCTATCCCCGTGGATTATCACCATTTAATCAAACTTTCATTACAAAATTACTTTCCCATATTCCCAGGCATTCTAGAAAGGCATCCTATGCTAATAAACACAAAGGGGGATCAACACAGTGAGTAGATATACTACCCGTCGAGTCTTTTCCACCTATATCAAGAGCATAGACCCATTCTCCCTCGAGAGGCTAAACACAGAATGCACCTGGAATACCTCGTGTCTCTTTTCCTCCTTCAGAAGGAGGGTAAGCAAGAATAGCTGCCTTGAGTAGTGGGGAAAATTAAATAAGATAAACAACCAAACAAAACCACCAACATCCAGCCATCACATCCATCCCATACCATCATCCTTGGTGTCCTCCCCGACACCCACAAGCATAAACCGATGCATCTTGCTACTCTAGGCGTCATCCGATGCCACAACCACAAGGCCTCCCTGCCTCCACATATCACAACACCCCTCCAGGGCCACATCACAACACAAGCAGCAGGAAATCAATCATCACATCAAATGGGCTGTTGGCCCTTTAACAAGGCATCCAGCCTTCATACTAAATGAGCACTCATGGCTCCAAACGACAAGGCATTTGGCCTTACAAGCATGAGGGTAACTCAGAACCCTATCAGGCAGTATATTTTATCAAAATTAAGTTCTTTAATCACTCTTGAATTAACAGGTTCAATTCGTAGGTTCCAACTCCAGGAAACCTATTCAGTAACCTATCTCAAAAGATTTAAAATGCTCACTATGCCAAATTGATTATAAAAGAATTAGATCAACAACACCAACGGAAAAAACCATATTCATTTACATGCCACTTTATCTTTATCCAATTAATTATTGATTAATTCCGGCTTTACATTCTTTATCAATTTCCATCAAGAACAAACAACTAAGCAAAGAAAGCATAGATATCACACTATCTAGAAAAACATGAGGCAGTAACATATGAGCGATAACAATTTCTTTATCCGGTTCAAATATTTAATTACGTCAATTTCATTATGATCCAAAGGGATATATCATGGTAACTCTACGATTTCACATAAACAATTAGAGAATCCATGAATCCCCTACCTTGAACAGTTCCTCACATTCTTTATCCACACAACGGGTCACAATCCTTCTCTCGCGACAGCTGCATCCACCTGAGGATGCCACGGTAAGTCCCAACCAACCAAACCCCAAGAAAAACCCATTAGATCCATGGAAATTACATCCCAGTATGGAAAGGATAACACAATAAGGTGATCCCCAAAGGAACGATGATAAAACATACCTTATATCGAAGAATGATCGGCACAGCTTGGTAGCGTCAAAATAGAGCAGAACATATCTAAGGTGTATAGTTTGATTGTGAAACTCCTATGGGAAGGATTAAAAGGTTCTAGCATCTCATAGCCAAGAAAAAAGAGGAAGGACAAGGGAGAATGATATCTTGTCCCTTTTTGAAGATTTAATGGGGCGACGGTTTAAGATGCGCTTAATTATCCATTTAAAGCAGATTGCATTAACCCACATGATTTCACCATGTAAAAACATTCCAAGCCTTAGTAATAATTAATATAGGATTTATGGCCTTTGAAACGACCTTAATATCCCTTAAAATAAGGATTTAAATGTATTTTACATCAATAAAAACAGTAAAAGGGAAAAAACTGTTGGAATCTGGAAACACTGTTCAACCACCGTTAATGTACATGAAACCGATTTGTCAGACCGATCTGTGAAACCGATATGTCAGACCGATATGTGAGACCGATCTGTCAGATAGATCTGTCAGACCGATCTATGAGACCAATCTGTGAGACCGATCTGTGAGACCGATCTGTCAGACCGATCTGTCAGACCACTCTATCAGACCGATCTGTGAGAATGATCTGTGAGACTGATCTGTGAGACCGATCTGTGAGACCGATCTGTCAGACCGATCTGTGAGACCTATCTGTGAGATTGATCTGTCAGACCGATATGTCAGACCAATCTGTCAGATCGATCTGTCAGACCTATCTGTGAGACCGACCTGTGAGACCGATCTGTCAGACTGTTATGTGAGACCGATCTGTCAGAACGATCTGCTACTGTTCATAAAACTGGAAACACTGTTCAAATAACTGGAAAATTAGAAAAGTGTTGGGGATAAGTCCCCTTGACCTCTCATAACACCTCCAACACCAAAATTCACAATGTAATGGACCAGAGAGGTCCGGGGCATTACATATTTGATTATGGAGGTGGTAGTATTCCCAAACACATGGGTGTGATTCTCCTTTTCTAGATATCATAATCAACTTAGGAATTGGTTTGTATTTTATGAATCATAATAATTGTATTATAATAATATTTATTGAATATGTATCCTATTTTATACTATCTTGTAATTTTATTATAAAAATGTTTGATATTTCTTCTGAAATTTATATTATACACTTAACAGAATTGACATTTTTATTTGTTTAATTGTTAAGAGATTATAGAAGGGTTATCCTATAAAAGTTATTAAGGAATAAAGATATATTATTCATGGATGACCAGATCATCTGTGATGTTTATTGGAGTTTTATGGATTTATTGGGCAAGGTATGTTTTAATCCGAGAGACATGGGATGTGAGGAGAAGTTGGGTGGTGATGGCTCCCATTATAAAAATAGGGTTGACCTTTCTACTAATATAGTTGATAATGTAATTCTATAAATTTTAAATCAATAAAATAATAAAATATTATGTAGTGGGTGAATATGTATGGTTTAAAAATCATAAAAAATACAATTTAAAACATATTTTTACTTGTATTTATGTCAATTAGTCATCATATTTCCCATGTTTCCTTTTTTTTTCTACCATGGAAAATAATTTTTACCTATTTAAATAAATTTCAATGAATAAATTTAAAATATTAATCATTAAATGATTTTTAATTAATAATTCTAAATATCAAAACTATTTTTTGATATTAAATTTCTATGTGTCGTAAAAATTATATTTAATATGAGTGAACATAAATTGTAGAACCATATTTTGAAAATTATTCTTTTTATATTAAAAAATATGATTAATATAAATGTATAAATATTATTTATATATATAAAATTAAATTTTTTATTATTAAAAAAATAATATTAATTTCTCTATTAATGAATTCCAAAAATGAATTCTTCCTTTTGAATATTCTTCTAAAATAAATAGTCCAAAAAATAATTTTATTTTATTAAAAAAATTATGGAGGTATAAAAAATGATAAACATGAGTTTTATAAATTTAAAATTATAAGTTCAAATGAATCACAATTCTCTAAAAAATCATGGTCGTTATATTTTTTTTCTAGAAATTCTTTTGGTCATTCTTATATTTTGATAATGTCAAAAGTTCTATAGTATTAATAAAAACATTATTTATCACTAATTACCAAAAAAATTAAATCTCTTTCATACACCCCAATAAACATATTAAAATAATTTTGAAATTATGAATTCAAAAATCATGTTCATTTTATAAAATTAGAAATGTAAAATATATAATTTCTACTAATAAATAAAAAAACATAAAATAAAATAACTCTTGTTTATTTAAAAATCGAAATATCAATTGTTCTATTATTATTTCATGTTAATTTTTATTTTCAGCATTGTAAATATATTAGTTCATATGTAATATAATTTTAAAAGTAGTTATTTTAATTTATGAGGTTTAAATATATTTCAATTTGAAAATAGTTACCTTATAAAATAATTTTTTTTTTAATAATAAGTCATAATAATTATTTATTTTATAGATGTATCATATTTTAGTTGACAAATATTTTTTTAATTTTCTTGTGATTTTATTATTATAGAAATTTTTATATTAATATTAATATAATATGTTTTCAATTTGTTAGTTTTTTTAATGATTTGAATGGTATCAATCATATTATATTAATTTAATGAAAGATGAATAATTAAATCAGAGGGTGATGTAAGGATATCATGTGGCTATATTTTTTTGTGAGTGTAATCCAACCCAATTGGACTATTCTTACTCCTAAAAATGAATCAAAATTGTGGATTGGGTTAGTTTTATATTTTATGGGAATTAAGTGTCTTCATTTCTAAACTTATAGCCCATGATTAAACTAAATAATCAATTTCCCCCTCACACTCACTCTTGCAATTTATAGGCTGTAGGAACCCAAATTCACACCTCTCTCACCATCTCACCCTGTCTATATTGTTCTTAATATTATTGTATATAGTCTAATCATCCTTTGATTGGGTTTCTCCTCATTCTCTTCTTCCTTTCCCAAACATATTAATTTTTTTTCATCACTCTGATAACTACAAACCTAATGGAGTAAGCTCTATGGAGAAAATTAGAAAGAATTTGGGTTTAGGGTTGGTTGTAACATGATTTATTGGATATATAGGTAATATGTTCATTAGAGTAATGAATGTTTAATTATTTTACATCCAAACAGATGAAATTGTTTTAGATTCAATGTTGTTTTTCACATTATCTAAAATTTAATTTCAGAACCACTGCATTAACAGTGTTTTAATATTATTTTATAATTTCCTACTATAATTATTAAATGTGTTTGTGGGTTTTTTATAACTGAAATTATTCTTCATCTCTATTGTCATCAATTTTAATGGTTTTTTTATATTTTATTGGATGGTTCTAATTATTGTTTATGTGTAATAAACAAAAAATTCATGATATATTTCCCTATTGAAAACATGAATATTATGTTTGAATATATAAGGAAGTGATTAGGTTTACATATTTAAGTTTTAGTGGTTTTATATGGATTCTCAACTTTAATTGCAACTTGAAATTGATGCTAAAGTATTAAATGGATTGTTTTAATGAAAATGATTGGTTTATGGATATTTTTACCCCATTTGGGTTATGGGATGAATTATTAGGCGTTTATTTAACAAATAATTAATTTTTATTTAAAAACGAAATAGAGTAATTTACATATAATTCTAGGATGTTTTAAACTCTAGGGGATTAAAATATTTTATATAAATTGATTTTAATATATATAAATCACTTTTCATATCAAGAGGATTTTGGAAGACCAATTTGTCATCATTTGTTATTTCATAATTCTTAAGTATGTGAAACCACTTCATTCCCAAGAAATATTTTATCTAAATATTATTTTTCATAATTTATAAAGACTTTTTCCCATGGGTAATGCCTTATGATATATTTGATTTTTATTTCTTGAATAGGGATTTTCTTCATGAGGTCATTGAAGGATAGGTGAAATATTTTTTCATATCTGCTATAATTTGTGTGATTCTCTTTCATTAGGTGGGATTTGAATGTGAAAACCAAAATTTTGTTTCATTAATGGTTGGTTTAATTACCTTAAATTTCTTTCAATGATATTAAGAAAATCAATTTTGAGTCAAAAGATTTGATATATGAATAAAAAGTTATTCAATAATTATATTTATAATGATATTTTGAAGTTGATTTTTAATTTTTCATCTTTTCAAAAGAATATTCAACTGACGATAAATTTCAATGTAATTTTTTTTATCATTTATATTAAAAATGGATGAGGTTTTTAAAACTTGCCTATTTGTTGTTTTTTTTCATTATACCAATGAATATAAAAAATATCTTCTGATATATTTCAAACTAGATTGAATATGTGACATTAAATAATTTTTTAGATTGTGGAAGGTCACATGGGGGACTAATAATTTTGTTTATGACATGTCTAAAAAATACTCATTTAGGTTTTATTCCAAATATTTTATCCTAAGGGGTATGCATGAAATTAGGATAAGTTAGTGATACTTGAGGGGACACATTCAATTTAATTTTTAATTTTTAATTGGTTTTATTATAGTGTATAATAAATTGATCCCCATGTTTTGGTTTAATAAAATTTATAGTTTATGTAATATCAATGTGGAGTTATGAAGGACTAGATAACAGATATTGTGTGTGAGGGGGTTGGATGTGTGGTGAGGGGCTACATTGACATAAATTTATTAAATTAGATATATTTCATTGTAATATTTATTTATGACCAATTTTTTAAAGGTTTTTTGAAATATAAATGGGTCATCATAAATTTTATTTATTAAATATTCATATTTCATTAACTCTAATTTAATGAAAATTATTTCCATGCGGGTTCTTTTGATGCACAAGCAATAGTTTCATGTCCATTTGGTTTGAGAATTTCATTAAGTGTAACAGTGGGATTAGAAATGTGTGTGTTTTAGTGGGAGGATAGGATGATTATTTACATCATCGCTAATGTAAAATAAATGTAGGTGACTTTAAAATTCATCAAAAGTGTCCTAGTTAGGGATTTACACCTTGTAAAAATATACAGACTAATCATGGAGGTGAAACACATTATAGAAATGTATGTATCCATAATAATTTTCCACTCTATGATTCCAACAGTAGAGGTCTTCACATTTTATTGATGATAAAATATGATGGTTTCCCCTATAAAAAATATAGTAATGAAAATATATGATGGTCCTATATATAGTGTCCATGGTAATTTTACTCCCCAAAGAGAGAAGAACATCTGATATAGAAGAAACCCCCAAACATATTTCATAAAAAATATAAAACAACAATGACCCTACCAATAATGATAAAATATAAATCCAATGTTGATTACCTCACACCAATGGAGATAAAATTCATAAACCATAATTGTTCTCCTTATGGTGAACAAATAAAAAACTACAACAAAGGTCATCTCAATGTTTGAAAACCAAAGACCAAAAACCCCAGAGGACATCCCCATAGTGACCATTGTAATTCCCATGCTAATAATAATATATATCATCTAAATAAAGTTGCACATATCTTCATTGTAACTAAATAGACTCTCTTATACTGGGTGGAAGATTAATAGAAAAAATTTCCTACATTAGGCACTCAAACTACCACTAGAAGTGTTTTTTGGAAACTAATTGGATAACTGATGAAATAATCATCATTGGTACCTCTACTATACATTTTAGAAAAGGATATCACAAAATAAATTCAAAATAGTCTCACTCCACCTATTTTTTTTTAAAATTTTCATTATGGTCAATGTATGTTGATTAACCCCTCAAAGAAGATGAGAAAAACTACATCACAATGTAGAGATAATTGGATAAAGAAAAAATGACATTCAGGTTCATGCATATTTTCACTCCTTAGAACGGAATTAAAAATATAATAGAAATGGAATACATTAATAAAATCTGGGTCAATATCCTTGTGACATTTGGACACATCAAATCAATATAGTTTTTGTTTGATGGATAATCCGATCTCCTTATGAATGTGGATGAGCATTGTCACCATGTTTATCTAGCGACCTCTTAGTAGCATAAAAACCCATACATGTAATATATTTTGAGGATATCTAATGGGAATTCCTTTAGATATTATTTTCATGACACTAAATGATACAATATTATCTTCATGACATTTGACACATATGTATTGGGGAAAATATAGATTTATATATTTTACCCCCTCTCCATTTATTAAAGATATCTTGAAATGGTATCTCATAACATTATTGAATCATGAAATTAAAAATTTTAATGAATTAGTTATTCTAGTTGGAAAATACACACAATCCAATTATCATAAATGTAATTGAATACAAAAAAATTTATAGGAATGAGAAATTTATAAACATTAATATATATCTACATGAAAATTAAAAAATGTGTGGAATTAAGATATATAATCTTATCTTAATCAAATAAAGTCATTATGGAACATACCTATCTACTAGATAATATATGGAACACTTCTTCTCATGCTCGAGTATTTTTAAAAATAGAAAAATGTTATTCGGTTATAGTTCCTTCAATAACATAGGGTAAATCCATGACAATATAGATGTGGGTATCTTCCTTCAAAAACACCATTGGAACTACCATGAATGAAAATAAAAGTACTTGTACATATATGTGACAAAACGATACCCTATATATAGGATTAAGGGAAATTTTACCACCGCTTATAAGGAGGGTTATGAACTTTAGAATTTTGGGAGAACAATAAAAAGTACATCCACAAATACTTCCAGT